>CM077173.1:23458313-24058313 GCA_039654105.1 Coreius guichenoti | reverse complement strand
TTTGTAAAGCTCTTCTACATGGACCCTCTGAAGTACAACGTCTATGTATTCTAGAAAAAATCTTCAGGTGTGGAATTATTTTCTTCCGAGTTCTGTGGCCATATAATCTATACAATACCTATGGGTCAAGCACCATAAAATGTGATGTGATCTACGAAAACCCATCACATGGTGAAATTTTACCTTTTACAGCTTTTGATACCATATGAAAGCTGGGCCCTTTTTAAATATATTTTTATTTCTTTCATGGCTTGTCTGAAACAAAAGTTATGGTTATCTGAAGTCGGCTGATCGCTATGGTTTTTAGGAACGGAATTTTGAGAAAAATTTTGAGAACATTTTTTTTTAAATAACCGTCACCCCCTTTTTTTTGCATAGACATGAAAATGCATTATCCAAACTTAAATGGCTGTAATTCAAGAATGCTTTGGAATATAGACCTAAGGTTGGTCTCGTTTTAAAGAAGACGACTTGTAGAAGTCAAATAAATTATGAAAGTAAAATAGAAAAAAGTTATAAAAGTTTGTTTATGAAAATGTAAAAATATATATTTTATAATAATATTTTATATAATATTTTATAATAATATGTATTTTACAAAACATGTTTTACTCTAAAACTACAAGACAATCAAAGCCAGAAATATGAACAAGTTGTGTTCCAAGTTTTAGGTTGATATATCAAAAAATGAGCTTTCCGTAAGATTTTGTTTGGGCGCAGTACCAAACTTTTTTACTAGATGACATCCAAGCTCCATTACTGACCTTATATGGGTACCTCCATTTCGATATGGTTTGAGTGATCTGAACCATATATTTCCATAATTTTCATACATTTTATGAAGTAGACATCCTATTCAGAAGTAGTATAGGCAGTTTGGCAGTATTTGATTTGAATTCAACCTCTAATAAATATAAAAAGAACATGTGCATTATAGCTCACTGCTGCATCACAAATGGCAAATCTATATTTTTTTCCGAGAACTTTTTGTCTCGAAAAATTGACTGGATGTTATATTTTGAACTCTTGGCATGAAAACAAATTGGTTGTCTACCAATCTTTATTTTTTTTCCGTGTTCATCGCTATTTCAAAATAAAGGTCTGAACTGAATATGAAAATATGAAAACTAGAATTTATAAGCTGCATCACTACACAAGGGGACTAGCTAACGTTACCCTGAAGAAGACATCAACTTAGTAAGTAGTGAAATAAGTTTTCTATTGTTTATCATGGGCAGTCTCTGAACAGTCTCTGAATCACCCGTTGTATGTTTAGATCGCACAACTAGTGTACAAGAATAGCAAGCACAGCGCACCTTGCAGTATAGCTAAACTGACTCCTCTTCGGTAACTTCTCCATCATCCGATCCTTCATCTCTGGATGTGAAATAATCCATTATATTATCGTTTATATTCATCATCAGGATTAAGCAGATTGAGGCGAGCGAGATCATTTAAGCGATCAGCTACTTCAGGCTGTGTTCTCTTGTGCTCCGCCATCTCATGATACGATCAACGTTGTATTTTTTTAAAAAAACTTTGCGTGCCATAGTTCACATAGGACTGGCGGGAAATGTGCTTTGATACACCTTTATTCTACATGTAATGGGGTTTATTTTGATGGGTGAACTGCGTGTTCTAAAACATTAGAGAAAGACACAGTCTTTTCAGCTTGCCGCTATAAATCGCTATTTTTTTGCACTAAACAAGTGAATTTTGCCAAGACATTTGCCGACGGGTTTTCCCAAATGTCGACCTTGGCGACCAGAAAAAGATAAAACAGACAAAAAAGGTGTAAAAGGGGAGGTAAATGAAAGAGCAAGATGGAGAGAGGAGAGAAAGCGAGCGCACACAAAAGCTGAGAACAGAAAATAGTGTTGACAGAAATAGAGTCGATAGAAAGTGCTGACCATAAGACATGATCTTTTTTTTCATGGCGCTCACGTCGGCAATTTCTTCAGCCTTATGGATTTAGTGCGTGTGTAAAACGCAGAGGTATATACTTAAAGTTTTCAGTTCCAATACAACTCTAGTGAGAAGTTTGAGAGAGTAATCCGTACTGAGCTCATGCAATCAACTACCACACACAGCGCCAAGAAGAGGTGTAAGCAGGTAAAGAGGACATAAGATATGAAAATTAGGAATTACCCACCTGCCGAGACCCCTAATTGCCATCCGTGTGCCACTCAAAGCCACCGTGCTTTTCTTCATTCCAATAAATGTAACCCTCTTGAATTAGACATTAACAGGAGGGAGTTCTTTAAAGCCCAAATTAGCATTTGAGGTCATTATGATCAAAGCATTTTAAGATATGACTAAATTCTGAATTTTTTTCAACATGGCTCAGTCTGCTTGATTAGGGAAAGAAGACAAAATAAGTCAACATGTTATTTTACATGCAAATAAATGCAAGATGTGTCAGAATGTCTTTGAATACATGCTTTAAATAAGTTTCCATGTGTATGTCAACAGGCAGAAGGCAGACAAGGGCTCTGATTGGTTAAATAAGGTCCATGCTGGAGATCAAGTGGGGTCATAACTGACCACTCCCACTCTGCTTCCAGTCATGTCATGACCATTCAGAAAAACATTCTTTTTTATCTCTTTTTCTATTTCATACTGAGAATGTAAGACTTATAAAAAGATGTATTTTTTACCACTTTGACAGATACATAAAATTTTGCCTTAAACCTAAACATAAGCAGTTTTAAAAGGAAGCAATTTCTTATCAACGCCAATTTCAGACATATACTGTACATCCATTTTTACAGTCCCATAATCAATTAGATGCAATATATACGCAACAATTTACTAATTCCTCCTTTGGGCACTGCGCTCTGTGAATCTACATGTGTTAAGACTTCAAGAACGTTTCACGTTAAATTGATAATATAGATTTCATGTACACTCTATGAAGAGTCTATGAAAAGACAGCACAATGTACTGTTAATATGAAGGAATTTTCTGTATTGATTTGCAGGTGATTTACCTGTATTTTGAATTACGCATTGCACTGTTTTTTAGGGTTTAAGGATTTTTCTTTCTTACAGTGTGTTGCTCATTTGAAGAAAACTTATGAATGACAATGCATTCTCATTGACATTAAAAGAAAAAAAGGGATTCTAAACTACCAAATACTTCTATTTAAACAGAACTTTATGATTACAAAATTTGAGGATTCATTGGGTCAGATTATATGCAGATTATATCTACCCAGTATTGCCATATATATGCTCAGTGTGTGAGCAGGCCTAGAACAAGCGTTCACATTTTGAAGTTTAAAATGCAAACGCACAGCTTGGCAGCACTTTAAGGATGCCATCGCTCCTTTCATTACCAGCTACGCTCATGTAAAGAAAATCTCCAACAAAGAAGGAGTTTCTTTCTTACATATCTGCCTGTGATAAAGTATGTGTTACAATATTCTCCGGTCTATGCAGCGGCACAGAGACACAGCGCTGTCATTTTTGCGACACAAACGGCGTGCGCTCTGTTTTAATCATAGCTTTCTCCAAGCAGGTGTTAATGCTCAATGTTCGAACCCTTCCTTGACTGGCATGCATGTCGTGGGGAGAGGCAGCTTAGCAAGTTCAGAAAGGCCAACTATTAAGTGTGACAGGCTAACTCTTCAAAGAGCCTGCATCTTGTTAAAGCTCACCACGGGAGTCGGAAATAAATAAATAACCTTTTTATGAAAAAAAAATTCAACACTCTGACACCTAGTTTGTCTAACAATGTGCCTTCTGCCTGGGTTTTAAAAGATTAAAATGTCTTTTTGCCTCTTTTTTTGTTCCTATCTCATTAGCACACGTCTTTCGTGACTTATCGCTGTCGAGTGTATTTGGAAATATTATATTTCACACAGAGGTTAGTAATTTGCAATCCTTTAAGAGAATCCTACACACAAAGACATGTGAAATGCATATACACCTTTTTCCACACTCAATTTTTTCCCTTGGCGGTAGCTGTAAACTTAATTTTAACAGCCAATAACTCATAAATGAATGACATACAGAGCAAATATATTGCTCTTCTGCAGTAATTAGAGGGCAAGAGCCCAGATAAGGGGCATGCTGACCTGACCCTCCTGGGAGGAAAAGATGTGTTTTTCCCTTTATTTGGCAGAGGAGTCAATCAGTGGCCTTAGTCAGAAAAGAAGGCGGTCAGCAGGGCCACTTCAGGTTAGACCTGTGGGTTTGTGTTTGCTTGGGAACAAATAATAAGAGCTGCTGATGTAGAGGTTCTCAAATGGACAGTTTTTTAAAGATTTCACCAATGCACAACTGGCCAATAAACGTCTAACTTCTTTAGCTATTAGCATTCACACTGATTTAAATAGGAATCTGACCAAATGTCCAACATGGTAACTTAAATTTGTAATGACGCTCTAACAAGCTCAAATTTCAGTGCAGTCAAAAAGTCAAATGCCACATCAGTGGCTGATGGTGCACTGAAATTAAACAGCTCACAGCTGTGTTTAGCAGAATTATCGCTCTCTGTGTTCATAGCCGTGCTAAAGGACAGACTCAATGGGAATAGCCAGCACATGTGGGGAATGGAGCAATGGTGACATTTACCTAGTTTTAATTCACATTAAAAATGGCAACAGACCATGTTGGACAGCATGAAAGTTAATCCATTTTAAGCGTGTGGACCGTGAGGTAGTGTGTGTTCGTGTGCGAGTCGGTCGGCAGTGTGTGTTTGTCGAGTACCTTATTGTCATCCTGCCTGCGAGGTGGGAAATTACTGGTAGCTTGTAGCCGTGGTGTGGATCTGGGATGGATGGAGAAAGGTCTTGTTGCTCTTCAGAGGAAACTGCTAATGCCAGCTGTGTGTAAGAGAGGATTAGGGACCAAAATGATGATTAAGAAAATGAATGCGGCAAAATCGCAATAAGAAAGCTCAAATCAAATGTCAGTGCTGTTTTAACGCTTGGACAAACTCAGAACGTTTCCGGCATGCATGCTTACAATTACTAAAAATGGTTTATTGGAGATTTAGTTAAGTTCTTGTTACCTGTATGTGTGCGTTTGTACAGTATGTTTTGTAAAATGCAATAAAATCATTGACTGTTGAGCAGCTGTCTTGTTTTAGGCAAGATTGGGTAAAAAATCCACTTGCAAAACTGCAACAATTAGTATCCTCAATTTCTAAACTATTAAGTTGTTCAGTGAAAACATTGGAAATCTTTTCGTTGTACTTTTGTCAGTTAAATAAAGTTGAAAGAGAAAGAACAAATCACAGATTCTTGGTTTTATTGCATTTTAAAAAATGTCCAAAATGTTCTTGACTTGGGGTCGTAGTTAGTTGCACAGAATATTACTAAAAATTCAAATAACTATTAGATGACACAAATTAATTTTGCAGTCAGATCAGCATTTATGTGATTTAAAAAAATCAGTGTTATTCACTTCACCTGTCAGTGGTCATAATGTTATGCCTGATCGGTGTGTGTGTGTGTGTATATATATATATATATGGTGAATTCAGGTTGATTGGGACACTTTTCCCAAGTCATCTCAATGACAAAAAGTGTCCCATATATATATATATATATATATATATATATATATGCTGCAAACTGCTATGCGGACGCTGACCAAGTATTTGAAAGTTGAGCAGCAAGCAGGAACCAATCAGCTGTGCCCTATAGAAAACGATGTGATTGCATGCAGACTGAGTTAAGGACCAAGTTAAGGACCTATTATACACTCACCTAAAGGATTATTAGGAACACCTGTTCAATTTCTCATTAATGCAATTATCTAATCAACCAATCACATGGCAGTTGCTTCAATGCATTTAGGGGTGTGGTCCTGGTCAAGACAATCTCCTGAACTCCAAATTGAATGTCAGAATGGGAAAGAAAGGTGATTTAAGCAATTTTGAGCGTGGCATGGTTGTTGGTGCCAGACGGGCCGGTCTGAGTATTTCACAATCTGCTCAGTTACTGGGATTTTCACGCACAACCATTTCTAGAGTTTACAAAGAATGGTGTGAAAAGGGAAAAACATCCAGTATGCGGCAGTCCTATGGGCGAAAATGCCTTGTTGATGCTAGAGGTCAGAGGAGAATGGGCCGACTGATTCAAGCTGATAGAAGAGCAACTTTGACTGAAATAACCACTCGTTGCAACCGAGGTATGCAGCAAAGCATTTGTGAAGCCACAACACGCACAACCTTGAGGCGGATGGGCTACAACAGCAGAAGACCCCACCGGGTACCACTCATCTCCACTACAAATAGGAAAAAGAGGCTACAATTTGCAAGAGCTCACCAAAATTGGAGAGTTGAAGACTGGAAAAATGTTGCCTGGTCTGATGAGTCTCGATTTCTGTTGAGACATTCAGATGGTAGAGTCAGAATTTGGCGTAAACAGAATGAGAACATGGATCCATCATGCCTTGTTACCACTGTGCAGGCTGGTGGTGGTGGTGTAATGGTGTGGGGGATGTTTTCTTGGCACACTTTAGGCCCCTTAGTGCCAATTGGGCATCGTTTAAATGCCACGGCCTACCTGAGCATTGTTTCTGACCATGTCCATCCCTTTATGACCACCATGTACCCATCCTCTGATGGCTACTTCCAGCAGGATAATGCACCATGTCACAAAGCTCGAATCATTTCAAATTGGTTTCTTGAACATGACAATGAGTTCACTGTACTAAAATGGCCCCCACAGTCACCAGATCTCAACCCAATAGAGCATCTTTGGGATGTGGTGGAACGGGAGCTTCGTGCCCTGGATGTGCATCCCACAAATCTCCATCAACTGCAAGATGCTATCCTATCAATATGGGCCAACATTTCTAAAGAATGCTTTCAGCACCTTGTTGAATCAATGCCACGTAGAATTAAGGCAGTTCTGAAGGCGAAAGGGGGTCAAACACAGTATTAGTATGGTGTTCCTAATAATCCTTTAGGTGAGTGTATATGTGTGTGTGTATACACACAACAATATAAACTCTGTTTTATTATTATAGTATATTGTCAATTTATTATGTTGTCAATGAACCTAAATTAATAAATGTTTTAAAATTGTTCATTGATAGTTCATTATGGATTAAAAACTGTTAAAGTGTGAAAATCTAGTTAGTTTTAATGTTGTTTATATTTCTATGTGGTGATTTTTAATATGCTTTAAGACAAACCATATAAAACCAATATGTTGCAACCAATCCCATCAATGGGAAGCCAGGTTACCCCGGTATATTTTTCTGTTGAAATGAAAATCGGGTACATTTATCAATATAGCGGGTGAATTATGTAGGTATATGATGTATATTACAGTGTTATGATGAACTATATGCCTTTCACCACTGATGTAAGTTGGTCAAAGGGTTTCTAAGGATTGTGATTTTTAGAAGGCAGACTAAGATGGTGAACGGGAACATGGTTTGTGTAACATTAGCAAACACATTAGCTGTATGATAACGTACTCAAGCAAAAGCTAATCATAAATTACCGTTATGTGTCCAACGCTGTAAAGAGCAATACATAAAACGTATTACCAGTCTGTGAAAACCCTGTATAACTCTTCCATTTCTTCTGAATCAGTTTCTGATTCAAACATATACTGCTGAATTAAACCACTATTTCCACTTGCCATTGTGCAACGTTTACTACAGTAAATTTGACCGAGTGGATCAGGTATTCTGAACTTGTGTGATTGAGTGGAGGTGGGGCTCATTTGCATATTGCCTTCTTGCATATTGCACATGCCTTTTTTCTGTGTAGCTTAGTCTCATTTATAGATTGTGCTTTTTTGTAGGAAAAAACAGCACTATTGGTGCAATTAACCTGCTACAAATATAGATACATTTGCCCTTTGACTATTTTTCCACATGTGGATCTATCTGTACAGAGAATTTCATGTTTCATCTGTTGTGACAAAGAGCTTTTGTGTGACTGATAGTGTGAAAAAGCTGTGTGTGTTGTTAGATCTTAGGCCTTTTGGATATTTTCAGAGATTTGAGGGATGATGATAAGTTAGACAAGCCCTCTCTAACATTGTAAGTCCTCTAACATTTGCAGTTATCTTGTAAAATGCCATTCAATCAAACTGCATCAAGAGCAGCTGGTAAAATGAATCCCCTTGAAATCAGACACCTTTAAGATCAGTACATTCTATTTTATTGTCTGAAATGAAAATCTGTGTGAGATGATGGTATTTGGTAATAATGCCATATGTTCTTCATTCATCATTGCAGTGCTGAATAATAACTGAGAACTGTCAATCAAGGAGATAAGTTGTTATTGATCACCATGATGATTCATGTAAGGTCACATGATTAACTGCCATGCACATGATCATAATTCATCAATGACTCATATTGATCTTGTATTATAAAATCTGACAGTGTGCTCCAGGCTTAACAAGATGTCAACCTTTCTCCAAGAAATTAAGTAATTAAATCTTAGAATCTCATCTTAAAATACTGAATAATATATACATTTATTAAAAATCAGGACACCTTTCATATACAGAAGATATTTATTTGTCTATATATATATATATATATATATACATATATACAATTTATTTATTTATTTATTTTTGTCTTGTTAGTGGTCAAGAGCTGAAATGCGATGAGTGAATGGAAAATCTTTTTAATCGTTTAATAATATTTAAATTAAAGTGTGAAAATGTTCATTTTCCTATATAGGCCGAACATCACTTTTGGCCACTACTGTATTTATTTATATTTGTTGCATGTGCGTTAGGTTCTGTTTGTTTTTTGTTTTTTTTGTTTTTGTTTTTTATTCAATTTGATGCTTCCTGTTAGTCTGTGTATTTCCTGTACACTCTGCTCATCTTGCAGAGCATAAGCTGTAACATTGTGTTTTTAATGTTCAGTCTGCACTGCTGTATGAAAAGTAGCTAATTAATTTCCATATGCCTGATCTCTCTTGAAGGGTGTGAATTCTGAAATCCAATGCCACTTCAATATACCTATATATATATATATATATATATATACAAACCCGATTCCAAAAAAGTTGGGACACTGTACAAATTGTGAATAAAAAAGGAATGCAATAATTTACAAATCTCATAAATTTATATTTTATTCACAATAGAATATAGATAACATATCAAATGTTGAAAGTGAGACATTTTGAAATGTCATGCCAAATATTGGCTCATTTTGGATTTCATGAGAGCTACACATTCCAAAAAAGTTGGGACAGGTAGCAATAAGAGGCCGGAAAAGTTAAATGTACATATAAGGAACAGCTGGAGGACCAATTTGCAACTTATTAGGTCAATTGGCAACATGATTGGGTATAAAAAGAGCCTCTCAGAGTGGCAGTGTCTCTCAGAAGTCAAGATGGGCAGAGGATCACCAATTCCCCCAATGCTGCGGCGAAAAATAGTGGAGCAATATCAGAAAGGAGTTTCTCAGAGAAAAATTGCAAAGAGTTTGAAGTTATCATCATCTACAGTGCATAATATCATCCAAAGATTCAGAGAATCTGGAACAATCTCTGTGCGTAAGGGTCAAGGCCGGAAAACCATACTGGATGCCCGTGATCGGGCCCTTAGACGGCACTGCATCACATACAGGAATGCTACTGTAATGGAAATCACAACATGGGCTCAGGAATACTTCCAGAAAACATTGTCGGTGAACACAATCCACCGTGCCATTCGCCGTTGCCGGCTAAAACTCTATAGGTCAAAAAAGAAGCCATATCTAAACATGATCCAGAAGTGCAGGCGTTTTCTCTGGGCCAAGGCTCATTTAAAATGGACTGTGGCAAAGTGGAAAACTGTTCTGTGGTCAGACGAATCAAAATTTGAAGTTCTTTTTGGAAAACTGGGACGCCATGTCATCCAGACTAAAGAGGACAAGGACAATCCAAGTTGTTATCAGCGCTCAGTTCAGAAGCCTGCATCTCTGATGGTATGGGGTTGCATGAGTGCGTGTGGCATGGGCAGCTTACACATCTGGAAAGGCACCATCAATGCTGAAAGGTATATCCAAGTTCTAGAACAACATATGCTCCCATCCAGATGTCGTCTCTTTCAGGGAAGACCTTGCATTTTCCAACATGACAATGCCAGACCACATACTGCATCAATTACAACATCATGGCTGCATAGAAGAAGGATCCGGGTACTGAAACGGCAAGCCTGCAGTCCAGATCTTTCACCCATAGAAAACATTTGGCGCATCATAAAGAGGAAGATGCGACAAAGAAGACCTAAGACAGTTGAGCAACTAGAAGCCTGTATTAGACAAGAATGGGACAACATTCCTATTCCTAAACTTGAGCAACTTGTCTCCTCAGTCCCCAGACGTTTGCAGACTGTTATAAAAAGAAGAGGGGATGCCACACAGTGGTAAACATGGCCTTGTCCCAACTTTTTTGAGATGTGTTGATGCCATGAAATTTAAAATCAACTTATTTTTCCCTTAAAATGATACATTTTCTCAGTTTAAACATTTGATATGTCATCTATGTTGTATTCTGAATAAAATATTGAAATTTGATTCTGTTTTTATTCACAATTTGTACAGTGTCCCAACTTTTTTGGAATCGGGTTTGTATATATATATATATATATGTGTATATATATATATATATATATATATACACTCACCTAAAGGATTATTAGGAACACCTGTTCAATTTCTCATTAATGCAGTTATCTAATCAACCAATCACATGGCAGTTGCTTCAATGCATTTAGGGGTGTGGTCCTGGTCAAGACAATCTCCTGAACTCCAAACTGAATGTCAGAATGGGAAAGAAAGGTGATTTAAGCAATTTTGAGCGTGGCATGGTTGTTGGTGCCAGACGGGCCGGTCTGAGTATTTCACAATCTGCTCAGCTACTGGGATTTTCACGCACAACCATTTCTAGAGTTTACAAAGAATGGTGTGAAAAGGGAAAAACATCCAGTATGCGGCAGTCCTGTGGGCGAAAATGCCTTGTTGATGCTAGAGGTCAGAGGAGAATGGGCCGACTGATTCAAGCTGATAGAAGAGCAACTTTGACTGAAATAACCACTCGTTACAACCGAGGTATGCAGCAAAGCATTTGTGAAGCCACAACACGCACAACCTTGAGGCGGATGGGCTACAACAGCAGAAGACCCCACCGGGTACCACTCATCTCCACTACAAATAGGAAAAAGAGGCTACAATTTGCACAAGCTCACCAAAATTGGACAGTTGAAGACTGGAAAAATGTTGCCTGGTCTGATGAGTCTCGATTTCTGTTGAGACATTCAGATGGTAGAGTCAGAATTTGGCGTAAACAGAATGAGAACATGGATCCATCATGCCTTGTTACCACTGTGCAGGCTGGTGGTGGTGGTGTAATGGTGTGGGGGATGTTTTCTTGGCACACTTTAGGCCCCTTAGTGCCAATTGGGCATCGTTTAAATGCCACGGCCTACCTGAGCATTGTTTCTGACCATGTCCATCCCTTTATGACCACCATGTACCCATCCTCTGATGGCTACTTCCAGCAGGATAATGCACCATGTCACAAAGCTCGAATCATTTCAAATTGGTTTCTTGAACATGACAATGGCTTCACTGTACTAAAATGGCCCCCACAGTCACCAGATCTCAACCCAATAGAGCATCTTTGGGATGTGGTGGAACGGGAGCTTCGTGCCCTGGATGTGCATCCCACAAATCTCCATCAACTGCAAGATGCTATCCTATCAATATGGGCCAACATTTCTAAAGAATGCTTTCAGCACCTTGTTGAATCAATGCCACGTAGAATTAAGGCAGTTCTGAAGGCGAAAGGGGGTCAAACACAGTATTAGTATGGTGTTCCTAATAATCCTTTAGGTGAGTGTATATACTAATTTTATAATCAAAGCCTTAATCAATATTTATCCTCCTATATTATTATAATGATTTTTAATGATTCTTTCCAGTTATGATATTACTTAATCAATAGAACCACTGATTGTTTATTTGTTTCTTCATATATGTTTTCTAAAGTTTGTATTTGGTCTCTGAGGAGTGACTGAGGGTCTGGCCTAGGGATGTGTGATGTTTCGCTAAACGCTTGATAGCAGAACATGTTGTCGTGTGTTTGGATTTTGGAGGTATCACACACCCCTAACATGCCAGGAGTGCAGTAACAGTGCTTAATCACTTAGCCCGGCTTCCAGAGATGAAATATGGATTTGTCTTTCATTTTATATTATACTTTATTCATTTTATATTTTCTTTTACTGAAACACTAAAGAATTATGGTGAATACTGTCTGTACCTCTTACTGAGAGAAAGCACATGTTATCAGTATGTTTTGGGAAACGTTCTGGTCAGAACTGGACCACAACTCCAACCTTGGAGAAACTGTGTATCTGTGTATGTGCGCAGTATTCTTAGTTGCAGATCAGTATTGAAGGTGTACAATGGGCATCCTAGGGAGAGTGACAGTATGTTGTTCTGGACAAGCTGGTGCCTGCTCCAGACCTGGAAGGTCACTAAGTGCCTAATTCCGGGGTGAAAGCGTCAACAAGTGATTTATGGACACGTGCATCTGATTAACTGACAATGTGTGGAAATTTACCATGACTGTCCATTTCCTCTTAGCCAATCAGAATCATTCAACTTGCAGTAATGACGTGGCTAGACCTTGAAAAGAGTATAACTGTTGGGACAATTGTATGTACGAGAGACGGGTAGAGAGGGAGCGCGGCCTACGAGCTCCTTGTGAGACTTGAAGCTGGCTTCTGCTGATGAAACTGCAAACTATTCTTCAGTAAATTTTTCTTTAATTAATTGCACTCCTGACTCTTGGTCTTCATTCTTCACAACTGATCTTAGGTCCTAAACTGTTATTCCCCTAACACTCTGAACTCAGTCTAAACTGATCGCTGCCAGGAACCATACAAACACAATGCACAGTGACCTTTCAGAGCATAAAGAATGCTCTGTAAAAACTGCTGATGTTCGAGGAGTTTTATGTCTGTAATAATACACAGAAACTGTGATTTCTGGCTGTCTGTGTGCACGGTGTGCTCACTCAGGGTCATTGATCAAATGTAACAGTTGTAAATAAAACTATGCATACTTTACTTTCCTGTCACACATTATGCAAAAAGTAGTATGTCAAATGAGTAGGATGGCAGGAAATGTAGGCAAATATTACTCAAATGACTTACTGCATACACTGAGATTCTGAAGCGTGCAACCGGTGAAAACTTATATCTCATGAGATCACGGGAGCTGAGGAGCCATCAGATATGAAGATATGCTAAGGGCACCAAATGCAGGTAACTGTTAAATTCTGCTTTTTAAGAACACCTGGTTATTATTAGCATGTAAGTCGTAGGTCAAAAAACACAGATGAAGGAAGTAGTCCATGATGTCTGGGAATGTATTTATACTACACTCCAGCATACCTACAGAACATACTTGAAGAATTCCAGAGTCAAGAAGTGCATTTTTCTTTAAACTCAGTACATACTTTGAACATATTCAGAATTCATATACAGCATTTGTCTCTATATCGACCTTAGTCTGCCTTTTAGGAAAACCAAGTGCTTTAATGTGGCTTTCAAATGAAGGAATCACTTTTAGACGCTAGGGAAGAGTTTTGGTTTTATTTTTGTTGGGCATTTGTGAGTGTGTGTGTATTTGTGTGTGTTATTGATCTCCGGTGATGGTTGGGGGGTGTGCGGGAATCAATGCAAAGTGGGTTTGAGTAGCTAATGGAGATTACTGAAGGTGCATCGTGGAACTTTTCAGACCCTTTACTCTCCAGTGTCTATTGATTTGAAGTCACACACACACACACACACACACACACACACACACACACACACACACACACACACACACACACACAGAGGAGAGACTGTCAAACAGGCATTCACCTTAAAAACAGAATAGGTGAAGGCACACACACACACACACAATCTCTTTGATGTCAGTGGAGAACTGACAAATTTAATCCATTTATTCAGATTCAGATCTTATATATATATATGAAGAGTTCAGATGCAAAAACCTTTTAAATTATCATTTTTTATCAGGCTCCTATGTTTAGGTTCAGTTATTTCACTTTAATGGCAATGAAAAGGTTATTAGTCAGTTATTGAAATGTCACTTTAGTCAATTCATGGGTATTTAACAAATTTAACTGTCTTTTGCTGCAAAACCAGCTAAGTCCATGTGTGTTTTTTTTTCGCAAAAACCTCTAAGTCCACCTGTTTGGACAAAAAGACATAGTAAACAGTTGCAAAATCACTAAAGATGCAACTGGATACATTGCAAATGATGAAAGCAGAATTCAATGTAACAATGAAGAAACTGATCCACACAGTAGGGGGAGCTGTGATGCAAAGTGACTGCCACATCCATTTCTGTCAGAGTTTTACAGAAGCACAAGGAACACTGTTGTGTTTACTTGCTACTCGCAAAATCCTGTCATTGCAACTGTAACAATGGAAGCTTGGCAAATGAAATACGGCTCTTTCGCACAGTGTCATTCATCTTGAAATCATATGATTCGATTCATGGTTTCTGTGGACTTTTTGGATTTTGCTGACAAAGGGAAGTGGCGTTTAGAGGTTTCTGCCAACAAACCGGTATTTCTGAATGGGCTGACACTGGGATTTAGCGGATTTGAAATGAAAGTATTTGATAAATGTATACTATGTGCGGAGAGCATTCGCTCAATATCATTATCTAATTTCGAGGTGGCGTTTAGCGGCTTTTGCATCTGAACTCTTCATATATATATATATATATATATATATATATATATATATACAGTGGTGGCCAAAATTATTAGAACACCTGACAGATCTGAAAATATTGACCTTTTTTTTTCCCTCCAAAACATGATTTCATTTCATAATGTTCATGAAACATGCAGATGGTTGCTTTGACCATCAAATATCAGATGTGAGTCGTACTGTTTTTTTTTTATCCACTTTTAACTTTAATATTTGGTATGTTTACCTTTTGCAGCAATCTTTCTGGCATAGTGTCAATATATTTCCTCTGAGAACTTCAACACTAATGTTATCCCATGCCTTCTGCAACTGAAGCCAAAGGCTTTCCTTTGAATGTACAGTAGATCTGTCCACTTTATTTTCCAACTCGCCCCAAATGTGCTCGATGGGGTTGAGGTCCGGACTTTGAGGGGGCCAGTCCATCATTTTCAATGTTCCAGCAGATTCCTTCCGTCGCGGGTAGTTTTGGGTCATTGTCCTCTTGGAAAATAAATCCAGGCCCAATAAGACGACTCCCAGATGCCAGGTGTTGTAATCATTTTGGCCACCACTGTATATATATATATATATATATATTAAATAATCAATATTAGTATTGTAATATTTCACTGTAAAAAAAGTACTTAATCAATTATTATATTATTATATATTATACATTAAAAAACAAAATAGAAATTTAACTTTATAGAATTTGTCATCTTTTTACTTAATAGATGACAGCAAATGTGTAAAAATTGGGACCCAATTTTCAGAAGAAATAAGCCTCTTTTTGGAATAAAAACATGCGTTTTATGCTGAATTTTAATATGAAACGTAAATATTTCATATTAACATTTAGCAGAAATGTATCCATTATCATTCAATTTAATTCAGGTACATGTCAGCCAAAATTAATCTCCAAAATGACCCGATATCAAACAGGGAACATGTCAAAACAATCAAGATTCTCCTTGTCGAATACCAAATCAGTGCAGGGATTGAAACCGGCCTTCTTGATAATAAATTGATAACGTTACACAGTCAAATCATGATTTACATATTTCATTCTGTCTCCCTTCATTATGAAGGAGCTGTGATCATGAGAACGTGTTTACAAATGAATCGACAAGTAAATATTTAGCAGTACCTAAGAAGAAAGGTGAATAATTTAGGGGCTATTTGTGATTCAGAGACTGTCATTGGAAATGGAGAAACCCCAGAGCAGGAAGGGGCGGCTTTCATGTCTTGATTGCTCTTGTCACTTACACCCGCTTTGTGTTTGTCTGCATGTTTATTATTTTGGCTTGCTTGTCTGCTGAAGCCTTGATGCTAAGTTGAGCTGGCAGTAGTGCTCTTAGTGGTTCAACCAACACAATTCACTCGTTCTGTAACCACATACGCACACACACATCCAAAATCTGACAAACAGCCGGGTGATATAAAGATGTTAATAGTATCGGATCAGTCTGTCATGTAATGAAATGCATTTGCTCCAAAAGACATGAGAGGTATTTAAACGTTCCTCTGTGGACGTAAGGATAGACGTTTTGTTAGACAGATAGTTGTAATGATATTTTTAGTGTATGAATGAACAACGCTTTTGTATGATGGCCCAAGGGTTATAAATAGATAAGAATTCACTTCATATGCAGCAATAATTTAATGCACTTGGAATCGCTGTAACCGAGGTGGCATTTTATATCCCTGTCTTTTCGAAAATAATAACCAGATTATTCTTCCTCTCTCTCTTCTCACTCACTCACACACACTCGTTTTGACTGTCTTGCACTCAATTTCTCATTTCCATCAGATTAAATTGGAATTATTTGAAGGATTAATCTTGGAAAATAACCAAAAGCTTTATGTCTGTTCTTATTTTTATAATTCACATCAAGGTTATTACTGTTATGGGCATTAGGAGGATGTCCAGACAACGCTTGACCCGCCACTTTGTCGTTTTAAGGTTTTAATGCTAGCATGCTCACACACCAAGGTTTTTTATTCAGATACACACACATTTTCATGATAGCCTCTGTGTCTCCATACCCAACTTTCTATCAGTAACCTTCAAAAGCATGTGCCAGTGTGTGCAGTTTGAAAAGTATGGCTTTATGACTGGCCTGTGTGACTCATTTCCATATTAGAGGAGTGAGAGAAAGAGATGTACTTGTGGAGCATGATAATATCCAACAGTCTCATGAGGGATGGTAACCATAACCCTTTTTACCAGTGTGCACTTAAATTTGAATTAAATTCCTGCCATTTTATTTTATTTTTAGCATACGCACTCATAACTAAATCACTTCAATATATTAAGGAATTTAGTGCACTTATGCATATTCAAGATATGCATTAATGTAATTTATTCATAGATAAGTTTATGTGAATGTAAGTAGCTATGTATAGTTTTTGAGCTGTAAATCATTATTATAAATGTGTGGCTATATACACTCTGGTAATAGCTGTTTGTACTTAAAACTGAGGCTATTATATGTGCGTTTTGCTTGTAATCGTTTTAATGCACAGATATCAAGGGGGACCTGTTAACCTAATTACCGTAAGGATGTGGTGATTTGCATGAGGCTCCCTGTAATCTAAGGATTTTATGAATAAATGCAGGTGCCCACAACTCTTGCGAAAGGTTAGACTGAAAGTAGAGCAGAAGTCAGTTCAGGACAGCGAGGCATAGCATGTTTTATTCACTGACAAAGTCCCACGACCCACCACCGCACCATCCTCACCATCATCTTTTACTGGCTCTCTTCCTTCTCACTCTCTCGGCATAACTGTACAATGCTGTTTCTGTAGTTAAATTGACTTTCACAATCGGTTCAAGGCATTTGGTTCAAAGGCTTGTGCAGTATCACTGAAAAAAAAAGTGATTTTGGGCTATCCTAAAAATGCTCTCTGTTGTAATATATTATATTACTCTGTAATATATATATATATATATATATACTCTGTTATATATATATATATATTTTTTTTTTAATATGGAGTTGGCCTACCATTTGCAGCTACAACAGTTTCAAATCTTCTGGGAAGGCTTTCCACAAGGTTTAGGAGTGTTTTCTAGAAGCGCATTTGTGAGGTCAGGCACTGATGTTGGACGAGAAGGCCTGGCTCACAGTCTCCGCTCTAATTCATCCCAAAGGTGTTCTATCAGGTTGAGGTCAGGACTCTGTGCAGGCCAGTCAAGTTCCTCCACACCAAACTCGCTCATCCATGTCTTTATGGACCTTGCTTTGTGCACTGGTGCGCAGTCATGTTGGAACAAGAAGGAGCCATCCCCAAACTGTTCCCACAAAGTTGGGAGCATGAAATTGTCCAAAATGTATTGGTATGCTGAAGCATTAAGAGTTCCTTTCACTGGAACTAAGGGGACAAGCTCAACCCCTGAAAAACAACCCCACACCATAATCCCCCCCTCCACCAAACTTTACACGTTGCACAATGCAGTCAGAAAAGTACCGTTCTCCTGTCAACCGCCAAACCCAGACTCACCTATCGGATTGCCAGACAGAGAAGCGTGAATGGTCACTCCAGAGAACACGTCTCCACTGCTCTGGAGTCCAGTGGCGGCATGCTTTACACCACTGCATCCCACGTTTTGCACTTGGTGATGTAAGGCTTGGATGCAGTTGCTCGGCCATGGAAACCCATTCCATGAAGCTCTCTATGCACTGTTCTTGAGCTAATCTGAAGGCTACACGAAGTTTGGAGGTCTATAGCTATTGACTCTGCAGAAAGTTGGCGACTTCTGCGCACTGTGCGCCTCAGCATGCGCTGACCCCGCTCTGTGATTTTACGTGGCCTATCACTTTGTTGCTGAGTTACTGTTGTTCCCAAAAGCTGGCCCGTGTGATCCGATCAAACAGACGAGCTACTGTAGCTCAAATTGCAAAAGTTTATGCTGGTTCTGGTAGAAAGGTGTCAGAATACACAGTGCATCACAGTTTGTTGCATATGGGGCTGCATAGCCGCAGACCAGTCAGGGTGCCCATGCTGACCCCTGTCCACCGCCAAAAGCGCCAACAGTGGGCACGTGAGCATCAGAATTGGACCACGGAGCAATGGAAGATGAAGTCTGATGAATCACATTTTCTTTTACATCACGTGGATGGCCGGGTGCGTGTGCGTCACTTACCTGGGGAACACATGGCACCAGGATGCACTATGGGAAGAAGGCAAGCCGGCGGAGGCAGTGTGATGCTTTGGGCAATGTTCTGCTGGGAAACCTTGAGTCCTGCCATCCATGTGTATGTTACTTTGACACGTACCACCTACCTAAGCATTGTTGTATTCCCTGGTGGCTGTGGCCTCTTTCAGCAGAATAATGTGCCCTGCCACAAAGCAAAAATGGTTCAGGAATGGTTTGAGGAGCACAGCAACGAGTTTGAGGTGTTGACTTGGACTCCAAATTCCCCAGATCTCAATCCAATCGAGCATCTGTGGGATGAGCTGAACAAACAAGTCAGATCCATGGAGGCCCCACCTCGTAACTTACAGGACTTAAAGGATCTGCTGCTAACATCTTGGTGCCAGATACCACAGCACACCTTCAGGGGTCTAGTGGAGTTCATGCCTCGATGGGTCAGGGCTGTTTTGGCAGCAAAAGGGGGACTAACACAATATTAGGTCATAATGTTATGCCTGATCGGTGTGTATATATATATATATATATATATATATATATATATATATATATATATATTAGTGCTGTCAAAATTAGCGTTAACGTGATTATTTTTTTTTTTAGTTTAACACGTTAAAAATATTTTTAAAATATTAGAGCAATCTTAAATGAGTTAAATAAACATCTTAAATGAACTTAAAGAGTTGTGAGAAAATTAGATGCGTGTCACGGCAGATCTTAAAGTGACAGCAGCCTAATAAAACAGTTGATGTGATGTCCGTCATTAAAGTTAATCAAAGAACAAAGGTAACAGAGAAAATTGTAGCTTTAATAATGATTAATCTATATTTAATTTATAATTCATGCTGTTAAGACTGTAAAGTGTTTGATAACTTTATTCAATGTTTGTATTTTGATTATATATGAAGGTCACAGGTAAATATGACATTTATTATAATGGGTTTATGTGAAGATTGTTTTAAGTTCACTTAAATTAAAAGTATTTTTTTAAAGCCTAATAAATGTTGAAATCAATAGCTTTCCATTATACTGTAATGTTGAATGTCTATCGTTAATGTTTTTAAAAAATCTATTTCATAGAGACATCAGTAGCAGTATTAGTATCAGTGAAACTGGCCTTCATTCATAAAAAGATGCCATTACAACAAATATTTAAAATATACTGTCTTTAAGTATATTTAACTACATTAATTTGGAGAGTAACTGTGAAATTATTACAATATAAAATTATTAAAAACGCTGATGTTTATAATCGTGATTAATCATAATTAATTACAGAAAAAAATTTGATTAATTAGTTCATTTTTTTTAATCGATTGCTGTTTATTCTTTGTAAACCCTAGAGATGGTTTTGCGTGAAAATCCCAGTAAATCAGTAGTTTCTGAAATACTCAGACCAGCCCGTCTGACACCAACAACCATACCATGTTCAAAGTCACTTAAATCACCTTTCTTACCCATTCTGATGCTCAGTTTGAAATTCAGCAGATCATCTTGACCATGTGCCTAAATGAACTGAGTTGCTGCCATGTGATTGGCTGATCAGATAGTTGCGTTAACAAGCAGTTGAACAATATGTGTATAGCAATGGCATTTATACCTGTGCAACACATGTGTTCATTAAAGAGGAAACAAGGAATAGAAAGAGCTGGACTAGCTGAGTGTGTGTGTGTGTGTGTGATGTGTGAAGGTGTGACAACACAAGGAGCCCTCTGCTATCACGCTCATTATTACAATATTCCCACCTCCTTTTGCAGTTGTCAGTGCTTTGGAGTGATTGTGTGTCACTTACAGCCTGTAGTCACAGACACTGTCACTATCAATATAAATACCAGCAGGGTCTTTAGCTTCAGCAGGTCACTCTCTCTTGCATACAAAAGACACATTATTAACCATGTCAGTAAGTATTATTCCTTTTAAAGGGATTGTCCACCCAAAAATGAAAATTCTGTCATCGTTTATTCACCCTTATGTCGTTCCAAACTTCTATGACTTTCTGTGTTGGTATAATCGAACAGTCCCAATGACCTCCATTTTATGGACAAAAAATACAATGGAAGTCAAAGGGGAATCGAAACTGTAAGGCACTTCTGATGTTACGGCAAGATAAATGCCTGCTAATACAGTGGTACTTGTTTGTGCAGGGGGAAACAAATCGATGCTTCCAGATTATTATGTATTTTCATGTCTTTTTATGTGTAGTATGGAATGTGTGGTACATTCTCAGCTGGCCTGCTTATTGACACTTATGTGATTTGTGCAGTGTTTTCTTTGTGCAAGAAAACATCATCTGGGAAAATCTATTTAAATTTAAATGCAAATTCTCACAAACACGGCAATAGTGCATGACAACACAATTAAACCAGAATCCTTTGACTTGCAGAGCAACAGGTTCCGAAGATAACTCATCTCTTATAACTAAAGGGTAACACAAACCAGAATGAAACAAAACAGGAAGAATACTAACAAGGCTGAATATTGTTCTAAATGTGTTCTTGCTGGCGGTGAAAAAAAGCTCTCCCCAATGAGTAAACAACCTCATGTTTACGTTTAAATTAGGTTCATGCACACGTAATTGGTGGATAGTTGATGTGTTTAAAATGTAATTCAACCAAATTTAACTGTTGAAATAAGATTTTTGGCCTTTTGTTCCAAATAAGCAACCACGCTAAATGGAGAATCAATACAAACAAGATCTGGCTTGTGTAACAACAGGTATTTGTATCAAACGCCTCATTATTTCCAAAGGCAACACTCATTTGCCTATGCATTACCTAACCGCTTGAATCTCAGCCTCCCGCAAGTCAATTATTTAAAGAGTTGACTTAGCTCCAAGAGATGGAGGACAAGATCAGCCAATCCACTCTGGATGCTCGTATGTCTCTATATGTTGTTTTAATGAGGTACTATATTCGATCCATGCATTATGTTTCTCTTATTTACTAAGGAATATTGTTCTTGCATATGTTGTGCTGTTTAGTTTAAATATTGTAAGTGAGCACAACCTGAAGGGATAAAATAATAAGAAGGGCTACTTGTTTGATATACTAATAAATATCTATTAGCTCTTTCTTCACCCAATGCTTCAGGCAGTAATATGCTGAAGCTATTGTCACTTTTGATATTCTGGCTCAATGAATATTGTTAAAAATTCCCCACAAGCATTGAAAATTATTCTGTGTGCCACGGCTTAATTCCGATTAGTTGAAAGACATTCCAAGGTTTCTGCATGAAACTGGGTGGCTGAAGTAGTTCCAGGTTTAATGAGCACATTACTTATCATTTATAACTTCACTTCATTCTTTCCATATAGTTACAAAGCATTATATAAAATATTTATTTATTTATGTTAAATGCTTAAATAGCTATATAATTTCCTAATTTCATGCTAAAATTTTTTTAAATGTTTTTTTCATAATTCCATCCAAATGTGAAGCGAATCTTTTCAAAGTTGGCAAAAAAAGGAAAAAAATAAAAAACAAATGCAAATTAGGTACGTTTCCATCAAGTTGTTCGAGTGGATGACGGTGGTATTGGTAACCTAGTAACCAACAGTAAATAAAACACCATCAGCGGAAACAGTAGTGATGTGTTGTTTGCGAAGTTAAGTGGCCGGTGAGAGTCGGTTCCCGTCTGAGAGCCGTTTTCCCTTTTTGTATATTAATCAACGCTATCTCACGATCAATTCATACGTATTTTTACGAGGTGGCTAATTCGTACGAATTCATATGACCTCACTCGTATGAATTCGTAAGATTTCTCTATACTGCAGTGACGGGTAGGTCGAACGAAATCATACGAATTGGCCAACTCGTGAAATACGTACAAATTGCCGTGAGATCGGGTTGATATTAACCCATTTGTGCCCAAATTTTTCTGAATGGTTTCAAGCATATAGTCGTGTTAATAGTGTCCTATGTGAACATGCATTTATTTTTCCCAGGTTTCTGTTTTTTTTTTCTTGAAAATCGTATTTCAATGTGCGGCAACTATAGTTGCCGGTGGGCAAATATGTTGTATGCACCCCTTCAATGTCAAATTTGTATAGGAGGAGAACATTTGGCATCTAACTCTGCTTTCAACAGATCAATCTTTATTCATAAACAAATTTATTATGTATAAAAGTCGAAGAACATTCAATGCAAACTCAAAAAAGCTGCATCTATCTTATAATCTTTGAATATGAAAACACAGCAAACAACAAATACATTTGTCTTAAAGTGGTGGAACATAGTGCAGAACAAAGTGCAGCCATTAAGTTGCTCCAACAGGACATTGTGTATCAAAAAGTTAAATGAAAATAAATAAATAGAATTAAGAAAAAATTACATTTATATAATAGGCCCATAGTATTCAATGGCTGACTGTAGTAGGTGATTTCATATAATAATGTAAATGTAAACTCATTACTTGTCTGAATTTCAACATTATAATGGAATCATAAGCTACTAGTCATAAAAAGAATTAGGGTCCTTGACCGATTAGAATGAAACTCATCCAAACTGGATGAAGGGGCCTCAATATTTTGCCCCTTACAAGACATAATATCATAAAAGGGAGAAAAAGATAATCTACAGCAATTAATCCCATGCTTTAAGTTATTTTTTAGGTGGGATATTATGAAAGCAAAAAGCACTAAACAAGACCAAAAATCTTAATTTATTAACCTATTAACACAATATACCCATTTCCCCATGATATGTACTTAAAAGTCATTTGCCCACCGGCAACTATAGTTGCTGCTTGGACTTTTGACTAAGTATACAAAAAACTATAGATCTCTTGTAAGATTTGTTTTGTTTGGATGATTCTAGAGACCTTCATGATTATGTAGATATATATATATGTAAACAAAAAATACTTATTAGTAACATGAAAATGACCTTTCTTTAGGAGGATTTGCCTTTGCCATGCTTCCTGGAAGTAGGGGTAGGAAGTTGGCAGCCTCATGTGACAGGAAGGAAGTGAATACCTTTTTTTTTTTTCTTCTTGAAATCCTTTATTTGGTTGTTTGCTTGCACGTCATTGAGACATAAAACATGGATAACATCTAGAAAAATACTTACAAAAGGAAAATGACAACTATACACTACGGCAACTATAGTTGCCAGTGGGCTTAAATGGGTTAATACAAGACAGAATAATATTATTATCCTTTCGCTACACTGCTTAGCCACACATCAAGTAGTCACTAGCTGAATGTTATTTTGATGTGAATGTGTGTGCGATCATGTGTGATGATGACATTACAGACATTAGAGATGACATGAAAGAGCCGGCTCTTATTACTGAGCTGTTCCCTAAAAGCGCCCTCGCGTGGGTTTAATGTTCGCTACATCAGAATTTATTCGGCAAATGCGTTTTCATTTCCCATTATTCGCATTAACTCTTTTTCGCACAAGTCAAAAACCACCTCGTGCGAGCGTAAAAACTTTTTTTGCGAAATTTGGCATTTTCATCACTCGTTTCTGATGCGATACTTCAAAATGTTCATAAAACACGGTGATGGAAACAATAGGTACAGACTCCATGCTGGCTACTAGTTCTCACATCTAGATAGATAGATTGTCTTCTATGAAAATGCTCTATTCTCTGAGTGGTAGACAAATGCAGAAAGACAGGGACTGGGGCGGTGAGAGAGGAGAGAGATGCATGAAAAGGAAGTGTATGGGCGATTCCATGTCTCAACAACCTGCTCAGGTCCAATATGATGTGATTTGAACTGAATTTATACACACATACACATGCACATACAAAGAGGCCTCACCTGAGGGGTCACGTGGGGTTATTGGATATCCAATTGGGAAATGTCATCTCTTGGTCTGATGCTACTGACATACATATTGTACAGATCACTGTGTGTATGTGTCTGTGTGTGTGTGTGTAGTGACCTGGTCAGTGGTGGCTATGTTTTATATGATGTGACAGAAAAAGATGACCAATATGTGAGGCGACTCTCTCTATCCTGAAAACCCCTTAGGACCATTGACTGTCTGTTGAGGTTATTGTATGTTCTGGGGCTTTATTGCGTTAGATGGCCAACAATTGACCAATAATAAGCTCAACAATTGTGAGCTTATAAAAAAAAGTATTAAATATATATTGCAACTCACATCAACTTGTACAATGTCTTGGTTATAAAAGGAAGTTTCAGAGTTTCTAAAACTTGCCACTGCAATAAAAATAAATGTTTTTTTTTTTTAAAGATTTTTTTTCTTTTTTATTTAATGTTGTACTGAGAGCTTTATTCATCATATTGATTAATATTATGAACACGAGTGGCACGTGAATATGAGCTTCTGACATGTTTATGATTGATGCCCGCTCAAAATACCTATAGGCCTTAATGTTTACTCAAAAAGTTTGGCTTCAGGCCATGGCTAACCATAGTCATATATCACACAGTTGGTGTGTAGTTTCCATATATGTAGGTATTTATTTGTGGATTATGTACCGGATGGCCTTTAAATGTGTAGCACGCCATGGTTGTACAGCCAGTCTTTTTGAGAGCATGAGAAAGAGGAGGCCTGTAACAAATGTTCTGAGTAGTTATGGTGTTTTGTGTGTGTTTTAAAGCCCATATGTCTCAAGTGATGCAGTCAAGTGGCATGGAAATCCAGTTAAAGCTACATTAGGCAAGTGCTATTCACACAGACACACTCACGACACAAAAACACATGCAAATCCACTCAGGCTACATAATGGAAATTGTAATATGTTGCCTCATAAACTACGGTGAATGCCCACAATGACTAGCACAACATGCAAATCCTGTTGGTCTGTGTAAAGACGGCAGTATAAGACCCTTTTTTGTTCACAATAACATTTGGTGATATTATGTCGAAATCCTGTTATCACACATCAATAGAGAAGGACCACAAGCGGGGGAGCCCTTCAGGACAAAAAAACCCCCAAAACAACAGCTTCAAACGACTGTCGAGAACGTATGCGTGCGCTCGTCCAACAGTCTTTGAAAAATAAAGACTCACTGATGAAAGACAACACACTCTGAATAGGTTAACGTAGCAATGAGACTCAATTAGCTGGATCGCTAAATCGAGCCGTGTCCGTAAAACAACACTCGCGTCGTGACCGAGAATACTACGCTAGACTGGTGCGTACAATGAAAATGCTTTTGTTCCTTCCTCCCTTCTGTCTTATCCTCCTAAATGAGCTGGGAACATATTTTGACACGAGACACAGAGAGACTTTTCAGGATGCAGAGAATGCAACCAGCCTCCTTTGTGGTGGATTAGTATGTGTTAGTGAAAATTAGCATTTGCACGGTTCTCTAGCATGATGCGCATTTGTACGCATCCAGCTAGTCCAGCTGTCTCCCTTCAGTATGCCAGCACGACCCGCTGGTCCCAGTGTGTTGACAATGCCCTCGCGCCATAATTAGCTCTCCCAGTCAAGTGTCTCAAATTGGATTAGCCGCAGTTCTTTTGGGGTTTCTTCATATCGGAGGAATTCTCCACATAACGCTCCAGATTGAGAGAGCCTCTGAGGGTCCAGTGAGAGGGCCCAAACCACACAATGTTCAGGCCATAGCCCCATGGTTTTCCACCCACCAGGGTGCCCCCATAAACCAGACAATTGCATTATTCTCACTAAGTAGCATGGCGGGATAAACACAAACGGCTGTGCCTTAGATTTGTGGGCCGCTGGTTTTTGCCACAAGAGAAAGACTGATGAAAGAGTACTTGAGGAGACAATTATTGATCACTATCTTTGTCAGCACCACAGCAACCCAATTTCGAAAGCTTCATTGTCATAATCCATTGTTTCTGTCATAAACTTATAGAACAAGCATATTTTGGTTTTGTTTGAAGGAGGCTGAAATGAAATGTTGGCATAATAAAGTAGTTTTCTCTATCAGGTTTTGTTTACTCAGCTACATACCGACACAAATATACACAGAATGCAGAGATGAAAGAAATGAATCCAATGTGGATGATTAACTTATGTTCTTTGCTGCAAGACAAATCAAACTGAGATGTTTTTATTTTTTATAGAAATTAAATCAACCTGTTTATTCTTTTAGTGTATTAATTTTCTTTAGCTACAGAACAAAACCATTTAATGATAGTAATTAAAACTGCTGTTGCACTGCTTAGCACTGTTCTTGAATGTATTGTATAATAGAGTGAAGGTATTTTTAATAGCTTTGGTCACAGCATACTGTACTGTTTATGTTTGTGTTATAATTAGTAGGCCATTAGTAAAACTAATGAACACAACACGCTTTTATAAGAAAACGTCATTCTTTTTCTGTAATCAACTCTTTTCAGATGATTTGTTTACACAAGGCTAAATGTTAAATTGAAATGAGTAACATTGTAAAATCGTACAGTATACCCGTTGTGGCTGATTGTTGTCTTGTATTTTAAATAGCTTTAAATAAAGTAAAGTTTGAAATCAAAAGAATAAAATCTAAAATCATAATTTTGGGATCAATAAGAATTTTTTTAATCCCTTAAAGACACCAATTTAATCAATCACAACATTTTCAAATGCTGTTATATTCATCATCATCAAAAAAAAAAAAAAGCTTAAGTTATGCCGTTCTCTTTGATTTGAATCAGTTACAAGAAAAAATATGCTTCAAACAGTTGGTCATTCTAAATTAATTTAAAGGTATTTTAAATGATTGGTTCTTGCCCAGGAAAAGAGATTTTAAATATCAAAAGTATATTAAGCAAAAAGAAAAAAATATTAAGCAACACAATAGTTTTCAACATTGATAATAATAAGAAATGTTTCTTGAGCACCAAATCAGCATATTAGATTGATTTCTGAAGGATCATGTGACACTGAAGTAATGGCTTCTGAAAATCTTCTTAAAATGTATTAACTTGATAAATAGCTATGAAAATAACGTAATATATTAAAACACAATTTTTTTAAAAATTATATTAAGATAGAAACAGTATTTTAAAATGTATAGTATTTTTCACTAAATGAATATAGCCTTGAAAGAGAACTCTTTCAAAAACCTTTAAAAAAAAAACAACAACTCCAAACTTTTGAACAGTAGTGTGTTTTGCTCCATTATGATTCAATGACATTAGGACATTATAGCTGTATCCCAATAGATGTCCCGAAGACCGATTGCATTACTGCGGCACAACAAAGGCTGTCCCAAATGTTGCCTTACATCTTATTAATATGCGATTATAGTTTATACTCTTTATTATATACAGAAATGGACCATGGTGAACAGTTTATGAACCCTGTTTTGTTTTCAGACAGTTTAACTTTCAAAAAAGTACAAACATTACTGTCACTCATCAACAGCAGCTGTCACAGTTGCTAGGCGACAAGAACAATCCTCCATAGGCTAAACCATCGAAGAATGCAGCCTCTGAAGTCTGACTCCTTTGAAGGATGCAGCCTCTGAACTGGGACACAGCCTATGACTCAGTCATAAAGACATGCACTTGTTCGGTTCCTAAATGAAGCAACATTTTAGAACTAATCAGTTGAGTGAATGATTGAAATTACTCACTCATAGGACAGTCATTTATTGCCACTTACTGGTGTAACTGTAACCTGCAAAAAGAGTCAATGAAAAATACCCATCACTAATGCAAAAACATGGACGTTTTCTTATGACACTATCCCGGAACAACATGCACAATACATATTTTAGAATCGCTTGTATTAATTTTTATTGCTATTATAAATCATTTTATAAACATAATACATATAACATGGGCGATGTAATGAAAATGCTACCAAATCCTTCAGGCTCAGATATGTAACTTACATGCATTAAAATTCCCTACGTATCTTCTCCAGCTTGGCTGTGTAACATTAATAAAGTTATTCGAGGTAATAATCTCATACAACTGCTGTGCTGCCATGGGCTTGACATGTGAGGAACTATGGGTAGTCTGTAACGATTTTGATCTGTTAGACAGCCACACTGAAAAAAACAATAAGTAAGATTTACTTAATTTTTCTTTGGCAAGTTTTTGCACACATATTTTTAAAGTAAATTTCACATGTGGAATTAAGTAAACTCTATTTAACTAAGTTAAGTCAAATTAACAAAGAAAATAAGTAATTTTAACTTGGCCAGTAAAAGGTTGAGTAATTTCTACTTAGTTTGCTTTGCAATACATTTTACTCAAAAAATATAACATTGAATTAAACCACACTTTTAAAGTGTATGCTTTACTTAGAAATATCTAAGTAAATAACACAATAGATATTGTGTAGATACCATAACTACATAATAGAAGTAACGCGGCACCTGAACACAGAGATCTCAATACTTGGTACACAAAACACAATGATGGTAATATTCGATGGATTGTTTTTGAGTATGAATGTGTCATTTTGAGTAGAAAATGAACTCCAAATGTCACAAAATGGCAAGTTTCTAAACCTAACAACAAAAGCAATGATAAAACAGCTGGAAAAAAGCGAAAAATCTACCTCCTTAATTATTCAAACCCCAGTGCATGATGGGAACACCAGTATCAGAAAAGTTGAGTAGTTTTACTTAATTTTATAATGCTGATATTTACGCTTTAATTTCTACAAGCTTAATTTTAATACTAATATAGAATTTACTTACTTTTTTTAAATTCTTGTCTGAACTAACTTTTTCATGTAGAAATTACATTTGTTTTTTCTGTAGTATTTACTTCACCACAAAATCATTTTTATCAGTGCATGAAAGCAGGACCCCCTTGCAGTTTGCTGGAGCGCAGGCCCACCCCTGCCGTGGTATTTACATGGTAATTAAGCCGTCTTTATTGGAGACCAGGTCTCTCCTACTGCTGACCAACCATGACCTTTCTGCCTGACCAGACAAGCATTAAACATCCAGAAATTACAACATGTCAAGAGCTTTTCAGGATTCTTACTTTAAATTGAATAGAGTGAACGCAGACCATAGCTCTGTCCCCATTTGAATTGAACGTCTTGTAGGGAACATCATTAGCAGCGATGTCTTACCATAATTGGTGCACTTTAAAAAGAGACACATAAGGCTGTTTTTCACTTTATATAATGAAGCCTGAACAAGTGAGGGAACCGAACGCTTAAAATAATAACATAAATAACAAAAAACATTTACATTTGGTGCTAGTTACAAAGGACCAATCTAATTGTTAAATTAAAACTCTTTCTTCTTTAAATTTGATAAATGTTCCACCCAAAGCTGTATATTGGTACTATATATTCCTGAAGTCCTTGACTGGTTGGGAGCCAAGCTAACAAGATTAGTTACTGTGGATTTTCAGCTTTTACACTTCATATTGGTGGAGGTTCGTTGTGCGTTTGATCAGCTAACATGCGATTACGTTTTCCCAGTGTGGATTAGCTTCCTCCGAGGGGTCTTGTACGCTAGGTGTATCTCTGCACTGTAAGAAGCTTAGCGGAGAATGTGTGCAGGGTAATAGCTTTAGTTTTCTGTTCAGTTTTAGCTCTAAAAATCAGATTTCTTCCTGAAGTTTGACGTGCACACAGTGATTTGTCACACAGGCACAAATCCAAGGTCGAGTTTTGGGGGTTTAACTTCAGCTACAACTCCACCGCAGATATGCTAGTTAGCATTGTATGTGCACGGTGAAGTATGAAGCAGGTGTGTGTTTGTGTGAAAGCGGGAGATTGGGGCGTACATATTAAACTGTTCAGAATTCATTGGAAAGTCATGACCCATTCTTCATGATATTGCTGAGATGCTGGATAATAGAGTCCTGCATTCTGCTGGTGAGGTGATATTTCCCTGATATGTAATTTTGGAGTATATAGCGTAATGATGTGAGCAAACATCTCTCTCGCTCTCTACAGAGTCACTGACTGGTCTGCTTGCTCAGCAGAAATAACAATAGGCTGATTTAAAAGCAAAGTCCATGCATTCGTAAACAGGCCAACAAACACACACACACACACAATATGCAATGCACTCATCGCCAGGTAGATCTTTTTTTTTTCACTGCGCTCTTTTATTTCTAAAATTATGCTTGGCTAATACTTTATAATCGTGATCAGTGCCGTGGCCCTTATCCAAATGCATACAATACATGCTCATTCTTAAATCTGGCCCGTACCATACAATCTAATCCATTTCCTCCCCAGGGTTGGGCAAATTTCAGTAGTTAAGAATTGGCTGCCTTTTCAGGTCATGTGTTGGAATTTGAATTGGCCACACAAAACAGGAAGTTAAGTTGCTCTATCTATCTATCTATCTATCTATCTATCTATCTATCTATCTATCTATCTATCTATCTATCTATCTATCTATCTATCTATCTATCTATCTATCTATCTATCTATCTATCTATCTATCTATCTATCTATCTATCTATCTATCTATCTATCTATCTATCCATCCATCTTTTTACTACCACAATACAAATTCTCAATTCAGCCTGAACCTGCCAGGCAAATGTTGTGGGCTCGCGACTTTTGCTCTTTTCAAAACGTGCCCAATATTTACGGAAATGACCTAAGGGGTTAGTTTATTTTGAGATTCTCTCCTGTTGAATCCTCTCTGTTAACCTTTTTTAACTGCACCTCTAATCACACACCAATGTGCAGATGTGTATTAAGATGCTGCAGTAAACCCAGATATCCAACAGATTATGAGCTCTGCATGCAGCTGTCAGATTGAGTTTGTTATGGGAGTCTTTTGCTCATGGCACTGCATGCATCCCAGGTCTGCCATGTTCTACTCCATGTTGAGCAGTGACTGAGCATTCTCTCTCTCTCTCTCTCTCTCTCTCGATCTCGATTCACCCTTCAACCCTCACCCTGGTTCCGTTCTCCTTCAGGTTCTTGAGGCATTTGGTAAAGCGTCTCAGGCTTCTTCCCTACTCCAAGCTGTTTTTTCGTTCACAGCCCTGACAGAGTATTCTTTAGTCACCACTTGTTTAGTCAAACACACAACCATCTGTGTGTTTAAAAAAAGAAAAGCCCCCCTAATATTCTTTATGTAAGCAGGTCAAGTACTTGAAAACACAGTGCCCACCTGAGATTACCAGACTACTTATCGATGGGGTTTCAGTGCTGCTGAGCTCTAATGTTTGTAGAGTGCTTCTTAACGCTTGCATTATCACAAATGCCGCACTTTATACTGGCTTTCCAAGCAATTTTGGACCATGGCATGCATCTTCATTTGCATTCAAGTGGATAAAGCACTTTGCTTGTATATGCTTGTTAGAACTAATCGTTGTAATTATTATTATTAATCAATGAATCAATTATTATTTAGCAATGAACATACTATACATACAAGAGCATTGCGTAACAACTTAGATTAATACTTGGAAAACCACATTATTTCAATAGTAATTTAATGGTAACATTTTAATAAGGTTTCATTTGTTTACATTCGTTAACATGAAGAATGAACAATACTTCTACAGCATTTATTTATCTTAGTTAATGTTAATTTCAACATTTACTAATACATTATTAAAATCAAAAGTTGTACTTAACATTAGTTAATGCACTGTGAATGCACGAACACGAACAATCAATGAACAACTGTAGTTTTATTAAAGGGTACAGAACACACAGTTTCTGCCAATCTCATGTTAATCTTGAGTACCTATAGAGTAGTATTGCATCCTTCATATCTCCGAAGAGTCTTTAGTTTTATCATATTTATAAAAGACAGATACGCTGTACCGATTCTTTCCGAAAATAGCCGAACTCGTGGAGGCGTGCAGTAGGCGGAGCTAAAGAGTCATGAGCACACACATACACACACAATACATCATGGCATTATCCCTGGATAACTTTCGATTCACTATACGTTCGTGTTGTTTACATTATATGCACTTGCGTGCCGATTGCCACACATTTGATGCCGTTTCACTCACCGCCTGTGGTTTCGACTCATGACCAGGAACATACAAATACACTTGCAGAACTCTGTTGCTTCTCCAGAAAAACAAACTGCATCCACTGTTTCCTTAAAGGAATAGTTCACCCTGAAATGAAAATAAAGTCATCTTTTACTCACCCTGCTGTTGTTCCAATGCCTTATGTCCTCCTATCTGTTTCGGACCTCAAAGGGAGAAATTTTGAAAAAAGTCCTACACGCGCTCATCCATATAATGGCAGTGAACTTCCATGCTAAAACTTTACAAAAAGGATACAAAAGTATCATGCAATGATACAGTGAGCCGCCCGCCATATATGGAAAGTGTTCAGGAGGCATACTATAAAGTTTTGCGAGAAAGAAACATTATTATTCAGTCAAAATACTGAGCTCGGCCGTTACTCTGTGCGCATTCCTGTGAGTGCGTGCGAGCCATCAGCAGCCGCTCTCGCAATGTTGTCATGACAACCGGTACACAACATTCACTTCAGGAGGTTTACCTTATTATTAGTATTAATGTATTATTTCTTATTATTTACCTTATAGAAGAGACGAGAGTCCCGTTTGTTTCTAATGAGCCTGATTTCTCAAAATGATGCGTGTGTGTGCTTATCCTGGGTGCCATGACAACAGTGCGGCTGCTGGCGGCTCACACGCACTCCCACAGAGTAACGGCCGAGCTCAGTGTTTTGACTGAATAATGTTTTTCTTTCTCGCAAAACCTTATAGTATGCCTGCTGAACACTTTCCATATATGGCGGGCGGCTCACTGTATCATTGCATGATACTTTTGTATCCTTTTTGTAAAGTTTTAGCCTGGTTGCCATTCACTGCTATTATATGGAGGAGCGTGTGCAGGACGTTTTTCTAAATTTCTACCTTTGAGGTCCGAAAAAGATAGGAGGACATAGGGCATTAGAGCAACAGCAGGGTGAGTAAAAGATGACTTTATTTTCATTTCAGGGTGAACTATCCCTTTAACGCTGGGTTATTTGGGAAGCTGAACAAGGTTATCTTTCCCTCACAACCAAAAAAACACTTCTTTAGTGACATTGTTGATTTCGTGTTCTAAAAATAAAATTACAGCGCTGCCGACGGTTTCCGTAACCCGAACGAAGCTCGTTGATGGACGCTCTGGTTGATGTGCGCACACGCTCATTCGGGAGAAGTGCCCATACAAGGAATTCCGACCTTTATGGCGTCATACAAGGCCATACTCGGAAAAAAACATTTCCGAAACTTGTTCGAAGCCTGAAGGAGTGTATTTGGCACAGAAATACTTTGTCATACGTCCAACTCATTTTTTTTTAAAATTTTGGCCATGTTTAGCATGAGAATCCAACTCTTTAACAGTGTACATAAGTCAGAATGCATGAAATAGCATTAGACCCCCCCTTTAACTAACCAAACCATCTAAAGCTTTTGTAGCATTATACACTACTGTTCAAAAGTTTGGGGTCAGTAAGAATTCACTGTGAATGTCATAATGATTTGTTTGCAATATAATCTACACATTGAGCGTCACGACGGCGTTGCTCTCTATTTGAGCGCGCTTGTCACGTGTCTACATTTAAAATAACGAACTTGAGCGCGCAAAAGATGCAACATGTGTACAGCCCCTTAGACAGTGGTTAGATGAGCGTAGCAGTTAATAAACGAGACAAGGGAGGTCGCGTACGGGACATTTAGGCCCAATAAACGGGACATCCCAGCTAATACAGGACAGTTGGCAACCCTACTTTTATATCATGCTGTGTTTAATATTATAGAGCATAAAAATACCCTCATGTCGTACGTGTATCTTTATTTAGCATTGAAAGGTTGCTTACCTATTTCATATTTCAACATGTTTCTGTTGATTTCACACATTTTAGTCTTGCAATAGTTCAACTAGTAGCCTACATGCCTATGTGAAGTTTATGCATCAATAACGCTAATATAAGTAAGAAGAAATGTTTTACCTTAATAATTCTCATGTTAAAATCGTGTTCTTCTTATTCTGAGGTAAATCCAAGGTAAACTCACAGTGTGTCTTCCAAACTCGATGAAAATCAGAAGAATGATGAAGATGATGCTTTGTTTTGACGTGATGGGGGGCGTTTACAGGTTCGCGTTTCTTCACGTGGACGATTAGCATGTGAATCGCTTTGCGCGCGTGGGTGTGGTCACATTAAAGATAATGAGGCTCCGCTGGAGGATCTGTAGCTCACGCTGTTTTCATATGGATTACATAAACAGAGAATATTTGTTTTTTATATAAATTACTTCATTTAAAAGTAGACATTCCAAGCTTTATAAAGAGATATCTGCCGTGTCTGTGTGGCAAGTATTCGCTGAGTTACAGCTCATTTTCAGACGCATTTCAGAGTGGACTTCACGGGGAGACAGACGGGAGAACGCGCATCCTGTTTGTTTTCTTTATTTAGCGAAAAGCACAACATTTAGTTTTTATTTTGAGTGTACATAAATAAAAGTAGACACTTTAAGGTTTGTAAAGACATCGTTCATGTCTGTGAGGCCAAAAATGACGGAGTATTTTAAGTTGTTTTACACTGTCATGAGGAAAAATCCAGCAAAACGCGTGGGCGCGTTCGTCGGGTTCAGAGGGTTAACAAAGATTATACTACGGGGCTGTTGAATGCTTGAATCTGATTGGTTGACGAACGTTTTAAGGTGTGCAATTATTTTCAGGTAAATGCACGGCTAAAGTAGTTCCAGGTCTTGAGCGCATTACAGTTCCATATCACTTCACCAAATGATTTCAGTTATTTCAAAAGACCTAACAGCAGACAACAGCAAATGAACCGAAACCCATAATGACACTGACCAAGAAAATATAGTAAACAATAGGATAGAAATGACAAATTATTTCCATATAATCCACAAAATTAAATTTTATTATGTATATTGAGCACATACTCTCTTTCTCGCAGACTCGCATTCTCTCTCTCTCACTCAAACGCACGCACACACATACAGTACGGACACACATTTGCACAGAAATGTGTTGTCAGTGCTGCTCTGACGATTTTATCAGTAACTTAAAAGCTACAAGCCATTTCTCACTAGCGATGTAATAACAGCTCTGTTCCTGGCGCAGATGAGCTTATAGTTTCGCTAGAAGTAGAGGCGCTGCCAAACACTGTTGAGAGACGCATAGACAGACTGAGATAATTCATTAATTCATACACACTTGATAACTCTCTCTCTCTCCCTAATAACTGCATAACTGCATTATAAGAATTAGCAACGGAGGCATGAGATGAGATGCATAAGAAAATAGTCCTACACACAAGAGCGTTTTAAGGGGGGAAACCTGACAAATGTCTTGAAATACATCATCTGAACAATGTTTTGAGGTGTGGTAACCATAGTATAATTGGAATAATTGACTCCAGGCCGTTGAATTATTAGCAAAATAATGCCCAAGGTCCGCTTTGCGTCGTGGCCGCATTACCACTTCGGGTGTGCATTGTTGAAGTCACCGAGTAGTACCAGAGGAGTACCATCCTCAGGGAAGTTATAGAGTAACACATCCAACTCCTCCAAGAAGTTACCCAGTTGACCTGGGGGATGATAAATAACTGCAAAGTGGATTTTAACAGGGTGAGTAATAGTGATTGTGTGGGATTCAAATTAACTGTTGCCAGTTAGAGATGGAAGAGGTTTAAATTTCATTCATTTGAGATAAGCAGACCAGTACCCCCACCCCTCCCAATCGGGCGAGGGGTGTGGGAAAAAGTGAAATTGGTGGAGAGGGCTGCAGGAGTGGCAGTGTCCTCCGGTTTGATCCATGTCTCAGTTAGGGCCATGAGGTTGAGACTTGAATGAGTAGCGATAGGTGAAATAAAGTCTGCTTTGTTTACAGCAGACTGGCAGTTCCATAGACCAATTGGAATAGAGAGTAAAGTAGCAGATGACATAGGGATACTACGCAGATTGTTAGGATTGCGCTGCCTCCAATGCACAGAGCGCAATTTACGATTGTTAGTAGTAATAGTAGAGATTTGAAAGCACATAGTGAATACACTAAATGTCATGTCACTAAAATAAAAAGATGGGAACAAGCTGTATAAAAGCAGTACTCAAGTGCCTTGTCGGTGTCTTTGCTCGGTGGAGTCGTGCAGGTAGAGTCGCTGGTCTTTACACTCTTTGGTCTTCACACGAGGGCTGCCGCGGAATACTACTCTATTTTATACTTTCCTGAAATGTCGTTATTGAGTACAGCTGGACACCAGTGGCGAAGCTACGGGTGGGCCTGGGAAATTCAAAGTGGGCACTTTGAATTGTGGCTCACCCAAAACATAGTTGGTAATTTTCCTAAAAGATATATGTAATAATCTAATAAGCAATAATAATTATAATAAACATCTTATCACACTATAACTTTCTTTATTTAGTTAAAAGAATGATTAAATGCAGTTTTCAATAGTCAATTGCAGAGGGTTTCATAGTTTCCCCTCTCCCTATAGGTGCATTTCACACGCTTGTCATAATGAAAAGTTTGATTCGTCAGTTTCTGTTAGTCCCGCCCAGGATGTAATGGTAAGATTTGCGCGTTTGTGGAATGTGGAGTTGAATTAAAAAAATTGTGAAGCAAATCAGTCGATACTTTAAAAGCCTAATTTAGATTCGGATATGTACTGCTGCAAGAAACCAACCAATGAAACCACGCAATTCCCACAATGCACAATAACAGAGACAATTGATTATGAGATCATCCCAGTGTTTAACCAGAAGCGCTGTCTTCTCAGAGTAATATTGCAAAAGGACATGCAAAGGTAAGCACAAACATTTATAGTGTATAGTTATAGTTAAAAGCTTTTAAACATATTGCTGCCACTGTCTTGCAGAAACGTATCCAAATTTCATATTTTTTTTTCATAAATCATTACTATTGGTCACCCTTTACATCTCTCTGTGGGTTTTGAAATATTTAACCAATGAAAAGTATTAAAAAGAGCTTGTGACTAAACCTCGTAACTCCATTGGCTCTTCAAACTGTCAGTCAAACATCATAACTCCACCCAACCTCTGTGAGTGAAGTGCCGCTGCCGCATGCTGATTGGAGATAGATCGCTGCTTGTTTACAATATTAGGGTAAATAAAGAACAGTTTCTTTGAATAAGTACAGCATTTTCTTTACTTAATTAACATTATATATAAAGGCTAATGTTGTGTGTTTGAGGAGGAGAAGAGTGTCTTAGTGTAGCATTTGTCATCGAGTCATAGCCAATACTCTCCTAAGCCTGTGTGTAGCACTTCATTTTTAATAACATGATATTTTGGCCAAATGTCAGAAAAAAACTGCCCGCATAGCTACAGTAAACTTTATAACCTGTAATGAAAACGTAATGCACTTACTGCCTCGGATGCGGCTGTTAATGACGGACAAAACATGCATCTCTGACATTAATTCTCTGAAATTCACTGTTCAAAAACCTCAAAACTCCATATGGGCTTGATTTTTGGTAAAATGTTAATAATATGGTGACATGTGCAAGTGTCTGACCATATATACATTCATTCATTCATGTAGGTTGTTTCTTATTTGCTCTTTTGTAACTTTGAACTTGAAACTGTGCTGCGTTTATTTCTGATAATTTGGCATGCCGTTTTCATACTCCATACGATTTGCCCACCCTGTTTTATGAAGGCCCACCCCTCTGAACATTTCTGGCCTCGCCCCTGCTGGACACGCCTCGCTACCGAAACTATTTACAAACGTGACCAAACGCGAGAAAACGAGACAACGCGACTAGGGCACGTGAACACAGTAAACAAACAAGGTTTTCTTAGTAAAGTTTCCTTTATACATGGCCAGGTGTTCTTGCTTTCATTTGAAGCACAAGATGCTCTTTTGGTTCATACGTAAATCATGCTGGAGAACATGATCCTCATGGTTTACACAATAATACAGCTTGAGTGCTGCTGTCAATTAAAGCAAAATTAGAACATACCACATACCAAGAAATTTTGACATTCATGATAATTTTTCAGTTCAACTTTTAATGCAAATTATTATGCTGATTATATAATTTGTTATGAAAAGATTTGATTAAATTAGAAAAGAAGCTTCTCAGACTTCTCACTTGACTTCAAAGTTCTTCGAGAGACAATTTGCTGATTAGCCTAGTCTGTGAAATTCTCAGTGTGTCTTGTTTGGGTCCTGATCTTGAGGAATGTGGATACGGCCTGAGGAGTTATTTGCGTATTTGTTTGTTTGTGTTTGGAGCATGTGATGGCAAAGCTGTGAATAATTGGGCCGATTTGTATTCTATTTACCAGACTCTGATAAAGGCCTCACAGGAATTCCACAAATTGATTAATTCAGACGGGGCAAAAATGTATCACCATCTGCTGCTGAGCATCCTCTCAAATGCATCAAAGGACCTTATTATAGGTCACAACAGAGGGGCCTCCAGAAACAAGGTTGGGAGCCGCTGTGTTAATGAGAGAGAGGACCAGCACTTATATAGATGCTCCAGAAGTGTGCAAATGCAATATGCTGAGGTTTGTTTGGAAATTTTTATTTTTTTATTGCTGTCGCTGGGGGAAGATAGAGATACGAGCTGCAACAGCAAAACTAAGCAAACAAAACCCGCATATGCAAAATGAATTAACAATTTATGTACACTACTATAAAACAATCGTACTGACCTCAGACTTTTGAAATGTTTTTGAAAGGCTGCATACCAAGATTGCATTTATTTAATCAGTTAGAATTTTTTCAGGGTTCTTTCATAAATATAAAGTTGAAAAGAAGAGCATTTATTTAAAATAGAAATCTTATTTATGAAGTTGATTAACTGTGGTTTATATATCAAATATAGTGTTCTATGATCATAACTGTCCCCTGGATTTGATATATGGTGTGAAATTAATGTAAAAAGCAGTGTGACTTTTAGACTCTGCAGTGTGGGAGGATGACAGATAGAGAGCTAATAAGATGGAAATGTCTTATTGATGGAGCAAAAAAGTTCTAGTTGGTTAATTATATATATATATATATATATACACTCACCTAAAGGATTATTAGGAACACCTGTTCAATTTCTCATTAATGCAATTATCTAATCAACCAATCACATGGCAGTTGCTTCAATGCATTTAGGGGTGTGGTCCTGGTCAAGACAATCTCCTGAACTCCAAACTGAATGTCAGAATGGGAAAGAAAGGTGATTTAAGCAATTTTGAGCGTGGCATGGTTGTTGGTGCCAGACGGGCCGGTCTGAGTATTTCACAATCTGCTCAGTTACTGGGATTTTCACGCACAACCATTTCTAGAGTTTACAAAGAATGGTGTGAAAAGGGAAAAACATCCAGTATGCGGCAGTCCTGTGGGCGAAAATGCCTTGTTGATGCTAGAGGTCAGAGGAGAATGGGCCGACTGATTCAAGCTGATAGAAGAGCAACTTTGACTGAAATAACCACTCGTTACAACCGAGGTATGCAGCAAAGCATTTGTGAAGCCACAACACGCACAACCTTGAGGCGGATGGGCTACAACAGCAGAAGACCCCACCGGGTACCACTCATCTCCACTACAAATAGGAAAAAGAGGCTACAATTTGCACAAGCTCACCAAAATTGGACAGTTGAAGACTGGAAAAATGTTGCCTGGTCTGATGAGTCTCGATTTCTGTTGAGACATTCAGATGGTAGAGTCAGAATTTGGCGTAAACAGAATGAGAACATGGATCCATCATGCCTTGTTACCACTGTGCAGGCTGGTGGTGGTGGTGTAATGGTGTGGGGGATGTTTTCTTGGCACACTTTAGGCCCCTTAGTGCCAATTGGGCATCGTTTAAATGCCACGGCCTACCTGAGCATTGTTTCTGACCATGTCCATCCCTTTATGACCACCATGTACCCATCCTCTGATGGCTACTTCCAGCAGGATAATGCACCATGTCACAAAGCTCGAATCATTTCAAATTGGTTTCTTGAACATGACAATGAGTTCACTGTACTAAAATGGCCCCCACAGTCACCAGATCTCAACCCAATAGAGCATCTTTGGGATGTGGTGGAACGGGAGCTTCGTGCCCTGGATGTGCATCCCACAAATCTCCATCAACTGCAAGATGCTATCCTATCAATATGGGCCAACATTTCTAAAGAATGCTTTCAGCACCTTGTTGAATCAATGCCACGTAGAATTAAGGCAGTTCTGAAGGCGAAAGGGGGTCAAACACAGTATTAGTATGGTGTTCCTAATAATCCTTTAGGTGAGTGTATATATATATATACAAACCCGATTCCAAAAAAGTTGGGACACTGTACAAATTGTGAATAAAAACAGAATGCAATGATGTGGAAGTTTAAAATTTCAATATTTTATTCAGAATACAACATAGATGACATATCAAATGTTTAAACTGAGAAAATGTATCATTTTAAGGGAAAAATAAGTTGATTTTAAATTTCATGGCATCAACACATCTCAAAAAAGTTGGGACAAGGCCATGTTTACCACTGTGTGGCATCCCCTCTTCTTTTTATAACAGTCTGCAAACGTCTGGGGACTGAGGAGACAAGTTGCTCAAGTTTAGGAATAGGAATGTTGTCCCATTCTTGTCTAATACAGGCTTCTAGTTGCTCAACTGTCTTAGGTCTTCTTTGTTGCATCTTCCTCTTTATGATGCGCCAAATGTTTTCTATGGGTGAAAGATCTGGACTGCAGGCTGGCCATTTCAGTACCCGGATCCTTCTTCTACGCAGCCATGATGTTGTAATTGATGCAGTATGTGGTCTGGCATTGTCATGTTGGAAAATGCAAGGTCTTCCCTGAAAGAGACGACGTCTGGATGGGAGCATATGTTGTTCTAGAACTTGGATATACCTTTCAGCATTGATGGTGCCTTTCCAGATGTGTAAGCTGCCCATGCCACACGCACTCATGCAACCCCATACCATCAGAGATCCAGGCTTCTGAACTGAGCGCTAATAACAACTTGGGTTGTTCTTGTCCTCTTTAGTCCGGATGACATGGCGTCCCAGTTTTCCAAAAAGAACTTCAAATTTTGATTCGTCTGACCACAGAACAGTTTTCCACTTTGCCACAGTCCATTTTAAATGAGCCTTGGCCCAGAGAAAACGCCTGCGCTTCTGGATCATGTTTAGATATGGCTTCTTTTTTGACCTATAGAGTTTTAGCCGACAACGGCGAATGGCACGGTGGATTGTGTTCACCGACAATGTTTTCTGGAAGTATTCCTGAGCCCATGTTGTGATTTCCATTACAGTAGCATTCCTGTATGTGATGCAGTGCCGTCTAAGGGCCCGAAGATCACGTGCATTCAGTATGGTTTTCCGGCCTTGACCCTTACGCACAGAGATTGTTCCAGATTCTCTGAATCTTTGGATGATGTTATGCACTGTAGATGATGATAACTTCAAACTCTTTGCAATTTTTCTCTGAGAAACTCCTTTCTGATATTGCTCCACTATTTTTCGCCGCAGCATTGGGGGAATTGGCGATCCTCTGCCCATCTTGACTTCTGAGAGACACTGCCACTCTGAGAGGCTCTTTTTATACCCAATCATGTTGCCAATTGACCTAATAAGTTGCAAATTGGTCCTCCAGCTGTTCCTTATATGTACGTTTAACTTTTCCGGCCTCTTATTGCTACCTGTCCCAACTTTTTTGGAATGTGTAGCTCTCATGAAATCCAAAATGAGCCAATATTTGGCATGACATTTCAAAATGTCTCACTTTCAACATTTGATATGTTATCTATATTCTATTGTGAATAAAATATAAGTTTATGAGATTTGTAAATGATTGCATTCCTTTTTTATTCACAATTTGTACAGTGTCCCAACTTTTTTGGAATAGGGTTTGTATATATATATAATATTATTATTATTATTATTATTTTATTTTATTTTTTTCAGATGAAACAAAGCATAATTATGGCTATCAATTTAACATGTTTAGTTTGAATAATAATATGTATAATTATTATTATTATTATTATTATTATTATTATTTTAAATAATGTGATTATAAGACAACTTGATATGAATCATAAAATTAAAAAAATTTTCTCAGCAAATATTGGTTAATTTTGATTCATTGTTTAATCAGAACATCTTGTAATTTGATTACAAATTTGAAATGATTGACAGCCCTAACATAATATATAGACTTTGGCTTTGGAAAAGTTATAAATCTTTGCAAACACACACATGCAGGCCGGCGCACAGACATGTTTAGTCACACACACACAGATATTATCCAGCGGAGCTAAAGGCGAGGCTCAGTGCTGCAGAGCTGATGTGCTCTCTATATGTCTGCCCTGCAACGGTTCCCTGTCTGGCGCTGGCTCTCAGTGACAGATGAAACAGGAAGCTCAACGCCAGTTTGGCCTGTCATACTGTATGTAGAATTACTGCTCTGCTTCTCCAGCCATCATCACTTACTGGTCTGCCAAATCAATCAGCAGAAATAGAGAGATAGGAGCATGGATGGATAGTACATGAGCAATAGTAAATTGCAATTTCGTGATGTTTTTTTTCTTACCTCTCCCATTAATGATTGTGTAGGCTTGAATGTCACTGTGCCTTTTACTATTTATAAGGTAGAGTTGCAGAGTCATTGATAAAGTACTGAATTTCACAGATTTTTGGTCATTTGTACAGAGGGTTATGAAAGTTTGAGACCAGTATGAAAAATAAATCTATTTTGCTACTGAATTAAATTGGTTATTTTTAAATGTTTGCCTAAAAATTAGCAGTTCCCCTAAAATAGTAATTATTTCATCATGTTGTTTTAAACCAGTATGATGTTGTTTCATATATTAAACATTTCATAGTGACCACAGCCTAGCCTATCAGTCTCCAAAAAGGGGGAAAATAAATCATAAAAGTATTCCATAAAACTGTTTATTTGAGAACATGAAGTAATAATCTTCACATTTACTGCAACGATTAAATCAAATTTGGTGCAGGTTTGATGTCATGAGGTTTGGCTACAAGATGTTTGACAATCAATGATGTTTTATGTCCAACCTGCATCACAGGCACCATATTTGTTTTGTTTGCCACAGCAGAAAATTGTCAGTGAATAATGGCTTAAAGTTCTCTGAAAAGTATCGAATGTCTTTAGAAAACTTACAATATAGTGTGCAAGTCATGTGGACTTGTGGGACACTTTTATGGTACTTTTATAGTGCTTTGTTTGTCCTTTTTTGGGGCGCTTGACAGCCTGTGGACCATACGAAATGTGTTTTTATGAAGATAAATGGTAACACTTTACAATAAGGTTGTATTAGTTAACATTAGTTAATGCATTAGTTAACATGAACTAACCATGAACAACACCTCTGTTCAGCATTAGTTAATCTTACATTGGTAGGTTCATTACAAAGCAGTATATAATAATAAATGCTTTTTTAATGGCAAGTCATGTTAATAAAAGTCTACAAATGTTAGTAACACATCAGGTAATGTTGAAATAATGTACACTTTACAATAAGGTTCTCAAAAGCCATTAATAAATGCTTTGATGAATATATAATGATAGTAACGTGTGTATAAACATGAACAACCTATCTGTTGATGTTCAGATGGATTCCACTAGAATTATGTTTACCAACAGCCCAAATCAATGCCTTATTATTAATGTTGATAAGGTACACAACAGCATTTTTACCTTTAGAGTAAGATGGTAAGTTAGAAATGTTCATCCTTAGTGTGTGTCAACTGCGTAATGTAAATATGTACAGTAAGATAACCTTACAAAAACAGTAAAGCTACAGGCATTGTTCATGGTTAGTTCATGCTAACTAATGCATTAACTAATATTAACTAATTGTGCTGTTAACGTGAATAGGTGTACTAATATATGTGTGAGTTAACATTAACAAAGATTAACTAATGATGAACAGAGGTGTTGTTCATGGTTAGTTCATGGTAACTAATGCATTAACTAATGTTAACGAATACAACCTTATTGTAAAGTGTTACCAAATAAATAAATAAGTAAATAAATAAACAGGAATATTCATTATTTAAAAAAAAAAAAAAAAAAAAAAATCTTACATGTTTGGGATGGTAAGGAGTCAATGTATATAATTAGATTTTTTTTTTAAATTATTTTAAATTATTTTAGAATCAAACCAAACACCTTCAATCCCACAAAAGCACTTTTTGTAATTTCACAATTTGTAGAAACAGCACTGCTGTACTGTCCCTTATGTTAGCCCTGCAATAATATGGCGGTGGATTGATGGAATGAAGTTTGTAGTACAGCTCTGCACAGATGGTCCTGAGATCAAGGGGCAAAAAACAGACAGTCCAAACTTATTTACGACCAAAGCAATTTTATCACAAAGCTTTGGACGCATTCACTCACTCATCTCCCAGACTAGAACAGAGCTTCAGTGTGGATTTGGAACAGTCCTCATTGCAGAACAAGACAGTCCACTAAAGCATGCACTTCCACACAAACCCTGCCACAAAACGAGAATTGGACTTATGAGACAATATGTCTTCCAACCCACTCATGGCAAAAATGTCTTTACGGCAAACTGGACTTCATTACATTGCAGAAAACAAAATCTCTGAGAAAAAAACAGTCGGTCTCAGAGAGGACATTGCCACAAACTCCCTGGAGGATTTCAACATGGATATCATTTAAGATTCCCCAAAGGATTTCCACATGGACACCGTTTTTGTTGCCCCACGAAATGTAATTACCTCCTTCAGCAATCCCATTTGTACCACATGAAAAAGTAGAAGGACATGTGTAAAGTGTTCCTACATAATGAGTGTTTTGACTATTACACAGGACAGACTTGCATACACTCACCTAAAGGATTATTAGGAACACCATACTAATACTGTGTTTGACCCCCTTTCGCCTTCAGAACTGCCTTAATTCTACGTGGCATTGATTCAACAAGGTGCTGAAAGCATTCTTTAGAAATGTTGGCCCATATTGATAGGATAGCATCTTGCAGTTGATGGAGATTTGTGGGATGCACATCCAGGGCACGAAGCTCCCGTTCCACCACATCCCAAAGATGCTCTATTGGGTTGAGATCTGGTGACTGTGGGGGCCATTTTAGTACAGTGAACTCATTGTCATGTTCAAGAAACCAATTTGAAATGATTCGAGCTTTGTGACATGGTGCATTATCCTGCTGGAAGTAGCCATCAGAGGATGGGTACATGGTGGTCATAAAGGGATGGACATGGTCAGAAACAATGCTCAGGTAGGCCGTGGCATTTAAACGATGCCCAATTGGCACTAAGGGGCCTAAAGTGTGCCAAGAAAACATCCCCCACACCATTACACCACCACCAGCAGCCTGCACAGTGGTAACAAGGCATGATGGATCCATGTTCTCATTCTGTTTAGGCCAAATTCTGACTCTACCATCTGAATGTCTCAACAGAAATCGAGACTCATCAGACCAGGCAACATTTTTCCAGTCTTCAACTGTCCAATTTTGGTGAGCTCGTGCAAATTGTAGCCTCTTTTTCCTATTTGTAGTGGAGATGAGTGGTACCCGGTGGGGTCTTCTGCTGTTGTAGCCCATCCGCCTCAAGGTTGTGCGTGTTGTGGCTTCACAAATGCTTTGCTGCATACCTCGGTTGCAACGAGTGGTTATTTCAGTCAAAGTTGCTCTTCTATCAGCTTGAATCAGTCGGCCCATTCTCCTCTGACCTCTAGCATCAACAAGGCATTTTCGCCCACAGGACTGCCGCATACTGGATGTTTTTCCCTTTTCACACCATTCTTTGTAAACTCTAGAAATGGTTGTGCGTGAAAATCCCAGTAATTGAGCAGACTGTGAAATACTCAGACCGGTCGTCTGGCACCAACAACCATGCCACGCTCAAAATTGCTTAAATCACCTTTCTTTCCCATTCTGACATTCAGTTTGGAGTTCAGGAGATTGTCTTGACCAGGACCACACCCCTAAATGCATTGAAGCAACTGCCATGTGATTGGTTGATTAGATAATTGCATTAATGAGAAATTGAACAGGTGTTCCTAATAATCCTTTAGGTGAGTGTATATTGTAGATAATCTGTTATGGAAGACGTGGTATAACAAGCAACAATGGCATTTCAAGATAGCAGAGTGCAATTATATAGTGCTGGTAATTCTGGAACCATATATCAGCCTGCAAAGTTACGACTCACATATTTATGTCTTTTTCCAGAACACAAGTGCACTTCTTTCTTGGGTTTTCTTCATCATTTGTCCATTCTACCTTTCTTTTCTTTCATTGTTCTTCCAATCCACATATAATGGTCTGTATTTGTCCAGTACAGTGGCAAAAAAAGTTACACTTTTTTTTTGATGGTCCACTTAAGACATTCTACTAACTATAAGTAACTTTGCAACTGCTTCCCATCACTTCTCAGTGTTAGTACACTGATAGTTAGATTAAGATTAAGGTTAGGGTTAGTAGAATATGTTGATATGTAGTTGCAAAGTTCTTTGCAAAGAAATTTCTGTTGGGGGACCATCAAAATAAAATGTTAGCAAAAAGATTGAGTGGTCTGCAGCACGCACAGTGATAGAGTTCACAAACAAAGTCTTTATTTAAAATAACAAACAAGTCAATCAATTTTATTTATATAGCACTTCATACAGTACAGATCGTTTCAAAGCAGCTTTACAGTGATAACAGGAAAATTATGCAATTTGGCTGTTGTTCAGTTCAGTGTTGATTAATTTCCGTTGTAAAGATCATCAATTATTAAATTAGTTAATTTAATCTATAAAGCAGTTCTGCAAAAAAGGAGTCGGTGGAGAGAGACACCACAGTGGAGCTGACAGCGGGAGGAGCTAGCTGGAGCTGTGGCAAAATGCGTGGAGATGTGTGGAGAATGTGTGGAGAATCCTCCGGAGCAGAGAGGTAGACAGATCAGGGCAACATCCACATCCCGGAAGCCCAAGGTGGAGCTGCTGGCTCATGGGGCCGAGGCAGAGACGGTGGCTCGGCAGACCAGGGTGACGACAGGGAAGCCGGAGGGAAGGAGAAGCCTGGCGGAGCCGAAAGGGGTGGAGGGTCGAAGCACAGCCGAAGACACGGAAGTCCGTTGAGCGGGAAAGATGAGGGAGCCCAGAGGAGTCCTAGGGCTGACGGACCACGGTGGAGTCGAGGGAGAGCAGAGCTGGGGCGAAGCCAATGTGCTGACAGGCCGCGGTGGAGACATGGGCCTGGAGGCTTGAGGTGAAGCTGGGGAATAATCATCCTCGTACTGAGCTGGTGATCGGGAAACCCAAGGTGAATCTGATGGGCCGCACGGAGTTAGCGTCATGGGCAGAGCCGAGGAGCAGGACGACACCAGTGGAGACGACGGAACCAGCAAAGAAGATTGGGCCAGGAAGTCAGGCAGGAACATTGGATCGGAGCATCCAGATAGCTGGACGGGACCGGCGTGGAAGGCGAAGACTCGAGGGTGGGGACTCGGGAGGGAACTGGATTAGCGGACCACAGATCTATTAGGTCCTCTCCTGGCATGATAAGATGAACTGGACCGCTTGACTCCGGGGTGACCCAGGCGGCAGGCTCTAGCGCTCGGTCTGTGGTAGGCATTGTCTCGGGCTCCTTATCTGCCTCGCAGATGATGATAACAGAACCGCTTTGCAGGAACATCCACCCCAAGTACTCCACCAAAGTCCTCCGCTCGAGTTGGAGGAGGAGAAACACTGCTGGTAAAGCCATGTTTTTTTTGTCTTTACTTGTTTTGAATGTCAGTTGCAACACGCACGACGATAGACAATGTCTAATAAACAAAGTCTTTATTTAGAATAACAAACACTCAGGAGATATCTTAGAATATGTAGGAAGAACCACATAAACTGAAACGAGAACCAACAAGGGACTGAACATGACAGGGAGTATAAATACAGTACGAACATAATGACTGACAGGTGACACAAATTTTTAACCACTCATAAAAGCCATTGCATATTTCATATTGTCAATAATCAGGCTAGCGTCCCATTAGCACAAGGATGGACAGCAAACGGTTTTGTATGGGAGACAAATACACACACTATGCATTTACAAAACAGTCGAAACTGCTTATGATCATCACACACACTCTAAAACACATGTTCAGAGACCGTTACAAAGAAAAGACATGTCTCAGCCCCCGAGCATCTTGCCAGTTGGACCACCTTTTCCTTCTCACGCGAATCCACAGATTCTCAGCCTCGGGAGATGAGGGAAAGTCAAGAAAACGTAGCATGTCTTTAAAGCCACAAGATTAATAAACCACCCACAGCTCATGTCAAATTGGAAATGGAATTCTGCATGTAATCACACGGAACCCTGGCTGCGCGTGAGCGCACACGTGTGCGAGGGAGCCCGTGTGCGCGCGCCTGGCTGTGTTCAGTTAGAGCCCGAGTAAATAGAAGCCAATAAAACTGCGTCAGAGGCGTACTTTCACCTGCATATCCCCTGCTTGATAAATACCATGCCGACCAAAAGAAAATTGCCTGCAAAGGACAAGGTGACTAATTTTCATGAGAAAAGTTATTAAGTTTTTTTTATTATTATATTTTTTCCCTCCTCCCTCTCCGCTATGAAGGACTTACAGGTTGTTTGAATGAAAATGAGACCTGTTCAATAATACATAAGGCCTCGACAGAAGACCATTATCAAAGAATATGTTTTATGAAAGGCTGGTAAAATGGGATATATTTCCATGGTGGCATACATCTTTGAGACAAGATAAATGGCAGCATGGTAGAGAAAGTGCACAGTGAGCTAATGCAGTGAGGCTGAAAAGCCTCTTTATGCGTAAAAAACACCCCACGCACTAACTACAACCAATTCTGAACTCGACTTTAACACCGCCGAGTCCAGTGCTGTATTCATTATGGAGATTGTTTAGTGTACTTCAGGCCTGGGTGCAACCGTAGAGATTACTCTCACTTGCTGATTTTGAACTGATTTTAGCATTTATGCTCTGAATTGCATTAATACTTATTATAAGCTAAATATTTTAAATGAATGTATCATACTGTGGGAATAGAGTGCATAATAAGTTCCTTAACTAGGCATGCGTGGTGTTTGTTACCGTAAGAAATGTCAGGCCTTATGAGTTGTGCATTCTAGTATTCTAGTATGTGGTGATTGAATTAGAAAGCTTAGTTTCCATTTGTCACGGTGACTGTACAGTGATTGTTCCAGTGACTCTCTTTGTTTCAATCGCAGCCTGCATCAGCACAGCATGAGCTATCTAACATGGATTTAGCCACAAAACAATGAATAACTTAAAATGGGGGAAAAAAAACAGACTCAAAAATAATTCTTTCTTTCTTTCTTTCTTTCTTTCTTTCTTTCTTTCTTTCTTTCTTTCTTTCTTTCTTTCTTTCTTTCTTTTTCTTAATTTTTGCTTTTCTTTATTTCCCTCTTTCCATATTCTTTCCTTTTTTCTTTCATCTTTTTTCTTTCCTAAATTGAACTTCCTACCTTTCATTTCTTCCTTTCTTCATTTCCTTCCTCTTTCCATTTCCATTCATTAATTTTCTTCTTCCATTCCTTCCATCCATCCATCCTTTTCCAACCAATTCCATTTTTCCTTCCTTCTTTCTTTCTTTCTTTCTTTCCTTCCTTCCCTCATTCCCTCCCTCATTCTCTCCCTACCTTTTCTTTCTTCCCTTTTTTATTTCCTTCCTTCCTATATTCCTTCCTTCCTTCCCTCACTCCCTCAACTTTTTATTTCTTCCCTTTTTCTTTCCTTCTTTTTCCTTCCTTCCTTCCTTCCTTCCCTCACTCCCTCCCTACCTACCTTTTCTTTCTTCCCTTTTTTATTTCCTTCTTTTTCCTTCCTTCCTTCCTTCCTTCCTTCCTTCCTTCCTTCCTTTCTTCCTTCCTATATTCCTTCATTCCTTCCCTCCCTCCCTCCCTCCCTCCCTCCCTCCCTCCCTCCCTTTCTCCCTTTTCTTTCTTCCCTTTTTATTTCCATTTTCCTTCCTACCTTCCTTCCTTCCTATATTCCTTCATTCCTTCCTTCCCTCACTCCCTCCCTACCTACCTTTTCTTTCTTCCCTTTTTTATTTCCTTCTTTTTCCTTCCTTCCTTCCTTCATTCCTTTCTTCCTTCCTATATTCCTTCATTCCTTCCTTCCCTCCCTCCCTCCCTTTTCTTTCTTCCCTTTTTATTTCCATTTTCCTTCCTACCTTCCTTCCTTCCTATATTCCTTCATTCCTTCCTTCCCTCACTCCCTCCCTACCTACCTTTTCTTTCTTCCCTTTTTTATTTCCTTCTTTTTCCTTCCTTCCTTCCTTCATTCCTTTCTTCCTTCCTATATTCCTTCATTCCTTCCTTCCCTCCCTCCCTCCCTTTTCTTTCTTCCCTTTTTATTTCCATTTTCCTTCCTACCTTCCTTCCTTCCTATATTCCTTCATTCCTTTCCTCCCTCCCTCCCTCCCTTTTCTTTCTTCCCTTTTTCTTTCCTTATTTTTCCTTCCTTCCTTTCTTCCTTTCTTCCTTCTTTCATTTTTCTTTCTTTCTTTCTTTCTTTCTTTCTTTCTTTCTTTCTTTCTTTCTTTCTTTCTTTCTTTCTTCTTTTTTAATTTCCCTCCTTTTCTTTTCCCATTTCTCTTTCCCACTTTTATTAATTTTCCCTTTTCCAACCTTACATTTCTTTCCATTTCTTTCTTTCTTTCTTTCTTTCTTTCTTTCTTTCTTTCTTTCTTTCTTTCTTTCTTTCTTTCTTTCTTTCTTTCTTTCTTTCTTTCTTTCCTTTAGTCCACTCTCTCTTTCCTTTCTCCTTTATTTCACATTTTACCTTTCAGAATCATGAGTCACAGACATTGAGGGTGGAGTTCCTGCTGCTCTTAAATGGTCCGACCACCTCAGATTCTTTCCTTTCAGTCCAACACTGGAGCCATGAGGAAAAGAGAAAATCTTTACTGAACATTTACTGAAAAGCCTCTTGAGAATGTGCCACTCAGCTGAGCTGAGATGCTCTTAGAGGCGGATGTAAAATTAAGCTGAACTTCTGATGGCTTTTACATTAAAATAAATGAAAAAAGATTCATCACTGAAGTGTTTTTTTTTTTTTTTCTGCCTCTACTCTTGTCACGATTGCCAGTAGGAAAAAGAGTAAGACGTGCAGTTGGGGTGAGGGAGTGGGGAGAGGGGTTTTGCTAGAGAAAGAGAGAGAGAGATCAACATTATATGCACCCACTCAGCAATTACTGGTATTTTAAGGGAAGAAAACATGTCTTCAAGTTAATTACCTGGGTTCAAATTATTTCTTTTTTTAAAAAAAAAAAAATATATATATTCATTCTACACAGGGACGTGCATGACATGGCCTTATCAGTTGTTTGTTCTATTCAAAGGTAGAGATTGCAAATGAGAATTCCAAGCGATGTCTGTAGCAACATTTCTTCATAACATAACTAAAAATAATGGGGGAAAAATCTCTCTTCGTTCTTTTGTTACTGGAAGGTGTCAAGGATATGTAATTGCTGTAACACGAATGCTGTTCCGTCATTAATGAATAACTACACAGGAACAAATGGGTAATGCAATATTAACACTACTATTAAATAACAAGAAACTGATTAACGAATTAGTATGAATGTGGTAGTTCACTATAGGCCTATTAGCTAATTAATAACTTTATTAACTTTTTCATATCTCCTTGAGAACTACTAAGAACTACTTCCTTCCGCTACGGATTCAAATCTCAAGTTGACAGTTTAACAGTTGTGACCAAGCCTCCGTTACTAATTCTAAAATGTCACTTTAGAACTAGTAACGAAGGAACGCTGAGTCGCTTAATTAAAGCTTATTGTACTGTGTTGAGTACAGTATTATGCTATTATGAGAGAGAGATCGACTAAACGAGTGTATTACCTGCATCTGATATAGTATTTCATCTTCAGGTCAATATCCAATATCCATTATAAAAAATCAGTTTGACTGTCCGCTGAGGAAAGCGATATCTTTGTCCTTTTAAAAGATTTCCAAAGACAGCGCTAAACAACTTCCTTGTTTACAAGCAGTCACTCATAAAGGCGGTATTTGCCATCTAGTGGTGTAATAATGTAACTGTCACTGAATTCGAAATTACTATCACTAACGGACCCTTTCTCAATACCAAATATGGCATATTATTTATATAAAATAATATTTATTGAACAATAATATTTACATGTACAAACCCGATTCCAAAAGTTGGGACACTGTACAAATTGTGAATAAAAAAGGAATGCAATAATTTACAAATCTCATTAACTTATATTTTATTCACAATAGAATATAGATAACATATCAAATGTTGAAAGTGAGACATTTTGAAATGTCATGCCAAATATTGGCTCATTTTGGATTTCATGAGAGCTACATAAAGAGGAAGATGCAGTTGACAGTTGAGCAACTAGAAGCCTGTATTAGACAAGAATGGGACAGTTATAAAAAGAAGAGGGGATGCCACACAGTGGTAAACATGGCCTTGTCCCAACTTTTTTGAGATGTGTTGATGTCATGAAATTTAAAATCAACTTATTTTTCCCTTAAAATGATACATTTTCTCAGTTTAAACGTTTGATATGTCATCTATGTTGTATTCTGAATAAAATATTGAAATTTGAAACTTCCACATCATTGCATTCTGTTTTTATTCACAATTTGTACAGTGTCCCAACTTTTTTGGAATCGGGTTTGTAAATTAACAACAAAAGCCATTATAAAAGACAATAGGAAATAAACACATGCAAACAATTCAGTCAAACATACAAAAGCAGCGCTCTAGTAGGCCCTACAGGATTTAAGATAAACAGCCTAAATATAAAGCTATCAAACTTATTTTTCCCCTTAACCCAAATCGGTTTTCTCTGGAACAAGTGATAGATTAATAAGACCAACGATTGCCCGTTTGATATACCCCAAATTAATTATATCTCATGTTTAACCACTCTCTACATACAGTAAGAGCCAGTGGCAAACTCCCAAATGACTGGCCGAGAGGAAGCGAATCTCGGCGGGTACATGAGTGCTGAATGGCCGCTGACGGCCTGGAGCTCACATCTGCGAAAGCATCTAAACAAATTCTAAAACAGGTGCTATGTTTATATATGAGTGACATATTTGAGGTCTAAATAACTACAATCTCACCTAAAACTACATTCCGTGACACAATAATCGTATTTGTAAAATTATGGAGGTTTGCTTGTCAGCCATGACACTCTCTGTGAGAAATGTTGCTAGCGGAGTGAAACAAACTGTGAAGTGGTTAGTAGTGTTAGTAGTAACTGTGGTAGTGTTACCAAATCCATTAGAAGGAATTACTATCAAAAACCTTACAAAAACCTCAAAAGCTTACAATAACATCAGTCATTACAATAGGGAGTTATCATGCTACTTTCTCCTGTAAGTTTCAATGTAATGTGACAAAACGCTTACCTTCCTATTGTAGGAATTGTGGACGCATCAGACACAAATGAATCTTCCAGATGATTCGTTCGGGCATAATTCCACACAAAACTCAACTCAACAAATCAACAATTTATGGCCTTAATTGAAGTGGACGCCGGTCAATCGGCATCAAGTGACAGAAACCCAGTTAAGTGCTTTACATCCTGACAAACTTTGAGCCACCCCAAAGATAACAACAAAGTTGTTTGATCACAAGACAAAGAAACAAACCAGATCTCTGCTGCTTCAATGACCTTGAGATGAACTCTCACTGACACGGTTACAATCCACTGGAAAAATCCACAGAAACTGTTGTCACGTACAAACTGCATCAAATCACAAAATCGTTGATTGTCGAACTTGCATTCAAACAGCCTTCTACTGCATAATTCTATATCATGTCTTTTAACCAATACACGTGACCATTATGCATATACACTCGCCTAAAGGATTATTAGGAACACCTGTTCAATTTCTCATTAATGCAATTATCTAATCAACCAATCACATGGCAGTTGCTTCAATGCATTTAGGGGTGTGGTCCTGGTCAAGACAATCTCCTGAACTCCAAACTGAATGTCAGAATGGGAAAGAAAGGTGATTTAAGCAATTTTGAGCGTGGCATGGTTGTTGGTGCCAGACGGGCCGGTCTGAGTATTTCACAGTCTGCTCAGTTACTGGGATTTTCACGCACAACCATTTCTAGAGTTTACAAAGAATGGTGTGAAAAGGGAAAAACATCCAGTATGCGGCAGTCCTGTGGGCGAAAATGCTTTGTTGATGCTAGAGGTCAGAGGAGAATGGGCCGACTGATTCAAGCTGATAGAAGAGCAACTTTGACTGAAATAACCACTCGTTACAACCGAGGTATGCAGCAAAGCATTTGTGAAGCCACAACACGCACAACCTTGAGGCGGATGGGCTACAACAGCAGAAGACCCCACCGGGTACCACTCATCTCCACTACAAATAGGAAAAAGAGGCTACAATTTGCACGAGCTCACCAAAATTGGACATTTGAAGACTGGAAAAATGTTGCCTGGTCTGATGAGTCTCGATTTCTGTTGAGACATTCAGATGGTAGAGTCAGAATTTGGCGTAAACAGAATGAGAACATGGATCCATCACGCCTTGTTACCACTGTGCAGGCTGCTGGTGGTGGTGTAATGGTGTGGGGGATGTTTTCTTGGCACACTTTAGGCCCCTTAGTGCCAATTGGGCATCGTTTAAATGCCACGGCCTACCTGAGCATTGTTTCTGACCATGTCCATCCCTTTATGACCACCATGTACCCATCCTCTGATGGCTACTTCCAGCAGGATAATGCACCATGTCACAAAGCTCGAATCATTTCAAATTGGTTTCTTGAACATGACAATGAGTTCACTGTACTAAAATGGCCCCCACTGTCACCAGATCTCAACCCAAAAGAGCATCTTTGGGATGTGGTGGAACGGGAGCTTCGTGCCCTGGATGTGCATCCCACAAATCTCCATCAACTGCAAGATGCTATCCTATCAATATGGGCCAACATTTCTAAAGAATGCTTTCAGCACCTTGTTGAATCAATGCCACGTAGAATTAAGACAGTTCTGAAGGCGAAAGGGGGTCAAACACAGTATTAGTATGGTGTTCCTAATAATCCTTTAGGTGAGTGTATATCACTCCCAATTCATGTAATTGTATAAGTATTAAACGAGTGGTTGAAAGTGTACCTTTCTTGGTATCTTTTTGTTTGTTTGTTTATATTTCAAAAGATGGTTTGATTGAATTTTGTCTAGAATGTATCATGTTCTTATAATAAGTAATCATGTCTAATAGTACTCTGCTTAAGAGCAGGAAGTTAAGAGACAAGAGATAACAGATCATTTATGGGGGGGTGGGAACACAGTCAACCCTGAACCAAGATGATCCCTGATTGGTTAGAATCCATCCAGGAGGATGGGCAGATTTTTGAGTTTTATAATCTCAGAACACGAACAAAGAATTCAGTTGAAATCAGTTCAAGAAGTTCTAGAATGTTCAAGTCAGTCTAAAGGAGAGCTGGACGATCAGACGATCGTGGCAGACCAAGATCTGAGAACATGGGTTAATTTCGTTCAAGCCATCTAAAACTCTCCTCTCACTTTCCTATCTTTTACTTAAGTTTATTTTCTTTCCGTTGAGTCCCGTGTTCTAAGTTAAGTTTCGCCGCAAAAGTTTCTCTCGACGAACCTACAGCAGAGCGCGCTTCGACTTCAAAACACCCACAAGACTTTTCATCCAGCCGCCAACACGCCACATGATTGGCTTCCCAAGACGTCCATCAAAGACAGGCAAGACTGTCAGCGAATCACCGAACCAGGGAAACCCCTCTCCAGCCAGGACCGAAAAGGGAATTCCCCATTCAAAGACGATACGAGCTACAAACGCAAGTAACCTCCTGTCAGGGGACTGAACAAAGAAAAGGTGCGAGGACTCATTTGCAGGAAGGGGATAAATTTATTGTAAAAATATAAGAATACAAAAACAAAACCCACGGGGGGGAGAACCAAACTAGAAATACAATAAACATCTGGAACAGAACATGTAATACAACGGGGAAAAACGGATGGCAAAAGACAACGACCCAACACAGGACTGCATACACGAGGAGACTATAAAGGGTACAAATCAGGAGGGAACCAGGTGGGCCAATTAAACAATAATCAGATAACAAGAGGGGTCAAGACAGAAGACAAGAGCATATGGCCCAGAAATAACCCAAAACACCACATGTGCTTAACAAGACAAGACAGACATGTGACATTACCCCCTCCTTAAGGAGTGGCTACCAGACACTCCACCAGGAACCAGGGAGGGACTGGAGGAACAGACCAGGGCGGGACGGGAGGAACAGACCAGGTCGGGACGGACCAGGGCGGGACAGAAAGCTCAGGAGACCTGGCCGGCGCACACAGTTCAAGAGGCCAGGACGACCCACACAGTTCAGGAGGCCAGGGCGGCCCACACAGTTCAGGGGGCCAGGGCAGCCCACACAATTCAGGAAGCAAAGTTTTCTCTGGACTTGACACCGGAAGCGGAGCCCTCTCTGGACTCGACAGGGGAAACGGAGCTCTCTCTGGACTCAGTGCACAGGACGGAGCCCTCTCAGGACTCGATGCACAGAACGGAGCCCTCTCTAAACTCAGTGCATGGGATGAAGCCCTCTCTGGACTCTGGTCAGTGGCAGGAGCCATCTCTGGATGCTGGTCAGTGGCAGGAGCCATCTCTGGACGCTGGTCAGCGGCTGGAGCCATCTCTGGACGCTGGTCAGTGGCTGGAGCCATCTCTGGACGCTGGTCAGTGGCTGGCCACAGCAGAGCAAGACATCTGGGCGGCGCGGGCAAAGCAAGGCACCTGGGCGACGCAGGCAGAGCAAGGCGCCTGGGCGGCGCAGGCAGGGCCAGACGCCTGGGCGTGGGGTGGTCTGGGACGGCAGCAACCTCCGGGACGGTCTCTGGGCTTGGGACCACCAGACTCGGGACCACCGGACTCGGGATCACCGGACTCGGGATCACCGGACCTGGGACCACCGGACTCGGGACCACTGAACTTGTCACAGAGGAAGTCTTTCTTCTCCTCCTCTATCTCGGGACCACCGGACCTGGAACCACCGGACCTGGGATCACTGGACTCGGGACCACCGGACTCGGAACCACCAGGCCTGGAACCACCGGACTCGGGACCACCGGATTAGGGATTAAACTGCTGATCTATGTTACCTGGCTGTTAAATAGTGTTTCACTATTGTGTGGATATTAATATCCGCTGCAGAGTTGAAAGTTACGGCCCGTTCAAATGAACGCTAGACGAGTCATTTGCTCGGTCGTAAAATAGACCCTTTTTAAAATTCCCTATGAATTAATTTGTTCATTCATTTGAGCTAAATAGACCTGTTTCCCTTATACAGAGTCCCTACACTATTGTCACAATTTAATCCTGCTTTATAGCCAAGTAAACTGAGGCAATAACCAAACACTTTCAACTAAAATGTCTTTTCTTATATTAAATACTAAGAAGTCTGATTAATTTAATAAATATATTAATATATCATATTGTAAAATTATATATATATATTGTATATATATAATGTATGGTCACACTTTAGTTTTAGTTTATGGTACAATTCACACTATTAACTAACTGTTAACTACAACTTGTGCCTTAATAAACTCCTAATTACTGCTTATTTATAGGTAGTAAGGTAGATGTTAAGTTTAGATAATGGGTAGGTTATTAACTAGTTAATAGTGAGAATTGGACCCACCACATCACTGAAAATACTGCAGTTATTTACAACCAGTCAGAGAATTCACTCTACACAGTGTTATTAATTTATTGAAGATCTTCACAAATACACACAATGTGTGTATGTGTATGTGTGTGTTGATACGCAAGTATGCGCATGGCTAAAACCATCTCAACATCTTGACCACTCTACACACACTGAGTGTAAGAGGGAACAGTTGCAGGCAATTAAAATGCCTAAAACTGATGCTTGAACACACACACGCATGCACACCCGGGAGTGGCTGAGAACAATTTCAGACAAGGTTGTATGGTGATCCTTGGGGAAACCTGGCTCAGCTAAGAAAGGACTTTAGAGAGGGAACTGAAGGGGAAGGTTACATGGAGAATTCAACCTCTGAAAAGATATATATATATATATATATATATATATATATATAACCCTAACCACACGCTCAGGGTTGAGGTAGGAGCAGAGTGTATTGTAAGTCTTTTGTAAAAGAGCACCCCCATGGCCCTGTGGGCTGCTAAACCAGACATGAAATTCTAGTTCTGTATTCGAAAGAAAATAGAAAATGCCTGTTTGTTGCGAATACAAACAGTATGATTTCTTATAGCAACATGACATTCACGGTTCATTGACTAAGACAATTTACCTTATGTACTTTCTTCTGTATGTATCCCCTGGTGAAACAGAAACCAATGTTTTGATTACAAAATCATGAAGTGAAGAGTGTCAAAGCCATCTTCTCCCTCTCTCACTCTCACTTTCTTTCTCTTCCAAAGAGTTGGAGTTTGAAAGTATCCCAAATGAATTCCTTCGCAGGTGATTTGTTTGAAGAATAGTAGCTCTGATAGATTTAGGGTGGAAAGGAAGTCATAACCACATCAGTGCCTCTGACGGCTGGGCAGGGAGAGCAGCAGCGGGCGGCTCCATCACTCAGCAGATGACTGGCTCTTTACATATCTCAGGCCTCGTGCCAATAGCTGCCTCTGCCTGCTCTTCTCATCCATTCTGTCTGGAGTTCAAGAGTTACAGCATGCCATAAATCCCACCTGAGAGCTCATTACTTTCCAAGTTTGACGTCAAGGACGATCACCCCTACCCCACAGGCACACACAGCCCTCGATGTCCACTCACAAACCCTTGGATACATTGGTGCATGGGGTAGGGCCTGCACAGAAAAGCAAAACTCAAGTAGAGTTTGCCTTATGTAAATTACTCAAAATGCTGTGTTGTATTAGCTGTTTTTTTTCCCAAAAGAATCATATATGTTTTACATTTTATGAACATAAAGCTGAGTGTGCTTTTTATTTTATAGATTACCCTGGAGAACAGTTTTCACAAACTAAATGCCAGTTTAGGGTCAGTAAGATTATTTTGTTTTATTTGGTAACACTTTATAATAACTCACGCTATGAATCATTAGTTATTAATAAATAGTCAATTCATCATTTATAAAGCATTAATAGACATTAGTAAGCATTTTATAAATACAGCTATAAATGCTTTATTCTTGATTTATAAACACATCTATAATGTATTTAATCATTTTATTTTAATACTTTATTAATGATCAATTTAGACATTACATTATTTACAACCCAGTTATTTAGGAGTTGTCAGTGGTTGACAGATACAAAAAATGAGACTACAACTGTACACTTGAGGCTTAGTTTCATTTTACTGCACAGTTATGTTTTCTAGGGGTGTACAGGAATTTTTATGTTCTATGACATTGCAGAGGTTTATTTTTCATTTCATATACAGTTGTACAGTTTCATTTTTTGCATCATTAAATGAATATTTCTATTTTCTGTATCACTCTGTGTTGTTTTTGTTTCCTTTTTCTGTTTAGAAGATAACTGAGCCTTTAAATCTCATTTGTAAAAGCTTTACGAGGCATGAATAGTCCTCAATTTAGATGAGCTCACAAAAATAGTTAACTGACAACTACTAAATGTTTTATAACTACCTGAATTAATCATGAATTACAATAGGAATGAATGTTAATAAAGCATTTATTAACACACTGAGTAACTATTACTATATGTCGAAATAATAAGATGTATAAATGTATATTTAAATAGTTTATTAATCATTTACTTATACTTTCTAAGTGATCTTATGACAACTCCTAAATAACTGGTTTGTAAATAATGTATTAATTTAGAAATGATTAATTGATCATTAATAACATTTGAAAATACAATTTTTAAACACATTATAGATATGCTTATAAATCAAGAACAAAGCATTTATAGCTGTATTTATAAACTGCTTATTAATGTCTATTAATGCTTTATAAATGAGGAATTGACTATTTTCCAAATGCTTAACTAATGATTCATAGCATGCAGTTATTATAAAGTGTTACCTTTTATGGTATTTCTTTTTTTTTTTCTTTCTTTTTTTTTTTTTTTTATTCAGAAAGGATGCATTAAATGGATACATTAAATTGATGCTGTTTTTTTTTTTTTTTTTACTTTCTATTTGTCAAGGAATCACTGTTTCCACAAAAAAGAATATTAAGCAGCATAACTTTTTTCAACATTGATAATAATAAGAAATGTTTCTTGAGCACCAAATCAGCATATTTAAATAATTTCTGACATAAGTGAACGCTAGTGTATGTATTTTCTTTTCTCTTATGCATTTTGCTTTGAAGTAGTTTTTGTACATTCGATTGCATGATTCAGCATGTCGCAAAATACATTTCATTCATACATGTCCTTTACAGAAAGTGCGTTTCAGTTTGTTCATTAAGAGTGCTTTCTGTTATCCACAAAATGAAATGCGCATGAAATGGAAGTAACTTTTGTATATTTTTTCCTGACTTTTCCATTGACCAAATGCAGGTGGCTTATGTCTTTTTTTCATTTTTTGTTGTGTGCAAAATGCTGTGTGCCACCACATTTCGTCATGAAATAATAAATGAATACTCAAATCATTCACTCCACCCAACTAGTTAGGTTACAGTTAGTGCCCCAAATATTCCAGGTTATTAAAAAATAAATAAAAGACATGCCACTAGTGTAAATAGTAAAACAAAAATCCTATTGTCACCATGCACAAGCATAACTAAATTTATGTTATCCACGACTAGCCAACACAGACCCAACACATTGAGTAGTGGAAAAAGTTGTTGATACCTTAAAACTCAAATCTGGAAATATCAGAGGTAACCTCCTGACCCTGGCTTTTTGTCTCTGGGGAATCAGTGTCATGAGAAATTTGTCGTCGGGGGTAAATGCAGCAGCAATAATGCAGATAAATATAGAGGGGTCCTGAGCATCTCTGCATGCACATGTCTCCCAGCAGGCCACAGAAGAAGTGAGTATAAATCTTTCAGCCAGGCCTCATAACTGCAGCCTCTGTCAGGCCTGATGTAGCACGGACTGCTCGTAAGTCTGGCACTAAGATGCTTTATCCCCCCTCTCTCTTTTTCTTAGATGAGGAGAGAGGGAGTGACAGGGCTGATTTTAATTCCTCTCTCATGGGGCCAGCAGACATGGCTTTGAGCTTGACTTATGGGGAGCCATTTAAATAAAGATTGAAAGATTGTTATAGAGTCAGAATGAGAGGAAAAAGATGGGATTGAACAAGAAAGAGTGAAGGAGACGGAGACTTAGCACCGCTGGGAAGTTGTCTTCCCTGTTATCTTTGTGTGAGTGTGTTTTTCAGGAAGTGCAAGAGTTTTAATTAACACTGAAAGCAGAAAGAGGGCAGGCTTATCTCTAAAGCAGCTCTGATTGGCCGACAACGTGAATCTTCCAGCATGCGCGTTCACACATCAATGACAATCAACCATATTATTCCGCCTTTACCGCTGAGGCTAGCTGTAGACTTAACCTGCCTCGTGTGAATTCGCAAGCAGGAATTTGAAAACGACTCGCAGTGACACTCTTAATCATTGATCCAGATGGGAGTGTGTACCCACAGATTTCCAGCAGGGTTTTGTATTTCCTCTACGAACAAAACGCTTGTCTGTGCTGCATTAAAAAGCTGTGTAAATAATGAATCTGTCTGCAAGGTAGTGCGTTACAACTACTTCTTTGAAGTAGAGATGGCACAGATGGGCACCTGATGGCAACAATATACACACTCACAGACACACACACACACAAACACTATGCAAAAGTCAAAAAATCACTAAATATCCACCATATGGCTCTAAATAAGCCATTGACTCCTGCTACTCTAAGTCTGAGTATGATCCTCTCCCTCTCTCTTTCTCTAGTTGACATGCAAGTACGTGCTTGTACAGTATGTTGTATGCATGTGTCCACTTCAAAGTCAAAATTAAAATTCACTCATTGTCATTCCAAACCAATATGCTGTTTTTTATTTATTTATTTATTTATTTATTTTTTATTGTAAATGATAAATAAATGATAAATACATTTTTGAAAAATCATTATGCAGCTCTTTCCATGCGAAAACAGTTTTGACTAGAAGCTTTGAATATATATTCTAAGTGTGAAGAACATTTAAATCATCTAAAGAACCTTTTGTCTCTTTTGTGTAATGGAAAGGTTCCATGGATGTTTAACGGTTCTTCATGGGACCATCGATGCCAAAAAAGAACCTTAATTATGCTGATTTGAAACATTACATATTATTATCAATGTTAAAAACACTTTTGCTGCTTAATGTTTTTGTGGATTTTCATGATTATTTGATGAATAGAAAACTTAAAAGAACAGCATTTGGAAATAGAAATCGTATCACTTTTTATCAACTTAAGCTATCCTTGCTGAATAAAATTGCAATTTCTTTTAAAAACTAAATTTTACTAACCCCAAACCTACATTTAGTTTATATAATCTAGTAGGCTATATAACTAGATGTATAGCAATTCAGCTAAAGTCTTCTTCTCCTCTGTGATAGCTGGCTGGCAGGCCAACTAAAAAGTGAACAGCACCATCTACTGCACTGGAGTAAATGTGCTTTTCGTTCAGCCCTTTCGATATTAATTTTGTTCTTTATGTGAACATGTAATTTTGCACTTTTTTGTTCCACATTTGGTGTGAAAGGGCCTTCAGGGCCTTCAGTGTGTTTAATTCCCTTCCTGGTTCCTCTTCAAGCATGTGATGATGAGAGAGTATTGAAAGCCCAGGGCTGATCCAGGAGCGGCACCTGAGATATAAAACGTGCCATTCTCTTAGGAGATTGAAAGTCTTTCTTGCTGTAGGTCAGTGAGTGGGGCTGAGAGATCCAGCTCATATCTTCCTCACTCATGTATTTATGGATGACTCTTTCTTTATCCAGTGCTTTATCTAATGATGGAAGCCCCCAGTGGGTTTTAGTGAGGACATTTGAGTGTGAGGACACTCGCAGACCACACACACACTTGATAAGTTCTGAATTACTGACATAAGGGCTCTTGTTGTACTGCTTCGAGAACGGTAAAAAAGGTTGATCTTTTTAATAGTGATTGTATATTTGTATTGTTCATTTGCTCTTTGCACTCCTCAGAGTTTGTGCTTCAGGATGTAAGACATTGTCTTGAGGGATTCAGTTTAAATGTCAGAGAACATTTCCACTGCTCGTTCTCTCCCAGCCTTCGACTGCTCTCCTCAGCACAAGGACAGGACACTTGACTTCTGCCTGTGTGGACGAGGGCTTTAATTATGGCCACGGCACTGAGAGCCATGACCTTATGCTTTGGAATGAGTGCCGCACGCACACCAGAAACCTGCACGGCATTTCTTCACATCTCTCCCAGAATTCCTCTCTCGTACTCTGACAGTCCTTAAAAACCCGCTCGAGTTTAGCTTACGCCACCTTTCTTTCAGTTGTGAGCTTATTTTCATCGGCTTGATGGACATTTTTAGTCTTGCTAACTTGATGTGTTTTAGGAGGTTGTTATCCTCTTGGATTTACTCAGAGTGTCATCAGAACTTGGAATGCTCCCAACGTCTACCTATTAAAACGAGCCACTTTTCATCATCTCATTATTAGATTTCTAAAAAGCCTAGAGCTTATTTTTAAATCCTGACGCTCGCTGATCAAAGGCTAGTCCACTTAAAAAGAAAAGGGGGAAAAAAAGACTAAGTAAGGTGTTGGAGAGTACAAAGATTGAATGCAAAACATAACCTTTCCTCTTTGCTTTATTAGTTCCCAAGAATCATTTTATAGCAAACTTCTTTTTTCTTCTGCATTTTGCATTCTTAACAGAATTTCGCCTCCTCATAAAAGAATTCTTTTCCTGCAATGTGTCCTTAAAGTGTTGCGGCGTCACCGTCGCTAGCCTTCACCTCATAACACGCAAACACAAACATTAATCTTAGAGATATGAAAGGCTTTTGAGACTGCAGTATATCATCTTGTTAGCTTTCCAATAAACTCATTGGTCGGGTCTGCTATGATGGGAAAGAATTGCATTAATAATACTGAGAAAAATTATCAGCAAATCTCGGAGCATTACCTGTCCGCAAGCCTTTTTTATTGGCACATTTGCTGTCTCGCTTATGAGAAACACATTATTTAATGCTTGGGATTCAAGAAAGCAACCGATACCTAGACTGTGCTGTATTTTGGTACGGTCTAAAAGTACTAGCTAATGCTGCTTTTATTTATTCAACCGTATGTTGTTCCAAACTCATTTGCTGTTATTTATTTGCATTGAACACAAGATTAAACCTTTATTAAAGGAGCATTATCTAGCTTATTCAACTACAGTTTATAGTGAAAAAAAGAAAAAAAAAAAACACACACTAGTATCTAGCCCACGTTTATGTCTAGGTTAAAACAATGCTGTATCAGTGTCATTCACACCAATACAACATTTGTTTGTTTATTGTATTTAAAGGGATAGTTCACCCAAAAATGAAAAATAGCCCATGATATACTCAAGTCATCTTAGGTGTATATGACATTCTTCTTTCAGACGAATACAATCGGAGTTATATTAAAAAATGTCCTGGCTGTTCCAAGCTTTCTAATGGCAGTGAATGGCTGTTTCTGTTTTTAAGTCCATAAAAGTGCATCTATCCATCATATAACTACTCCACACAGCTCCGGGGGGTTAAAAAAGGCCTTCTGAAGCAAAGTTATGCATTTGTGTAAGAAAAATATCCATATTTAAAACTTTACAAACTGTAATCTCTAACTTCCGCTAACTGTCGTACACGCATTCACGAGAGACTGGCTTTTCAGCGTATGGCGTAGGACGCTCTGGTGAGAATATGCTAGTTCTCACGAGAACCAAGTTTTGTTTTGCTCTATCCTCTGCGCTTCCATGTTCGTCACCGTAACTTACGCTATGCCTGCTTCCTACGTCATACGCTGGAATGCAAGTCTCTCGTGAACGACAGTGGATTACTTTTATGATGGATAGATGCACTTATGGACTTCAAAACAGAAACAGCCATTCACTGCCATTATAAAGCTTAGAAGAGCCAGGACATTTTTTGGTAACACTTTACATTAAGGTTCCCTTAGTAAAGGGTTTATAAAGGTGTTTGTTAATGACTAATAACTCATTTACAAATGCATTATAGATAGTTGATAAGCAGTTATAACGGCATGAATAAAAAGGGTGACTTTAATGCAATACCTGCCAAATAGTGAGCCCTTTTTAACTCACATGTTATAAATGCTTAATGAATGTATTTATGCACACTTATTTAACTCAAAACCAGATTCCTGATTTATTTCATGATGCAGCAAAAATAGACTATCTTAGTGAGACTGAAGGGTGTTGTATTTGTGATTTTCTCATTAATATCTCATGACTGCCAGTTTTCTTAAAATGTTCCTTACCAAAAGTTACTGTCTTACCCATGATATTCCACAAAAGGCTCATGCCTATCCACAGCAGTGTATAAAACTGATTTCTTGCTTATCAAGATGAAATTATCAAACTTTATTTTGAAATGTAAAGTGAACACGTGAACCATTTATTAATGAGTTACAAACATTAGTAACCTATGAAAGTGCACCTTAATGTAAAGTGAACATGTGTGAACGATTTATTAATGAGTTACAAACATTAGTAACCTGTGAAAGTGCACCTTAATGTAAAGTGAACACCTGTGAATCATGTATTTATTAATTATTAATGCACACACAGAAGATAGTGTTTTTTCTGATGAAATATTTTATTGTTGATGCATTGTATCCGTAAACACAACTTTAAACTTGAACATTAACATATTAATACGCAAATCAATAATTATTTTTGATATCATGATAAAGGCCACTGTAACCTGAGCATCTGGCCATCCACACTTACAGTAACGTTACATGCGCGCGACAGAACCGTCCGAGGGAGCGGCGGAGCGGTTATTTGTGTATGGTAACTACAAACTAACATAGCGATTACACAATTAATATAAACACTTGAAAAACATAGTCTGCAGTGATGTCACCTCAGTTAGCTTACCCATCAAATCAGTAACACTTAAAATTTCTCTTCAGAGAACGATAGAACAGCGTGACTTCTTCTCATGAAAAGTGGCTTTATCTTTATCGGATGCTCACTAGCACCAACTCCTGTCACACGCCAGAACACGCGTGCTTTAGTGATGTGATCCTGTAAGAGTAGAATAAAGAGTAGCCCACTACTACTACTTCTACTTATAAAAAGAATACACTGCATATTATACATATTTGTCACAGTTGGTTGTGAAGAGCAGTAAGGAAGCAGGATTTAGATGCAGCAGTACTATTTTTATTAAGAAGATAACTGAACTCAAAAACGTATCATAACTGACCCAAAAACGGCGGCTGATTTCGTCCACATAAAGACGAAATAAGCCAACAAAAGTCTAAAACTCGGCTATAAATACACAAGACTAAATGAGCAACTAAACAGTTTGCTTCAAATCTACAGAAACAAACAATGACTTAGAAACCAAAGAAAACAGGAACAATGAACTGAAAATACAACAGAATGAAATAATATCAAAATAATAAGCAGGCGAACAGAAAACTAGACAACTTTATTCTACTCTTACAGGATCACATCACTAAAGCACGTGTGTTCTGGCGTGTGACAGGAGTTGGCGCTAGTGAGAATCCGATAAAGATAAAGCCGCTTTTCATGAGAAGAAGTCACGCTGTTCTATCGTGCTCTGAAGCGAAATTTTAAGTGTTACTGATTTGATGGGTAAGCTAACTGAGGTGACATCGCTGCAGACTGTTTTTCAAGTGTTTATATTAATTGTGTAATCGCTGTGTTAGTTTGTAGCTACCTTACACAAATAACCGCTCCGGCGCTCCCTCGGACGGTTCTGTCACGCGCATGTAACGTTACTGTAAGTGTTGATGGCCAGATGCTCAGGTTACAGTGGTCTTTATCATGATATCAAAAATAATTATTGATTGCGTTTTAATATGTTAATGTTCAAGTTTAAAGTTGTGTTTACAGATAATAAAATATTTCAACAATAAAATATTTCATCAGAAAAAAATACTGTGTGTGCATTAATAATTAATACATGATTCACAGGTGTTCACTTTACATTAAGGTTCACTTTCACAGGTTATTAATATTTGTAACTCATTAATAAATGGTTCACAGGTGTTCACTTTACATTAAGGTTCACTTTCACAGGTTATTAATGTTTGTAACTCATTAATAAATGGTTCACATGTGTTTATTTTACATTAAGGTTCACTTTCACAGGTTATTAATATTTGTAACTCATTAATAAATGGTTCACATGTGTTTACTTTACATTAAGGTTCACTTTCACAGGTTATTAATGTTTGTAACTCATTAATAAATGGTTTACACTTAAGATTCACAAGTAACTAATAATGGAATTAAAATATTCATTATTAAGATCTCATCAAGTTATGGTTGTACTCTTGTGTTTTTTATTTTTTTATTTTTCAAAATAAAGTTTGATAATTTCATCTTGATAAGCAAGAAATCAGTTTTATACACTGCTGTGGATAGGCATGAGCCTTTTGTGGAATATCATGGGTAAAACAGTAACTTTTGGTAAGGAACATTTTAAGAAAACTGGCAGTCATGAGATATTAATGAGAAAACCACAAATACAACACCCTTCAGTCTCACTAAGATAGTCTATTTTTGCTGCATCATGAAATAAATCAGGAATCTGGTTTTGAGTTAAATAAGTGTGAATAAATACATTCATTAAGCATTTATAACATGTGAGTTAAAAAGGGCTCACTATTTGGCAGGTATTGCGTTAAAGTCACCCTTTTTATTCATGCCGTTATAACTGTTTATCAACGTTCTATAATGCATTTGTAAATGAGTTATTAGTCATTAACAAACACCTTTATAAACCCTTTACTAAGGGAACCTTAATGTAAAGTGTTACCCTTTTTTTTTTTTAATATAACTCCGATTGTATTCGTCTGAAAGAGGAATGACTAGGATGACTTGAGGGTGAGTAAATCATGGGCTAATTTTCATTTTTGGGTGAACTATCCCTTTAACATATATTTTTAAGGTCTAAAAATACTAACTAATGTTGCTTTTATTATAAATTATTAGTTCCAAACACATTTATTGTTATTTTTTTGTACTGAACACAAAATGTGACCTTTTTAAGGAAATGTTATGTAGCTCTTTATATCCAACTGCAGTTTATAGTGACCTAGAACTCCAAAAAGGGGAAAAAACCCTCACATCTAGCAAATGAATATATTTATCAAATGCATATAATTGATTAATAATTAATCACATTAATTCAGCTATTTATATAGGTTGCACTTTATTTCAATGGTCCACTTTAGACATTGTACTAATTATAAATAACTTTGAAACTGCATGTCAACTACCAGTCATTAGAGTATTAGTAGACTTTAGTAGGCTGTTAGGTTAGGGTTTGGTTTAGTAGAATAAGTTGACGCACTTGCAAAGTTACTTATAGTCAGTAGAATGTCTGTTGGGGGACCATCAAAATAAAGTGTCAGCATATATTAAGCAGACAGTCTACTAATACTCTAATGACTGGTAGTTGACATGTAGTTGAAAAGTTACTTAGAGTTAGTAGACTTTCTAAAGTGGACCATCAAAATAAAGCATTACCTATAACAAATACAATGTTGTTGTTTTTTTATTGTATTTGTTAAGGTCTGAAAGTGCTAGTTAATACAGACTGGAATGCTAATAAAATCATACTCAAATGTTTATTGTGTGCCATGCCGAGCTGTAGTATTGGTAATAGCATCACTCATGTCAGTGAGTCAATTTTAATAGACAAATTGCCAGTTATTACCTTAGATAGACTTTTGCACAGGTTCACACACACACCTGATGGAGAAAGCTTTCAGGCTTGGCCTGAGTTCATAACTTAGGCGATTAGGGGGTGTGTGAATGAAAGTTATCTTTGCTTGGTGTACTTCAGCGGCATAAAAAAAAAAAAAATAGAGACAGAGAGGAACAGAAGAGCCAGCCGAGCGTTAACTGCTTCGTCTACGAGTCTCCATTAGTCAAGGATGATTAACTGTGCATGTGTCTGTGTGTATCTGTGTTTATGCAACAAATAACCTCAGAAACACTTTTACCTAACCATAAGTGCCATAGGATTATGATGAAACCTTTCACAGCTGTAAATAAAAAACACGTTTTGATTTATTATTAACCCTGTTATAATCTGAGTTGCAGATGAGGGCATGGAAGGACCTATTAATTCGGTCATATAGATGCTACTGTCAAATAACGTTGGCGGCGAGGGCCTGATCCTTGCATCGCTGACAGATGACTGAGCAAATGAACATTCAAGCCTGTTGCTAATGCCACATGTCGAGACAATCATACACATCTCATTGAAATATGTCAGTTGTGCCACAGGTGACCGCTGCTAATGTCAACATTATGTCTATCTGCAAAGGTAAGACTACAGTACGCAGACTCTCTATATTCTCGAAGGCTGTCGATCATATGAGGTATGAAAGTATCCCGATTGGGTAACACTTTATTTTTATGGTCCCCGTTAGACATTCTGTTGACTATAAGTAACGTCACACCTACATGTCAACTAACTCTCATTAGAGTATTAGTAGACTGTAGTAGAGCAAGTTGACATGTATTTGCAAAGTTACTTATAGTAGAATTTCTCTTGGGGGACCATGAAAATAAAGTTTTAGCAGATAAGTAGACAATCTACTAATACTCATCTAATACTTTAATGAGTGTTAGTTGACATGTAGGTGCAACATTCATATAGTCAACCAAATGTCTAAAGGGGACCATCAAAATAAAGTGTTACTCACAATTGTATTATACATCGATCAGGCATAACATTATGAACATTATGAAGGTTGAATAACATTGAATAACACTGATTATCTCTTCATCACGGCACCTGTTAGTGGGTGGGATATATTAGGCAGCAAGTAAATATTTTGTCCTCAAAGTTGATGTGTTAGAAGAAGGAAAAAGGGGCATATAGGAAGCGTAAGGATTTGAGCGAGTTTGACATGGGCCAAATTATGATGGCTAGACGACTGGTCAGAGTATCTCCAAAACTGCAGCTTTTGTGGGGTGTTCCCGGTCTGCAGTGGTCAGTATCTATCAAAAGTGGTCCAAGGAAGGAACAGTGGTGAACCGGCGACAGGGTCATGGGTGACCAAGGCTCATTGATGCACATGGGGAGAAAAGGCTGGCCCGTGTGGTCCGATCAAACACACAAGCTACTGTAGATTAAATTGCTCAAGAAGTTAATGCTGGTTCTGATAAAAAAGGTGTCAGAATACTCAGTGCATCGCAGTTTGTTGCGTATGGGGCTGCATAGCCACAGACCAGTCAGGGTGACCCCTGTCTACCGCCGAAAGCGCCAACAGTGGGCACGTGAGCATCAGAACTGGACCACGGAGCAATGGTAGAAGGTGGCCTGGTCTGATGAATCACGTTTTCTTTTACATCATGTGGATGGCCAGGTGCGTGTGAGTCGCTTACCTGGGGAACACATGGCACCAGGATACACTATGGGAAGAAGGCAAGCCGGCGGAGGCAGTGTGATGCTTTGGGCAATGTTCTGCTGGGAAACCTTGGGTCCTGCCATCCATGGGCATGTTACTTTGACACGTACCACCTACCTAAGCATTGTTGCAGACCATGTACACCCTTTCATAGAAACAGTATTCCCTGGTGGCTGTAGCCTCTTTCAGCAGGATAATGTGCCCTGCCACAAAGCAAAAGTGGTTCAGGAATGGTTTGAGGAGCACAACAACGAGTTTCAAGGTGTAGACTTGGCCTCCAAATTCCCCAACTCTCAATCAAATCGAGCATCTGTGGGATGTGCTGAACAAACAAGTCCGATCCATGGAGGACCCACCTCGCAACTTACAGGACTTAAAGGATCTACTGCTAACATCTTGGTGCCAGATACCACAGCACACCTTCAAGGGTCTAGTGGAGTCCATGCCACTGGTCAGGGCTGTTTTTGGTAGCAAAAGGGGGACCAATACAACATTAGGAAGGAAGGAAATATTATGCCTGATCGGTGTATACCCCCCACCCACACAGATGCTAGTTTATCAGATAGTTTTCTTAAACCATAAACAGCAAGGATGGCTGCTATTGAAGGGAGATTACACACATTTCTCATCAGGTGTTCTGCATATAATAACGGCAGAATCAATACGGCTTTGATCTTCCTCAGATGGAGCTTTGATTCAACTCCAATGCTCTCATGTTCCCTGTAAAGCAGTCGACATAAAACAAATTATTTTCTTTCATTTTTGTCAATCTTATAATGTTGAAATTCAAAAGAAATTTAACATCTGAAACCTACAAATAGTCTGCACATAACAGCAGAGTTTAGCGAATAGAGTGATGCAGAATTCTACTATCAAACATCTGTGAATAACTTTTTATAACTGCGGAAGTGGCTTTGAATAGTCCAAAACTCACAGACACAATGAAGTGTTCATTTTTGGTTTACAATGGTGCTAAAGGAATAGCTTATCCAAAAATCAAAATCAAAATCAACTCATCTTCATGTCAAACTTGTATGACTTTCTATTTTCTGCGGAACACAAAAGAAGATATGTGTGTATTTCTGTCCATACAATGAAAGTCAATGAGGTCCAATGTTGTTTTGGACCCTTTTGATATGAATAAAACATTTGAAACATTGTTCAAATTATCTTATTTTGTGTTCAGTAGAAGAAAATTATACAGTTATACAGGTTTGGAACATGAGGGTGATTAAATGGTCACAGATTTTTTTTTTTTTTTTTTTTTTTTTTGGTGAACTATGCCTTTCCTTTAAGTTGGCTGTTAATTCAGTGATTTTTAGCTGTTCTGAATAGCTACAGCTGTCTTGTTTAACCTTGGACACGTTCACATTAAGAACACTAGCCTCCTAACACATTACCGCTCTTTGGAAACACGACAATGTCACGTTCACCTCCCAGCCCCGAGGGGAAAATGCCGCATCCCTCATTTCCTCCATTCAGTTGTGCAAAATGCCTAGCTGACCTTTACATTCACACATGACTCTTAGCATTTTCCATCCACTTCAGTTCACATGGCTGTCAGTCGCTTATCAATGCAGTTGTGTGCGCCTGAAGAGAGTGTGTGTGCCGGCTACTTGATTAGGTCTCTCCTGCCAGTGAAGTCTAGAAATGGCTAATATATCATGTATGATCTGACGTGTGCATACTTTATCAGGAGGCAACAGTCTTCTTCAGGGCGGAGGTCCATTGCTCATCCCAACATACTCCTCCCAGTGGTCTATCAAGAGCCCTGCCCAAGACGGACGTCTCCATGGCTGTCCATCCTAGACGCTGGGGGCTTTAGGGAGCTGCCTGACCCATGAGAGACTCTTTTTCTATTCATCAATCTATTTAGGTTTTTGCCCATTTAAACAGGGACGTGACAGCCATTATAAATATAAGAGACAAATTTCTACATTCATCCTAAAGATTGTAATTCTGTCTTCGCGAACTTCACATACATTTGAAAATCCAGCATTTAGTTGATCCTGGTAAGCGCTCATTGTCACAGTTGTAAACACGATGGCATTCTTCTTCCACAAGGAAGTTTGGAGTCGCGACATTTGTTTCCAGGCGGACCGTTAAAGAACGCAACACACTCATCTCGCAGACATCCTGTAGAATTCAACCAATCAGATGACAACTTCGAAACTCCTGAAGTGTTTCCAGATAAGTGTGCCATATGCATCAGACGTTCAGCCACCGGTCCGTGGGTGTGAGGTATGAGGCTGAGACTAGGTGTGATGTGATTTCTGATCATTTTTTTATCATAACCAGCCATAACCATAAGGCTTTTTGATGATCGCTCTGCTTTGTGCTATATAGAACTCTAGGGTTCCTGACTTAATTTTAAAATACGGAGTGTCTATTTACACCAAGTGCAAATAGGGTGCCTTGTTGGCAAGTGCTATTTGCACTAGCTCCGCCTAACAATGCCTGGTTGGGCCAAACAAGATTAAAAAAAAACATTTCAACGTCTTCAGTAGTGTAGTCAGTAAAGCGTAAGGCTCAAACAGATTTTGATGCGACTGACCCGGGTTCGAATCCGCCTTTTGCCGAGCTCGCTCTTCTCCCTTTTCCCCATCACATATCACATTTGAAAGGCATTTACTTTCAATAAAAATTAAGAAAATGTTCTAAAAGTGGAAATAAATTGCCTAACAAAATGTTTAATAATAATAAAAGTATTTATTGGGTAGAGTTAGGGGTAGATGTAGGGAGGGCTTTTATTGTCCCATTAAGGCGGCATCAATTTAATAATTTTAATAAATATAAAAACATACACTCTATGTTATTATTGCATCCTGTTAATGTACAACAATACTGAGGTGCAAAGTATCTGTCAAAATAATCTAATTACTATTTATACATATTGCAAAGAACTGCTACGTTTACATGGTGTAAATAGAATATCACTATTTTCACATAGTATGATATTTGACTTAGTAAATAGCATATATCGCTATTTGCACTTACTGTAAATATCATCTGTGGCTAAGAAAATATGTTATTTTCACTTAGTGTAAAAATAATCTAGTTGCTATTTACACTTGGTGTAAATAGCATCTATTGCTATTTGCACTTAGTGTAAATAGCATCTATTGCTATTTGCACAGTGTAAATAGCAATTATCGCTAAGAAAATATGCTGTTTTCACTTAGTGTAAATAGAATCTAGTTGCTATTTACAATTGGTGTAAATAGCATCTATCGCTATTTGCACTTAGTGCAAATAGCCGCTGCCTTTTAAATAACCCTTTATGCCAAAAAGGTTCTACAGGAGAAATGTCTTAAATTATTGCATAATACTCTCATGTTTAACAGGTTATTTTTTTTTCTATTGATAAAATATTTTCACATGCTGTTTAATTCACAAAATTGTATTAAAACTAAAAATAAATGAAAACAAAATAATTCATTGAAATTAAATCCATAAAAAGATCCCATGATGGGAACCAGTAAAAGGTTATATATAGCAGAAACACAATAACAAGATTAAAGAAAAATAAATCAAAATAAAACTTATTACAATGTTCCCACTGTTTACCGAAACATATCCATAGAATTAGAAATTGAATAAAACCCAACCAGGCTTTCATTTTAAATTCACTCATCATATAAATCTCAATTTGGTGATAAGTCTTGCTGTGACAGACTGCAAAACCAATTTTAGGAGAGAGTGTGGAGTTGAGGCTTGATATTGATCTGTCTCCTGTTGATTACTGCCAACCTCTTGTAACACAACATAAAGGCATGAATGCAGACTCCTGAGGAGGGACTGAGGGGGAAAAGAGACTGATCTGAATGGACGCTGTGTAAAGGTTACAGTGCTATGTATTATTTCCCTTCCTCCCCACCTCTACCTGGGGGCAAAGAAGAGAAAGAGGGTAGGAGGTGCTTTTGTAAGAGGATTCTTAGGGACTATGTTGAGAGCAAAGATGGTTCACCCTCAATATAATAGAAAATGCACTGGGGAAAACACGAGAGTTTCTGGGTGCAAGGGGATGTCAAAGAGAGTGTGTGAGAGGAGAAAGGAGAGCAGGTAAAGTGTGTGTGTGTGTGTGTGTGTGTGTTGGGGGCATGAAGCACTTTGCCTGGCAGGACTATTTTGAGGTATCTTTTTAATTTCATGCACGATGGCTCTCACATTTGTTTCCCCTCTTCCACTCATTTCCTTTGCCTTCTTTTTATCCCCACTCCAAACTTGCCATTTGTTGGCTCGTTCGGTCCTTTCCTCGTCTGCATACAAATTTAGGACATGTAATATACTGTATATGTCCATGTTTTTGTGTCCTTTGAATAGCATAAATGCACATGAAATGGCAAAGACACACAACCCAGATGTAATATAACAAAAGAGCTTGCAAGTTGTAAAGTGCTAAAGTGATTTTAGTCTTTAGTATTTTAGTGATTTTAAGGAATGGAATTTTTTTTAACTTACTGACCAACACAAGCGGTTTTTAGTGCTTCAGCAACAAAATAAAGAGTGCACAGACTTCACATTTGGCCTGTGTTGATGCTTTACGTATTTTATAAACAGTGGTGGATAAAGTACCTGAAAGCCACACTTAAGTAAACATATAGATATCTTACCAGAAAATGACTTGGTAGAAGTTAAAGTCACTGTTTAGAATATTACTAAAAGTTTAAAAGTTTAAAAGAGTAAAAGTTTGAAAGTTTGTGATAGGTCTATTTATTGTACTTAAGTATGACAAGTTTTATATATATATATATATATATATATATATATATATATATTAAACATGCTTAAGTATTGAAAGTACAACTAAATGCAAAATACAAAAGGAGCAAAAAAACTGCAGAGCCTTAGCAGCAAGATTGTGTTCAGTTTTAACTGTTTCTTCCATTTTGTTTTCTTTGAATGAAAAAAAAAGGCAAAATGTTTATTATAAGTTTTAAGTAAAAAAAATAATGCTGTTTCAAATTTGAAAAAAGTTTACTGGTTAATTTGAAAGTAGAGACCTCAATGTGTTTCTTACGGTGGCCGAGAGAGCTCAACGCGCTGCAACTAAAGAAAACACATGCAAACACCAGCAAATTAAGAAAACATCTTCATCAGTTTGACAACACATGCACTGCAAAAGTTCACAACACATGCATATACAGAAACGCGCTGCAAAAGTTCACAACACAACAAAATACAGAAACGCGCCCATATAATAATATAATACATTTTAATGCAAGCCCCCCCTGAGAATTGTAAAATGGTTAATAAAATGGCTGGGACCGCTTATTGTTCAGTGTTTACTCTTCAGTGGTGTGGTCGATGACCTGAAAGGTGAGTTTTTTTTTTTTTGTTTATTTTAACATCCTGATCTTATGTGTACTGTTGCGTTGTGAGTATTTGTAGCGCGTTTCTGTATTTGGTTGTGTTGTGAACTTTTGCACCGCGTTTCTGTATTTGATTGTTGTGAACTTTTGCAGCACATGTGTTGTCAAACTGATGAAGATGTTTTCTTTATTTGCTGTGTAGTGATTTTACTTTCGTCTATCCAAGGACCCTAAGTAAGGTAGTGATTGGTACTCACGTCACCGCTGACGTTGTGATTTTTGGATCGCCCATCACTTAAGGTGTGGTTATGAGTACATCAGATGACCACCTTCCCCCTCTCTTAGTTTGGGACACTAGTCAAGGTCTTTTACCTTGGCTGTATGAGAACACTCCAAACAGGAAGCTGTCCAATCATTTAGAATGAATGTAAACTGGGGGGAGTTGGTCAGCTGATTTATCTGAAAGATTGATGATATTTCTAACTTGTAGAGCCTCTTCTGTATTATCAGCACAAGGAATAGATAAAGATAAACAAGAACAAGAAACTAATAAATGAATACAATGAATGATAAAGGAATAAAGTGCATAAGATGTATAAAATACATGTGATTAAGTTGAGTGTGGCTATGGAAGAGTTGCGTTATCTTATGGAAATATAAACTGTTGTTTCTCTGAAACTAAGGTGAAGAACCTTATTATGCATCAAACAAATAAACAAAAGATTATTCGTTATTAACTAGCATCAGTTATATTACCTCTAATGTAAATTAGAAAATCATATACTGATAATATACAACAATGCCAAGGTCTCTGGAAAGAGGTTTGGTTAAGTGATATTTACGTTCCACGTGGTTGAGTAAGCAGTCCGATGGCGATGACTTCTTCCACTGGTTGTGCTGGGAGACAATGCAGTGGGGAAAGGAGCTGGAATCCGCTTCAACAGCCTTGAACACGAAGATCTGTGGGATGCTGATCTCCTGGAGCACCAAAGGGTCCTAAAATCTGGAACACGCAGATGAGGCCCTGAAGTAGGTGCAGAAGGTCCTTAATCTGGAACATGCAGACAAAGGAACCTTGAAGTAAAGGTTTGCTCTCCTGAGCTTAACCTTGTTGCAAATGTCTCTGTGTATCTTCTACCTCTCTGGGCCAGACACTCAGGACTTGGTCAATCCGCTTTTGTCTCTCTGGCATGGAGACTCGGGACGTGCTGTAGTCGTCTCGCTGGACTAAAACTCTGAATGTAGTGTTTGTTAATGTCTCTTTCCTCACAGGCTGGAGGCTCAGAACATGGTCGTATCTGTTGCTGCCTCATAAGCTGTAGACTCAGATCCTCAGATCTTTTGTTGTCTCTCTGGATTAACCAGAGGCTCAGAATGTTACGGTGTATCTGTTATGTCTCATCCTTGGTGGACAGACTCAGAACTTGGTGAACTGTTTCTCTTTCTCGATTGGAGACTCAGAACTTGGTGATCTGTTTCAGTCTCATCCTTGCAGGACAGACTCAGAACTTGGTTGCTCTGTCACAGTCTCATCCTCACAGGACAGATTCAGAACAAGGAGTGTCTGTTGAAAGGGTACCTTTATCCCTTTCCGACGAGGAGGAGATTTCAATTTGGCGCTTCTCCATTCCAGTGCTGTGATTGGCCGCTGGCATCAGAGGGGGCACACCGTGTGGCCCACCCTTCTTTCCCCTGTGAAACTCATTTGCATACTGTATACAGTTAGAAGTCTTTAAAGTGTCTTTAAAGTTTACCAATGCATTTCTCACTTTCCAAACCACCACCAGAATACCCTTGGCAATATTCTAAACAAATAGACACCAAACATGATGGAAAAAGATTGAACTGTCATGCGTTCATTCATTTGTTCATTAACAGCTGAATCTGTGTAAGATGTTGCATTTCAAATAGCTGTCACTGAGAATACTTATTTCTCTGAATAAGTATGAAATGGATGTGTGTAGTTTACATCAGTCTTAAGGTTTCCAAACATAGTTATGAATGGATTTGGATGGATCATTGTGGTCTTTCTTTGTTTCACCCACAACTGCTGAGGTCCTGAGGAATTTTTATGGCAGTCACAGACCAGGACATTAGGGATTAGTCTCTAGATGGGTGAAGGGCAGAAACTGCATGTGGACCAATGAGAAGTCCTGTCCTTCTTGGGCTTGGTACCAGAGGTCTTCTTCTTGCCCTCCAAGAGGTGTCTGGCTGTTGTCCTAGCATCTTTATCTGATGGCGTTGGACAGTTTGTTTGTGTTAGTCCACCAAGATCCAATCAAAATGTAGCAAACCTTTGTCCACTGTTATAAGCAGAGAGGAGCCCGGCCATAAACTGGGCCCTGGAATGTGCTGTCCACTACAGCTGGTGTTTTTTCTATTTGCATGTGTTTTCTTCAGTTGCAGAGCGTTGAGCTCTCTCGGCCACCGTAGTTTCTTGGGGTTGGACACTGAGTTTTTAAATGCCAATATTTCTGTATCTTTGGGTAATCATAAGAGTTATTTCATCCAGTACAAAGACTTTTTCGTTCCAACATAAGAAAATGCAAAGTCTGAAAATGCAAACTTTTGAAAATGGGTTTCAAAATGCAAGTTTTTGAAAACGATACCGTCATTGTCTCTGTGTAAACTACAAAAATGTGAATTTGTGAAAACGGTGATGTCATGCACATGCATATTACATGTTCAGTCTATGGGCGCGTAGTTTTTCTTTACAAATTGACATCGCCACCTACTGGCCTGGCATGCATAATACAGCTTTTTTAATTGTTTTCGCGGATTCGTGCGAACAGGGATTGCTTTGACAACATTGTCGTCTGTACGCCAAAAACGCAAAGGTTTTCAGTATACACTGTAAAATCGAATTAGTTAGACATACTTAAAAAAAGCATGCAAACGATTGGCTTAAAAAAAACAAGTAAAGTGAAATAGAAGTAGTATGTTGTGCTAACAAATGCTTAGTTAGTATAGTTCACTTACACAAGAGCTCTAGTAACTAAAAAAGAACAGTACAGAGTACTTGATAATTTACTTTAGATTTACTCTTGACTTAGTATAGCTACCATTGTTGTTACCATTGTTGTGTTTTGATGCTGAATGTTGAAGTGTGTGTGACTCAAGCATCATCAACTGCAAGATACTGTTACAAATATAGATGGATTATATCAACCCAATTAAAAGTTTCACAAGGTGTTTATGACAAGCATTAGCAATAAAATTGTAAACGATCATCATGAAGGGAAGAATTTCATAGGTTGCTTTTAAAAGGTGACTTAATTTCTGACTAAATCATTAACTATAGTTATTATTCAGTCAGAAGCTAGGTCAACTTTTAAAAGCAACCTATTTATTACTTATCTTCCTTTGAAACCAAATAACTGTGATTTCTTGTTGCATCGCTGCATCAATAGGAATTACAATAATATGAATGTTCTAAGTGCCCAACCAAAGGGAATACTGATCCCCATAATGGTGATTTTTTTTTTTTTGCTTGACAAAATGGCACTCAAACCAATCAATTAATCTTAACTTGGGTTTTCTGAGTAAACAAGGTATAGTATGTGAATAGTATTACTACATTTTTACAATTAAGTTAAGACATTAAGTAAAGTTAACTCAAAAGTGTTAGTTAGAATCATTGGATTTGAGAATTGGATTTTACAGTGTATCGCTGTCGTGTAAACGTACCCATAGTCTTCCAGGTTTTGACGTCATCCCTGCTGCACTCTATTAGTAGTATTTTCTGGCTTATGACAAATCTGTTTTATCACTAGTATTAGTACTTTTTTCCCCCTACCTCTTATACACCAAACCATTCAATAGTTTGGGGTCGGTAAGATTTTTAAATGTTTTTAAAAGAAGTCTCTTATGCTCATCATTATGGATGCATCAGCATTTGATCAAAAAACACAGTAAAACTATTTTTTATTTTAAAACAATTTATTCCTTTGATGACAAAGCTGAATTTTCAGCAACATTACTCTAGTCTTCAGTGTCACATGATCCTTCAGAAATCATTCTAATATGCTGATTTGGTGCTCAAGAAACGTTCTTAGTTATTCTTATTATTATCAAAAATGTTAAAAACAATTGTGCTGTTTATAATATTTTTGTGGAAAATGTGATACATTTTTCAGGATTCTTTTATGAACAGTTTAAAAGATGTCTAATTTTGATCAATTTAATGCGTCCTTGCTGAAAAAAGTAACCATATTGAAGGCAGCAAAGCAAAATATTTAATGTACTTTCTGTAATCCGCGAGATATGGCATGGGCTGAGACTGTTATGAGAGAACCAATCAGCTGCTTGTTAGGAATCGTTAGTGCTTGTTAGGTTTTAATTAGTACAGCACAGTGCCTCTGATTAAACCTCCTATGGTTTCAGCATTCAGTTAGCCTTCCGTGTTCTTTTATTCCAGCCAAGTCTGATGATATCCCCAGTACAGTTCAGGTACGCCTGTCCGACTAACCCACCACCAGCGTCTCTCCAGATTACCTGCCAAAACCACTTATAAAAGGCCCTCAGTATACCTGTCAAATTTACTGCATAATCCCCCAAAAATATATCTGTCAGGGTTCACTTCTAAAGCAGCTTCAATGTGACAGTAAAAATTAGTACTTGACCTATGGAGTTTACCTTGTGTGCAAGGCTAGCAAACAAACCAGCTGGCATGTTATTGTATTCTCTTACTTATAATTGTGAAGATTAGAATTACACAGCCAAATGAGCATCCACACGTGCGTGATCGGATGGAGCAGGCTGCGGAAAATCAATGCTGATTAGCCGCATGAAGTTGCTTTTCATTTTTAAAGATTATTGCTGTAAATTTGGGGATTACAGTTTTTATGTGGGAACCGTAGACATTGGCCTACCACCCCTTTTACTGGGCCGTTAACCCGCTATGATTAAAACATGAGTACACATATACTTAAATACACTGAGCATATATTTTACAAACATTACAAGCCCTCTGCAAAACTGCTCACTGCAAGGCAAGCACTTCAAATGATATAAAAATTGCTGGTGATTTAATCAACAATCTGTGCAAGAAGTTTGTTGGAGAATTAGCCATAGCTTTACTCTTTTTTTTTTTTTTTTCTTTTTTTTTTTTTTTCTTTTTTTTTTTTGACTTATAGTGGAAAATTCAGCCTGAACACAAACTAATGGAGTAACTCAATCGCAATCTGACTCAAAACTGCCTGTGTACAGCAAAGCCCGAGTCATTAAATCATTAGCAGGCATTAAGAGGGCTCTCACATCATATATCACACAGACAGGGAATTACATGCTCTCTGGAATCCAAATTGAAAGCTGGGAACATTACCGCAACTTTGACATAACACAGGCAGTGTAAATAAAACAGTTTGGCCTGTATGTGTGTTGACGCTTGTGAGTATGCACTCCAGTACATCACAGGGAATGGTTCTGACATGAGACGTGGAGCTTCCTTATTGACCCTGTGGTTTTTCAAGCTTCAGAACATCTCAGTGAGCTTGTACACACATTGATGTCTTATTGATATATCTACAGGTATAGTATAGATTCTCTATTAACAAGCACTATACATTTCACACAAAGCCTTGACAAATGCAGTATTGACTTGCCAATGAATTGACTGTCAACAGTGGTGAAGGACCCAAAGACTGTGATGACACATTTCTGCAATAATTAACTTTGTAAATCAATTTTTTTTAAAGATGTACATTTATATCACCATACTTTGCTTTATATTACCCTATATGACCCTTTATATATTACCCTTTATATTATCTATATTATATTACCTATATTACCCTTTATATTACCCTATATTAATTATTAAAAAGTTAAAATGCTTCGATAGGGTTTCTAATAGTTTCCCTCTTCTGATTGTCATAATCATTCCCTCTCTCTATTTTTTTCTTCATATTTTAAAAAGTCATTTGAAAGCAATAGTGGATTTTTTTTCACTGCTGGATACGCTTTTGAAAAGTGTTATTGTATTTCAAAAAACATAAACAGGCTGACACAAAAGATTGTTTTTCTCAACTGGTGAGTCATTTTTTAAAAATTATATATTAGAGATTTAATTTTATGTTCCTGTCAACATTGGCTAATTAATTGTGAATGCTCAATTCCTCTATTTTTAAATTTAGATTAATTTACACAAATTGAATATGCATTTTTCATACTGTACATTATAACGTTGGGATGCCTTAATTCCCTTGTAGGCCTGGTTTCACAGACAGGGTTTAGATTAAGCCAGGCTTAGGCCTTAGTTCAATTAGGACATTTAGGTAGCTTTTATAAATGCTCCTTAGAACAAAACATTACTGGTGTGCATATTGAGATGGCACTTACATATTTTAAGATATGTCAGTGCAAGTTGCTTTCAGTTAAAACAGCTCAAACATTTTCTTTTGTACAAGAAACTATTTTTGTTCTTTGTTGAATTTAAGGCAGAACCATTTGAGAACCGTTGTGCCTAGTCTAGGCCTTTCCAAAAAACAGTAACCATCCTGTGTGGAAGATAATACTTTGTGAGTTGGCTGACTCTTCTGTTCTTGAGCCCTGCTGGGTTGATACGTGGGGACTTCCCAAGCCAGACTCTGGGAGGTCAATCTTCTGAGGTAACCATTACCGGAGCTTGTATGTGGATCATCCCTGGCTAATCTTGCCCCTGCAGCTTGTCTCCCTAAAGCTTTTCCCGCACGGAGCCGGGGCAAACCCAGCCACCCGTGCAGAAGGAAGCAGCAGGAAGCAGTGTGCTTTGCCACAGACCTACAGAGAGATGCTGGTTAACCAACCGGATCAATATGGTGGGCTCCATGATCTCTCTAACCCCTGCTTGCGTTATTATTTCCCTTAATCTCCCCCTTCTCACTTTGTCACTCTAACATATTTGGTTTAATAGTAAATATTAGAGCTGAGAGCTTTGCTAATGGACGTCTGTTCCATGTTGCACTTATTAAGTATAAGAGCTCCTGTCCTCCATTAGGGCTGATCACTAAATGGTTAATAAAGAAAGGCTGTCTCTTCTCTAACAAGCCTCTTACCATCGCTTCAAAATGTCTAGTATACTCTTTCATAGCTGGTCCTCTGGGTCAGCCGAAGCCTGGAATCGCAGACAGACGAGAAGGAGAGAATGAGGAAAGGGGAGGACAGAATTACTCAACCCCTGGAAAAGAATGAAAAAGGGTCAGATTTTAATGGCCGTGGTCTGCCCAGCTCGGAGGATCCAATTGGTTTATTAGAGCAGAGCCTCTTACCAGCCCAAATTACTAAGAGATAGTGAGAGAGTACAGTTTTTGCTCATCTCCATAGTTTGGGGCTTCTGGGTTGTTTTGTATCAGGAAATCTCCAAGGCTGGTTTTACACTGACCACACCACTCGTCTGCCCCCTGTCACAGGAGAGAAAAATAACAAGGTACAAGGGTTACTGTGATGCAGAAGAGAAAGAGAATGCAATCCAACAGATTGGTACAGCTAGAATGAGAAAAGACCAAAGTGGGTAGAGTTAGCAAGACAAAATGTGGGAGAGAGAAAGAGAATGAAATAAAGAGGAAAATGTCATTCAAGGCCGATCTAAAATAAAATTATAAGCAATTGTGTCTCCCATCAATATCCTTTTACTGTTGAGATGATCTCTAAAAAGAGTGTCATTATACCTATCTCACATTGAGTGGTTTATTTCACCCAAAAAAATGACATTTCTGAAATACGATTCTGATATGTTTCACAAAAGACTTAAGGTCATATGTGTTTTGAAAGACATAAATAAAGTTAGAATTTCATTTTTGGGTGAAATATCCCTTTAAAGTCACGACATCAATTGCATGTAATGACATCACATGTTCACTGTGTGTTGCCAGGGGAATGTGTTTTAATTGTTCCTTCTTATAAGTCACATCTTTCTTGCACATGTATGCCATATAATTAATCATTCAACCAGTATTCAATGTTACAGAAAGATTACTTGTTAGCATGTATTGCGTTTTATTTAAATGTATATTTATGTAACTTAAATTGAAGAGAATTTGAAAAATTTGGGTATGAGTATGTGCAGGTGTGTCATGTTAAGCAAATGTGATGTTTCATTGGAGCCTGGTTAAGTTTTGGTTAAGGGGATTATGATTTTTGAATTGCATTGCAGAGCAACACTGCCACCTAATGACCACTGTGAAACTGAGACTAGCTGCCACCTGCTGCTATAAGTGTGTGGTTATGCTTTGCATGTGTGTGCATCTGTGTGTGATAAAAGGCAGAAGATGAGAAATGGTTATGGTTTATGGGCTATGCTGCAAATCCAATACATCTGCCATATGAATAGGAAACGTTAAAAGAGGGAGAAAAGGAAGAAAAATTGAGGGTTGGAAGAGCAATGGCTCATATGAATCATATGAATGCACATAGCTTCTTTATTTTGTAACTCACAGAAGCTCATTAACATTAAGGTTAGCCAAGGACTCCCTATAGTGGCTATAAAATTACTGTAGTGTGGGCTTTTACCAAACGCATGTAAAAACAACCTGTAAAAGTAATGGGCCAGCAATCACAGGAGTCAGCATCTCTGTGATGTTACGGTACCCTGAACTCTGTCTCATTCTTTCTCTTTCTCTATCTCCTTCTCTCTTTCTACACACACACATATGCACTATTGGCTGGGGAATGAGTACATCTCACTCATCATAATTCTACTCTCTCCATCTCTCTCTCGCACACACACGCTGCCCGCTCCAGTAAACCAATACATCATTTCCCTTGTAGAGTATGTCTCCTCTCCTCATCTGTTAGACGGGGGTTTATGAAGCATCAGCACAGTCCAGGCTGGAGCCCTTTACCAGAGCACAGAGTTCAAACGATGAGTCCTCTATGGGTCCTTGACTTTATATATCTCTGTTTTCACTTTATGAATAATACACAGCCACATTTTTAATGTGGTCTCTTAAAATAGCTTGAGTTTTGTGGTTTTAGTCCATGTCCCGTATAGATTTCAGGTTATCTGTGTGTTATAGAGTACTCTTAACAGTTGATTAAATTAACTTTTAGCAGATATTGCATTTAAAATGTACAGTCTTTCTCTTCCAGGAAAACGTAAGTTGCATGTGATGAAGTACTGACTGTTTAAAGAATGATCTGTATGATCTGTTATTTGAATTTGACATTCTATATCTCTATAACAGGAGCTGGATGTATTGAAGTGCCTGCTTATTCTTTTCTACAGCTGAAATTGGTTGTTTGTCACATGTTTTAATGCATTATACTTTATAAAGGTTTAACAATAAATATATAAGTATTATAATGTATTATAACTGTGGTTACAGTTATTCATATGTATGTCATTCAATGTATAAGGGGCAATACCAGGCATAATTAATGCATTAAAATACTTTATAATGCATTGCAAAGTCTTTAAGTAAAGTGTTCCCATGTTGTTGTTTTTTTAAAGAAAGTAATACTTTTATTGGATGCATAGAATGACAGTAAAGACACGTTACAAAATATTTGGTAACACTTTAGTTTAGGGTCCAATTCTCACTATTAACTAGTTTCTTATTAGCATGTATATTACTGGGATATTGGCTGTTTATTAGTAATTATAAAGCACATATCATTCTGCATGACCATATTCTAGATCCCTTAATCCTACCCAATACCTAAACTTAACAACTACCTCACTACCTAACTATTAATAAGCAGTAATTAGGAGTTTATGTGAGAGTTAGGCAAAAGGCATAGTTAATAGTTAGTTACAGTTTTTTACGATTGCTTACACACTAAAATTAAATTTAACACACAGTTAGTGAAACCTGACACTCAAGGAGCAAAACCTCAGCCCAGATCTGCACAACTATAAGCACATTCTCAGCCTCACACTTTTTTGCAAAACACTACACACAGTGTTTTGCAAAACACTAAACACACTTCTCTACATTAGACACAGAAATCTAACATGATGTCACTTCTTTGCCATTTCAAGGCACTGCTTTCCAAAATACCATACCTCTGAACCAGTTGATCAAACACATCCGTCAGGTGTGTCGACACTTAGGTGCTTAACTGTAAACTCAACAATCAGGTGTAAGCACTATAAAAAGGCAACAGGTGAGTTTACCTGTCTTCAACAAAAATGGAAGATAATGTTACAGTAAGAGGAAGAGGAAGAGTGAGAAACATCATTGGCCACAGTTTGTTTGCGGTGTAAGGTTTACGATATCCAGCCCTATGTCAGGATATCCCTTATTCACGCCATGTGACCTAACTAATGCAGGGTCTGTGCAAGGATGGAGTCGCCATTCAAGAAGATTCTTCCCTTGCTGTCTTGCGAGAGAGGACATTGCCAGTGATGTGGATGAAGTGCTATGGGAAGATGCAGATTTTTAGATTTTTTTGCATTCTTTTTGTCTCTACAAAGGTTTTTGTTTATATACTATATTGTATTTAGAATATGTTCTGATTTTCAGTACAAATGCAACTTTTGGAAATGCTTTGATGTATTTTACACTGTGGAGAGAAATAAATATTTTCATCGTTGTACAGCACTGGTCTTGTGTTGTGTTTGGTCAATATATGTACTTTACTATAAAAATATCTCTGGAAAAAAATCAAACCCAGACTATATCATTAGAAAAGTAGAAATGTTACAAGTGTTTAAGTTTGAGCACAGCAGTGTGTAAATGAATCAAACTGAATCAGATTGTATGAACCATGTGTGTGCCATACGGTGTCAAAATTGGGTTATGTTAAATTATTGTAAAGTTTTGAATGAAGTGTTTCTTTTGCAAAAGAACTGAGGTGTTCTGCTACTTGTGTGTGTGGATGTGTGAATTGTGTGTAGTGTTTTGACAAAATGAGCCTTGTTTTTAAAACTGTGCTTAAGCAATCGTAAAAAACTGTAATAGTGAGAATTAGACCCTAAAACAATAAAGTGTGACCAAATATTTGTATTTCAAATAAATTATGTTCTTTTGAACTTTCTATTCAAAGAATCCTTAAAATATTATCATAGTTTCCACAGCAATATTAAGCAGCACAACTGTTTTCAACATTGATAATAACACAGCAAAAATGGCTGCCCCCTGCTCTGTGTGTGTGTGTCCATGGTTTGCTGTCTGTGTGTGTGTGTGTGTGTGTGTGTGTGTGTGTGTGTGTGTGTGTGTGTGTGTGTGTGTGTGTGTGTGTGTGTGTGTGTGTGTGTGTGTGTGTGTGTGTGTCCATGGTTTGCTGTGTGTGCGTGTGTGTGTGTGTGTCCATGGTTTGCTGTGTGTGCGTGTATGTGTCCATGGTTTGCTGTGTGTGCGTGTGTGTGTGTGTTTGTGTGTGTGTGTGTGTTCACTACTCACTTGGATGAGTTAAATGTATAAATGCAGAGGAAAATTCTGAGTATGGGTTACCATACTTGGCCTTCACATGTCACTTAACTTAACTTAACTTAACTTAACTTAGACAAACAAAATAGATCATGTTACAGGAGTAATGGCTGCTAAAAAATTAGCTTTGCCATCATAGGAATACATCAATAGACAAGTTGTCAAGCAATTTCACAGGATCCTTCAATGTCACTAAACTCTAAAAACAGCCCAATCAGATGTTTCACAACTTGCTAGAAGCAAGCAGGATGGAAAACACCACGAACTGGAAACGTTTCATTGCCATTGCGTCCCTGCTCTGGCATTCATGAGTATGCATATTTCAAAGTAAAAATCAATTAGTGGCCTCCTTTGCCCTTTGCAATTTTGCTGCTGCATTTTACAAGTTCCAAACTTGTAAGCAAACATCGTCCTTTAAGCCCCCTCTCATTCCCCATGAGCTCTACCCGATTACGCTGATCTCTCGGAGACAAATCGCTGACTCTGGGCTTGGGTTTCCTGCCCCTTCCTGGAACTCTCCTTTCATCTCTCTTTCCCTCTTTTTCATCTATTTTTGGGGCTTAAATGATATTGAAAGGCAGTGTTCCAGTCCTCTGTTCAACCAAGATAAGATTATTGATGTGGGTGCATCTAGCTGAGCCAATGCAAAAAAAAACAACCTCATAGAGGCTCTGAAACTCATAGAGAGCGGACGTGTTCCGATTACCTAGATGTTCCATTCCACTAGCTTATATAACAATCACGGGTATTGAGAACAGGCTAAATGTTTCAGTCACAGCGATCCGTACAAACAAGTTCGCAAGCTGTCTTTTGTTAGCCGTTCTAGACGGGTTAATAAAAAAAGAGTGAAATTTGTTAATTAACCTTTTGGGCAAGTGCGTTCATTGTGCATCTGATTAAAATAAAGCGTTCAGCGTTTGAAGCTGGGTCATCGCTCTCATCTTCCTCTTCATTTCTTCATTGTCATTTCTGACATGCTGCCTTTCACCCTTTTTGAGAGAGAGAGCAAATTATGAATCACTGTCAACACAGTGCTCTCTCACCCTCCATTCTCTCCTCTGTTTCTTCATCTTCACTGTTTATCAATGCACCACTCCACTGTGAAACACTGCACTGTAACTATAGTAACCTCTTAGCAGGTTGCCGTAGTGATATAGTGTATTCCTGAGTAGGAAACAGAGAGAGAATGAACCGTCAGAAGCTTCCCTCTTTTGCACTTTAACTCAATCTTTTAGAAGCCTGACACTGTTCAACTAGCCATCAAAACACCCCTAATTGCCCAATCATTGATTGATCTGTGGTTTTTTGTGTTTTACTTTAGTTAAAAGCAGCTTGGCTTCATTCGACCCGATATCCGACAGTCCTTTGAGCAATAGGAATAGGAAGCAGGGGTCAGTGCGGGCTAAATATGAATGAGCAGTGCCTGTGTGTATCACTATGCTAACCCTCCTAGCTGCGCAGTTCATTATGAAAATATTCCAAGAAATGAGATTTTACTTACGAGTCTATTTCCCCCATCTGAATTATTCAATTTTGGCAAATGTGTCTGCAGTGAAAATAACTTCATGCCACTTTGTAAATGAAAAAAATACCAATTTGCAGCAAAATGGAATTGATTTTAATTCAAGGATGCACAGTAGCTCAACTTTATAGCAAAACTAAAAAAATCCTTTTGTCAGGTAAAAACATTTCCGAGCTGTACTTATAAATTGCACAATGGCGGTCTGTGATGTGCAGATGATGTCTGTGGGAAAATTGCTCCGTTATCTGTGTTTTTGCTTGGCGGATGTGGGGGACTGCAGCAAATTGAAATGCGCAGTGCCAAGGGGCTGCTTTTCTCTGGTTGAGTCCAATCGCTCATGGTTTATCAGGAGTCAACCTCTGGGCACATTAGCACCAGACTGGAGGTAGAGACGGAGCATCCACAGAGTGTGAATCTAATTCTCTGTGTGCGCTCTCACATCTTCCCTTCATATCCATGTGTGGGTTATGAGAAGCAATTATGAACTCTTTGAAATCATGGAGTATTTTATGAGATAGCATGAAGTTATCGCTCTTTGTCTTTTCTGGTTTATCTTTCTCTCTCCCTCCCATTCTCAGTACACCGCCGTTTTTGCTTTGGAAATCTCTCTCATATTTTTTCATTTAAAGCCAGTTAGAACTGCAGGCGTATGTGTATGCGTGCATGTGTGTTTGTTTGTGTGTGTGTGTAATGACACCATCACCTCCCCTAACAGGGTCATTTGTTGCTTTTCCAATATACCATTATGCCCAAACAGCTATTTCTCACTCAAATGGAAAATGTGGATGTGGAAACGATTTCTGCTCAACTTGATTGTTTTCCATGCGCTCTTCCAACAAATCTCCAGCTTGTTCTCAGGAAGCCTCTGTCACACATTTGCTTTTATTGTAACAAGTCTGTCAGTGTGTTTTGTGGATTTTGCCTCATAGGCTATCTGGAATAACACTGCTATTCACTGTAATTTATGCGGTTAATTTTTCGAAGCTAATTCTTTTTAAGTTTGTAGTTTAAACCCTGGCAGTCGATAGGGAAAAAAGAAAAGCCACTTCAATAGTAAATCGGGAAAAGTTTTAGGAGGGATTTAGGTAGTGCTTTGTGGGATGGAGAGGAAACGACAGTAGGATCATGGGATTCCTTTCCACCTGAGATGGTGAGATGGTTAGGAGATATCAATGTAGCCAAAAGACAAATGCTTTCCTCTCTCTCCTCCCACGACTTTCTTCTTTGTCTTGTTCTCCTCCCCTCATGGCGTCCCTCAAGGTCTGCAATTAACGCTCTTGGTTCCCTTCCAGAGAATGGAGGGAGTGTGGAATGGGCTGGAGCATGGAAGGTGGAGGTGGCTATAATGCAATTTAGTCTGATTTAGCCCTTTTCCCAGTGATCAGAGCTGTCAGCGTTCAGTAATGATCCTCTCATTGACACAGCAGTCAACAGCTCTTCAGGAAGCTCACTCCCCACTGCGCTCTGCTCCACACGTATTAACACTCTGCTAACCATGGAGAGAGAAAGAGAGAGCAGATGTATCAATGGTCGTTTATAAAGCCACTATATATGTGGCTATTTACTCATGTAATTGTATGTACGCTGCAAAACACATTTATTAACTGATTTAGTGAGGTTTATACTTCAAACAAGAGAAACATGTTAGCAATTGAACCAGACCAAACACACATAACTGTTCAATGCTTTGGGGTCGATCAGATTTTTGTAATGACAAAAGTCTCTTATGCTTATGAAGGCTGCATTTATTTGATCAAAAATACAGTAATTTTGTGAAATATAGTTAGAATTTAAAATAACTGTTTTCTATTTCAATATATTAAAAAATGTTATTTATTCCTCTGATGGCAAAGCTGAATTTTCAGCATCATTAATCCAGTGTTCAGTGTCACATGATTCTTCAGAAATAATTCTAATATGCTGATATAAGTAACTTCAGTAACATATTTATTTTTATATGCTTAAGTAACATTGTTATTATAATTAATGCTGAAAGCGGTTTTGATGCTTTTTTTTTTTTTTTTTGAAACTGTGGTATATCTTTTTCAGGATTCTTTTATATCAGAACTTTAAAAAAAACTTAATTTAAATGAAATAGAAACCTTCTGTAACATTATAAATGCCTGTGACTGCCCACTTTTTAGCGGTTTTGGTTCTGCAAGTATTTTTCACATTTATTTTCTTATCAAATTTAAAAATAAATAAACAAACGAATGAATGAATGAATGAATGAATGAATGAATACAATTAAATAAATAAAACAAATGTACAAGACTCTATGGTTAAATTCTTTTAAGAGTGAATGAACTACTCATCCCACGAGGCATTCATTTATTTTATGTATAAAAACTATATATTTCAAGTTTAGTTTAATTTTAGTTTTAGTTTAGTTTAGTCTCAATTATGTCATTTGCAATACTTTGTTGTGTCCTTCTTTAAAGGGAATTTGGCTATTAATAAATGAAATAATACATTTTATTATCATATTGACTTCTAAAATACTATCATATTTTAACAATCTCTTACTTTATTATAGAAGATTATTGCTGTACTGAAAGTTTTGTACGTTTTTCTTTTCTTTTTCTTGTGATCTTTTTTGCTTTTCAGGTAAATTTATTTTGTTTCCCTGGAAAAAAGTCACAGATACTGATTAAGAGTAGGGTTTAATTTTATATATATATATATATATATATATTTTTTTTTTTTTTAATATGACTGCATATGAATACAAATAGGCTATGTACAAATCCCACGTTCTAAAAAAAGTTGAGTAATTTCTAAGAACTGATATTAGACCAGACACTGAATTTCAATTCTCCTCAAGTGCAACCTTTCCTCTTTCTTCCCTGTTTTCCTTACAATTGTGTTGTTAATGTTCCTGGAAGTGCGCAGTCCAGTTGCCAAGAGAGTGAACGTGGCTTAATGAAAGACTCCCATGAACACACAGTTGTGTGTCTTTGATCTGCAGAAATCAGGCTAAATGCCATGTGCGCCTCTCTGATTAGGCTATAATGGAATGAATTAACCAGAGACTGCATTAGCTCCTCTCTACAGGTGAGCTCGCGGCGCAGACTCAACAATAGAGATGACAGGGCGAGCAATTACCACAACAGGACTACGAGTGTAGCTGGGCTGTAGAATGTACGCAGTAACATACGTGCACAAGCACATCACTCACTGTGACTCATGCACGAGATGAGACTCTAAAAATACGCATCTTCCTGGACATTCACACATTTGCAGACACAAAAAGAACCCATGCAGCACGTGCTCGGAAACACAATCCCGAAAGCCCTCTCAGCTACTGCACACACCACATGCAAACACCACGCATTAAGATGTCAAAGATAACTGCGTTGCGTTGCAAATTAAATGTGCATTACAGAGTAGTGCAGATCAGTTCTTGTGTACATTAACTGCACACTGAAAATGACACAGGAATGCAGAGGTGTCAACAACACACTAATGCTGAAAGACATTACTGAAAGTATAGACTGATGAGCCAAAATACTATGACCAGTCACAGTGATTATTAAGATCTGGGTGGATTGGATGGTAAGCAAACAATCTAAATGGGCAGGAATAAAGATCTGAGCGACTGACAGGGGCCAAATTGTTATGGCAGGGGACTAGGTCAGAGTATCTGAAATGACAAAGCTTGTGGGTCAGCAATGGTGAAAATTTACCAACAGTGGTCCGAGGAGGGACAAACCACAAACCTGCTACAAGGTGTTGGGCGCCCAAGACTCATTGATGCACGAGGGCAAAGAAGGCTATTCCATGGGTCTGAGCCAACAGAAGGTATGGAATGTGCTAAACCAACAAATTCGATCCACGGCGGCTCCACCTCGCAACATACAGGACTTGAAGGATCTGCTGCTAATGTCTTGCTACCAGATACCACAGGACATCTTAAGGGGTCTTGTAGAGTCATTATTTTGACCTTTTTTAGATACAGTAACTAAAGCTAAAATTTATCATTCAGTATAATTTTTTTTTTTTTTACTGACCTTTTTTCTGGGCAAAACAACTGTTGGTGGTTCCAGTACTGCTGGCATCCCGTCTGATGTATGATTAAGCAATATGAATATCACATGCATAGTGAATATCGCTGCATTGCGTAACTTACAAATATCGCTAGTTACCTTTTTTTTTTTTATTCTATTTTTATTCTTAGCGACAAATGAAACAAAAGCAGATGGACCGTTACATGTCTCCAAGCAATTAGTTCATGAAGTAGTTTTTAATGTATCTGTTGAATGAATGAATCATGACTCATTCATAAAGACAGTCGCTTGTCGCCATCTACTGGCATAAAATAGGAGTCTCTGAAAAATCCTCTAATCTTTCCAATCCGGTCCTAATCAGTAAAATCACAATGTTAATAATTATACCTCAAATGTAATTTAGAAAACTAGTACTGTCAGAATAGTGCTTTAAATGCAAGGAAGAAACTGTGGCTTTTGAAATGAGATGTGAATATTGAAATTCATGGCTTCTGAAGAAGCATATTCATATGCCCATTTCAATGAATGTACTTTCCTCTCTGCTCTGTTAAAATTAAGGCAAATGTAACATCTACAGTGTGAAATGAAGATACAGTGGGGAGAACAAGTATTTGATACACTGCCGATTTTGCAGGTTTTCCTACTTACAAAGCATGTAGAGGTCTGTAATTTTTATCATAGGTACTCTTCAACTGTGAGAGACCGAATCTAAAACAAAAATCCAGAAAATCACATGGTATGATTTTTAAATAATTAATTTGCATTTTATTGCATGACATAAGTATTTGATCACCTACCAACCAGTAAGAATTCCGGCTCTCACAGACCTGTTAGTTTTTCTTTAAGAAGCCCTCCTGTTCTCCACTCATTACCTGTATTAACTGCACCTGTTGGAACTCGTTACCTGTAAAAGACACCTGTCCACACACTCAATCAAACAGACTGCAACCTCTCCACAATGGCCAAGACCAGAGAGCTGTGTAAGGACATCAGGGATAAAATTGTAGACCTGCACAAGGCTGGGATGGGCTACAGGACAATAGGCAAGCAGCTTGGTGAGAAGGCAACAACTGTTGGCACAATTATTCGAAAATGGAAGAAGTTCAAGATGACAGTCAATCTCCGTCGGTTTGGGGCACCATGCAAGATCTCACCTCGTGGGGCATCAATGATCATGAGGAAGGTGAGGGATCAGCCCAGAACTACACGGCAGGACCTGGTCAATGACCTGAAGGACCACAGTCTCAAAGAAAACCATTAGTAACACACTACACCGTCATGGATTAAAATCCTGCAGCGCACGCAAGGTCCCCCTGCTCAAGCCAGCGCATGTCCAGGCCCGTCTGAAGTTTGCCAATGACCATCTGGATGATCCAGAGGATGAATGGGAGAAGGTCATGTGGTCTGATGAGACAAAAATAGAGCTTTTTGGTCTAAACTCCACTCGCCGTGTTTGGAGGAAGAAGAAGGATGAGTACAACCCTAAGAACACCATCCCAACCGTGAAGCATGGAGGTGGAAACATCATTCTTTGGGGATGCTTTTCTGCAAAGGGGACAGGACGACTGCACCGTATTGAGGGGAGGATGGATGGGGCCATGTATCGCGAGATCTTGGCCAACAACCTCCTTCCCTCAGTAAGAGCATTGAAGATGGGTCGTGGCTGGGTCTTCCAGCATGACAACGACCCAAAACACACAGCCAGGGCAACTAAGGAGTGGCTCCGTAAGAAGCATCTCAAGGTCCTGGAGTGGCCTAGCCAGTCTCCAGACCTGAACCCAATAGAAAATCTTTGGAGGGAGCTGAAAGTCCGTATTGCCCAGCGACAGCCCAAAACCTGAAGGATCTGGAGAAGGTCTGTATGGAGGAGTGGGCCAAAATCCCTGCTGCAGTGTGTGCAAACCTGGTCAAGAACTACAGGAAACCTATGATCTCTGTAATTGCAAACAAAGGTTTCTGTACCAAATATTAAGTTCTGCTTTTCTGATGTATCAAATACTTATGTCATGCAATAAAATGCAAATTAATTACTTAAAAATCATACAATGTGATTTTCTGGATTTTTGTTTTAGATTCCGTCACTCACAGTTGAAGAGTACCTATGATAAAAATTACAGACTTCTACATGCTTTGTAAGTGGGCAAACCTGCAAAATCGGCAGTGTATCAAATACTTGTTCTCCCCACTGTAGTTATTAATTCAACAATACGAGTTTTCATTTATGACTTGAATGCTGTTGAACTCAGCAATTCATTAGTCAAAAGATTCGAGATTTAATTGCAAATCTAAAGCTTAAATAGAAAAATGCATTATCCTTATGCTTTGGGTTTGATTTTAACATCACTGTAGCACTCATGACATTTGTGTGTTAGTACGGTAACAAAGTACTAACATTAAAGAACTGTCATATGACTGGCACTCAGCATAATTGCTAAGTGGAGTTCCCCAAACAGCAAGCCATTTCACAGCTATTTAAAGCTTACCACAGCCGTGGGACAGATGTTTATGTGTTTATGTACATGGTGAGCACATTATGTGCCGTGGCCCGTGACTATTTGAAAATTCCAATTCTTAGAATGTAATAATCAACTGAAGGATATCAGCATTATTATTAGCATATTAGTAGGGTTGTTATGTCATAGCTGTGTCTGTTCTCATATAAAAGTAGCTCAGATTTTGGGTAAATCTGAATATGCCTTTTTTCATTAACTGTTTAAGCATAAACTTCACAATATTCTGTTAAATGTATGCTTAAAAGAAAAAAAGAAAACCTGGTTTAAGCTGGTCTTTTCAACAGGACTGAGACCTTCACATGCACAAATTCACTATGCTTTTAGCCCTGCACTGGAGTGGCTCTTCTAAGTCATTTGCTTGGCTGGGCTGTGAGAGAAACCCTGAATGTGAGCTGCATATCAACCAGTAAATGTTACTGAAACACACCCACATGTACACACTCCCTTATAAATCCACATACATCACACGCCATTTATACACACAATATACACCACATGCTCACTAATGTGCTTTTTGACTGTGTGTGTTTGAATGTGGATGTACTGTATCTTTGACATCTGCCCTTTTGATGAGGTCACAGAGGGAGAATTCAAAGCTGATCCACAAACACACAAGCCAATCCCTGATCCCATACGGACTGTCGTTACCGAGCGACAAGCCGCATACCTGCTTTTGAACTTCACTCTGCTCCGGCTCTGTCTTACTTTAAATTCCCCCTGCCTCACAAACGCCAGTGCCTCCCATTGGAGGAGTCCCTTTATTCGTCAATGACTATGTTGGGTTCAGCTTCAGAAGGGCATTGTTTTCTGAACTTTTCTCTGTAATATCAGTCACATATGATGAAGTGTGAAAGGTCAGCTTTAGTTTTCTAGTTTCGGCTGCTGGTTCCATGAATCATCCATTACTGACTCTAGTGCTCAGAAGATATACTTTTCAGATGAAGAATTGGATTTTCCCAGTAGCTACAAACTGTACATACAGTCTTTGGACATAGCCAACATATATATGATCTTATTCATTTTTAAAACATATTATTTTTTTTATTATTATTTATGGAATGACACACCATACTATATATTATGGCACATATCTAACTGAATTATATGTCTTAAAATATCACATATGTTTCTGTGTCAGCCCCAGGCTCTGTAAAAAACAAAACAAAACCAAAAAACACTTCTTTGTTTAGCCAGTCAGAGACACTTTCTGCCTGTCAATCATTTTGAACTGTCACAGGGCAGCCCATATATGGAAAGCAGAAAACTGTTGAAGCGGATCATTCAAGTCATCACATTCAGCTTCATAAGCAGTTGTCAGTTGTTAGTTTGTCGTGCAAGAATGCTATTTTGCTTCTTTTGCTTTTGACAAGTTTGACAACACTGACATGATGTGCTGCTGCTCTCCTGCCCCGTTTCTGATTACAGCGGTATACTTGTAGGGCAAGGCTTTATAAATAAGAGGCATCTCTAATTCAGTCTAATTCTAATTCAGATTTAAGGTGTAGTCACACTAGGCTTTGGGCATGTAAAAATGGTTCGGACACTGCAACAGATATTGGCCACGTGATATGATGCCACGCTACAGGGTTTCTGTTTTTAATGAATAATAAATCAGAAAGAACAAATGAAAGGTACACTGTAACTTTTGGCCCTCTATAGCGGTTTAAAAAAAACTGCAAGCATTTTGCGGAAGAACATTGTTTTGGTTGTGCTACGGCTCTGCGTGACTGCGCGGATGAATATGCCCTGTTAAAAAAAAAACAGCATATGCTGGTTAGGTATGTTTTGAAGCATGGCAGCTGGTTTGAGCTGGTATATGCTGGTCCTTAGTTGGTCATGAGCTGGTTAAAGCTGGTCCTAAACTGGTTATAAGCTGGTCCTGAGCAGGCGCTAGTTTCTTAGGACTAGCTTAGGACCAGCACTTGACCAGCTTAAACCAGCTCAAACCAGCTGCCATGCTTCAAAACATACCTAACCAGCATATGCTATTTTTTCAACAAGGTGATTCTTTCTTATAACTAAAAACATTCACTACTAGGCTTAAGAGATTTAACCAGTTTAGATAGAAAGGATCTCAAGCTGACTAGCTGAAGATGTTACTGTACCTATATCCGTTAATAGACACAATACGTCCTTGAAAAAAAAAAAATTACAGTACAGAGCTACAACAAAACGTAATGAAAAGACCTTTTACAATAGATAATGATTTACAATGAAATTTGTTAGAGAGCTACATATGCACAGGTGAGTGGCGTATGTACACAATTTCCCACAAAAACCATCCCAGACATCTTACATAATTGCATAATTACATAATCTTTTAGGTTTTTTATTCATACAATGAAAGTCAATGAGTTCAAATGCAGTTTGGCCCCACAACATTCCTTAAAATATTTTATTTTCTGGTTAGCTGAAGAAAGTCAGTTGTACAAGTTTGGAACAACATCATAACGAGGAATCAGAATTTTCATTTTTGGGTGAACAATTGCTTTAAATCTGATGAAACTTCCATAATGGTTAGGCCAAATTAAGGTGCGGTCACATTTACCATGCTCTACAAAATTTCGCAATCCAGTCATTCCATTAGGAACCTACACAATTGGGAGTTTCGTGTGAGGGCAAAAATGTTCCCCACACAGATTTCACTAATGTTCAAGTTGAACACGGGAATTTGCTGTACCAACCAACAGAAAACTGCTTGGTTCGAACGTGACTTTTGTGTGAGCTGTGCTTCATGCATCACTAGGCTATTGACAGTATAGACAATGGGCCTTTTTTGCCCACTAAATTTCTCTGATGTGACCGCACCATTACTCTGAACTTGTTTCATTGCTTAATCTAAAGTTGAACATTGTATTTAGCAAATTAGTAGTCACCACCACAAAACTCATTTAATTCAGAGTCAGAAACAGATTCCTGAGAAGCATTTCAAATAAGATGGATTTTTGAAAACTACTCATTAATTATACATTAAGCCAAGCAGTTATGTTAAACAAAAAAAAACATCTTAAAGACTGTTAATACTTTGTACCTTTCCACTGAAATAAAACACAACAAAACAGATTCTGAAGACAAAGGAGAGATTTTTACGGACATAAGGATGCTTTTGAATACAGCTATTAGTGATTGTTCTGTGATTATCCCATTTAGTATGTGATGCTTAACTTCATTATCCTTATAATAGTTCTAGCAAAGGTGATAATGGTGTTCCTTCATTTGAAATGTGCTGAGTAAATAGTCCTTTTAGTCCAGCAGAGGAAAGTAATTTCAGCATTATGGTGTGCACGGACAGTATCTTATTTGCCATTTCTGTGTTTCACATAGACTGAGGGGCTGATGCACTGATATTGATGCCATCTTCCTTGTCACTGTCACCCCATCATCATCATCACCATCGCTGTCACAAATAATCTCAATGCATTTTTTTCCTCTCCCTCTCTCTCTTTCTCTATTATCAGACTTCCAAAACACAAACTACAATAGAGCTCAGATGGGATTGAGGGCAGAAGGGGACGGGGGTCCGGGTCTTTCATGCTGTCTGACAAAGCAAACAATCACACCTCGTCTGCAGCTGTCCACTGTGTGTTTGAGTGAGATACGGTTCATTTTCGTGAGATGGAGAGCGAGAGAGAGCCAGGTAAAGGAGAAAACAGGAGTGAGTGAGTGAGTGAGTATACTTTCATTTTTGGTTCTTGCCGATACTGAGTACCAATACCTGTAAATCCATTGCATTAAATATTTGATAGAGAAACCAAAAGAATAATCAAATTAGTTGGCTTAATTCGTTTAGCGAATATATTTCCTTTTCACGCCTAATTATGCCTTTTAAAATGTATTGTAGGAATGTCTGTTACTTTCACTTTCATTTTTAAAAAAATATCTTTTTTCAAAAATGTTTTTTTTTTTTTTTTTGTTTATTATGCTCTAAACAATGTAAAAAAAAATACTAAACTTTTTTTTTTTTTCTGGGTCTCAGGAGGATATATCATTACATTGTCCATCTGATCCAACTAGCCTATGTGTATTATTAATTTTCATTTCACAAAAACACTAAATTCAATTGCAATTCAATTGGCTCTCGTAGGCTATGTATGAAGACCAACAGTGAATTATCTACAGATATTTTAATCAGTAGTGCAGATCATTACACTGTCTATCTGATATATTAATATAACGTTTATATTTAAATTCATAAAAAACACTGAATTAGTCAACGTCTATGGCTGACGAGATTTCACACTTTCTTCAGAATTACTATAATTTCTTCAGGACACTTACGGTAACTTTGCTTCATATTTTACAATGTTACTTTAATTTACCACAGTTTTCTTTTGTAAAGTTATCTGTGTTTAACCTTCAGGTGCTCTTCGGAAAATTTTCTGTTTTGAATTTCTAAAAATCACAGCTTTATCGGAATGATATGAAACTTGGTGACTTTTATGGCATTAGGAATGTGAACACAAAAAAAAAAAAAAAATTTGAGGGCATGATTCGAGCATGCTAAGTGGTCATAAAAAAAATACTCCCTCTTGTGCTCTTCGGTCAAAAATGACCGACCATAGGAAATGAATGGGAAATAGGCAAAAACACAAAAATTCACCAAATTTTTGTGTACACAATCTACAAATTGGCCACAATGCTGAAAAAAAGTACACAGCAGTAAAGGGGTGATACTCTAAAACATCAAGAGTGTGATATTGACACATCCACTCACACACAGACGCACACATGCACACTTAAACACACACACACACACACACACACACACACACCTATGAACCACTGTGTCAGTAATACAGAGCAAAGTTTTTAGAATATGTGAAATCCATTCAATAATTCAGTCATAATGCAGGAAAAGCTCACAGAAGTGAAGGGATGACACTCTAAAACTTCAAGACTGAAATTCTCACACACACACACACACACACACACGAACTGTGCACTTGGAAGCTCAGGCTTGATCCTTCGCATCTTTCTGAGCATTTTTAAAAACAAAAAACATAAAAACAAAATACATAATTTACATTTGCATTTTTTTTTTTTTTTTTTTTTTACAAATTCTGAATAAAAAAATGGGTAACAAAGTGCTTCCTTGCGTTCTCTTTCTAACACAATGATTAGGTTTGACTGTAATCATAATGCAAAAATTAACACTTTAAATCACTATTTCTAACAAAAAAATTATCTAAAACTTGATAAGAAATAGCCTTTGAGATTGTTTAAATATATATTAAAATCCACCTAAAAAAAATAAATAAATAAGTAAATGTGTCCAAAAACAACTAGGGAATTCACAAGCCTCTCCATAGAGAGCTATACATGCCATCTAGTGGTTACACCATGGTTCTACGTTTTCTTTCCATACTCTCATGAGATGGCGCTAATCTGCCTTCAAAAAAAAATATTTTGAAGGCCTAGTCTCTATTTTAACCTGAAATACTGCAATAATTAAAAAAAAAAAATAAAAAAAAAAATTAAAATTAAAAAAAAAATTTGTATGATTTTCAATGGCAAAAATAGACCATAATTATTGCATAAATATTAAAAAATACCATCAAATACAAAATAAAACTGGGGTGGAGGAAGTTTCATTTTTAGGTGTCCGGTCTTCTGACCGGGAAGATAACGAGCAACTCCCAAATGAGGAGCACCTGAGGGTTAAGAGTGCGCAGAGAGAGAGAGAGAGAGAGAGAGAGAGAGAGAGAGAGAGAGAGAGAGAGAGAGAGAGAGAGAGAGAGAGAGAGAGAGAGAGAGAGAGAGAGAGAGAGAGAGAGAGAGAGAGAGAGAGAGAGAGAGAGAGAGAGAGAGAGAGCGCGAGAGAGCGAGCCAGCCATGGAGAGCGGTGCCCTTCTTAGTTAGTAAGCTGTGCATATTATTACAAAGATAAAATGTTTGCGCATGAAAATTTTATAGATTTCCTTACCTGGCAACATTTAATTTATAATTTCATCAGTTCACAGTTCTCTTGCTAGCTACCGCGTGAGGAATCAAATACTGAAGCGGGCAGAGGTGAAAGAAAACACAGCAACAGGTAACGTTAAGACTTTTAAACAGCACAACATTTTTCACAGGTTCATGTTTTTCATCGCTGGGCAAACTGCTGCAGCTAAATAGAATAGATTGTTGCTAGCCTTATATAATTGAATAGAGCTGCATCCGAAATCGAATACTTCCCTACTACATAGTATGTGAAAAACAATACACCAACAGAGTAGTATGTTCAAATTCATAATATTCGAAAAACAGTAGGCAAAAAGTACCCGGGTGACCTACTACTTCCGGCGAGATTCTGAAGTGAGCATACGATGGACACTTTACTATCCCATGAGGCCACGGGAGGGGATTTATGAATGGAGGTGAAGGGACACAACAGATGCTGGTAGGTCACATGATAATGACAACATTGCGGATGTAGTACATCCGGATTACATTCATACTACACTCATTCATACTATATAGAACATACTTTTTAAAGGTCGTGAAGTAAGCTCAAATTCAAATATACCTACTCACATAGTACGCGATTTCGGACGCAGCTTAGGAGTCTCATTCCCGACTCATGGAAGCACAATATGAAGCCTACATTCCAATGTATTATGTTTTTTTTTAAACTCTCATGGGACCTTTCATTTACCATTTGGCTCTTTTCTTTCGGGCTGCAGCAAATAAACCTAAATAGTATGCATATGTCGAGTCGGGCTTTAGAAGAGAAGTGAGCATTGTAAGATACGGTGTCCGGTTCGCCTAGTTTTGTCGTGGCCACGAGATCATTATGATGAAGTACCGACATCATTATGTTATGGTCATGCGGTGTATTGTCAATTGTCATAGCCTCCAGATCCTATATGTTAAGGGAACGACATCTTTTTCTCAAGGCCACAAGTGTAACACATAAACAAACTTGTGTGACCATAGCAACATGGCATAATCATAAATGTATATTTGCATTTGCAAGTATTCCTATTATTATCATTCCTCAAAAAACATGCAACGTTTATAATTATACTTTGTAATACAGCCTTTTAATGACTAGCAGGAAATGAAATATTATAGCCAATTATGTTAAAGGGGTCATGAATTGAGAAATCAACTTTTCATTCAGCCTTTGATATATAAAAGTTCATCGTGATATAAGAATATCCTGTAAGTTTCGAAGCTGAAAACTTCCTTGTTAGTCAAAGAAAGCAAACGCTCAATCTCAGAATGTGCCAACCTGTGACGTCAGAGTGTGGTGAAACACCGCCTTAACCGAAGAAGAACGCCTGATTCTGTAGCCCTGCCCACCGATTTGTGCATGGCATGTTATAGATAAATAACATAGGCCTACGTGGAGCTAAACCGGATCGAACTTCCAAGCAATAAACATGCTGCATAAGCTTCATTCGGATTCCAGTATTAGGAATGCATGGATGAACTTTATTTTTAATGAAGATCCAGCTCACATGGGTAAGACATTGCGCGTTTGTTCCTTCATTTCACCACGGATTCGTTTGTAAACAAGAGACAGGATTTGCAGACATGATGAGATTACATGAATGAATGAAGCAACACACTTATGTGAGTAAAAAAATTTTTTTATATGTGATAGTATTGCATTGTTACAGATCGTTTGATATCTATTGATTATGTGTACGTGTCTAACTGAACATAACTTAGCACGCTGTCACAGGCTGGAGAATCCTTTATTTGAGGTGTTGTTGGTTCATTGTGTTGCGATTCGTGATCAGACTCAGACATGTAACGTTATCGGCCAGGGCTCGCAAAGCCCAACGTCCCGGGGCTATGTGTTTTCCAGACAGGCTACCAAAACGTATCACCGGCCTGCCGACGGGCTATCTTAAATAGTGAAATAACATTCCTTTCTTGATGTGCGTTGTTCACTCTCTTGACTTGATATTTGAAGGAAAAATACAATTGCGGAAGTTTTGATCATGCTTATTTGTCTGACTCTGCAGTGAGGCTTGTGCGTGCGTGTGTGTGTGTGTGTGTGTGTGTGTGTGTGTGTGTGTGTGTGTGTGTGTGTGTGTGTGTGTGTGTGTTAGTGATGCACGGTTCGCGGTTATATCCACCGTTCGGGCGGGCCAAGTAATAAAAAATAACATTCCAATTAATTGCGGGTGGATGAGAGATAAATCATTGTGTTTGTTTGATAAAGACCTGCCCTTAATGATGCTTTAAGCTCCACACCAACACCGGTGTGAGACTGCTGGCCTGGTGCTGTTGTCCTCAGATCTGCAGTTGGTTAATAACTGTCTGAGAGGCAGCTTTCTGGGTGCGCGCTTCGGACATTTGCGCACAGAAAACTTCTTGAAAACCTCATGTGATACTGTGCCGCTTTCCACACGTTATACATAAGTCATGTAACAGTTCATGTTTTACTTACATATACTATTTAGTTTTAATCCAAATGACGCATGTGTGCTGAGTGAGTGATCAACAACCAAGAGCATGCAACAGAAGTGCATGCACTCTCTTTCTCTCTCTCTTTACCGCCAGTTAACCCTCGTTTTACTCTCTTTATATTGACATATCCAAAAGAACTACTAACTTTCCAGCAATATCTGTAAAAAAGGAATGCGCTCAACAAGCTTGCACATCTGTGCCGCTGTACGCTCAATCCACTGCGTGTTTGACTTATCAGCACGCGAAAAGCAGCTTTGCATGAATATTAAATTAGTTTAATATTCTGTTAATTAGATACATTTACTTCATAGACATCCTCTGATATCTCCATTATGCTCTCTGTTTGCTCTGTTGTCAATGTTTATTTGTCTGGACAAAAACACTGTACACACACTTTTTGGTATCGGAGCATTTTAATGCCAGGACAGTACCAGTACCACAAACTCTATAGTTTAAATGAAAGCACAAGCTATGTTGGTCAGGGGGCACACTGTCTGTCTAACACATCATTCACTCATGTGTTTAGACCATACGCTTGCTACATTTAAAACAATGGTGCACAAGCACAAGGCTCCCCTTGCGCGCTCTCTCTCTCTCTCTCTCTCTCTCTCTCTCTCTCTCTCTCTCTCTCTCTCTCTCTCTCTCTCTCTCTCTCCTTTATGTTGATTCCTGTTTGGAGAATCAATGTAATTCACTTTTCTTTCTACTGCCATTTTAGTGCATCAAAAAACAGCTCTGAAGCTAAAAGGCATTTTGCCCGCATATGCTTCTGGAATTGAGAGATCAATGTGAACATCAGCCATTACAGACACTGTTTCACTGTAAACACGTATTTATACAACTCATTGCCGAGGCACTAATCGAATGGAGATCGGTTCAGGTATCAGGATTTTCTTTTTCTTTCTTTAGTTACTGTATCTGTTCTGCATTTATTGCTCAAAGTACAAAAAGAAAGAAAAAAAGAAAGAAAGAAAGAAAAGGATGATAAAGCGAACATAACAATTGTGCTTTGCTTCTAGAAGATATCTTTGGTTTTCAATGCTGAGAGAGGAGAGAGCGAGAGAAAATAAGCCATACATTTTAAATTGTTAGAACATTAAATAATGTACATGTATGCATAGTCTGTCTGTATAGCATGTTTGCTCTGGTATGGAGTAACTAAGGCACTGTTTACACCTGGTATTATATTTTACATGATAAATTATGTATAAAATATGTATATGTATATACACAGATCAGGCATAACATTATAACCACCTTCCTAATAGTGTGTTGGTCCCCCTTTTGCTGCCAAAACAGCCCTGACCCGTCGAGGCATGGACTCACTAGACCCCTGAAGGTGTGCTGTGGTGTCTGGCACCAAGATGTTAGCTTCAGATCCTTTAAGTCCTGTAAGTTGCGAGGTGGGGCCTCCATGGATTGGACTTGTTTGTTCAGCACATCCCACAGATGCTCGATTGGATTGAGATCTGGGGAATTTGGAGGCCAAGTCAAGACCTCAAACTCATTGTTGTGTTCCTCAAACCATTCCTGAACCATTTTTGCTTTGTGGCAGGGTGCATTATCCTGCTGAATATACTGATTCCATGAATGGTCTGCAACAATGCTTAGGTAGATGGTACGTGTCAAAGTAACATCCACATGGATGGCAGGACCCAAGGTTTCCCGGCAGAACATTGCCCAAAGCATCACACTGCCTCCACCGGCTTGCCTTCTTCCCATAGTGCATCCTGGTGCCATGTGTTCCCCAGGTAAGCGACGCACATGCACCCGGCCGTCCACGTGATGTAAAAGAAAACGTGATTGGTGCCATGTGTTCCCCAGGTAAGCGACGCACATGCACCCGGCCATCCACGTGATGTAAAAGAAAACGTGATTCATCAGACCAGGCCACCACCTTCCACTGCTCCGTGGTCCAATTCTGATGCTCACATGCCCACTGTTGGCACTTTCGGCGGTGGACAGGGGTCAGCATGGGCACCCTGACTGGTCTGTGGCTATGCAGCCCCATACGCAACAAACTGCGATGCACTGTGTATTCTGACACCTTTCTATCAGGACCAGCATTACTTCTTGAGCAATTTGAACTACAGTAGCTCGTCTGTTTGATCGGACTACTCGGGCTAGCCTTTGCTCCCCACGTGCATCATTGAGCCTTGGCCGACCATGACCCTGTCGCCGGTTCACCACTGTTCCTTCCTTGGACAACTTTTGAAAGATACTGACCACTGGGAACACCCCACAAGAGCTGCAGTTTTGGAGATGCTCTGACCCAGTCGTCTAGCCATCACAATTTGGCCCATGTCAAACTTTGACCCAATTTTTCCTGCTTCTAACACATCAACTTTAAGGACAAAATTTTCACTTGCTGCCTAATATATCCCACCCACTAACAGGTGCCATGATGAAGAGATGATGTTATTCACTTCAACTGTCATAATGTTATGCCTGATTGGTGTATATATAACATATTTTACTTTTCCTTACATAAGGGCACCACTAATGTGAGGTTTGTTTCAACCTAAGTTTGCCTCACACAGGACATCACAAATGTTGTTAGTTTTAGTTATATCACTTAAGGTGAGTGAGAGTGTCAGACGATTTCTTCCCAAGCCAAGCCAAGCATGCACCTTGACATACTGTATATATACACTCACCTAAAGGATTATTAGGAACACCTGTTCAATTTCTCATTAATGCAATTATCTAATCAACCAATCACATGGCAGTTGCTTCAATGCATTTAGGGGTGTGGTCCTGGTCAAGACAATCTCCTGAACTCCAAACTGAATGTCAGAATGGGAAAGAAAGGTGATTTAAGCAATTTTGAGCGTGGCATGGTTGTTGGTGCCAGACGGGCCGGTCTGAGTATTTCACAATCTGCTCAGTTACTGGGATTTTCACTCACAACCATTTCTAGAGTTTACAAAGAATGGTGTGAAAAGGGAAAAACATCCAGTATGCGGCAGTCCTGTGGGCGAAAATGCCTTGTTGATGCTAGAGGTCAGAGGAGAATGGGCCGACTGATTCAAGCTGATAGAAGAGCAACTTTGACTGAAATAACCACTCGTTACAACCGAGGTATGCAGCAAAGCATTTGTGAAGCCACAACACGCACAACCTTGAGGCGGATGGGCTACAACAGCAGAAGACCCCACCGGGTACCACTCATCTCCACTACAAATAGGAAAAAGAGGCTACAATTTGCACGAGCTCACCAAAATTGGACAGTTGAAGACTGGAAAAATGTTGCCTGGTCTGATGAGTCTCGATTTCTGTTGAGACATTCAGATGGTAGAGTCAGAATTTGGCGTAAACAGAATGAGAACATGGATCCATCATGCCTTGTTACCACTGTGCAGGCTGGTGGTGGTGGTGTAATGGTGTGGGGGATGTTTTCTTGGCACACTTTAGGCCCCTTAGTGCCAATTGGGCATCGTTTAAATGCCACGGCCTACCTGAGCATTGTTTCTGACCATGTCCATCCCTTTATGACCACCATGTACCCATCCTCTGATGGCTACTTCCAGCAGGATAATGCACCATGTCACAAAGCTCGAATCATTTCAAATTGGTTTCTTGAACATGACAATGAGTTCACTGTACTAAAATGGCCCCCACAGTCACCAGATCTCAACCCAATAGAGCATCTTTGGGATGTGGTGGAACGGGAGCTTCGTGCCCTGGATGTGCATCCCACAAATCTCCATCAACTGCAAGATGCTATCCTATCAATATGGGCCAACATTTCTAAAGAATGCTTTCAGCACCTTGTTGAATCAATGCCACGTAGAATTAAGGCAGTTCTGAAGGCGAAAGGGGGTCAAACACAGTATTAGTATGGTGTTCCTAATAATCCTTTAGGTGAGTGTACATAATCCAGGAGGATTGTTGAGTAAATAAGAATTACTCAACTGGTAATTCTTTAATTGGAAGGAGTTATAAATTAATTGGAAGGAGTTGATATAAGTCATCTGACCAATCACTAACAACTACTACTAAATGAATACCATGAGTGGATGAAGTGCATTAGATTGATAAATGCAAGTGACTGAGTTGAATTTGCAGTTACACGTTATTTTATGGAAAGATAAACTGTTGTTTCTCTGCACTAATAAGGTAAAGAACCTTATTCTGAATTAAACAAGCTGAATGAATATTTGCTATTAAATGACATCAGTTATGCAAGATCTAATGCAAATTAGAAAATCATATACTCACAATATACACTAATGCCAAGGTTCCCAGTAAGCAATAGCCGTCATTTCAATGTCTCGGTTAACTATAGACCCGATATAGTCCGGCTATGAGTAACCCACTTCTAGCCAAAATAACCTTGAATTTGGTTACATGTCGTTTTTGCCTAAATAACTTGTGAGATGTATGATATTCCATCATGTAAGCAAAATCAACAGTGATTGTTTGGTTTCATTTCTTTGACATGTTCATGTTCTAGTTGGGCTATGGTTAGACCGTCTATTGAATTTTCACTGACAGCCCAAAATTTGCCTTGTTTTAACCTAGACATCAGGGCTGTGTTTGGACAGCTATTAGATGTCTTTTCAACGCAAAATTGCTTGCTGGGTTTCTGGAAAGTGAATTGGTAAAGTGATATTTACATTCCGCTTGGAAATGTGATGAGTCCGATGGCGGCGACGTCTTCCACTGGTTGCACTGGGCCACGTTGCAGTGGAAGGAAAGGAGCTGGATTCTGTTTAAACAGCTTTGAACACGAAGACTGAAAAACGCTAAACTGGAGAACGCCAAACATTTCATACAGAAAACATAAAATAAATGTACTTGAAATTATTCAAGTCAATGACATCCACACTTTTTTCTAAAAGTGTAACTTGTGGTAGCAGGCGTAACTTTTAGGGGTGTGGGATGTAGACAGACCCTTCTTCATTCATTCTTAATTACCCCCCAACCACAGCACACTTTAGGGTGTCTGTTAAAACTCAATGGGCTTAGGGGAGGCAAGTGAGATGCTGCTTCCCACCTTCCCACCGTAACTTTAACCAGTGTTGGATAGTGTCTCTTTAGAAAAAAGTCATATTTAATGTCATATTTCCTAATATTTGCATTGTTTTATTTTTGTACTGTCGATTATTTTCTCATCCAGTTTTATTGAGGAGGCATGCAGAGGAAACGCCCCTGCACCTGTAGCATTGCGAGTGCTGAGACACAGGAAGACAGGATGGAGCGAGTGAAAAAATGAGGAGGACTTTATGCCGCAGTGGTGTTTTCCAATATCATGATGACTTGCAGATATGGAATCCATTTTCCGATGTACTGGAAAGCAATTCTTTACCATCGCTTTGATTTTTTTTTAATCAGAAGTAAACACTGCTTGAGGGTTTTCCTAAGGTTTTGTGGACATTGTGAGAGATGAGACTGCATGGGTCAATACGGCGCCACCATCCTGTCGCCAACATCCCACGTCCCCATGTGTGTTGTCAGAGATGCATCAATTCTTAGGCGAAACCAAATCCGTGCAGATGGAACTTCACACATGCGCGTCCACGTGCACAAACATGTACACACATAACAACAGATCACCCTCTCATAACACTCATCTGGCTGTCAGGCTTTACCCTGTAATTCCATTTCGAATCAGAAATGACAGTGGTTTCTTGCTTGCAGTCTGGCTTTGGTGATGAGGTATTAAATTGCCTGCAGTCTATGGGGTCTTGCATGTAGCTTTATAATCTCTTACAAAATTTTATTTTAAGAAGTTTATTTTGATCATCCCTGAGGTAAGATCCAAGTTATCTTGTCCCAAACTTCAGCTAAGTTTCTTTAGATTTGGCTGACTGAGATTCATGTGTTTATGTAATATGCATTATTGATTGTGTAAGGTATCACTATTCCTATTGCTCAAACTGCTTGAGACTTTTGGTATATAATGAATGACACATAGTTTTATATGTGTGAACAGATTAAGAGAAAAGTTTGTATATTAAGCTAGTATATAATTTTGTGTATATAATTTTGAAAATTAATACAAGTTGCAGTCAATATAGTGCATTTTGTACACATCACATCCCCAAATTACCGCCCAAATTTTACCTTTATATATTTGGCAGACACCTATATCCAAAGTGACTTACTGTACATTGCATTCAATGTATACATTATATCAGTTCATTTATTATATCAGTTCAGTTATTTGTATATATAAACCAGGTTTGCTGTGCTTGCTTGTAGGGCTGAAATTTTTGGCCAAGAATTATGTATCAATATGAATATAAAATAACATTATTATTGTTGTTGTTGTTGTTGTTGTTATAGAAATATTGAACACAAGAAATCTTACAATTGCAATTTTTTTGCCATAAAATTGGAAGAAAAGAAAAGAAAAGAAAAGAAAAGAAAAGAAAAGAAAAGAAAAGAAAAGAAAAGAAAAGAAAAGAAAAGAAAAGAACTGTAAAATGACAATGCTAACATTTATGGCTGTCTTAATTTCTTTTTTCACTTCACTCTGAAATGCAGCGCATTTATTTATTAAATTAAATAGGGGCCATAATGAGAATTAGATTTTATTTCATTAATCATGCAGCCCTAACTGCTCAGAATTAAATGTATTAAAAACAAATCAGATTCTACCACATATGGATATGGTTTATGTGCTGTTTTTCAACATGTTGCTTCTTAGAAAGGAGCTCTAATCATGTAGACAGAAGGCCTATTCTCTCTCTCTCTCTCTCTCTCTTCTCTGCTCTCTCTCATCTCTCTCTGCTCTCTCTCTCCTCTCTCTCTCATCTCTCTCTGCTCTCTCTCTCATCTCTCTTCTCTCTCTCTCTCATTCTATCTCTCGTCTCTCCATCTCTCTCTCTCTCTCTCTCTCCTCATCTCTCTCTCTCTCTCTCTCTCTCTCTTCTGTCACTTCCGGTGTGGCTGTTGAGCTGCGAGTGGGCTGAGTGTTGTGAGTGTTGGTGAGTGAAGTTTTGTTTCTGTTTTTTGTGTCTAAATATCTTTTGTCTTTTCTGACTTTTGTTTTTGTTTGTTTGTGTTAGTTTTTGGTGTGTTGTTTTGGGCCGTTGTGCGACCGACGGCCTTTACCGGAGGAAGCATGACGGCCCCAGCTATACAGGGTTTGTCTACACTCAGGTGGCGTCATGCGGTTAAGGTGGCGTTGGTGGCGAGTATAGAGGAGATTTGCTTAGCGGTTGGCGAAGTTGTAGGACATGGATGTATTTTATCAGCATCTAGAATGAATAGCGCTACAGTGATTTTTCTTAGTGATATTGAAAAGGTGAATGAGGTGGTTGAGAGTGGAATTGTGATTGATGGCGAGTTTGCTCCTGTTCTACCCTTAGCATTACCTGCTAAGAGGGTCACCTTATCTAACGTTCCCCCTTTTCTCAGCGATGAGATAATAACAAAAACACTAGCACGCTATGGAAAACTGGTATCGCCAATCAAGAAAATCCCGATAAGCACGGGTTCTCCCCTTTTGAAACATACTGTATCCTTCAGGAGATTTTCTTACGTGATCGTTCAGGATGATGAGGAATTGGATTTATCATTTAGTTTTAAAGTGGATGATTTTGAGTACGTCATTTTTGTTACAACTGCGAAAACAAAGTGCTTTAGATGTGGAAAAGTAGGCCATCTGATTCGTAACTGCAAAGAAAAGGTAGTCACTGAGAAAGGGGATGCTGATTCCAATCCAAGCACGAGTAGAGAAGCTGGTGTGGATTTATTGAGCTCAGGGTTACAGGGCGAACACCACAGTGGGACTGAAGTGATGATTTACAAGGAGACACCTAGAATAAAATCTGTAGTAGTGACAGGTATAGACTCAAAAAAGAAAGAGAAAGTTGTTATGGTTAAAACTGCAGAATCTGATGTAAAACACTCAAAATTTCCTGAAGAAGACACATAAGTTTGTACTATTGGAAATGTTGTTACACAGGTTGCACAGAAAAGGAGTGAAATTGATTATGTGGAATTGGAAACGGAGACTGGAACATATGTTCAAAACACCCCAAAAAAGAAAAATGTGTGATAAGTCTCAAAATAAAAAAACTGTGAAGAAAGCAGGCTTAAAGCTTAGTGAGGATAATGAAACTGAAAGTGAAGGTAAATCATCAGATTCCAGTGTGGCATTATCTCTGAATGAGTTTTCTGTTCGTAGCTATAATGCTGAAGATATTAAAATGTTTCTTAAGTCAGAGAGGGGTGTGTGTACAAGAATACTTCCCTAATATAACACAGTTTGTTGAGAAAACGAGAAATTTAATGGCTGAAGGATGCTTCACAAACAAAGTAAAATAAATGGTGAGGAATGTAGAGAAACTTAAAAATTATGTTTAATTGGTTACGCTCATTTTCCACATTAATAAGTGTGGGTGTTTTTTGGCTGTTTTTTTTTTTTCTCTTTTTGCCATGAGTGAAGTTTGTTTAGCAACACTGAATGTAAATGGTGCTAGAGATATTAAGAAAAGGGCAATGTTAAAAGAATTAATGAAACAGAAGAATCTTGATATTTTATTGTTGCAAGAAACACACAGTGATGAGGTGAATGCTGTAGACTGGGAAAAAGAATTTGAGGGGATAACGGTATTAAGCCATAACACTTCAATAAGTGCAGGAGTGGCAGTTTTATTTTCTAAGAGTTTTAGTCCAAGTTCCTATGTTGTTGATGAAGTTGCTAAAGGAAGACTACTAAAAGTTAGAGCTGTTTTTGAAAGCTATGTTTTGGTTTTTATCTGTATTTATGCTCCAACTGTTCCTGTTGAAAGAATGTTGTTTTTAGATTTATTGAGTACTACTTTACAAAGTTGTTCGGAAGAGGAATATTTGTATTGGGGGGAGATTTTAATTGTACAGAAAACATGATCGATAGGAACCACGCTGAACCTCACTTGTCGTCTCAGAAATGTCTCATTCAGTTAATTAAGAAGAATGAACTATGTGATATTTGGAGACACAATGTAGTTTGGTACAATGTAGTTTTATTTTAAATTCGATTAAACCTAGTAGTGCTTATTGGCATTTTAATATTTCTTTATTGAGTGATAGTTTTTTTAGGGACTCTTTTAAATATTTTTGGGAGAATTATAGGAAATCAAAGTATGATTTTGGATCAATACAGCAGTGGTGGGACATTGGTAAAGTCAAAATTAGACAATTTTGTCAACAATACACTCGCAATGTCACTATAGAGTTTAAAAAGTCATTGGAAAGTTTGGAGAACGAATTAAGTGAGTGTCAACAAAAAGCTGAATCAACTGAGAAAAGTAATTATTTTAAATTATTTTTTTTTTAAAAAGAAAGCTCAGTTAGCGGATCTGCTAGAATACAGAACACAGGGGGCTTTGGTCAGATCAAGATTTCAAAGCATAACTCATATGGATGCACCGTCAAAAAAAAATTCTGTTTAGAGAAAAAAATGGGCAGAAGAGATTGATTAAAGCCCTGCGATCTGAAGATGGCCGAGTTTTGCTGAATCCCAGAAATATTCGGAAGAGAGCAGTTAGTTTTTACAAAAGTCTTTATAGAAGTGAGTATGTAACAGAGGGTGATGAGAACAGAGCTTACTGGAATTCTCTGCCGAGAATGTCAGAAGAGGGTAATGTAGCTCTTTCAGGTGTGCTAAGTCTGGGAGAGATATATAAGGCCTTGCAAGACATGGAACCTGAGAAGGCTCCTGGGATTGACAGCCTCCCAATTGACTTTTATAAGTCTTTTTGGGCAGAGTTGGGAGTGGACTTGTTACAAGTGCTGAGCGATAGTCTGTCAAAAGGTATGTTACCATTGAGCTGCAGGAGAGCAGTGATAATGTTAATACCAAAGAAAGGAGATTTGACAGACATAAATAATTGGCGCCCTGTATCACTTCTTTGTTGTGATTACAAACTGCTCTCTAAGGTTTTAGCAAATAGATTGGCTGGAGTAATGAGGGAAGTAATACATCCAGACCAGTCCTACTGTGTTCCTAGCAGATCCATTGTTGACAACATTTTTCTAGTTCGTGATGCATTAGAGGTGATGCATCAAAATTGCTAAATTTGGATTTTGGTCTGATTTCCCTGGATGAGGAGAAGGCTTTTGATAGGGTTGAACACCCATATTTGTGGAAAACTTTAGCAGCTTTTGGTTTTAAACAGGACTTTATTAAGATGGTCCAGGTACTCTATAGTGAGTTTGAAAGTGTATTGAAGATAAATCTTTCTCCTGTTAGCCGTCCCCTCGCTTCAAATATGGCAGGACTATCACTGCTGCGATTAAAGATTGCTTTGTAAATAATTTTCCTCATCAGTTTCATCTCCTCAGCATCCCAGATAGCCTAGAGGAACTCGATGTTTCAACAGAAACTATTGACTCTCTCTTTTCCAGCACTTTAGACACAGTTGCACCCCGGCGCTTAAAGAAGATTAAAGAAAATAGTCCAACGCCAGGGTACAACGAGCACACCCGGGCCCTTAAAACAGCAGCCAGAAAAATGGAGCGCAGCTGGAAGAAAACAAAACTAGTTTTTCGCATTTCATGGAAAGAGAGCATGATTGCATACAGAAAGGCCCTAAAAACTGCTAGATCTGCTTATTTCTCGACTCTCTTAGAAGAAAACAAACACAACCCTAGGTATTTATTCGATACAGTGGCTAAATTAACCAAAGATAAAGCTTCAACTTCTGATGTTTGTAAACAGCACAGCAGTAATGACTTTATGAACTTCTTTACTTGTAAGATTGAAAATATTAGGAAAAAAATTATAACCATGCAGCCGTCTACTACAGTATCACATCAGACAGTGCATTGTAGTGTCACTGAGGAAAAATTACATTCATTCACTGCTATCAAAAAATCAAAATCAACAACATGTATGCTCGACCCTATACCGACTAAACTACTAAAAGAGATGCTTCCAGAGGTCATAGATCCTCTTCTTAATATCACTAATTCATCCTTGACATTAGGATATGTACCGAAAACTTTTAAGTTGGCTATTATTAAACCACTTATTAAAAAACCGCAACTTGATCCTACAGAATTAGTCAATTACAGGCCAATCTCAAATCTACCCTTTCTGTCAAAAATACTAGAAAAGGCAGTGTCCTCACAATTATGCTCCTTTTTAGAAAGAAATGGTATCTGTGAGGATTTCCAGTCAGGATTTAGACCATATCATAGTACTGAGACTGCTCCGATCGTGGTTGTTCGATACTATCGACCACAACATTCTCTTGAATAGACTCGAAAATTATGTTGGCATTAGTGGAATTTCATTGGCATGGTTTAAATCATACTTATCTGACCGTTATCAGTTTGTAGCAGTAAATGAAGAGATGTCACACCGATCACAAGTTCAGTATGGAGTACCGCAGGGCTCAGTGCTAGGACCGTTGCTTTTCACCCTGTACATGCTACCACTGGGAGATATTATTAAGAAGCATGGCGTTAGTTTTCATTGTTATGCTGACGATACTCAGCTCTATATTTCTTCACGCCCTGACGAAACTTACCAATTTACAAGATTAACGGAATGCATAGTTGATATAAAAAATTGGATGACTAGTAATTTCCTGCAACTTAATTCAGAAAAAAATGAATTTTTAATCATTGGACAAAAAAACTCCACAAGTAGTAACCTAGAATACTGTCTTACACTCGATGGCTGCTCTGTCAAGTCCTCGTCGTCAGTTAGGAACCTGGGTGTGCTTTTTGATACCAATCTCTCATTTGAAAGCCACATTTCTAGCATCTGTAAAACTGCATTCTACCATCTTAAAAATATATCTAAATTACGGCACATGCTTTCAATGCAAAATGAACAGTTAGTTCATGCGTTCATGACCTCAAGGCTAGATTATTGTAATGCTCTATTGGGTGGTTGCCCTGCTCTCTTAATAAATAAATTGCAGCTTGTCCAAAACGCAGCAGCTAGAGTTCTTACTAGAACCAGGAAGTATGACCATATTAGCCCGGTTCTGGCAACACTGCATTGGCTCCCTTTTAAACATCGTATACATTTTAAAATCTTGCTGATTACTTACAAAGCACTAAATGGTTTAGCTCCCCAGTACTTGAGCGAGCTCTTAACGCATTATACTCCATCACGTCTATTGCGGTCTCAAAATTCTGGCCAGTTGATAATACCTAGAATATCAAAATCAACTGCAGGCGGTCGATCCTTTTCCTATTTAGCACCTAAACTCTGGAACAGTCTTCCTAGCATTGTTCGGGAAGCAGACACACTCTGTCAGTTTAAATCTAGACTAAAAACACATCTCTTTACTATGGCATACACATAAAACATTTTTAATTTCTATTATTCAAATCAGTTAAATGATTGTTTTAGGCTGCATTAACTAGGTCAGCCGGAACCGGAAACACTTCCCATAACACCTGATGTACTCGTTACATCATAAGAAGAACGGCATCTACGCTAATCTTAGTCTCTCTGTTTATCCCGAGGTTTACTGCAGTCGGCCGGATCTGGGCCGTATCCGGACCAGATGGTGGACCTTAGCCTGGACACGACGAACGCATCCCTGAAGTGTCTGTAGAGACCGTGTCAATTAAACTCCCCCCTGTAAATGCTGCAACGACACGACATCCTCATTAAACCCGTCCCCGGCGTGACGACTCCAATCTTTCGAATAATCCTACGAATATCTATTGATCTAATATGACTTCTGACCTGTTATGTTGCCAGAATCATAATCATACACTATTTGTTCGTCGGCCAGAGGAGAACTGGCACCCCGACTGAGCCTGGTTTCTCCCAAGGTTTTTTTCTCCATTCTGGCCCTGAAGGAGTTTTGGTTCCTTGCCACCGTCGCCTTTGGCTTTTGGCTTGCTCAGTTGGGGACACTTAAATTTCAACTATATTACTGATCTGCCCGCATTGACACTATATGATAATTGAAATGAGCTGGATGACATCACCGTTTTCACCAGAGCGGCTGTACAGCCGAATCAAATTCAGTTGCATTATTTTCCTGTTACCACTGTGAAGCTGCTTTGAAACAATTGGCATTGTAAAAAGCGCTATATAAATAAAGGTGATTTGATTTGATTTGATAAATGGCGGTTTATGTGCTCCATTTCAGGTTAAAAGAGGTGTAAGACAAGGATGTTCTCTATCTGGAATTTTATACTCCTTGTCCATTGAGCCTTTACTACAAAAAATAAGGGAAAAAGTTTATGGTTTACATTTGCCCAACTGTAAAAAAAAAAAAAATGTTTATCTGCTTATGCTGACGATGTAATGGTATTTAGGTAAGTGGACAAAAAGATGTACAGATTTATTTCATTTAATTAATGATTTTACTTTTGTATCTTCGGCAAAGGTGAATTGGAAGAAATGTGAAACACTTTTGGTTGGTAAATGGAATAATGGTAAACCAAAACTTCCTGAAGGTTTGGTCTGGGGGAAAGGGGGTTTAAAATATTTGGCCATTTTTTTAGGTGATGACATGACTCAACAAAAGAACTGGGAAGGAGTTGTTGAAAAAATTAAAGGGCGACTAGAGAAATGGAAATGGCTGCTCCCAAAAATGTCATATAGAGGACGAATTCTTGTCATCAATAACCTGGTCGCGTCTTCACTGTGGCATAAGTTGGCATGTATTGATCCTCCTCCTCAACTACTGATAGAAAATACAAGCGATTCTCGTGGACTTTTTTTGGGATAAATTATATTGGATTCGACAAAGTGTTCTTTATTTATCGAAAGAAGGAGGACAAGGACTGATTCATTTACAAAGCAGAACTGCTGCTTTTCGTTTGAAATTTCTGCAGAGACTTTTTGACGGTGCATCAGATGTCAGCTGGAGGGCAATTGCCCATATTGTTTTGCAAAATTTTGGAGGCTTTGGATTAGACAAACATCTATTTTTATTGAACCCTTTAAAAATGAACTTGTCTGTTTTTCCACCTTTTTATAAGAGTCTTTTTAAAGTTCGAAGTTTGTTTCATATTAAGAAATCCGAAGACCCATATTCAATTTATTGGCTTCTGGAAGAACCATTAATTCTTGGGGTCCGTTTAGATGTGACTGACAACAGCAGTTTTTTTTAATTGTGGTTTTAAGCTTCAAGAATCAAAAGTAATTATTTTAAGACAATTACTGGACTTAGCTGGAGAGAAATTGGACAATGCAGTAAAAATAGCTGATGTTTTAGGCACCAGATCTGTTCGACTGGTTTCTCTTTTTTTTTTTAGCTAAGTTGAAGTCTACCTTTACAACAGAGGAGAGTTTAATGATAAGAGACTATTTTTCTGGAGTATCTGTTCCTGATGAAAATGATTTTTTTCCCTTGCTTGATGCTTTCACCAAAGTTGGATGGTTTTAAAGGTTTTCCTTTTAAAAGTTGGGACTCACAGTGGTTAGATTTATTATCTACTAAGGGAAAACAATTGTATGGAGCTTGTGTAATGGTTTTTAACAAAAATCATCTTGCAAAAACACCAGATACACTGTGGAGAGTGTTTTTTGGCTTAAATGAAAATGTAAAACCAGAATGGAGAGTTATATATAAACCGCCATTATCAAAAAAGGTTGGGGATTTGCAATGGAGAATTCTTCATGGTATTTTAGCTGTTAATTCTTTTGTTTCTGTTTTAAATGTTTAAGTTAATGATGATTGTCCCTTTTGATTGCAACGAGAAACGTCTCGGTTACGTATGTAACCTTAGTTTCCTGAATAGGGAACGAGACGCTGCGTCACCGCTTTGGGAACGCCTCTGCGTGATTGCTTCGTGAAGCACGTGTATAATCAGTCCAATGGAGAGACGGAACGTCATAGGCGGGTGACGTCATAGACCTGGAAGTTATAAAGCATACCGGCAAACAAACGCCGCTAGCTTCTGTAAAAGGCTGAAGCAAGACGCTTGCGGGCATGCGGGGAGTATGGCAGGGTGACGCAGCGTCTCGTTCCCTATTCAGGGAACTAAGGTTACATACGTAACCGAGACGTTCCCTTTCAAGGGAACTCGCGCTGCGTCACCGCTTTGGGAACGAGAATACCCACGCCCCCATAGGAGCCGGATGCCCGCCTGTAATATTGTCTAGGAGGCGAGCCTTCCCCTTTGGCTGTCCGGGCCCACTCTACCAGGAGTATGGCTGCCTCTCAGGCATTTTTGGCAGGGGCCTCCCTGCAGGACATTTGTGACGTGGCAGGATGGTCCTCACCGCTCACCTTTGTCAGGTTCTAAGAACTAGACGTTAATGTTACTCCGGGGGCTCAGGTAAGCAAGTGAAATAGCCTTGACTAACCACTTGCTCATCCTCTGCTTTGAAGCCGGACCCCCCCTTGAGGGTGGCCCGTAACTGACAAATAGCTGTTCTGATTTCCTCCACAGGGCAGCTCTGTGGACATAAGCATCCAGTGCGCGAACAGGGAAAAGCAGATTAGATTTTTCTTGGTCTGACATCAGAAACGGCGGAGGACAAAAGGCCTGAAGTACTATAGGTCTCACAGGATTAGTGGGAACCTTAGGAACGTAACCCGGTCTAGGGGGCAGAAAAGCTTTAGCCATACCGGGAGCAATTTCCAAGCACGAGGGTGCCACAGAGAGGGCTTGTAAATCCTCTATTCTTCTCAGAGAAGATATAGCAAGAAGAAAGATAGTTTTAAGAGTGAGAAACTTCTCAGGAACTTCTTCCAGCGGCTCGAAGGGAGCCTCAGAAAGGCCTTGTAGGACAATGGCTAAGTCCCAGGCCGGCACCCTGGTGCGTACTGTAGGCCTCAGTCTCATAGTACCACGGAGGAAACGAGTAACCAGAGGGTGTCGCCCCAATGAAACACCACCCAAAGGAGTGTGGTAAGCTGCTAAGGCCGCCACATACACCTTTAATGTGGAGGGAGCTAACCCAGCGGAGAACCTCTCCTGCAGGAACTCCAGCACCACGCTCGCAGGGCAGTTAACTGGATCCCACAGGCGATCTCTGCACCATGAGGTGAAGAGTCTCCACTTCAGAGCATACAGTTTGCTCGTGGAGGGAGCTCTAGAGTGTAGAATGGTCTCCACAACCTTGGTTGAGAGACCAGAACTTATGAGCTGGGCCCCCTCAGAGGCCAAGCCCACAGATTCCACAGCTCTGGGTGGGGGTGCAGGATGGCACCGCCCACCTGAGAGAGAAGGTCCCTCCTGAACGGAATCTCCAGGGGAGAGCCGTCAAGGAGCGACACAATGTCTGCGAACCAAACTCGGGCTGGCCAGAACGGAGCTACCAGCAGAAGACGGGCACCGTCCCGGCGCACTCTCTCTAGAACTCCCGGAAGCAGAGCAATCGGGGGAAATGCGTACAGGGGCAGCCTCGGCCACTCCTGTACCATGGTGTCCAGTCCCAGAGGAGCTGGAGGTGTTAGGGAAAAACACAGTCGACAATGTGTGTTTTCGTGTGTGGCAAACAGGCCCACCTCGGCCCTGCCAAACTTCTCCCAAAGGAGCTCCACCACCTCGGCCCTGGGCCGAGCGACCACTCATGGTCGCCCCCCAACCCGTAAGGGAGGCATCCGTGGTCATAGATACCCACTGACATGGTGCCCCCAGTAACAGGCCTTGGGCCAGAAACCAAGGATCCTTCCACATGACCAAGGTGCGGAGACACCGCCGCGTTGCCTTGATCACGCGAAAAGGGTTTCCCCTCGGGGAATATCCTTTGGTCTTGAGCCACCACTGTAACGGTCTCATGTACAACAGGCCACAAGGAATCACGTTGGATGCTGCTGCCATCAGACCTAACAGCCTCTGATACTGTTTGACAGTGAGTGACTGGTCTAGCTTCACCCCTTTTACTGCTGAGAGGATCGACCCTATGCGAGGCTCTGATAAGCGGGCCTGCATAGAGACAGAGTTCCAACTCACGCCTAGATATGTTATTCTCTGAACTGGAGAAAGAACGCTTTTCTTGAAGTTGAGCCTCAGCCCTAACTTCCTCATGTGTGCGAGAACAACATCTCGATGTTGAACCGCCAGGCGTGCTGACTGTGCTAGGATCAGCCAGTCGTCGATATAATTGAAAATGCGGATCCCCTGCATACGCAAGGGGGCTAATCTGAAGACAACAGAAGCTAGCGGCGTTTGTTTGCCGGTATGCTTTATACCTTCCGGGTCTATGACGTCACCCGCCTATGACTTTCCATCTCTCCATTGGACTGATTACACACGTGCTTCAGGACGCAATCACGCAGAGGCGTTCCCAAAGCGGTGACGCAGCGCGAGTTCCCTTGAAAGGGAACAATCTTTCATGCATTTGTACAATGTTCTAGATTGGTATCATTGTTTGATTCTTTAGAACAGTTTTTTTGTTGTTTTAATGAATCTTTTTCTGAAAAGATGTTTATTTTGGGGTTTAAATATAGTCAAAGTATATTTGTCAGTTACTGAATTTTATAATTGGTCAAGCAAAAATGGCAATATATATATTAGTAGAAGGGATATAACAACAGAAAACTGGTCAAAACATCAATGAGATATTTTTAACACTGGTGAGATCAAGAGTACTGATTGATTATAAATTTTATAAAAATATGAATGATTTGTTTACTTTTGAAAAGATTTGGTGTTGTAATGGAGCTCTTTGTACTATTTTTGAAAATGGGTAAATTTTTTGTCTGTTATATATATATATATATATATATATTTTTTTTTTTTTTTTTTTTTTTTTCCTCCGGATTGTTAATATTTTTGTACTAAGATGATTGTGAAATAAAGTTTTATTTTAAAATTCAAATCTCTCTCTCTCTCTCTCTCTCTAGGGCTTTTCACACTTGAAATAGTTAACCCTGGGTCATTCTAAACCCCAGGTAAACTAAATCCTGGGTTATCTTGATTCACGTTTCACATTACTCATATTTACCCATGGTTAACCATTAATCCTGGGTATTCGTATGCTGCCGTTTCACACTGTACATTTCTAAACCCTGGGTTAAAGATCACTCACTGAATGAACACCGCACACAATATGCTTACATAAGGGCTCTAGCTTTTGCACAACCTCATATTATATATTGGTGAATTTGCCGACTGTACTATTAAGTTTATCCTGAATAGACTTTTTGGACTATAAAGGTAAGAATGAAAGACTCTTTTTCACTTTAATTGTCGTGTTTTCTGTCGCCGTTTGACATTTTCTACTCAAACGCTGAAGCTGCTGTTTATACAGAGTGTGGCTTTTCCGTCCAAAGCACATGAATACGAGGCACGCTATTTGTTGTTGGTTGCTAAGCATCTAGTCATAACATTCTAACACTGCTCTGTACAAGTTTGTCACCACAATGCGGGGTTAACACCACAAAAGCAGCACTAACCCTGCTCTGGAGCAGGGTTTCGTAACCCTGGGTAAAAAACGGTGCTAACCCCGCTTCTAAAAGTGTGAATCGCTCCTTTACCCGGGGTTAAAAGTGGTGTTTAGAACGATGATAACCCGGGGTTAGGCGCAGTGTGAAAAGCCTCTGAACATGGGTTATCTTTTATCCTTCTGCAGTCAGAATAGAGTTAAATAGTCTTGTGGAATCATCCATATGTGTATCATTATTTTGCTGTTTTGCTGTTCTCAGTGAAAGAGAGGCTATAATCACATACTGGCCACATGATTTATCCTTAAGCTGGGGAGAAACACTTGCCTAATGGTTGCAGCGTCACAAACAATGGAGAAAAGCAAACAGAGGGAATGAGAGAAGAGTAGAGATAAGACATTCAGAGCAGGAATTGCCTGGGAGCCACGCTATGCTTATTAGAATCCTGGGCTCATTACAACTGCCCACACTTTTGTAGTCTGTGATTTGAGGAACTACAGTGTCTGCATGCTGATTGAAGTGGGTTGGATTAAAGTCGAAAATAGAAGAACCCTCTCTGATGTTGAAATGCTGGTTTTGTAAAGCCCATGGAGACGTGAGGGTCAGTGTCTGTTTAAGGCTCAAGAATCATTAGACTTCCTGTCAGCCTGGCGTGTGATTGATTGACAGGCTATCTGTCCAGTCACGTGCTGAGTGAAGTGAAGGAGGAGGGGTTAGGTCAAAGAGAGGAGGCCTGCAGGTAATAAGATCAAGGCCCGATCGAGCCCTCACTGCGTGTGTATGTGGAGGTGAGCTGTCAATCATCAGCTTCTGTAGAGTAATAAGAGGTTTCATTCGCTCATATGCAGTGCAGAGTTAGGTAATCTGGTTGTTTAATCAAATTGAATACATCAACTCTTCTCAACTGGTGGGTCGTAACCAGTTATTTTAGTATTAATTATATACTATAATTGTATTTATTAATATTTTGAATTATAGCTTATAATTTAAGTTTTAGTTATTTTGTTATGCTTTTGTCATTTTTATTATATATATATTTTTTTTAAAAATGCTAAATGCTGAATAATAGCTAATAAAAAACTTAAACTATACCACCTAAGGCAGTGGTTCCCAAACTTTTCAGAGTGGCGTACCCTCTGAAGCAATTAACATCCTTGTGGCGGCTGTCATGGCAGTCGAGCAAATCCACCATAAGTTTTAAAAATACTACTGTTGTTAAGTCATGAAATGTAGTTTTAACAGTTTTTTAGTCGAGAATGTAGTTATTTGGATCTCAAATATGTGACTCATATATAAACATAGCGCCTATTTTACAATTTATTCGGATGCTTTCGCAGATGCGAGCTCCAGGCCGTCAGCAGCCTTTCAGCGCTCGTGTACCCGCAGAGAACAGCTTCATCTCGGCCAGTCCTTGGGGATTTGCCGCTGGCTCTTATGTAGATAGCTGTTAAACATAAAGATATTATTAATTTGGGGTATCTTTGTTCTCATTAATCTATAACATGTTCCAGAGCAAATCGATTGTGGTTAAGGGGAAAATTAAGTTTCATAACTTTAAATTTATGCTATATTTAACTTAAGTCCTGTATGGCCTAGAGCGCTGCTTTTGTACGTTTGACTGAATTGTTTGCTTGTGTTTTATTCCTATTGTCTTTTATAATGGCTATTGTTGTAAATTTAAATATTATTGTTCAATAAATATTATTTTATATAAATATGTCGTATTTGGTGTTGAGAAAGGGTCCGTCAGTGATTGCAACAGTCGACTTCAGTGACAGTTACATTATTAAAGTCAAGTCAAGTCACCTTTATTTATATAGCGCTTTTTACAATGCCGATTGTTTCAAAGCAGCTTCACAGTGTTAAACAGGAAAATAATGCAACAGAATTTGATTCGGCTGTACAGCTGCTCTGGAGAAAACGGTGATGTCATCCAGCTCATTTCAATTATCATATAGTGTCAATGCGGGCAGATCAGTAATATAGTTGAATATTTAGTGTCCCCAACTGAGCAAGCCAAAAGCCAAAGTGGCAGAGGCGACGGTGGCAAGGAACCAAAACTCCATCAGGTGATATAATGGAGAAAAAAACCTTGGGAGAAACCAGGCTCAGTCGGGGTGCCAGTTCTCCTCTGGCCAACGAACAAACACTGTAAGATTATGATTCTGGCAACATTACAGGTCAGAAGTCATATTAGATCGGAATATTCGAAAGATCCGAGTCATCACGCCAGAGACGGGTTTATTGAGGATGCCGTGTCGATGAAGCATTTATTAGATCGGAATATTCGAAAGATCAGAGTCATCATGCCGGAGACGGGTTTATTGAGGATGTCGTGTCGATGAGGCATTTATTAGATCGGAATATTCGAAAGATTGGAGTCATCACGCCGGAGACGGGTTTATTGAGGATGTCGTATCGATGAGGCATTTACAGGGTGGAGTCTAATTGACACGGTCTCTGCAGACATTTCAGGGATGCGTTGGTCATTTCTAGGCGCAGGTCCACCATCTGATCTGGATACGGCCCGGATCCGGCTGACTGCAGAAAAGAGATTAGCGTAGATGCCATTCTTTTTATGATGTAACGAGTACATCTGGTGTTGTGGGAAGTGTTCCCGGTTCCGGCTGACCTAGTTAATGCAGCCTAAAACAATCATTTAACTGATTTGAATAATATAAATTGATAATGTTCTATGTGTATGCCATAGTAAAGAGATGTGTTTTTAGTCTAGATTTAAACTGACAGAGTGTGTCTGCTACCCGAACAATGCTAGGAAGACTGTTCCAGAGTTTAGGTGCTAAATAGGAAAAGGATCGACCGCCTGCAGTTGATTTTGATATTCTAGGTATTATCAACTGGCCAGAATTTTGAGACCGCAATAGACGTGATGGAGTATAATGCGTTAAGAGCTCGCTCAAGTACTGGGGTGCTAAACCATTTAGTGCTTTGTAAGTAATTAGCAAGATTTTAAAATTTATACGATGTTTAATAGGGAGCCAGTGCAGTGTTGACAGAACCAGGCTAATATGGTCATACTTCCTGGTTCTAGTAAGAACTCGAGCTGCTGCGTTTTGGACCAGCTGCAATTTATTTATTCAGCGAGCAGGGCAACCACCCAATAGAGCATTACAATAATCTAGCCTTGAAGTCATGAACGCATTAACTAACTGTTCAGCTTTTTGCATTGAAAGCATGTGCCGTAATTTAGATATATTTTTAAGATGGTAGAATGCAGTTTTACAGATGCTAGAAACGTGGCTTTTTTAAATGAAAGATTGGTATCAAAGAGCACACCCAGGTTCCTAACTGACAACGAGGACTTGACAGAGCAGCCATCAAGTGTTAGACAGTATTCTAGGTTACTACTTGTGGAGTTTTTTTGACAAATAATTAAAAATTCAGTTTTTTCTGAATTAAGTTGCAGGAAATTACTAGTCATCCAATTTTTTTTATATCAACTATGCATTCCGTTAATCTTGTGAATTGGTAAGTTTCGTCAGGGTGTGAAAAAATATAGAGCTGAGTATCATCAGCATAACAGTGAAAACTAACACCATGCTTCCTAATGATATCTCCCAGGGGTAGCATGTACAGGGTGAAAAGCAACGAGCCTTGCGGTACTCCATATTGAACTTGTGATCGGTGTGACATCTCTTCATTTACTGCTACAAACTGATAACGGTCAGATAAGTATGATTTAAACCATGCCAATGCAATTCCACTAATGCCAACATAATTTTCGAGTCTATTCAAAAGAATGTTGTGGTCAACAGTATCGAATGCAGCGCTAAGATCGAGTAACACTAATAGAGAGATACAGCCACGATCGGATGATAAGAGTAAATCATTTGTAACTCTGATGAGAGCAGTCTCAGTACTATGATACGATCTAAATCCTGACTGGAAGTCCTCACAGATACCATTTCTTTCTAAAAAAGGAGCATAGTTGTGAGGACACTGCCTTTTCTAGTATTTTTGACAGAAAGGGTAGATTTGAGATTGGCGTGTAATTGAGTAATTCTGTGGGATCAAGTTGTGTTTTTTTAATAAGTGGTTTAATAATAGCCAACTACTAGTCGGTACATATCCTAATGACAAGGATGAATGAATGATATTAAGAAGAGGATCTATGACCTCTGGAAGCATCTCTTTTAGTAGCTTAGTCGGTATAGGGTCGAGCATACATGTTGTTGATTTTGATGATTTAACGAGTTTAGCCAATTCTTCTCGTATAGCAGTGAATGAGTGGAATTTTTCCTCAGTGACACTACAATGCACTGTCTGATGTGATACTGTAGTAGATGGTTGCATAGTTATATATTTTTTCCTAATATTATCAATCTTGCACGTAAAGAAGTTCATAAAGTCATTACAGCTGTGCTGTTTACAAATGTCAGAAGTTGAAGCTTTATTTCTTGTTAATTTAGCCACTGTATCAAATAAATACCTAGCATTGTGTTTGTTTTCTTCTAAGAGAGTCGAGAAATAAGCAGATCTAGCAGTTTTTACGGCCTTTCTGTATGCGATCATGCTCTCTTTCCACGAAATGCGGAAAACCTCCAGTTTTGTTTTCTTCCAGCTCCATTTTTCTGGCTGGTGTTTTAAGGGCCCGAGTGTGCTCGTTGTACCAAACCATTAGATGGCGGCAAAGATTCTTTATGAGTGACTGGTTGTAAACAAGGAAGTTGTTTCAGCACTGTCACTCTTTTAAAAGGACAAAGACAACGATATTGCTTTCCTCAGCGGACATTCAAACTGATTTTTTAATGGATATACTATTATGGACATCGACCTGAAGAATGAATGCTATGTCAGATGCAGGTAATACACTCGTTTAGTCGATCTCTCTCTCTCTCTCTCATAATACCATAATACTCTACTCTACATAATACAATAAGCTTGAATGAAGCGACTCAACATTCCTTCATTATTAGTTCTAAAGTGACGTTTTAGAATTAGCAATGGAGGCTTGGGCTTAACTGTCAAACCGTCAACTTGAGATTTGAATCCGTGGCAGAAGGCAGTGGTTCTGCACAAAAGAGATTTTAAAGACACTCCGTTGTTGTTTCTGATTTATTTACACACTTGTGCCATCGAACTGTTGTATAAATGCAATATCACACTCATATCAGCACGCTGTGATTACCTACAGCCGAATCACAGCCGTTCTGATATACAGCCATATCGCACTGCTACTCGTGTGATATTGTTCATATAAATTCCTTTTTAAAATAAATAATGTTTTAAATAATAATAAAAAAAAGTTCAATAGAGAAATATGCAATGATGGTAAAAAAACAAAATGATACTTTTAAATATTAAATTAAAACCGCCAGTAGGTTAATCTTAATCATTGAGTCATTCATTCATTCAGTAACAAAGCAAGTGACTGGCTACGTCCAAAATCGCATACTGTCTTGAGTAGGTACTTGTTTTGAATAAGTACTTACTATGTGACTGCTAAAAAAGTATGTTCTATATGGTATGAATGAATGTGTGTAGTATGAATATAATCCGGATGTACTACATTCACCATGCTGTAATTATCATGTGACCTACCAGCGTCAGTTACGTCACATCACAGCCATTCATAAATCCTCCCCGATGGCCTCATGGGATAGTAAAGTGTCCATCGTATACACAGAATCTCGCTGGAAGAAGTAGGTCATCCGAGTACATTTTGCCTATTCTTTTATGAGGACTGTGAATTCAAACATACTACTCTTGTCACATACTGTTTTTCGCCTACTATATAGTAGGGAAGTATGCGATTTCAGATGCAGCCGCTGTATTTATGAATGGGTTATTGAATCATTGACTCTCTGATTCCCTCAAAGCCACAGATTCGTTCATTAACAAAACACAGCTGTGTGTAGTCTGGAGACACAAAACACTGAGTTATGCATATAACTACTGTTCCTAGAAGTAGGGAAATGAGGTACAACACATGACTATGGGATATTGTGCTCTTTTGTCATTTGCTTTATTCACACCTGAAAGGCCAATGATACATGACAACATAGGTGGGGTTCCCTGCCCACAGCATATAAATCCAGTTGCATGTGTCATTCCCTTTGTTCAGTCCAGCTCTTCACCGAGCCTCCAACTGCGCTGGGCTCAGAGGTGTTGTACCTCGTTTCCCTCCCTCTCGGAACAGTAGTTATATACATAACTCAACGTTCCCATTCAGTCAGTTTACTCGGTACACATGACTATGGGACATATATTCAAGGCCCGCAAAGTCGCTGAACTAAACGTTAGGGACCAGCACCACCACATACCCCTTTTTCTTTTTCAAGGGAGCAATGGCCCCTGATTAAAAAAACCCTGTGGTAAGCACAGACTGAGCTACCATCGCCGCAGTGACATCTAGTCTGTAAACCAGACAAACGTGCGCGGTGATGCCCAACTTGCAGCCGCACGAAAAACTTAAACCCATGACGTTTCCATACCCCTCATAGAGTGTGCACGCACCCCTGCAGGCAGAACCAACTCCGTATATGCTATAGACATAGCTTTCTACAATCCAATGCAAAAGACCCACTGGCCAAGTTGGAAAAGATGATTTTACAGGGCAGGCAGCTTGAACAAGTGCGCACTCCCGACATGACTTTAGGTCTATATGCTGCAATTGGGCGCCACTCCACCAAAAGCAGTTTGGATGCTAAAGGGATGTCTGTGTGGTTGGTGAGCGTATACCTGTCCAGATGGGCTGTATCGGTCCCCCTATCGGAAAATGCATAGACTACAGCAGAGTCCTGGGCTATACATGCGACAGGGCATCCACCCCCAGCGACTCCTATCCAAAATCAAGAAAACAGCGGGCAGTGCATGTCTTCTGCAGGCACAAAAAGATCCACCTTGGCCGTACCAAAATCAATCCTAGATCTGTGCCACTATTCAAGGTTGCAAAAGCTACTCCAGGGGGGACTGCAGGTCTGTCCCATATTGAGAGCGTCCATGCCAATTGTAGCAGGGGAAGAGAGCGAGTACTCCCTTGCCTGGTTCTATACTACACCACTGTCATATTTTTCATTCTGACAAACACATGTTTGCCCTGGGATCAGGGCCTGAATGCACAATAGCGCTATCGACACATCTGCTTAAATGTCGTGTGGCATACAGCAAGCTACTGAGCGCTCAGCGCCGGAACCCACGCATAGAGACCCAGCTGTACTATCACTAGCGAGGCCATGAGCCCCAGCATTCTCAATACTGTAAGAAAAAAACGTGCTCACCTCCCCAGCCAAAACTGAGCCACACAGCTGCAAAAATCCTCTGCCCTGTGTCTGGCTCTGAATCTCCAGACCGAGATATAACATCCTCTGACTCTGAACCAGCGAGCTCCTTTATCAAGAATCCCAGAGCTCGTAAATGGGAAACAAGTGCATGTGTTTGTAACACTGCTTGTTCCCTGATGTCTGCAGCCAGGAGCAGGTCGCCCAAATAGGCAAACAATATTATGCTCTGATGACACAGCAGAGCCAACACTGCCTCTGCACATCTTGCAAATATGCACGGCGCTAGGGACCTAAAAGTTTTTGGCAATCCCCTCAAAGGAGATCTCAGAAATTTTTGGTGCCCCGGGTGGATTGTGGCAATATGCATCGGGCAAATCCTCAAATGTAACACAAAAGAAACTGCAGCCAATATCCCCACTGGAATCGAAGGACCCACGGTGTTAGTGCACGACAGAGAGGATCCCCGGCATTAACTGGGGAACCCCGCGTCTTTTTGCAAACATTGCTGGATATCACTTCGCTATCACTCTCCGATACAGATCAATGCAAGGGCCCTTCATCACTTCACTTCCAACCACCACTTCAGGGTGGGGAGCCGAGATCTACCCTGCTTGAAAATATCGTCAGAACATTCCTCGCCCGCATCCAGCAGAACAGAATCATCCTCCCGACAGTCAAAGTTCTGCTCAGACTCAGGGGCAGCCTTGTCGTGAACACTACACTGACACTCCTCTGCCTCCACACGATCGTCCCAACTCTCCGTGGCCTCCAAGAATGGCAAGAATGGCACATCTGGATCAGCACCCAAAGACAGGAGCGGACTGTGTCTGGCCACTGCCCCACCGAGCACATGCTACACGCTGCTCGAGTGCGGAATGATAGAGCTGCCGGCAGCGCACACATGCATCGGGGTTGGACAGATCCAGCCTAGCAATGGACAATTCCAAACACAATGTACAGTGCTTGTGAGTATACCATAAACACCCACATTCCATAGGACATGCAAATAAAATGAGAAAATATTAATTCTACTATTTTTATTAATAGCACAAAATTACAATTGGCTCTGGTCTGAGGGGGCAGGTACCAGGTATTGCTGCAAATATAGTGAAACTGCTCTCTATCCTGTTTAAACACATTTCAAGAGATTGACACCTCCAGGTGAGTTGTTTGGAATTATTGAAAGTTCCATGAACCATGTGACTGCATGGCGGTGAGATCAAAACATGTCGCAGCTCTGTTTTTCAATGGCTCTGGTTGGAACTATTAGGCCTATTTTGTTGCAAAATAGAGCAAACAATACTGTGTTTGAAATGTACCAACTTAATAATACCTTTTTGCCTGTTGAACTGTTGTATAAAATCAGTGTCACATTTTGAATTGTGTGGATAAAAATTGCATTTTTGCTCGTATAATATATTAGCAACATTAAAAACAAAACTCACACAGGACATGTTTTTGTATCGAAGAGTGTTTGAGTCTTAAATTAATCTCTATGCACAGTCTGTGTCTATAATTGTTCTTCATGCTAGTAAGTGCTAAATCCCCACTTTTACAAAGGGACATTGTTGAGTACGGCATAATGTAGGGCAGTTTGCTAAGGCAACATACTCTGCACGCAGATGCATGCGCTTGTGTAGATGCAGTCAGTTTTGACCCCAGAAGATTATTTAATTTGATTGGATGTCATGTATGTTTTACGGCACTACCATTTTCCTGTTTTCACACTAGAAGCTGCATTTTGCATGTTAGAAATACATGCTCGGTTATTTTTAGGTGGGGTAGAATCAAATGAATGGCAAAATTTTGCATTTTGTTTGCATATCCCCAGAGGTACGCATACCCCAGATTGAGAACCATTGATCTAAGAGAATACGACCCAGACAAAATTAAATATGAGTTACGTGTGCTACTGTGTTGGTCAGCACTTGATGTACAATATACAATAAGTGTCATTATGCAAAACTAGCAGGGAAGTTCTGATTTAGCTCACTTTGACTAATAATAGTACTACAAATATTATGACACTGTTTTGACCTTTTTGGCAAAATCCCCTATTTAGACTAGCCTGAAATTTATATTACTTTCAAAGCTAGTTAATGCTGCTGCTCATTGGAGATGCTATTTACAAGCAAAACCCAGCTGGTTCCTCAACCAGCATGGTCTTGCTTGTCAATCAGGGTATTCTAGCATTTTTAGTAGTTTTTTTAGCATATTCTTTTCAAGTATTCTGGTAAGGACACCAGCATACCAGCATCCAAAACACAACATATGACCAACTAGATTTTCAGAGTGTATAATTCAATAAATAACTAATTTTGTTGCATTGCTTTACTATATTTCTTTAAATTGCACTGCTCTCATAGCTCTTAGATGCACTTCCATGACATCTATTACTGTATTTTATTTTGCACTAAGCATTCAGTAAAGTTACTATTTAAATAACAGTCTAATTAGCTCTGTGGTTTCTACTCAGCTCTATGAGCTCTATGTGTGTGACTTTTGCCATCTGCACCAGATTTCACCAGTTGTACCCGCCGCTTTGGTCCAAAGCTACTTACTTTTGCCTGAAGCGAAAAACAACTGAACAAATGTAAGTGTATCTTACAATCGTTCTCTTTATCCCCTGTGTTCTATTTTCAGTCCCAAAATAAAATGGCTTCCATCAATGAAAGTGAGGAACCTATTCTATTAGTGCCCAGACATGTTAGAACATTAAACTCTCATAATGCTTAACTATATCAGGGATTTATTTTCGTCCGCTTCAAATGACTCCCTAGGTAAGCGCTCAAATAATGTGCACAAGCGACAGAGAACTGAAAGAGAGTGAATATAGAAAAGCAATAACACTGCGTTCCTTCAGAAGCGAATTAGATTTGCTGCCTTGCTCTTTCTCATAAGTATAATGAAGTCTTCCCCTTCCTTTAAGGTGTGCGTGCGTGTGTGTGTGTGTGTGTGTGTGTGTGTGTGCACACCCTGAAGTCTGATAGAGTTATGGATAAATGTGGGATGGCAGGGCAATGTGTTTTGTATAGTATGATCATAGGCTGAGGTTATAGTCTACTTCCTCTCTCACTGCTGCAGCTGGAAGCAGCCTTTCTGTGGGCCCTGCTCCAAGATGTTCTGTGGCATTGGTCCAAAAGAACACAGAGTCAAACAACGCACTTCAATACAGGAGAATCTACAAGATACTCTTTCAGAATATGGAACATTAGAATGCATAACCTAGTCAAAATTACTTTGGTCGACAAAATTAACTATCTAAAATGGCTATCATGAACATTTCAGAAGGGTCACCCAAATAACCACTTCATTTCAACAAGTGAAGCCTGTTTGGTGTTTACAATACCATATTTAAATTTCCATATTTATTGTATTTTTGTTTGCTATTTTTTATGTTGTAATAATATATATTTAGATAAATATTTGGTAACACTTTACAATATGGTCTCATTCGGCACTATTAGTTAATGCATTAACTAACATAAACTAAAAATGAGCAATATATTTTTACAGCATTAATTAACCTTTTGTCACGTTTTGTCAACAACTATGAGCATCCTACTTCATCCAATCCACCTGTTGTTCTCCCTCTCCCAAAAGGGCCGTCTAATTGATGAATACGTAAGAGATTTCTTAGAGCTGTCTTCCACCATGTATTTGAATAATATATTGCTAATGGAAATATTTCATGAAGGCTTAGATGAGCCATTGTATTCTAAAATGCCTTGAGATGTGAACAACTGCACAATGGAGCAATACCTTCACTTTGCTCTCCTGCTTAGTCGATCGACCCCCGAAAGACCACTTATCCTTCCTGTAATTTCCAAGCCTATTTCTGAGTCTGTTCCCAGGAGCGATTTTCCTGAGTTTGTTCCAGTGAGAGAAATTCCAGAGTCAGCTCCAGTGTCGGCTCCCACCCCGGAGTCCACTCCAGCCCCTGAGTCCACTCCAGAATCTGCTCCAGCCCCAGTTTTCTCAACATTGCAACATTTCATATCTAATCAGCTCCTGACGAACACATTAATTATTATTTGAATTATCACTCAGTGAGGCATTTAACTGTCTCTGGAAGGCTTTTGCTTTTCAAACACGTTAAAGTGTACATTGTCATGTCATTTCAAATTTACATGCAATGCAAGGATTCCCCAATTTTTTTTTTTCAGCTGAACCTCTTTGCCCTAATATATTTACTTGAAGTAAGCCCTAAGATTGTAAGTTAATAAGTTAGGTCAATAATAGTTCACGGTTCTCTGATGTCGCTTAATGGTCACATGACATGCAGGTAAACAAATCTTTTTTTAAATCTTTTTTAGTAAATGTTTTATTTTGATTGTTTTTATTTTAAAATTATTTATGTTAATTTTCATGATTTAATTACTTAATAGCTTTTCTTTAAACTTATGAACTCTCTGCAGTTTCATCACAAACCCCAGTCTGAGAAACCCTAATGTAATGTAGTATTTAATATACTTCATGTGGTTGATAACGGAGAATGGGATATATTTTCTTTCTCTTTGTATTTTTATATCTATATGGTACAAGATTATCATATTCAAATCAATGTGATAAATAAGTTAGGTCAAAAGTAATCTAAAAAGATAATCAAAAATTAGTCAGAATACATTACCTAAAATTAGTAATTTAGATTACATTACTAACTACAATTTTTTGTCATATAATTTGGAATTAGTACATGGGAGGGAACATTTTACAATGTAAGAATACATTGTACAAGAATACATTGAAGAGTTCTGAGATGCATTTATTTGAAGTCTGATGTAACATTTAGTGCAGCATTCATAATCTTGTTTCGTGCCTGTTGCCATTTCCATCAACACTTCTCTGTTTAGTAGCAGATTGAGAAACTGCTTTTAGGAGCAACACTGCAGATCTGAAATAGATCTGAGTACACATTTTGCTATTGATAAGTGACATCTCTCCTTCCCCACTAGAGAAACGCCAGCTGCCACTGGTGAGCATCTATGCTTGATTTCACGAAGGCAAGCTTTAAGAGCAGCCTGCTTTTGATAAACTGGATTAAGAACTCAGTTTTGAGCTTGATATCAATAATGTAACCAGACTGACAGGAGATCCAAGAGTTTCTAGACAGATGGGAGTAGTTTTAATATAGACTACATTGCCCCAAATTCCAAAATATATTTAGTGTTTGAATTGGGCTGCAAAATTTGCAATGCAAATACATTGTAATCCTTTCTAAATGTCATCTTTGTGGTGTATGCAGGGGTTTATTGCACCTCAGATTGTGGACAGTCAGTAATTACCATTATTGCCCAGGAATAAAAGATAGTCCTGCAGTTCATTTAACACATTCTATGTGTCCAATCATTGTTTATGAAAAAGTCAGTTATTTGAAAACACACAAATTTACAGCAATCATTTTATTCTTTTACCTGTCAGTGTTTTTCCATGTCCTGTTTTCGCAGTCATCTAGACATTACACATGCAGCCTAAATCACAATTTGATGACAGCATCAGTCAATCAACTAATCAATGAAGCAATAGATTAACCAATCACTTATTTTCTCAGTAATAGGACAGGCTCAAAGCAGGAGTACAGGGGATCAGTTCTTCATAACAAGGCTTTAATGTTAGTCTTCTAAAGAAACCAGTTTATTAATTGCCTCACGCAGATCACACATACACCCCAATACCCCTTTGTCACATGTTCAAACGAGATGGATGCATCTTTAGGCTGCACTGCTCTCACTTAGGGGGAATCAATGGCCTGTTTTCATTTTAATTAAAAAATTGAAACAAATGTTTGCCTCGCCAGCTGTCTTTACCTCCCTCGAGTCTCTGCTCTTCTTCTTCTGTCTCGCAGATTCGAGTGCATAATCAAAAGATTCGACAGTCGAAGAAATGCTTTGTGTCCCGTTGCCAGTTTGGGAAGTGAAACAAAGCACCCGAGAAGGGAGATGATGAAACTGTGAATTGTTTTTTTTTTTAATATTACAGTCTGATGTGAATCAACCATGCTGCACTCAAGAACAGGCATTCTATTAATGGCATTATAATGAATATAGTTCTGCAATCTCAGGATACAGCAACATTTTTGATGTAAAAACAATAGTTAGAGGGATGTTTTAGTCATTAAATATTGCTTTCGGAACGGGGCTTCCCTGTAACATTGACAACCACCGGTTTCCCCTATAACACTGGTTTTATAGACAAAAAATACTGATGAAAAGTTTTGGTAACTCTTTAGATTACAGCCCGGAAAGTACTGCGTAAGTAAAACGAATTTACAGCGTAACTTTCGGTAATTATAGTGTAACTATAAAGTAAGTACGTGTAGGTATAAGGGAACAATATGTAATATTTGGGCAATAAAGGGGGAACTACTAGGAAAATTAACAAATTATTTATACTGTAAGTATTTTTTAATTAAGGGGTAATTTTCCGTGTAGTTACAGGGTAAGTATGAATCTGCGGGCTGTAAATTAAAGTGGTGTTTGTTCCCCTCTTGTTTCATGTAGTTACAGGGTAAGTATGAATCTACGGGCTGTAAATTAAAGTGGTGTTTGTTCCGCTCTTGTTTTGTGTAGTTACAGGGTAAGTATGAATCTACAGGCTGTAAATTAAAGTAGTGTTTGTTCCCCTCTTGTTTCATGTAGTTACAGGGTAAGTATGAATCTGCGGCTGTAAATTAAAGTGGTGTTTGTTCCCCTCTTGTTTCATGTAGTTACAGGGTAAGTATGAATCTGTGGCTCTAAATTAAAGTAGTGTTTGTTACCCTCTTGTTTCATGTAGTTACAGGGTAAGTACAATAAAAAAAAAATTAAAACCTTTATTTGAAAAACAACTTTCAAAACAGATTTACAACACTTCTTATTCATTTCTTTTGCTTGGCTTCATCCTCCTCTTGTTCCTCTTCTTTTTCGTTCTTGCCACAGATGAATCTTAAGAAGGAATACCATGTCTCTAGCTATACTGTATTATATATTAAAAGAAAATACAGTACACCCAGAAATGTCCTCACCGTTTACTCGTCTTTTACCTCATGCCATCCGAGATGTATACGACTTTTTTTCTTCAGATGAACACAGATAAATAAATAATCTCTGCTAATGAAAACTCATTTGGGTTCCTAAAAGTTGAAGCATCAAACAGCACATACAGCAATAACTACAGTAATCCATACGATCCCAATGGATGAATCAATGTCTTCTGAAGTGAAACGATAAGTGTAAGAAAAATACCAATATTTAATTTTTTTTAAACTGTAGACTATCGCTTCCGACCAAGAGTCATCTGTGCGTGCATGAGAGGGTTGAGTTCACGTTTGACGTAACTTGAAGCATGACGTGAGCGTGCCGTGAAACTCTGGTCACATGGATGTCAGATGCCGTCAGTTTTTATTTGTTATTTTTTAATTAATGAAAGCTAAAAGATTAGTCAATTATGAGAGCATTTCTGGGTGTACTTTTTCTTTTAATAAATATTAATATAGAATAGCAAAAGACATGGGATTCCTTCAGTGGAAATAATGAAAAAGAAGAAGAGGAACAAGAGGAGGAGAAGCCAAGCAACAGAAACAAAAAAGGGACAAAACGTGCTTCTTTCTGTCAGGACGTTAGTATTTGAAATGAAAAGTTTATTTTAAAAAATGAATAAATGAATAAGTGTCGTAAATCTGTTTTGAAAGTTGTTTTTCAAATAAATGTTTTCAAATGATATCAGATTGTGTACGTGTTTTTATTGTATTTACCCTGTAACTACATGAAACAAGAGGGTAACAAACACCACTTTAATTTACAGCCGCAGATTCATACTTACCCTGTAACTACATGAAACAAGAGGGTAACAAACACCACTTTAATTTACAGCCCGCAGATTCATACTTACCCTGTAACTACACGAAACAAGAGGGTAACAAACACCACTTTAATTTACAGCCGCAAAAAAAAAGTTTGAATATTTTGATAAATTTTCACTTTCTCACCAACTGAAATATTATTTCCGTCCACTTAAACTAGAAGCCATTTTAGTCAAAGTAAAACTGACCAAAATTAATAAGATATTAACTAAACGTAGACTAAATTTAAATTATTATTTTTTTAACAAAAGAAAAAAATATGAAAAGCAATGTAGCAATTAAAAAATTACAAGAGATATTTGTAGCTAAAAAAAGTAGCTGAATATCTCTTCAACAGTCAGTCATTTTTGGTTATTTGGCATCTCGTCACACAGGTTGCATATATATTTTACTTTCCCAGTAAAAAAAATCCAAGTGATCACAGCCGGGTGCCCCCGGATTGAAATGACTGGCCTGAACTGAGGCGGTTGTAACACAGTGAGTGTAATTAAATGATGGCTGGCTGCATCGATGGCCAGGAGAGGCTATTAGATGCACTGCTTAATGCGAGTGGGCAAATCCAATTGGCGTATTGATCCGGCACTTACAGATCTCAGCAGCTTCACATCCTGACCTTCCTTTCATTCTCAGACCATTACAGTCGCCAGGAAAAGATTTAGTACTGTTCAGAGAGGGAGAGAGAGAGAGAAGTTGGAGGGCAGGAGGGAAAGATGACAGGTATGGGGGACGGGTGGAGAGATTAGTAGCGCAAGATTAGAAAAAGAACCAGAGAGAGCGACAAACAAACAAGAATAGAGAAACCGAACGAGCGATTCAACCCCCTTCCACCCCGGTCTGGAAATCAATGTGCAATTCGGATTGGAGAATCACTAAATGTAGCGGTGCCACACTCTCGTAGCTCTTTGAGCCAAATGAGCCCCAGGTTTTGGAAGATGGAAGGCTGTGCCCTGAAACCAGCAGATAGGAGCCAGAGAAGTGACTTATCAATACTGTGCATTTAGGGACTTTCTGAGGGTGGTCAGGGTCAGGAGAGAAGAAGGGTCCAGAGCAAATGTTCCTCATCGATTTCAGACACACTCACTGGAATAACAGCAGGGCCCCAGTCAGGCATAATTATACTAGCTCATTTTCTGCTTCTTTCATGCTGAGCATTTTGTTTGGTCCTATCTGTTGTTTTCTTTAACCTGTCATCTCTGTTGCGGAGATTGGGTTTCCTGGGGGCAGATGGGTAGACTGAGGTAATCTATATCAGAGCGGAGTGTCTGCTTAGGGGCAGCTGTTATTCCCGAAAGGATGGTGAAAGACACGGGCACTTATCAGATTTTTTTTTTTTAAGTAACTGGTTCATTTTAGTAGAAACAGTTTGAAGATATTTTTTTCTAATTGAATGACAAAGTGTCTTTAAAGAACTGTGCAATTTTTCAAACTTTCCAAACATAAAAAGGAATTGTTTCCAAACAGGTTTCCTAAACACTCTTCCCATACCATTGGTCAGATAAATAGGTGGCCCCAACCCCCAAATTCAAGATGTTCAAACAAATAAACAGTACATTTTACAATGTATACACTTTTTTTGTTTAAACTTTTGAGTAGAACCAGCTGGCTTAACGAAGGAAAAAATATTTCAACATTTAAAGGGATGAATGCATTTAACTGGTTTGTTTAATAACTTCTTGCATTAGCTGAGTTTGACAGATGATCAAAGAAGCCAAATTTTATTTGTCAGGGTACAATGCCCACATTTTCCTCAGCTTGCTCTGGGACCTGAACTTGAAGACCAGAAGCCTGACAGTTTAGAAAGTCAAGTCAAGTCAAGTCACCTTTATTTATATAGTGCTTTTTACAATGCTGATTGTTTCAAAGCAGCTTCACAGTGTTAACAGGAAAATAATGCAACAGAATTTGATTTGGCTGTACATCCGCTCTGGAGAAAACAGTGATGTCATCCAGCTCAGTTCAATTATCATATAGTGTCAATGCAGGCAGATCAGTAATATAGTTGAATATTTAGTGTCCCCAACTAAGCAAGCCAAAAGCCAAAGGCAACAGAGGCGACGGTGGCAAGGAACCAAAACTCTATCAGGTGACAGAATGGAGAAAAAAACCTTGGGAGAAACCAGGCTCAGTCAGGGTGCCAGTTCTCCTCTGGCCAACGAACAAACAGTGTATGATTATGATTCAGGCAACATTACAAGTCAGAAGTCATATTAGATCGGAATATTCAGAATATTTTTCCAGTCTCATCTGGAAGATCGGAGTCATCACGCAGGAGATGGGTTTGTTGAGGATCAGTGCCACTGGATGTCGTGTCGATGAGGCCTTCACAGGGGAGAGTCTAGTTGACACGGTCTCTGCAGACACTTCAGGGCTGCGTTGGTCGCATCTAGGTGCAGGGCCACCATCTGATCTGAATACGGCCTGGATCCGGCTGACTACAGTAAACCTCGGGATAAACAGAGAGACTAACATTAGCGTGGATGCCATTCTTTTTATGATGTAACGAGTACATCTGGTGTTGTGGGAAGTGTTCCCGGTTCCGGCTGACCTAGTTAATGCAGCCTAAAACAATCATTTAACTGATTTGAATAATATAAATTGATATTGTTCTATGTGTATGCCATAGTAAAGAGATATGTTTTTAGTCTAGATTTAAACTGACAGAGTGTGTCTGCTTCCCGAACAATGCTAGGAAGACTGTTCCACAGTTTAGGTGCTAAATAGGAAAAGGATCGACCACCTGCAGTTGATTTTGATATTCTAGGTATTATCAACTGGCCAGAATTTTGAGACCGCAATAAACGTGATGGAGTATAATGGTTTAAGAGCTCGCTCAAGTACTGGGGAGCTAAACCGTTTAGTGCTTTGAAAGTAATTGGCAAGATTTTAAAATTTATATGATGTTTAATAGGGAGCCAGTGCAGTGTTGACAGAACCGGGCTAATATGGTTATACTTCCTGGTTCTAGTAAGAATTCGACCTGCTGCATTTTGGACCAGCTGCAGTTTATTTATTAAGCGAGCAGGGCAACCACCCAGTAGAGCATTACAATAATCTAGCCTTGAGGTCATGAACGCATTAACTAACTGTTTAGCATTTTGCATTGAAAGCATGTGCTGTAATTTAGATATATTTTTAAGATGGTAGAATGCAGTTTTACAGATGCTAGAAATGTGGCTTTCAAATGAAAGATTGGTATCAAAGAGCACACCCAGGTTCCTAACTGACGACGAGGACTTGACAGAGCAGCCATCAAGTGTTAGACAGTATTCTAGGTTACTACGTGCAGAGGTTTTTTGTCCAATAATTAAAAATTCATTTTTTTCTGAATTAAGTTGCAGGAAATTACTAGTCATCCAATTTTTTATATCAGCTATGCATTCTGTTAAGCTTGTGAATTGGTAAGTTTCGTCAGGGCAAGAAATATAAAGCTGAGTATCGTCAGCATAACAATGAAAACTAACAGAAAGAAAGATAGCAAAGATACTACTTTATTCTCTTCTTTCTCAATATTCCCTCAATCATTGTGAAATGTGTAAGGAGGGCAGCAGTCAACAGAGGTCAAAACTACAAGCAAAAGAGGAAAAAAATTAAAGGAGGAAGGTAGAGCAGTGCATGACTAAATTAATAAGGAATAAGAGCGAGAGCTTCTCATCACGCCTTTCTCTTCTCTCTTTTTTACCCAACCACATAAAGTGTTCTTCACAGCAACTTGACATATACTCCCTTTGATTTTTTCTCACCCTTCCATGTCATAGACAACTTTTCATTGAGTGGACAAAGATGAAAAGAGAAACAGATAAAGGAATAAAAAGGTGATTGGTATGACGATAAGATGATCTACAGACGAAAGAACACAGAGGAGTTCAATAACCATCTCCTCTAGTCTGAACAGGCAGAACTTTAGATGGATGTGTGCAAGTGTGTGTAAACGTATTTTGCTTTCATCACTAAATTCATTTCATGAATGCAAGTGTAAAGAGAAACCTCACCATGATCAGCATTTATTCCTCAGCAGATGCATTTATCCGCTTTTATTTACAATTGAAAAGTGCAAAAAGGATAGTTAGATAATCAAGTATGGAAGCCTGTTTCCACTTTAGTCCCACTTTAGTTCCACAAAGTAATTGTGACTTTACATTTCACTATTGTGATGTTAAAGCTCGCAATTGTGACTTTTTTTCCTCATAATTGTGATTTGCATCTCACAATGTGACTGTTTCTCCTAATTGTAACTTTATATCTTACAGATCTCACAATTTTACCTTTATCTCTCACAACTGTAACTGTATATCTCACAGTGTGACTTCATATCTTGCAATTTTTACTTTACACTGCATGTCCAAATGAAACTTTATATCTTTCAATTATTACATTGTTTCAAACACTTAAAACCAAGGCCGTAATCATGTCTTGGACACTGGGGGGGACCAAAGTTTTTAGTTGTTTTTTTTTTTTTTTTGCGTGTGGGGGGTGGGTTAGTGGGTTATTGGTCTTTTTATTTAAAAGAATTAAAGGTTAAAAGGGAATAAAGAAAAACAGTAAAAGTTCCAGTCTATTGTAGTTATGAAGTACTCAATTTAAACAATTTTCAAATACTATTTTATTTTAAATATGCACACATTCACTCTTATTCGTATGTCTAATTTGTCATAAACGCAAAACAATCTTGTCTTGTCAAATTTAGTTATGGATTACATGACTCATGTAAATGATTGCATATTTTCAATTCAAAATGGTGAAACTTAAAAAAAAAATGTTGTTTGCATCACATTACTGTCAGGCGCTGAACATTTCTATCGTAAACAGTTGTCGAATATATGTATCTGCATGCTTACATCTTACAATGCACTCTTTCACTACTAAAACTAAAGTGTTGTGTTTGAATTCGCACTTGTCTTCTGTGAACAGTAAGCACCGCCTACTTTTATTTGATTGGCCATCTCTATCATTTTGACATTGGCGAGCGCTGTAAGACTGCTAAAGCAAACCAGCCTAAAAATTTAACTTTTAACACTTTTTGTCATCCTAATTACAAACAACACAGTTCGTAATGAAGTGCAGCAGAGCAACATCAAGAATATCAAAATATTGGGTGGGACAATTTGTCCATTTCTAATTTTTCGGGGGGACTTGTCCCCCTCAATGTCTATGGTGGTTACGGTCCTGCTTAATACTAATGCCAACTTTATATCTCACAATGTGACTTTATATCTCACAGATTTGACTTTACCTCTACAATGTGACTTTATATGTGACTTTATTTTACACTTTGTCTCACAATTACCTTTATTTTATTTATTTTTTCTCTGAGGTGGAAATAGAGCTGCTGGAAGAGGTGTGTCTTAAGTCATTTTTTGAAGATTGCAATGTTTGTTCGGGTGAAGGTTGGGTGGGTTAGTTCCACCACAAAGGAATAGTGAGTGTGAAGGTTTCAGAAAGTGTCCTTGTACCAGGCTGACATGGTAAGCATGTGTTTTCAGGGCTTACATAAGTCGTGGTTGAACCATGGGAAAAGACAGTGACCTCACTTTTCCACCTTATGTTTTTCACAGTGTGTCTTACACATTCAGTCAAATGCAATGTACCACACATTACCCATTACCCCCTGTGTCTACACAACCCCTGAAATCATCTCTCACATTACTGAAAGCATGCAAGATTAATGTGTCATCTCCCGGCCTTCATATAAAACCATATGAATGAACTTTAATATTAAATAGGTTTGCCTTAGGGAGATGAACCTCTCTCTGCTCAGTGTTCCTTATATTCTCTCTCTCTCTCTCTCTTTCTCTCTCTCTCCCTCTCTCTTTTTCTCTCTCTCCCTCCCTCTCTTTCTGATGACTTATAGCTGTTACACTGTGAGAGCCACTTTAATTTGTCCAGTGTTCATGGTGCCATACATTCAGAAATATGGCTTCTCTGAGAGGGGAAAAGCATTGTGGGAACATCATGCACAACACAATGGTGACAGTTCATTTGTAACCCCCTTTGCCTCGTGCTATTAAATGCAGACATTGTGACTCCTTCCAATAAGGCTTCTAGTTTAATTAGTTCTTCAGGTTATCTGAAATTGTATGAATTTAAGATTAAGAGGATACTCATTTATTAGCTCGCTTCTCAGCACAGAGACCTGCAGGACTTTCTGCCCTCTGAAAGCAAAGATCAGACTCTGTATGGAGGTCACTTATTGTACCCCGTCAGATGGCAAGAATGATTTATTGTAGTAGCCATTCATTTAACGAAATATTAGAACATTTTATATTATTTGTTCGATTAGAGCGTTTTGTACCGTTTGACACTCTTTTGCTGTTGATGATTTGTATATGAATAAAACATATAAATACAGCGATAGTTCACCCAAAAATGAACACATTATCATGACACAAAATACATATCACAAGGAAAGAAGGTCATGTTTGGAATGACATGAGGGACTAAAACTAAAAAAATAATTTCCGTTAATTGAAATAAAACTGAAATAAAATAAAATATCAATATTAGATGAAAAACTTAGAAAACTTAAAGAAAATTAGAAGAAATCTGCTGTTAAAGAGTTTGAGACAAAGTTCTGAAGGAGCCTAATGAGCCTTTGCCATGAGCAAAACAAAATCAAACAAACAAACAAAAAAAAACAAACAACAACAACAAAACAAACAAACATATGGAACATTCTGTATTTTGCTCCAATTGAATTATAGATGTGGATATATGTGAATATGTATTCTATATAATGCATTATGAAACAAAGAAGGTCATTGCTTTTGGGAAATACAGATGTAACGCCTTACTACAAAAAAGTTACCTGGCGACCTTATAGCAATTTAACAGGGTCCATGTGTAAAAGCTAGTGTTTAAAAAAAAATAAAATAATGGATATGGATCTCTTACACTTGACTGAGCACACAGCTTAGACATTGTTATAGGTCCACATAGTAATTTTTTTATTTGTTGTGCCAGTCGATATGGCTTGAACTCATACTGAAGCATCACACAAAAGCAAACATTTTCAGTTACAGATGCCATTTTCACAATATGAGGTATATTCACTGGTCATGTGATTTTGCCGAGCAATGAGGTAACCCGATCCACATTGAATGCAACTTTAAGACACTACAGTGAATAATTACAGTAAAAGATATCATCATACATTCTCCAGTTGATTAATCACAGTACATTAAGACAATTGTTTTGTATTACAAGTTGTCTTGAAATATAGTGTTTAAAATATGTACATGAGGTATTATCCAATTAAATATGCACTATTTTGCATACATTTTCCAGAAAGGGAATATGAATATTGGATAAAGTCAGGTTCAAAAAATATTGTTTTATTTTGCTGACATAAAGGTTTTTGCAGAGAATTTTGGATATCTCTTTTTTATCATGCCATAAATCAAAACATCTTTTAAAGATGTGTATTGTGAATGAAATCTACAGACACATATATATAGTGTAATTAAATAATCATTTAAAAGTGTATTTTGGATGTTTTTTCCCTCCACTAGTCTATTACGGAAGCAAAATAGCCCAAAATCTCAAAATTGACCTGTGGCCGAAAAAAAAAAAAAAAGGTTTTGCCTATAGTGTCTTTGAACATACAGTATGCCATGTAGATTTCTAACATCATTTGTCAAAGACTGAAAATTAATATTAAATCCTCTCAAAACATGAAAACTTTATTGATGATGAAATGAATAATTTGAATTTTAAAGGAAATAAGTGAAACTCATTGATGGATTTGAGAGTTTTTGCGGCAAGTGTGTTTGTTTTAGAAACTTTGTTCTTTGTCATTCCTGTGTAGTTGAATATTAGGTGACAGATAAGTCATTCATTTTGACATAACTAGACCACACGCCAGACTGACACATTCAACACTGAAGAGAGAGAAAGAGAACACACAATTCCATAATCCATACATAATTAACATGCCTGTAAAAAATATTTGAATATTTGTATTATATTTGAATATAAGTTTGTGCAGCCAAATCAAAGCAATCTGAACAATACTACCTTGCCAAATTGCACTGTGCAATTTGATATTATTATTTTTTCATGTAGCATGTCGAGACATTGTCACTAATCCAAATGTCATTTTCATGAATACAGATGACTAAAATTAAACCTTGCACACGTAGATCCCCACAAAAGCCTAATATTCTCAGGGTCTGAATCTGGATTCCCTCAGTAATTGTTATACCAGGTACAGAATACGAGCAATTCTCTAAGCCCTGATGTGATGTAGTCTCTTGAGGAGGTCGGTTTATCCTGTGTGCCAAAAACTCTGAATAAATAAATGTGAATGCTCTAAAAATATGTGACCCATGTCCATGGAGAGAGACATGGCTGTCATATCGGGCAGCTAGCATTAACTGTCTGGTCTGAGAGAAGAGGTAGGCTATATATCTGAAACAGGAGAGGTTTGGGTTTAACCTCGTTTTAGTGCCCACAAACACCGTAGGCTATGTCCTTTCCACTACGCTGTGATTAACGGTTACTACTCCTGGCTCGGGTTAAAAGTGTGTTAAATGTGCCATTCGATTGCTCTGTTGTTATCCGCAGGTTAAAGCACATCTGCGTTCCGACTCTGAAAACCTTGTAGTGTGCCGTAGGCTAACGGCTCCATGGAGACGCTCCCTGAGCAGAATTATCACAGTAAATACAGACGCTGAATTTTTATTGTCTCATTATGATGAGTCACCACCTCAACTGAATAACGGACGCGCCGCGTAGTGTGAATGGCCAATTTCAGAACACGCTTTAATAATGCTAGCGTCATTATGAAGCGAATGCTCTGCAGAGCATCAATTTTACTGAAAAGCAAATAAAATTCACCTAACCCAAGGAAATTTGCAAAGAGAGTAGTATTACACAATCTTTTTGTTTTTAGCTCTATTGATCACACTGTACTTTTCTAGGTCATCAGCGGCGAGGGGTTTAGAAGGGCTTGGCTGGCTCTGGGATGCGTTTACCTCAAAGAAAATCAAAAGGATTGTTAATGGACACACTTGCAAACCGTTGTTGACAACCGTTGCTGTCAACAAAGTTAAGTGTTCATTTTTGCTTCAGAAAATGATTCTGGGTACCAAAAGAACGTATGGGGACCTTGAGCTTTCCCTTATTCACTTGTTAAGACAGCTGAATCTGTTAGCTTGCTAATGCGATGTGAGGAGAAAAGGTAAACACAAGTGAACAAAGAGAAGGGCTCTGCGCAACCTTCATTCGCCTTCCATCTGGACCAATAAAACTTTTCTTTGGTAGTTTGAAGCGAATATTGTTTAAAATGGGAAATAGAGAGCTCGCAAAGGCACTCATTGTTTGAGTTGTGTGTCATTTCTCAATAAATGTTTACCCGCACCCCACGCAGCATAAATATTGAGTTACCGCTCGCATGTGGGGTATAAATAAACATATTTATACAAAGTTATTATAAATGGCGGCAGAAGCAGAATGAAGAATGAAGTTATTATATCTAAATAGGCTACATGTGGTGGTTCTAAATTTGCCTCCATTTTGCCAGTTTGTTTGTTTTGTAGCATAAATATTCAACAGACAGGCATTTTAAAATAAATAAAGAAAAAATAGCTCAATTATTGCAATTAAAAGAAAAAGGGTTATTCTCACCTAAAAATAATGTGAAATTTTAGGCTCAAGGTGTTAATTTAAAATCAAGAGAACATTTACAGCAAGGCGTTAACAATCGAAATGTATCTAAAATTATCTAAAATATGTAAAATCTAAAATCCAAAATTTGCATATAAATTTGTGTTATAAGTGTTATACATGGCGTGTTTGAGAAAGAGAGAAGATAATGTGATAATGGAGATGTTTTGAATTTGAAATCTCTGAGCATAATATTTCAACATGTGATCTGAACTCATATTGCCAGGTCTAATTGTTTTGTATTAAATTGCTTTTGTTCAAATGAGCTGCCGATAACCAATCACTAGGACTGATGGGAAACATCCTTTTTTTCTATCATTTCTCATTTGCCCTCCTCCCAGTTATTTGACTGAGGCGATGCATGAAGGCGGTGCACAAATACACACACAGAGACTTACAAAGCCCACCTCAGCACATTTTAGCTCCCAGTCAGATTACCTTTGATGCGGTTACAATTCTGAGATTTATACATGCTGAATTTCACTTTAGGGATCAATGAACTATGTCTCTCTCTATTTTTCTATCTGCCTGTCTATCTATGTACATGCACTCTGCAGTCAGCCATGTGAAGAGCTTTGCTGTACGGGATGCTAATTCATTTCCCTCAATGCCTCTGTTTTTGCCAGGTCGCACAGGGGCCACTGCATCGCGAATGGCTGTTGTGGCACATCGATCGCCATTGCTGATCAGAGTCACTGCGGTCAGCAAATTTGTTAATTCTTTGTGAGACTACAACATGATGTGTGTTACATTACAATTGAGGAGAACCGCTAAAGTTTGACCCTTTAACCCAAACCAAACTGTGACAAAATAACTCATCTTAATGACCTTAAATAAGGAATTAATTAACAGTGACATATTTACTAAGCCATGCCTAAGAAAGCAGTAGAGGTAAATCTTAATTTCATGGAATTGAAAAGAGATTTAACATTCAACAGAGTTTATTCATTGTCTGAACAAGCACATGTCCTCGCGGTGATTTTACAATCTTACTGTGCTGTTATCGGAGAGGATGTGTGTGTGTGTTTTTTTTATCGCTAATTAGTATTAGATTTGATTTAAGGTTCCCCGTCTTTTGGTCTTTGGTCTCTTGTTTTTCAAGGCAACTTGCATCAACAGAGTTATGGCTGGAAATAAGTGGCTGAGAAAAGCCTAAATACTCTCTCATTCTCTCTTTCGCTTATTTCTACATAGCCTATATACTGTAGAGGCACTATATACTACCATTCAGCCGTTGGGGTTGATAAGATTTTGAATATTTTTTTGATCAAAAATACAGTAAAAACAGTAATATAGTGAAATATTATTACAGCTGTTTTAAAATAAAATGTATTCCTGTGACGGCAAAGCTACTACTTTGATGAAAGTTCAAAAGGACAGCATTCATTTGTGTGTGTGTGTGTGTGTGTGTGTGTATTGTATGTCTTTGAGGTTTGTTTACAATGTTTCTAGGTGTGTTGCTTGCGTATGATATGCACATACATCTTTGAGGTTTGTTTACACTGTTACACTACGTTTTTGGACTGTGGGAGACTGAAAAGCATTAGCTTGTCTCTCATTAGGCTAAATAACTTTGTGGAATATCACCTGTCATCCTCCTCCACATCAAAGATTAATAGCTGTCTGCCTGTAGGCCACAGCTCAGATTAATATAATGTCAATTTTACTGACAGTGAGAGACATAAACCATACCTTTTAATATCGACAGAATTGCTTTTTTATTAATATAGACATATTATATCAATAATGCCTTTCATAGAACGACCGCATTGATTTTGCTATTCAGCTTGCAGGGATCCCATAGATCTCCATGCGGTTGGTCTGCAGGGCAGCTTTATATTTTTTAATGAACTGATAAGTAACCCAGCCAATGGTAATGACTGACTGGATGTGCATATTAATGCAATGTCAGGCATGAGAAAATGAGGGCATCTGTAGAAATAATGCCATCTAGTGGTGAAAATCAGAACCAGCGATATCCGACATACACACCACACACACATCTATGTCAGTCAAACATACTGCTGTCAGCATATATGCCGGCATTTAATGGAACATGCATTATGGACGACGAACAATAATGTTTGTCTCATGAGGTCTCAGGTCGTACAGCTGTGAGCTCAATTAAATGCCGATACATGCATACATACATTATGTGTGTTACTGCTTTCTAAGCACATAATCATTTGGAAGAGACTTTCCTCATGGAAGTGATTCTAGGAATTGCTGCATGGTCATAGTGCTCAATATTTTGGCCTCTCACACTGGCATATACTATTACACTGCCAGAAAACATTTAGCAAAAATTCCACCTTTATTGGTGCAACTTTGTGCGATATGTACCCATGAAAGGTGCAGAGTAGTAATATGTACAGAGTATATGTACCCTAAAGGTAATGCTATGAACCTTTGAGATACAAAGATGGCCCTACTTACCTAGTGACAAGCTGCTGTACCCCTAAAGGTACTTTTTTTTTTGAGAGAGAGAGAAAGAGAGAGAGAGAGTGTACCTGGCAGTAATCACTACTATTACTAAATATAACTAGCTGTAAATTGACAAAAGATGAATGAAGCTCTAATGTCCAATGATAGTGTTCAGCAACACAGCACAATGATAATTCTGATAGAAGTTCTCATAATTCTCATTAAATTAATGACTTTTATGTTCAGGAACAGAGGTCGGAAATGAGTATGTAACCCAACAATTCATCAGTCTGTTTATCTTAAAAGATTTTTAAACACATATGACCCCAGAAGCTGGAATGGAAGACGCCACAACCTTTCTGGCTCAAGAGCTCTATATTAATATGCACACTTATTAGAAAATAATTAATGAGCCAATTTAAAATGCCAAGTTTGCTCTTGTTCATTTGACGGAGAACAAAAATGGCTGTATTTAGAAATAAATTGATGCTTTAATGGATAAAGACATTTTTAATTCTTGAAGAAGTTTTTTAAAAACAACACTTGTTAAGTTTTTGAAATTGACATTTTGTTTATGGTTTTGAAACTTCCATGTTGAAATATATTCAATATATCAACTATTAAAGGGACAGTTCATCCAAAAATGAAACTTTTTGTTATTATTTACTTACACTCATGCCATTTTAAACCTATATGACTTTCTTTCTTTTGTGGAACATAAAATAATACATTCTGGAGATTATTTCAGATGTGTTTTTCCATATAATCAGTACCTGACTTTCACTGTATAAAAACACAGACATTTTTTTCTAAATATATTATTTTGTGTTCCACAGAAGAAATAAAGTCCATTGATAGAGGTTTTCGTGCTTGGATATACACCTTGAAAGAGACAAAAGTCAGTCATTGGCACTTCCAGACCATTAAACACACCAGCTTATGCCTTTCTTGTAATTTGCCATGCTTTACTGAAAAGCTGGCTGGCTACCAAAAGTGTCATTTATACAGACAAAACGCACAAAAGCACACATACGGCGGCACTCTGGCCAACAGCTGCACTGAAGAGCCACAGATGTTTTGTTGTTTTCATAATGCATCATGGGAGGAAGCATTTGGTCACAAAATATGTTCCACCTGAGAGATACGAGGGGAGAACGAGAATGGTAAAATATAGGAGCGGAAACAAAAGGATGTCTTTGTGTAATTTTGTACTTTTCTAGGAAGCAAATAAGGCTAAACCTATTTCAGGCTTTAAAAGACTCACAATCACCTACAGTTATTGCTGCTCCTATTACACACACACACACATTTACACAAAGTGTTAATGATAAGAGACTGTTGGCAGACTTATCCTCGGGACTTGAAATGACGGAAGAAGGAGACAGGTGTATTTTTAGCGGTGGAGACGTGAGAGATGAAGAGGAAGACATGAATTTACACTCTCAACTCCACTGCAAGCTAATCAGAAACTCACCTCAGTAATTATGTCAATTTACCAACCTACTTGGTGACAAGAACTTTCGAGAGTGACATGACTTTGTATGCGATGTGTGTGTTGTAACATGGCACGTTTACTCAGATGCAAAAAAGGCACAGCAAAAGATAGACTGAAAGGAGAAACAGAATGAATTATTCATTTAAAGCAATAAAAGTTTACTGTAGAATTGAATTACAATGCACAAAAGATTGCAAAATTAGGCAGATTAGGTCCGCTCAGTGTCCTTAGGGCTACATCATGCGGTTTTCTCATACAAGTAAAGAAGTTACAGGATGTAAGAGTGAAGAGTGAGAGTCTCTCAGAGAGAGGGAGATTGAAAGTAGTGTAGTTTTTTGCTTCTTTCTTTCTTTCTTCTTCATTTTAAGATGAAAGTCAAGGCCAATATATATATGTAAAAATGAGCTTTCAGAGAAGTTGTTATTTTTACCTTGAACTACTCAAATAGGAGGGGCAAAAGATTCTCATTTTGTTTGAGTTTGGAAATTCTTAGCTTACAAAATAACACCTCACATTCAGTCATATCCGCCTTTAAATGTCATCACTATGCATTTAGTTTTGCATAATTTCAACACTTGTTAAATTAGCAGGAAAGTAAAGCTGGTATTGAAAAATTGGACGAAAAAGGTCAAGCTAAATTATGACTCCAAACTGTTTATCAGCTATTTCTTGGGTAATGTCACAAAAAGATTTTACATCTTTAATTCGCTTTGAAATGTCTGCTATTTAAGAGCCATTCTACAAAACTGGTTCAAAGTCAGAGTTGGAAACATCTTGTGTCTTTGTCTACAAATTATGTATGTATGCAAATTGTATAATATCCAAGGTACACGTTTATAGTAATTGTGCAGTTAATTATCATATTGTATTTTCAGAAAGTTTTGGATTTTTTTTCCTCTCCCCAAATTTGTCACTACCGAAACACAATAATATATAATTTAATAAGAAGGGTTATATGGACCTATTAAGATTTTGTTTACATCTACCTTGTAAATATATTTCTTTGCTATTTTATTAAAATGTTTTACAGGTAAATAACAATTACAATTTTAACAATATATATGAAGTGTAATTTATGAGATTTGTTGTATTTTGAATCCAATCTTTCTTTGTAAACGGCGTAAAGTTAATCATACTGATTTCAAAGTTAAGGTTTCATATACATTGAACAAAACACTATAATAACATTGATAATTCAATATACTTTATTTTTGACCAAACATCCCATGTTTTGGTTGTGACTGCACATTTTCGGTAGTGACAGTGATGTTTTGGTAGCGGCCACACATTGCATCACAGAATTTTAACTTACAATCTAAAATGCTACTAAAACATTCTAAAATACTAATGATTTGCATAACTGTACTAAAATGTTGTTTATTTCCCTCCAAATAAAGGATTATGTGTTCCCTTTCGTCACTACCAAAACAATGATGACATGTTGACAAGATGACAAGAAAATGAGAAAATTTGATTATTTGGTTGTCTTCCTATCATGCTAGTGTGTGTGTGTGTGTGTGTGTGTGTGTGTGTGTGTGTGTGTGTGTGTGTGTGTGTGTGTGTGTGTGTGTGTGTGTGTGTGTGCGTGTGTTAAATGGGGAAAATAATGTGGTACCAGTGACAAATTAAATATCAATTCAACTGAATAATGACAAATTGTGATAATGTTTGATTCAGATATTTGATGTTTTTTAAGTAACTCCTCGTGCTAGGTTAATTTTATTTTTAGGTAATACTTTATGAGCTATTTGTTCTCAAAAACAACAAAAAAGTCAGTATACTATCAACTGCACCGCGTTCGTGGAATTTGCCAGGAACACAGAGAGTGGATGAGATATTGGGTGGCTGCTGTTCTGCTATCCCGCCTCTAGGGGGCTCTAGTTAGAACAATGAATCTAATTTCTCCTTCAGTGATCACTGTATATGTGACATATACTTCCTTTGCTTTAGTGGCATATTGTTCACATTAACTTTACATTTTTGTTTCTTACAATCGTAAATTGAAAAAACAAGCTTTTTTTTCTCTCTCTCTTGTCTACCTCAATTACTTCTGTGCGCATTACTCTTACTGCTTGCACCCTTTCAATCATTAATTAAATATATTGACTATTTAGGTCAGTAGGGGGCGCTCATTACGAGTGCAGCGTTGATGAGAGTGACTAAAAACGGCCCTTTTCCCTGCAAGGCTGCTCTCCAGATCTGTCTGTGAAGAGGAGGAACACAACCGCACACTCCCATTTTACTGGATATTTCAAGAACATAAAATCTAAATGGAGTAGCACATAGGCCTACTGTAATTTACTGGGAAACCTTTCTATGCCCACAAATAAACTACTTTAAACAAAAATAAATCAGATTAACAGTGAAACTTATAAAAAAAAGTCAAACCAAGTGTTTATGTTTGACATCTCTTCATTTCTCTTTATTTTGTCATTTGTTTAATGTAAAACAGAAGTTGGCACAAAGTATACACCATTATAAATACCACTCCCACCCCTAAAACATGCTTTCAATACCTGTCCCACCCCACCAAAAAACACATACTCAATAATATTCATGTACTTATATTATACTCATACTCAACAATACCACTGAATAGAGCAAAAAAGAACCTTTTCATAAATAAGGATATTTACATCAAGGCATGTTGATCTTGATTATTTTTCCAACATGCATATATAAAAATAGAAATCTGATAGCTTTATATACATTTTTAACTTAGGTATATACACATATATAAATATAAAGACTACAAATTGTATTTTTAAAATACAAAGATAAATACACTCACATTGTGTACACTGTGGCCAAAAACCAGAAAATACAAACATCATTTGGATAATTAGCATTCACAAAACACATTACATCCAGAAATGCAACTTTAATGACAATTGCAGGTCTCTGTGTTTTTCTGTTTTCTTATCTTCCTCGTCTTCAGTCTCATATAAAAATGTTTTATTTTATTGTAGAGAGCGAGAGAGAGAGAGTTTAGTCTTTAACTTTGCCTGACATCTTGAAGGAGTTTGTTGATTTCTGCAACCAGCTCGCTGGCGTCCATAATTTCGCTGCGACTGTCGCAGCGCTTTCCGTGCAAATGGCCGAGCACAGACTCTAACTCATCTTCCTCGTGATTCTCTGGAATTTCTTCCATTGCTGGGAGCCATTTTGAAGAGGACGCTGATGTTGCCATGGGAGCTGGCAAAGGGGCGGGGGGCGGAGCCACCAGGGCTGTCATGTGACTAGCAGGGGCGTGGCCATGTCCAGGATTTTGGAAGTGTGTATTAGCAGCCCAAACAGCCACATTCTGCTGATAAGTGGCAGGACTTGGCTTTCCAGGTAAGTGACCCTTCCTTCTTTCCAACGACCCCATCCCTGCAGCACAGGCTGTTGGCTTTTCAGTTTCATTAGTCTCGTTGTAATTATCCAGCGAGGAGGGGAGGAGCCTCTGGAACACGCTGTTCATTTCAGACAGCAGAGAAGTTGTTCCGCACAGGTCTTCCCCATCACCTGCCTCCCCCTCTCCCTCCTCACTCTCCTTGCCAAACGTGGAGAAACTCTTTTTCCTCAGTGTTGACTCGCCAGATTGTGGTGCTTCAGGGGTGGCTTTCTGCTGGGGATCTTCTCCGGGGATGTAGAGGTTGCTGCGGTAATCAGAGGAGGCTGGGGAAGGCAATGGAGGCATCCAGCACTGGTCAGAGTGACCGAGGACACGACACTCTTCAGTGCACAGCTTCATCGCTACAGTGATCAGAAAGAAAACAAAAGCATTGATGGAAGAGGTTAGCTAATGATTGGTGTTTTCTGGCACAACATTCAAAACTGCACACACCCTTAACTAGTCAAATACATCAATTGGAAGCCAAATGACTAAACAAATCTTTCCAGTTCCATCCGACTCAACTTTGTTTTCTAGAGACTATGCAAAACAAATCAAATATGCCAACTTATAGCGCTCATTGAACATGTCCGGCATTACTCATTCATGTTCTAGGGGCTGTTTATAGCGCCATTAATTTTGAAAGGCCATTTATAATACATCTTAGAGTTAATAAATGCCCAATCTGGTGCATTTGCGAAACAGGCCCTCATTTAGCCCACTCTCTCATGGAGAGAATGAATGATTAAACATGCTGATTTACAGAAATCAATGGCCCATCTCTATGCACAACCCAATTCTGGTTCTAGTCACATTAATGATTGTATTACAGCTCAAGTATGCATATGTTTTTCCATCAAAAATCATGTTTTTCTCCAACATATAGTTTTAGTTTGTTTTATATGGTTTTTCATCTTTAAGAGATACATTTTAAATGTTTAAAATCAAGGTTATAGTCGCAAGTGTGTGTGTGTGTGTGTGTGTGTGTGTGTGTGTGTGTGTGTGTGTGTGTGTGTGTGTGTGAGTGAATGCATAAAGTCAGAGTAATAGTCTAAAGGACTCCTCATCAGCATCTCATCTCTTGCTTACTTGGATGCAGTCTGTGGTGTCCATCAGGAGTGAAGAGCTCATTGAAGCCTTCTCCAAGTAGAGGAGACTCCCTCCCCATCTCACAATCACTGTCTCCTGCCTCACTATCCCCTCGTCCACTGTCCTTCAGGCTGAACTTATCCATCTCATTCAAAGCATACCTGGAGACAAAGAACAAACAATTAGCTATTGCAATAGCTTTCACTTAGTTACAGTATATCCATTATCATACATATTTTTTTTTTTAACTTTTTTATTTATTGGTGGTGTAAAAAAATGAAATGGGCCTCTTAAGGAGGGAGCAGTTTATGCATAAACAAAAAAAAGGCTTTATTTAAAGGGCAGTTGACCTGCTAACATGATGAGGCTGTCATGTATTGTAAGCATCTGTTACTTAAGTACTCCAGGGTGTCCAGACTCTCACTGACTAGAACTTTGAACCCCCTGTAGGACGGTCTGTAAAGGTGGCAACAGGCCGTAGTGTGATTGGTTACCTGTAGCTCCGGGTGTATTTGTTGCCACGGAAACTGGGTCTGGGTTGGTACTGGCCCTGATGAAGTATGGACAGAAGCTGTGAGACTTGCTATAGCCAAAAAGAAAAAGAAACAGGGCGGGGAACAAATAAAGAAAGAAAAAAATGGAAATAAAAATGAATAATGGCAGACCAGACAGCAAACCAACACAAATACAGACAAACCATGGTAGTGATGGGGGTGGGGGGGTTGGTGGGGTGAATGAGGGAATGATATGGATGGATACTTAAGCATGATGAAACGATCTATGGATATACAAATAAACATGCTATAAATAAAACAAACATATTGGATATTGTAACAGGTTTAGGGGGAATTAAAAAGTCAGGAATAAAGAGTTCACATTGAATTCACAAATACTAGTTACTGAACACTTTTTTTTACCTCGACAGGTGGTGTGGCATGAGCAAGCTCTAGGGCGAAGTTCTCTGGCACATGATTGGAGGAGATGGTGACCAGGCTGTTGAGTGATTGGCGGCTGTGGTGGCTCTGGCGACTCTCTGGAGCAGGTGAGGCTGACGGGGAGCGAGGATGGGCCCGCACAGGCAGGGTCCCATTAACCGTGGGGACCAATGTGATATCGCCCTTGTGGATCTGCCGGGCGGGTTTTTTGGGGTGGTTTTGGTAGGTGGACTCAGCCACTCTGCAGTTATAGGAATGTCTTGGGTCCTTCTGCTCTCTCGAGCACCTGGTTGCAAACATCACCATGACAATGAGAAGTACGCCACAGATGGCACCGAGGGAGATGATGATGATCATAGACACATCTAGAGTCGATTGGTTGTTTATGTCTGAAGGGTTCAGGGAGTAGCTTTCTGGATAGTCCCGCAGGCTAACGTGCAGAATGGCCCTTGCTGAGAGTCGAATCGACGCCCCTCTGTCTTGTACTAGGATTGCGAGATCAAATCCTTCATGCCCAGAGGCATCTAAGCTTCCATTGGTTCGTAACTCACATCTGCGTGGGTCAATGACAAAGAGTCCTTCATCATTACCACCAGCTATGGAGCAAGTCAACTCGCTGTTGGCCCCTGCATCACGATCTGTGGCCTTGATGATTGTCACCAGATGACCAGGCTCGGCATGCCGCCATAATGGCACCTCAGCTGTGTGGTTTATTAGTAGTGGAGCAACGATGATGGGTGGGTTGTCATTTTCATCTAGTACAGTGAGAAAAACAGTGGCGTTGCTGCTCAGCGAAGCTGGGCCTCCACCATCCCGCGCCTGCACGGTGAACGAAAGCCGGCCAGCTTCTTCCCGATCAAAGCTTCGGAGAGCATACACGGCCCCGTTAGATGGGTCAATGGTCACATAGGTTGAAATAGAGCTACCTTGGACCTGGCTCTCCACAATTGAGTAGGTCACCTGACCGTTAGTGCCCAAATCTGGGTCGGTGGCCACTACTGATGTCAGGTATGCACCGGGCGAATTGTTCTCAGACTTGAAGATTTCATACCGGCTCTTTTCGAAGCGAGGAGGGTTGTCGTTTTCATCCTGCACCTGCACTGTGAAGTGTTTGATGGTGGATAGGCTTGGCGAGCCGCGGTCTTCAGCGATCACGGTCAGGCTATATTCAGAACGTTTCTCACGGTCCAGAGACACATTTGTGAGAATCATGTAGTTGTTCTCGTAGGTCTTCTGCAAGCGAAAATGCCCATGGCCATGAAGCCGGCACACAACCTCACCATTTAGACCTGAGTCGCTGTCATCCACGCGCACTAATGCGATGAAGGTATCGACAGGGGAGGCCTCTGAGATGTAGGCCACCTCCTCTTTGCCCTGAGTCATAAGATTGATGTTGATTTTTGGCTTGTTGTCGTTGACATCAACCACTTTGATGATTATCTTACAGTGGCCTGGAATGGAGTTGGGACCCATATCCTGGGCCTGCACATCTATTTCATACGAGGAAGTAGTTTCGTAGTCAACTTTCTTAATTAGAGTGATGTGGCCATTATCTGGATTAATTTTGAAGGTCTCTAGGATTTTGGGTGGCACATGACTGCTGAAAGAGTACACTATTTTGCCATTATTGCCTTCATCTGGGTCTGTGGCATTCAGGTCCACCAGTAGCGTCCCCAGTGATGAATTTTCCAGGAGGTTGACCACGTAAGCCTGCTCGTCAAACGCCGGGCTATTATCGTTGGAATCAGATATGCTGATTTTAAGCAGTGTTGAGCCAGATTTCGGCGGCACGCCAGAGTCTGATGCTGTGAGTTGTAGCTGGTAGCTGGACTGTGTTTCCCTGTCAAGTTCCCTCATTACAACAAGGTCTGCATACTTTGCACCATCCGTTCTCGTCCTGATATCGATTTTGAAAAAGTTATTCCGAGTGAGCGAGTAGGTGTGTAGCGCGTTTTCCCCAACATCCGGGTCTAACGCGCTATCCAAAGGGAAGCGCGTGCCAACAGACGCGCTCTCTGAAATCTCTATGGGGATTATGGCGCGCGAGAACTGCGGAGCGTTGTCGTTGATGTCCAACACTTCCACTTGAATGTGAAACAGCTGGAGGTATTCCGTGGGAAGAGTGATCACATCGAACTCGATAGTGCAGTTTAAGTTTTTCTCGCAGAGCTTCTCGCGGTCGATTTTGGTAGCGATGCTAATCTCTCCGTCCTCCTCGCGCACGGAGAGTAGAGGGGTGCTGCCTCTCTGCATCGCGCGGAAGCGCGGGGACACGGAGCTCGGGAGTTTGGATAATATACCGGCTACATCCTCTTTCAGTCTGGCAATCACCGTACCAACTCTCTGCTCCTCCAAAACTTTGTAATTTAAAGTCTTCCCCGAAACATTGTGGGCCACGACCGCCAGAAGTATAAGTTTCAGAAGCATCTTGCAAAACAGTACATTCCTGTCGCTGGAGTATTTCGTTGTTCCCATTTTTGAAGCCGTGCGCAAAGTACTTATTCCGCACACAGAGAAAACTGGCTGGTCGGTTGTTCGGTGTAAATTAAAGCATGATAAATCCTCAGATGCACATGGAGTCGAGGAACCAGCACTTCCCCTCTCTGTGTGTTTTCAGCGCCTCGGAGAAAGCATCAAGACGCGGTATTGCTGCTGCACAGATCCACTTTCCTCTTCGTCTGACTGTGTGTGAGTTGGTGCGCGGGTGTGTGGGAGGCGCAGCTCCTTGTGTGTGTGTGTGCGTGCTCTGTCTGTGACTCTGAGAATACTGACTGGCCCCTTGCAGCCCACCTCAGACTGTGGCCCCCACCCTCTCCAAACTCCAGCCTCCCCTCCTCGCCCCACGGCTGTACATCCCTGAAAAGAAAAGGCAGAATGAAAGAAAGAAAGAGCAGTGATTGAGGTGAAGCTGGCAAGCAGATCTCGCCATGAGGAGGACAGAGTTTCAGAAGTGTGCCATAACAATAGAAAAAAGGACACATTATTCAAGACCAACGTTTCTCGAGTCACCCTGGCACACTTTGGGTTACTTCACACTTTAGAATTGTTTTTTATCATTATAACATATTTATTTCCATCTATTTAACTCATTGTTTCTCTCATTACTACTCGGTTTTATGCGTTTCAGTTCATTTTTATTTGTGGTCGATCCTTGCAAGATTTCACTTTGGCTTCACTTTGATATTACTTAAAAAGGCAGCAACTTTTACAGAGTTCTAATATTTAAAAACGTAGGCCTATTTATTGCACCAAGCATATTTTAATCTTGAGTAAGAAAAAAAGGCTATACATTATAATTTATAGTGTACTATGTAGCCTACTAGGTATAGCCTGTAGCCCACTTAACACAGTTTCCAGCTAACTTTATAATAAAATTTCTAATCCACATCTAGAGTTCTGAGGATGAAGGGTAACTGGAGGATATCAGAGAGCACATCAGCGCGCTATTGTGTCTCGCTGGAGGAGTTTGCGCGTGGCGAATCGCGCGCTGTGAAAAGGATTCCCCCAACCTCCCTTTAACCCGCAGTCAATGTGATTTCTCACAGAGGTCACACTCGCCCGCGTGCACAATGCCACTTTACGACTCACCATTTCTGATTCTGCCGCATTACCATCATTATGCGCGTTCACCCACAAACAAAAAGCAAACATGAGCTTCTGGAAGTTTCACGGCCATCTGGTTCAAACGTCCAGAAAACCCAAACCAGTAATTATATCAGTCAGTCCTGCGAGAAACACCTTTTCGCGACACACAGCCAGAATTAGTGAATTTCACTGTATGTTTATTATTATTATTATTATTATTATTATTATTATTATTGTTATTGTTATTATTATTATTATTATATAAACACATTTGAACTTTATCCATAAGGCATATAATCCTTTGCGCATCACGCATTTGTAGTTCACGCATACAGTTGCAGCGCACATAAAAGTATATGTAAACATTAGGTTTACAACAAATTCAGTAAGAGCTGAATCGTAATGTTTATACTAGAAGCGTTCTGATAAACAGAAGAGATGCACCGTGAGAATGCATTGAAATTCGGTCCTGTGACCTGTGGCTGTCCATCTGTCGTGGGCCAGCTGAAGTCTAAAGCCGTGCTCTTCAAATCTGCTCAACACAGCAGTGACCCTGACTACAGCCCATCAATCACTGAATTTTGTAAACAAATGTAATATTTTAGTTAGTGTTTTCAGTATGTCGTCAGGAATCTGTCATCATATACCATTTGTCATAAGGTTGCTAGAGCCAAAGCGCAGGTGACAGCTTTCTTCCCATCTAAACCTCAGGCGTTTGTCACACTCATAATTAAAGTTGCATGTTTCATCCAAGTTGCTGTTTCTTATCTATTCGGGAAACTTTTAGTGTGAAAGTCATCCTCGAAATGTAATTTCATCACTTCTTGCTTATTACATTTCATGCTCAAAGAAGTTAAAGTCAGTGCATTTTAAACAAGTGGGTGGTTTTATTCACACGCCATATAAGGGGAAGACGCAGCATGTGCCCAAGCAGATGCATGAAACTTGTGATGCTAATCACGTTATTTACATACTAGAATTAAGTGCATGAAATAACCCAGCTTTCTCTGAAAAAGAGTAGGCTTATAGAATTTATATATATATATATATATATATATATATATATAATGTTTTTTTTTGTTTTGTTTTTCTCTCTGCACTCATATATAGTCTGTATGAGAACCAAATTACGCAGCCATATTTTAAACTATTGATCGAATCTTTGTCTTCACGTTTTTAATTTTAAAAGTTGGCATGTGTTACTTTGTTCGTAAAGTGTCCGAACAGTTGAGTGTTGTTAAGCTATAATCAAGTAAATAGTTTTACAGCAGCAGCCAATTAAGCATACATGGCCTACAATATGAGAGGGTGTTGAAATCTGGCGGCGTCATATGTTCTCATCAGATGGCTTACTTTTTTTTTTTTTTTTTTTTTTTTTTTTGGACAGGCGGATTTGAGATGCATTTTCAAGCTGTGGTCGTAAAGTCACCCCGGCCTGGAAGAGAGGGAGGGCGTGGGGAGAATTAACTTTGTCATTGAAATGAAAAAGGATCACGCACACAATGGTGCATGGCAGGTGGGACGTCGCAATTCGCAGAGGGGCCGTGGAAACCGGCGGGGAAGCGGAGCGCAGAGGGAGGAGGGAATCACGGCAGAATGCTCCGGCGCCGCGGGTCGAGAGGGCACCGTGGGTGTTTGTAAAGGCACGCGAGCATCTGCCGCCTGTGTGGCAACTAATATCCCCTCCTCCTTATTTCTCATACCGTTCTTTCTTTGCTCTGCAAATTGTCCCTCCCGTATTTTACTTCCTGTCTTTCTCTCGGCTCGTGGCAGGTCACAGGCGTTCGGCATGTGCCCTTTATGAAAGTTTTATTAACGCATGTCTTACATTTTGGGGGTTGCGTCCAAATAAGAGTTGGAGATTTACGCAATAGGACACACATTCTCGAGACATTAGGTACGCACACGTGCGTTTGTTTAGTTTACTGATCATGCACTTTCTGTTTATACTTGAGCAATATTGATTTCTTCCACATGAGTCATGGAGAGAAATCTGCTCTCCAACAGTCTCCATGTTCACTCTTAAAAAGGCACAAACCAAAAAGGTTTTTGCTATTAGATATCATAGAAAAACTCTTTACTTTACATCTAGTTCTTTATACTTGTGCATGAAATAATCATTCCCATCCCATGTTGTTCCTAATCTTTATGACTTTTTCCTCTGAGAAAAAAAAAAAAGATGGTATTGTAAAGAATATTTTAACTGTATTTGTCCATGCAATGAATGTCAAAGGGGTTCAAAAGAACAATGAACCACACTGATTTTAATTCTATGGGCAAAAACACTGAGACCTTTTTCAAAATATATTCTTTATCATGAAACAGAAGAAAGAAAGTTATACAGTTTTGGAGTTTTAATGATTGTGTGAACTATCCCTTTATGAAATGGTTCTTGATAAGTTCTTTGCTGAACCTATTTTGATGTTGGATGAAATTCCCTTTTAATTTAATTGTTGGCAAGTCAAGCCATTCCAAAGAGTTTTTGCTCTGCTTTCTGCACTATGATATGTGCCATTTCTGCAAATTATTATAGAAAAGTGTGCTGTCAGCATCTCATAGTCAGGGAATCCTAAATTGCGGATGGGTTTATCAGCTCATCAGAGATATGTCAGCAACAATCCGCACTTATAATTGATAAGCTTGATACCAAACATCAGATAATGCGCTATATATCGTTGGCTGAGAGTGCAGTATGTAAGTTCACTTGAGTTTCCTCTCTCGTCGTGCTTGCATTTTGTGAATTGGTGGCTAATATGAATTCATACAATCTTATTTGTGCGTTTTCGTACAGTCTGTTTACGCACCACTGACGGTTAGGTTTGGGGGTGGACCTTTATGCTTTCCGTACGAATCACAATGTACGAATTCATATGAATGCATCAAATATGTTTTCTCATGAGATGGGGTTTTGTTTGAGTTGTGTAATGACCGTATTTAGGCAGTGTAAAATACCAATAATAATGCCAAAAATCTTCTTTTGTTTTCCACAGGAGGTAGAAAGTCACACAGGAACACATTTGGAACGTCATGAGGGTGAGTAAATGATGACAGAATTTTCAGTTGTGGGTGAACTTTTTTGTTAATATCTTAGAATTAAAGTATAAATCAAGGAAAAGAGGAGTCCCACATTGGCACTTGACCAAAAAGACACAGAGATCCAACATTTGGCGTAGCAGCCGTTTGATATTCAGTCTAACTCGGCTCACATTTGCAAGCCACAAAGACATGAATGTTCTGTTTCTGATTTTTGTCCTAACAAGACGCGAGAGTATGCCTGAGCAACAGAGTGTGTGTAAGAGGCCGATTCCCGTCCGTCTGGCAGCTGTTGCTTTGTCACCTGATCACTTGTTTTTGTAGCCGAATGATACCTTGCTTCAGTCTGCATGCCACTAATCTGCACCTATCTGATGTCACGTTCAGAAAATGCTTTTCTGTTTTTATTTTAGAGCTCATAACACACCACACTTCTGTTTTTGAGTTAGCTTGAACTGGTTATCTGATTTCAAGAAGAAACATTTCACTCTCTTTTGCTCCAGCTGATCAGAGAGCTGCATACTGACAAATGGAACCTCCTCGCTTAGTGTTTTTGTTCAACATGGAGGAATAACTTGTCTTTTTAGTTCAAATGCTTTTTCTGAGAACGACTTCACAAAACGTGACAGTGCCGGAGATGGGGGGAAAACAACCTATTGTTCGTTCTTCTCGACACACTTCTTTTCTTGGAGAGCACAAAGGCATGCACACTTCTGGGGGCATTGGTGACTTCGGCGCATGTGGGGGCTCAAAGGTGACATATTTCAGAAGGGGGTTCATTCACTATGCAATAGATTTAAAGCCTCCCTCCTTCCCTCTTCCCTTTGCTCAGTCTGCTTGGTTTGGCAGATGTGTGGGGGTCTTTTTTGGGGAGCCTGGGACGGCAGCGTGCCACGTGTTCACAATGTCAGCCTGATTTCTGTGGAAACTCTTATGAGCGAAGGATCACCTTACACAAAGAAACAGAGCCACTTTCTCTTCCCGCTACTTTCCGACTCACTTTTTCATACTCTCCGGTTTCTTCTTCACACTCCCTTCATGTTATTTTTAGATTTTTTTGCAGTTTAAGACTCTCGCCGGCAGATCTGCACCCCCAGATTACACTTTGTATCAAATGAATGTCTTTGGTGCTGCGGGTTTAAATGTGATTTACAAGGGAAAGAACATATTGTTCCACCCTAAATGGAGCTTTAGAAAACTGTGTGTTTATCAAATATGAATGAGAAATACATACTTTAATGAACTGAGAAATAAGCGAACATATTCTTAAGTAACGCCTGGCAAATTATAAAAGCATAGAATTCCCTCTTTCCAGCCTTTACAGATGGTTTCCTGTATAAAAGTTCTTTATGGAAAGAGCCAGAGAGTGACAGAACCCCCTCTGAGTTAAGCCAAGTAACTCTATCTCTCCTCCTAATAGGTTCAATTAAAACTCCAGACACACACACACACACACCTATAAAAACAGCGAGTGTGTTTATCTTTCTGGTTCCAATGGAGAGTAAAGAGGATAATTGTATAGCTAGAGGAAGTGATCGTCTGCCCATTCTGTCTAATCCAAACACTTTTTGGCTTCGGGTCAGCTTAAGAGCGAATATGTGCAGACCTCAGCGCTCCTCCGTCGTCTGTCTGTCCATTCATAACATTCATGCATTATTCCATCAAGCATTCTGTGGATTTAGAAGGAAATCAGTGTCTGTTGCTTTAAGGCTTGAAAATCCAGGAAAATATGTGTCATTGAATACCATATAGATCCTGCTGTTGCTAGAGTATAACAGGGTTCTTTTTAAGGCCGCTATGAAACTGTATTAGGCCAGAACATACGCTCTTTGTTAGATTTTTGTAACTCTTTGTGTTTATATAAGTCTTTTCACAGTATCATTGGTGAAGCACATAATATGAGGTATAACTTTTGTACTTTTTTTTTTTTTTTTTATCCATGCAGTTAAAGTCAGTGTTATTTATTTGTACTGTAAAATTATACCTATTTCTGCTTTTCTTAGTGCTTATGTGTGTGTGGCAGTGTTATTTTTAGTATTATTTATATACTATTATAATATTTATGAATATTTATATTAGCTTTGATATTTATATTTTCAGTTTTTAATTTTTTTTAAATTTTTATTTTGGGTTTAGTTCTTTAATTTAAAGGGTTAGTTCACCCAAAAATTAACACTTTCTACACCCAGAAAGGTAGTAAAGACATCGTTTTTTTTTTAATTCTCGAGGTATTCTCGTCGCTTCATAAAATTAAGATTGAACCACTGTAGTCACATGGACTATTTTAACGATGTCTTTACTACCTTTCTGGACCTTGAAAGTGTTAATTAAATAGCTGTCTATGTAGGGGTCAGAGAGCTCTCGGATTTCATTGAAAAGATCTTAATTTGTGTTTCGAAGATGAACGAAGGTCTTACGGGTTTGGAACGACATGAGGGTGAGTAATTAATGACAGAATTTTCATTTTTGGGTGAACTAACCCTTTAAACTTATTTTATTTTAGTTTGTTGCCATGGCAAAACTTTTTTCTTTTTTTTTTATCTAATAGTTATATTTTATTTCAGCTTCATTTAAATGTACAGAAATATTTGTAATAGTTTTATTTTCTTAACAGCAGTATGTGTTTTTTATGAATGTCCGCAGTACTAAAGATGAAGCAAACCAGAAGTGCTTTAGTGTAGTGTGTCAGTGTAACAGCATTCACTTTTTTAAGACTTTTCATTGCTCATTACAGTCTTAAAACCATAAGAGTCTTGTCACATTTATTATTGCAGTATACTTCTCATTCATAAGCCAAAATAATTGCCCAAAAAGAAACTGAACATCCCATTAGTCTACTTTACAATTCTTTTAGCGCTTGTCAATGTTAGCATGATAGCTAATTGTTTTGCTAATGGGCAATTAGATTGAATCAGAGTGTGGGCCTGATAATTAAGAACAGCTCCAGAAAGGCAGCCAATGATCTCCAGTTTCTGTAGTTTTACGGCTTTGTTGACAGTCGACTCAAACCCAAACAACCCCCGAGTCTCATCACTGTAACTAAAGAAGCGGGGGAAACACATGGGAGAACAGAGAAAGAAGTCAAGTCTCTCTGTTTGAATAGCTTAAGAAGTGAACAGTGGCGCTAATAAGTGGGCCGTGTGGGCTCTGGCTATCAGTCATTAAGCGAGGTCGTTAATTCTGTACGCCAGGTTTAAGATTGATGAGCTGGGATGGCATTGTTTAAGCGTTAAATTTGTTAAGAGGCTAAATGGCTTTGGGGTATTCATTTTGTCCCTGGTGAGCACAGAGCCGCTCTCAATACAGTGTGACTTAAGGCCAATGACCAGTATAGGGAACATAGTTTTCATAGTCCGTGACAGGGTTTTTTTTTTTTTTTTGAAGCGAGGAGCACAGCTAAGTAGCCTTATTTGTAACTTTGCTGGAAATGTTCCATCGTCTTCCCATCTGAGTGCCAAATTAACTGACTCGCATTCCCTGTGCTCTTGTACATTTTGTGTTGCGTTGACCATACCTCCCCAGTTCTTTTATGTATTTTTAAAAGAAAACAAGGCACACTTTGGTTTGTTCTTTGTTGCAGAGCGGCCGTCGCATTTAGCAACCCCCCAGCCCAAAACACACACGATCCCTTATGCCAGCCAGTGATTTAACGCTCATCCAGCGAGCTCCCCCTGCAGCGACAGAGGGCATGCCATGAGAGAGGCCCTCTGTGGGGGGATGGAGCACCAGACCAGAGTGCTGACACTCGTGGCTGTTCACATGCTGATGGTTCTTTGTTAGGGGACCAGGCAGGAGGTCTCCTTCAGGACCCCCTCCCAATCTGACACACTTAGTAACTTTTGTATTGGCTTGGGCCCTTTTTTTCAGACTTCACATGACCTTTGACTTCCCACTCAGCCGCCAATCAGACACCCCGAGAGTGAGGGGACAGCAGGCTGAAAGAGCGAGGAACAAAAGCTGCTGAATCACTTTATCGCGCACACACATGAACTGCAGCTCTGGCGAGATTTTTCATCATTGTGGTCGCTATCTCTTTTGTCAAGCTAGCTTTTTGTTGGGGTGAAATTCTAGTTGTTAACATGAAGGATCTTGAAACAGCTTGTTATCCTTTGTTATTCTCTTCAGTGAGTGTAAGGGAGAAAACAAGAAGTACAGTTTAATTTGAACGGCAATAGCTACTAGATCTAATTTATTTGGGGTCCAATGTTTACCACTAATAAGCTTGTGCACTTTTAAATACCAAGCTAGAGATGTTACATGTTGGGTGATGGTAATTAGCAGTCTCAATGCTGAAACATCATCTTTGAAAATCAATATAATTCTGCCCTCATCATTAGTCAAATAGTTTTTATAGTTTTCAATAATTAATGAGTGTATTCTCAGATGTTGACTTGTAGTGGAATTACAAGGACAATGCTTCTCTGCATAAATATGAGAAGATGACATTTTGTAATCTCTCCATCCGTATCTGTATCAGTTTTAATGCGCTTTATTGGAATGACTAATAATTGTGCATTTGTATTGCCGGATTTGAGTGGCATACAAAGAAAAAACAAAAATAGTGCAGCATAATGTGCTTCGTCTCTCGCTTTCTATCTCAGAGGCGAGCTTTATTGGAAAAGCTGTGAAAATGTACAAAATTGCTAAAGCATTCAAAGTACTAACAGCTATTGCACATGAAGCATGATAAATGAGATATAACAGAAAATAGTATATGAATATTTCAAGTTATTGCTCAGCAAAATCAGAGAGTGTTGATTAAAGGAGATGAAAGGAATTCGGAAACAGGAGCAAGAAAGAAAAAAAACAGAGTGGCTCAGTTTTCACTTTTCCTTCCCTGCCTTGAAAACAAGCCGATCAATGGAGCCCTTGTGGCCTACAGAAGTGCAATGATGTATCAGTTTGTCTGGAATTAAACGCTTTTTCTAGATTCTCTATTTTCAAAGCGCAGTAATGATGTGAGAGGGAGCAGTGGGAGGCTCGGTGTAACCTCCCTTGAGGATGAAGAGATGGAAGATTACGCTGAGATAGAATCCACTTTCATAAACCTATGTAGTGCAGACTCGGACATGTTGTGCAATCCGGACATAAAGTGTGCATCAGTGGGCTATTTAGTAGTTAATTGTGGTACTATTATTATGAGCATTTAACTTGCGGCATGAAACTCGTTCCGCACTATTTGTGCTATGGGTAAAAATTATATTTTGATATTGTTCTATTTTTTTTTCACTCTACTTGTCTGTGTTTGCATGTTCTACAGTCTGTGCATTAGTAGTGTTTTGTTTTTGTTTTTTTTTACTCTTTCTGCTTGTTACATAGTTATGCCAATAGGAGGGTATCTATTGGCAAGTCCACGACTCATTAATTTTACCGGCTCATTGATTCAACAACAAAACAAGTCACTGAATCATTTATTCAATTGATTCATTAAAAAAAACACTGATTTATCTAGTGAAGTCAAGTCCTTTAGGAGATTCATTTAAAATAATTTGGAAAATTCTGAGATTCTGAATTGAATTCTGAATTGAATCCGAACATAGTGTTTACATGAACGCTAAATAAAGTGATTGGGTTGATGTGCGCGTTTATACTGTATGCCAAAATATATATACAGTGGGGAGAACAAGTATTTGATACACTGCCGATTTTGAAGGTTTTCCTACTTACAAAGCATGTAGAGGTCTGTAATTTGTATCATAGGTACTCTTCAACTGTGAGAGACGGAATCTAAAACAAAAATCTAGAAAATCACATTGTATGATTTTTAAATAATTAATTTGCATTTTATTGCATGACATAAGTATTTGATCACCTACCAGCCAGTAAGAATTCCGGCTCTCACAGACCTGTTAGTTTTTCTTTAAGAAGCCCTCCTGTTCTCCACTCATTACCTGTATTAACTGCACCTATTTGAACTCGTTACCTGTATAAAAGACACCTGTCCACACACTCAATCAAACAGACTCCAACCTCTCCACAATGGCCAAGACCAGAGAGCTGTGTAAGGACATCAGGGATAAAATTTTAGACCTGCACAAGGCTGGGATGGGCTACAGGACAATAGGCAAGCAGCTTTGTGAGAAGGCAACAACTGCTGGCGCAATTATTAGAAAATGGAAGAAGTTCAAGATGACGGTCAATCTCCCTCGGTCTGGGGCACCATGCAAGATCTCACCTCGTGGGGCATCACTGATCATGAGGAAGGTGAGGGATCAGCCCAGAACTACACGGCAGGACCTGGTCAATGACCTGAAGAGAGCTGGGACCACAGTCTCAAAGAAAACCATTAGTAACACACTACGCCGTCATGGATTAAAATCCTGCAGCGCACACAAGGTCCCCCTGCTCAAGCCAGCGCATGTCCAGGCCCGTCTGAAGTTTGCCAATGACCATCTGGATGATCCAGAGGAGGAATGGGAGAAGATCATGTGGTCTGAGGAGACAAAAATAGAGCTTTTTGGTCTAAACTCCACTCGCCGTGTTTGGAGAAAGAAGAAGGATGAGTACAACCCCAAGAACACCATCCCAACCGTGAAGCATGGAGGTGGAAACATCATTCTTTGGGGATGCTTTTCTGCAAAGGGGACAGGACGACTGCACCGTATTGAGGGGAGGATGGATGTGGCCATGTATCGCGAGATCTTGGCCAACAACCTCCTTCCCTCAGTAAGAGCATTGAAGATGGGTTGTGGCTGGGTCTTCCAGCATGACAACGACCCGAAACACACAGCCAGGGCAACTAAGGAGTGGCTCCGTAAGAAGCATCTCAAGGTCCTGGAGTGGCCTAGCCAGTCTCCAGACCTGAACCCAATAGAAAATCTTTGGAGGGAGCTGAAAGTCCGTATTGCCCAGCGACAGCCCCGAAACCTGAAGGATCTGGAGAAGGTCTGTATGGAGGAGTGGGCCAAAATTCCTGCTGCAGTGTGTGCAAACCTGGTCAAGAACTACAGGAAACGTATGATCTCTGTGATTGCAAACAAAGGTTTCTGTACCAAATATTAAGTTCTGCTTTTCTGATGTATCAAATACTTATGTCATGCAATAAAATGCAAATTAATTACTTAAAAATCATACAATGTGATTTTCTGAATTTTTGTTTTAGATTCCATCACTCACAGTTGAAGAGTACCTATGATAAAAATTACAGACTTCTACATGCTTTGCAAGTGGGCAAACCTGCAAAATTGGCAGTGTATCAAATACTTGTTCTCCCCACTGTATATTGTTGCATACTAACAATCCTCCTTTTCTTTGTTTTGAAAAGCAGACTTAAGGGCTCTATTTTAACGATCTGAGCACGTGGTTAGAAGCACATGGCACAGGTGCACTTAGGGCATGTCTGAATCCACTTTTGCTAGTTTAACGACGGGTGTGTTTTGGGCGTAACGTGCAATAAACCAATCAGTGGGGATCTCATCTCCCATTCCCTTTAAAATTCAGTTGCGCTTGCACCGTGGCGGATTCGCTACTCACATGGCGGAATTTGCAAGCGGAAAGTCTGAACGCTTCTCCAGAGAGGAATCCTTTTATTTTTAATATTTAAAAATGTTTGTGTGCTGCTGTGTGTGTAACAAGCAGAGTGTACGCGCATTGTGCACCCACCTATAGGGTCATATTACTAACGCGCCCTTTAAATAACACAAAAAATACTGCACTATTGACTTTAGACCAGGTTTTTGTTGGTCAATGCCGCAGTTCATTTCAGTTGCCTCAAAATAGCAACGCGCCAACAATGCGCCTGAGCGCACCTCGTTTTCAGACCAGCACGCCCATGGGCGAACAGATGGGTGCGAGTGCATTTGCTATTTAAACAACGTGGAGCTGGACGTGAAAATGATAACTGCGTCGTGCTGAAACTAGCAAAAATCACTTGCGTCGCGCCTGGCGTCGCATTGCACCGGGTGTATGATAGGGCCCTTAATGTTTATCTATTTCGGGTCCTAATTAGGAGACTTCACTGGTACACCTGTTTACATTTGGTATTAAGATGCATTTTGGTCGATCGGATCACAAGTGGACGACTCTAAATACAGTTGTAAATGGGATCTAAAACGTTTCGAACAGCCACAAAAGACTACCTACTCTCTGCCTACTGACCTAATGTAAACATTATGGGAAGCGCGCTAGCCAGATGGGATTTAAACTTTGATGGCTGGAAATCCAAGTTTGGTTTGAAGACGAAAAGTGTACCAAGCACGATGTTCTCTCACCATTCCTGATTTCTAACACACATTCACAGTGTTCAGCATGGTCTTGCGACTATCAGAGCAGAAACGAAAGCTGATGCTCTCCGTGTTTTTCCGCCGTATCCTTTCGCGTCCATATGTAAATTGAGCAAGCTTATTTTGTCTACTTTGATCCGATCGACCAAAACACATCTGAATACCAGGTGTAAACAGGGCCACAGATGATGAGTGGAAAGAGAATTTTAGATTGGCACAGCAGTCATTTATTATATTCAACAATAACATCAGCTTGTTCCATGTGCCATACGTCATTACGCCATTTTCTGCGTCATTGCACATGCAACTTTCCAGTTTCAGTTTTCAATCTGAACAAGTGTTTACATGTCCTATAGAATGGATTAGAAAATTTTTATCCCACCCCTCTCAAACCGATTTAAATTTTATTCCGATTGAGGTTTTAACATGGAGTTTTTTCATTCTGATTGGATTTTTAAACCAATTGTAATCGGAATACAATGCTCCATGTAAATACACCTAATACAGTGGGGAGAACAAGTATTTGATACACTGCCGATTTTGCAGGTTTGCCCACTTACAAAGCATGTAGAAGTCTGTAATTTTTATCATAGGTACTCTTCAACTGTGAGAGACAGAATCTAAAACAAAAATCCAGAAAATCACATTGTATGATTTTTAAGTAATTAATTTGCATTTTATTGCACGACATAAGTATTTGATACATCAGAAAAGCAGAACTTAATATTTGGTACAGAAACCTTTGTTTGCAATTACAAAGATGATACATTTCCTGTAGTTCTTGACCAGGTTTGCACACACTGCAGCAGGGATTTTGGCCCACTCCACTTTCAGCTCCCTCCAAAGATTTTCTATTGGGTTCAGGTCTGGAGACTGGCTAGGCCACTCCAGGACCTTGAGATGCTTCTTACGGAGCCACTCCTTAGTTGCCCTGGCTGTGTGTTTCGGGTCGTTGTCATGCTGGAAGACCCAGCCACGACCCATCTTCAATGCTCTTACTGAGGGAAGGAGGTTGTTGGCCAAGATCTCACGATACATGGCCCCATCCATCCTCCCCTCAATACGGTGCAGTCGTCCTGTCCCCTTTGCAGAAAAGCATCCCCAAAGAATGTTTCCACCTCCATGCTTCACGGTTGGGATGGTATTCTTGGGGTTGTACACATCCTTCTTCTTTCTCCAAACACGGCGAGTGGAGTTTAGACCAAAAAGCTCTATTTTTGTTTCCTCAGACCACATGACCTTCTCCCATTCCTCCTCTGGATCATCCAGATGGTCATTGGCAAACTTCAGACGGGCCTGGACATGCGCTGGCTTGAGCAGGGGGACCTTGCGTGCGCTGCAGGATTTTAATCCATGACGGCGTAGTGTGTTACAAAATGGTTTTCTTTGAGACTGTGGTCCCAGCTCTCTTCAAGTCATTGACCAGGTCCTGCTGTGTAGTTCTGGGCTGATCCCTCACCTTCCTCATGATCATTGATGCCCCACGAGGTGAGATCTTGCATGGTGCCCCAGACCGAGGGAGATTGACCGTCATCTTGAACTTCTTCCATTTTCTAATAATTGCGCCAGCAGTTGTTGCCTTCTTACCAAGCTGCTTGCCTATTGTCCTGTAGCCCATCCCAGCCTTGTGCAGGTCTACAATTTTATCCCTGATGTCCTTACACAGCTCTCTGGTCTTGGCCAATGTGGAGAGGTTGGAGTCTGTTTGATTGAGTGTGTGGACAGGTGTCTTTTATACAGGTAACGAGTTCAAACAGGTGCAATTAATACAGGTAATGAGTGGAGAACAGGAGGGCTTCTTAAAGAAAAACGAACAGGTCTGTGAGAGCCGGAATTCTTACTGGTTGGTAGGTGATCAAATACCTATGTCATGCAATACAATGCAAATTAATTATTTAAAAATCATACAATGTGATTTTCTGGATTTTTGTTTTAGATTCCGTCTCTCACAGTTGAAGTGTACCTATAATCAAAATTACAGACCTCTACATGCTTTGTAAGTAGGAAAACCTGCAAAATCGGCAGTGTATCAAATACTTGTTCTCCCCACTGTATGTTAGCAAATTAGCTGATTTGTTCAAATACAATGAGTCATTCGGGAATGAAACTCTATTGGTTCTTAATCCTAGTTGCAGTGGTATCGTTTAGGTGTTTAAAATGTAAGTTACTCAGTATTAAATGGATAGTTCACCCAGAAATTTCTGTCATCATTTACTCACTTTCATGATATTCCATACCTTATCTTCTTCTATGGAACACAAAATAAGATATTTATTTATATCTATTTGGGGAAAAAAAGTGAAGTGTTTTATTTATGCAATGAAAGTCAATGGGGTCCAGTGTTGTTTGGACCCCTTTAGGTTTAAAATACCTTCTTTTGTGTTTCACAGAAGAAAGTCATAATGGTTTGGAATCTAGGTTAGTGAAATCTAATATATTAGTAATCTATAATGCAGGAATAATGATCTGAATGGAGTTGCATCATTTCAGTCATGTGAATATCTAAAAGCTTATTTTTCATTTTATCTCTCTCTTTCTCTAGGGTACAGCAAGTATCCTGTCAGTCTGGCACGCCGTAAGTTCAGAAAAGCCCAATCCCTTCACACATTCACACACACATACCCCTCCCGTTCCAAATAGTGATAAATCAATTCCAGAACGCCCTCCTTGTCTCCAGCTCACTCAATCACTCATTCAGGCACACAATCACACACAGACACACACACTGCACAAAGTAAACTCTACCAATCTCTCTCTGTCTCCCTCTTCTTGTCTCCTGTGGCCCTTGCAATGCACCACGTCCCATGCTTGCCATATGGTGGAGAACTGAGAGAGGGCTGCACAGTTCCAGATTTCTGTGCCTAACAAAAGTAGGCCTATCATAGATATAGACTGTCTATCAATATATATATATATATACACACACAGTATATACACACCCACAGGCTCACGCAAACCGGCCAACAAATGCACAACAATCTGGATCACTACGGTCTTGAATGTGTTATTTTAAAGTTCATTACTTTTTTGGTTGCATCTGTTACTATGCTGGGACGCTCTATCAGATTGATTGTGTTTTTGTATGTTGTATTTCATTTCTTAAAGGAATATTCAGGCTGAATCAGCAGCATTTGTTTACCAAAGCATGTTGATTACCACAAAAAAAATGATTTGGGAACTCTTTTTCTATGGTCCATTTTAGACGTTCAACTAACTATGAGTAACTTTGCAAGTACATGTCAACTAGCAGTCATTAGAGTTAGTAGAATGTCTGCTTAATATCTGCTAACACTTTATTTGATGGCCCCCCAACAGGCATTCTACTGACTATAACTTTGCAACTACATGTCAGCACCTAACCTAACAGTCCACTAATAGTTGACATGTAGTTGCAAAGTCACTTATACTTACACTTAATGTCTAAAGTGGACCATTAAAAAAAAGTGTAACCAATAATTTTGTCTCGTCCCTCATTTTCACTTAAAATGGAAGTGGTTGGACCAATTTACTGGGACAAGCCGGAATTAATTGAGCTTAAGTTGTATTGAACCTAGAATATTCCTCTGTTCCTTAGTTTGTCTTAAATGTCTAATCTTTTTCTGCACTCGATTTATCATGAAGAAATGTTTTTTTTTTTTTTTTGTAACAGGAATTGCACCGTTTGCAGTTATTGTAGTACACACACATATGTCTGTGTCTGAATGTGAGCACACGTGCTTATGTGTTAACAGGGTCTCCACAGGATATTAAAGGCCCTTGAATCATCTGTCCAGCTGGCGGACCCACTGGTATACACACTTTCTCACACACACACACACACACACACACACACACACACACACACACACACACACACACACACACACACACACAATTGCAGTTCACAGAAGGCACTCTGGCTCGCAGCCTACAAGCTGTTTAGGGGGAGGCATAATTACAACTCTCTACTCTCCTCCATTCCAGTCTTAGGGCATCCATAGTGGACTCTCTGAACACATATAAAGAACACCCAGAGAATCTGCTGTCTGAACTCTCAGCTGGAAACTGCAAACCCAAATGTCTTCAGACGGCATCTCGGTTCATTTTCCATCCCTCTAACATTTCTCTACCATTCGTTGTTATTCTTTCTCCCTCGCATCTGGATGCATAGTGGGGTAGTGATAGGTTAGAGGGGGATATTTTCATAGGAGTGTTTGAAGATGAACGTTGTCTGGAAGCTGTATCTCATCTCCCGGTATTCCCCACCCTCTTTTCCTTAAACCATGAGCGGACCATTCCTCTCTACTCTAAACAAACCCAAGCTCTCCTCCATGTGATGGATAACAATGAACTCTTTGACTCCTTTCCTCATTTCTTCCTTCTCATCACTTAAGTTTTTCCTATAAACATTCAGTTCTACCAGGTGTTTTATCGGAAGAGTAAATGAGAAAATAATTGCCAGAACAGAAATAATACAAAGCACTAATTTTAATAAAGTGGTTTTTTTTTTTCAAGGGAAGGAGGCAGTGTCTCTTTTGTCTCCCTTGAGCTCATTGTGTTCTCATTGAGATACCAAAGTGTGGCATGAAACGGGGGGGAGGGGGGAATAGATCACTGTGATTGGCTGAATACAAATGTCAATGCAATAGTGCTTTTTTTTTGCGTATTCATCTGTTTATTTTTTAAGTATTTTTCAAACAGGCTTGATGTGACTTACTTTTAATAAATAGTATGTTAATAGAAATGATAAAATATCATATTATAAATATTATAGTGTGTTGATAGTCTCAAGTGTACAAAAATGTGCTCCATAAGCCTTTAACTTTTTTGAAACTTCAGATAGAACTGGAACATGCATTTATATTGGATTAAGAAAACCCAAATCCAGAGATGCACCACTGATTTCTTGTCGAAAAATAAAAGTTTATTGTTGAATAATAGAAGCCATTCTTTCATTAAATTCATGTCCAAATGCTTACTTTCCTACATTCCTTTCTGTGTGTGTTTATCTGTTCTTTGCTGATGTGGCTGCTGTGACTGCTGTAATGAAACAAAGCTGTGCATTTCTGTGTTTGTCACAATAAAAGAATAGCTGGTGAATGTTTTTAAAGGGCTCTGTTAGTAATTAAATGGTGATGACACTATGCTAAAAGCTGAGTTATTGGTGATAACTAAACAGGGTGAAGAAACTCAAACTTTATGATGTCTATAAACCAAAACAGATTGATCCATACAGGGGTGTCAGGCGCCCTTGGTGACCCAGGCCATATAAGGCATGAAAAGAAAGAAAAAAGAATACTCAGTAGTTTTTAAAAACATATTTAGTAGTTCTTTATGTGAGTGTAAAACAGTATAGCTTATAGAATGTATAATATATAATAACAGGCCTACATAGGCTATTTTGTTTGTTTTTATTTTCATTCATTAATGGTAGCCCTGGCACTGCACAAATGTTAGAGGAGGTGTTAGAGAATGTGCACTTTTTTAACTAGGAAACTAGTATTTACGATAATTCCGATAGCACGTGAAAGCAGCATAATTTTGATACCCATTTTCCCGAGATGGGCAGCCCACAAACTTTAAAAATGGCGGAGGGGAGGATGATTGCTGCTGTGACTGGTATTCTTTATTCATTTTTTTTTTTTCACAACATATTTACATACATAAATAATCATTTGAAATGTATTGTACACTATGTTGACAAAAGTTTTGGGACATCTGCCTTTACATGCACATGAACTTTAATGACACCCATTTCTTAATCCGTAGGGTTTAATATGGAGTTGGCCCACCCTTTGCAGCTATAACAGCTTCAACTTTTCTGGGAAGGCTTTCCACAAGGTTTAGGAGTGTGTTTATGGGAATTTTTGACCATTCTTCTAGAAGCGCATTTGTGAGATCAGGCACTGATATTGGACGAGAAGGTCTGGCTTGCAATCTCCGCTTTAATTCATCCCAAAGGTGTTCTATCAGGTTGAGGTCAGGACTCTGTGCAGGCCAGTCACGTTCCTCCACACCAAACTAGCTCATCCATGTCTTTATGGTCTTGCTTTGTGCACTGGTGCACATGGTGGAACAGGAAGGGGCCATCCCCAAACTGTTCCCACAGAGTTGGGAGCATGACATTGTCCAAAATGTCTTGGTATGCTGAAGCATTAAGAGTTTCTTTCACTGGAACTAAGGGGCCAAGCCTAACCCCTGAAAAACAACCCCACACCATAATCCCCCCTCCACCAAAATTTACACTTGGCACAATGCAGTCAGGCAAGTACTGTTCTCCTGGCAACCGCCAAACCCAGACTCGTCCATCGGATTGCCAGACAGAGAAGTGTGATTTGTCACTCCAGAGAACACGTCTCCACTGCTCTTGAGTCCAGTGGCAGCATGCTTTACACCATTGCATCCAACGCTTTGCATTGCACTTGGTGATGTAAGGCTTGGATGCAGCTGCTCGGCCATGGAAACCCATTCCATGAAGCTTTCTACACACTGTTCTTGAGCTAATCTGAAGGCCACATGAAGTTTGGAGGTCTGTAGCTATTGACTCTGCAGAAAGTTGGCGACTTCTGCGCACTGTGCGCCTCAGCATGAGCTGACCCCACTCTGTGATTTTACGTGGCCTACCACTTCATGGCTGAGTTGCTGTTGTTCCCAATTGCTTCCACTTTGTTAAAATATCACTAACAGTTGACCGTAGAATATTTAGTAGTGTGGAAATTTCACGAATGGATTTATTGCACAGGTGGCAACCTATCACGGCACCACGCTTGCATTCAGTAAACTCCTGAGAGCGACCCATTATTTCACAAATGTTTGTAGAAGCAGTCTGCATGCCAAGGTGCTTGATTGTATACACCTTTGGCCATGGAAGTGATTGGAACACCTGAATTCAATGATTTGGAGGGGTGTCCCAATACTTTTGGCAATATAGTGTATGTAGACCTATTATATACAGCGAAAATAGCCTGTATTTGACCGGAAATTCCATAATCATCAGCAAGCTGACTAATAATAGCACTGTGAATGTTTATATGGTTGTCAATGAATGGGACGCTAAATATAATTTTTGCTTTAATATGTTTTTCCCAATTAATACGTAAGAATAAACCTGGTGTCCGCCATGGTTCCTGTTCTTTCCGACAACAAAGCACTTGAATGCGACAAGCTCGAAATCACAACTTCAGAAGTCGGAAGTAGGAAACTTCCGATTTCATATGAAGGCAGCGTTAAATGAAAATTCCTTCCACATATATAACCAATCATTGTCAGAGGTAAAGATTCAAGCCAGTCAGCTTTCCTTATTATGCTAGTGCGTCATCAAACCTGCTAACGTGCGACAACAGGTGCGGAGAAACTTCAAAATATAGCCAAATGAACACAAATTGTTGAAGGATTCAAAAACAAGTGACTTACTAATCAACATGTGTGAATCTGCCATAATGAATGAAATGAGGTTGGTAGATGTTAGTTAGAATGGGGCTCTTCATCAATGTATGTTTATAATGATCATGGTATACGACACTGCAAGATTTGTCCCTTTCAATTACTAGGTCTATATTGACAAACGTTGTGTTGGTGATCAGAGACATTATAAAGCGTCATTAATTGACTGTTTTAGGTAATTGTCATAAGAAGTCAGCAAACATAAAATCTAACTGGTTGGGACAATCTTAATGTATATATTGTTTTTCCCGAAATATTCCCTCACAGACTGTGACTGAAGACTAGAGTAAAAATCCACAGAATGAATAAAAATTTTACCACAGTATTTAGTGTTGTTTTAAAGTTAAGTAAACACGTTTTGCACAAAATGTCATTTTCTTATTGAAATAGAATTGTATTTCTCTTTTATTTATTTTTATTTCTTAAAAGAACAAAGTTTAACAATATCCATCCGTAGAAGACTTGAGGTTGAGTATATATAGGCCTACCAACAATATTCTTTCTTTCCAAAAAATGATGATGATGATGATGATGATGATGATTATTATTTTGAAGCTGCAATAAAATATTCTACCTGAGAGTGCACATGCAACTTGAACAAGAATGAAGCTTATATGCCCTCGTTTTCTGTCTTTTTCTGTCTCTGAATTTCAATGGCTTGTGTCAGGGGCCCACACATATATTGTGGTTTTTCTGCTGAACTCAACAAAAAAAAGGTTTTCTTTCTGCAGGCCAGTGTGTGTGTGAGGTCATGTGCTTGTGCGTGTACAATGAAAGACAGAAAGAAAGAAATGGTAAACAAAAGTAATTGATGGCACATCTGTGGATTCTGAATGGTGATACCATTTGTCTACCCTTCTGGGAGATATAGCTCTGACAACTAGCTACCAGTTACTACAATTCCTATTTTTCCAGAGCGACCATTGCTTGCTCTTATAGAGCACCCAAGAGCATATGTCCAAACAAAGCCAGCTGTTGTGTTTTAGTGCAGTTATATTTTTGTACTGACACGGTACTACTGCTTATCTTCTTTAAATAACGTTTGCAGGGGGTTTTAGGATCATTTTTGTGGTCTCATTGCACCACTTGGTTCTGTTTTGGCATTCCTCGGGCGTCAATAAAATTTGATTTGTTCCACTTGAGGACCGAGTAGTTAATTAAGTTTGGGTTGAATCTAATATAAGCATGACTATTTAACGGTATAAGGCCATAACATAAGACTTGCATTGGCATCAAAAATAGCTCAGTGGAAAATTCCTTGTCTTCCTTGTTCCTTAACAAGAACTTTGCTGAATGGTCATGGAATGAATCAAGGAATACAAACAGTTTTCTAATCTTTACACATCTCATTAAAGTTGCGTAGGAGGGCAGAGTAAAAATTTACTGCCAATGAGAAAAATGCAAAGCATGCGAGAGGTGGACCATTGGTCGTATGGTAGAAGGCATGTACGCCCTTGATCTTTTAATTTGTGTTTTTTTTCCCTGCCTCCTCTCTGTCAGGGGCAAGATGGGTCAGACATCCCGAGCACATGATAATTCGAGGAGGAGGGGGGGACTGGCCAAGTGGACGCCAAGAGGGAAGGCATTCCGCTTCGGGAGATCCCAGGATCTGCGGGGCGACTGAGGGATCGCAAATCACTGATCTGGTAGTCCAGGAAGCATTTATCATAAATCTGAATCTTACTGATTTGTGTTTCAAATCCACCGGAGGCCATTGGCTGCATTTAGTGATTTAATGTGGTTGTCTCATGACTAAAATTAAAAGCTGCAAGGTACAAGTGTACATATGAGAGAGAGATAGTGAAGAATAAAGGACCATTCATATCCAGCACATGTATTTGTTGCGCATTTTCGTTGTGAATAAGACTGTGCATATAAAAAATGAATTATTATAGATTTTTTTTGTACTAACGAAATTTGACAGACTGAAATATTTTCAGTTTAACGTATGTTTCTTTTGAAAGTCAGCTAATAATATCTATTCATATATAATAATTGTGCATTACTACAAAGTCACAAGGCGTATTCCTGTATTAGTGCTCTTTTACTTCTTTCATGCTAAAAAAACCCCCAAAACTTTAAAATTATTTCTCCTCATTCACATGGGAAATGATCTTGATACAAACCTGCTTTAATTGAATAGTACAGACACTTTCCTCAGCACTTAATGAGTTAATCTTATGTAATTACCAAAGCTATTTTTGCTGTTTGCCTTCATTTATTAAATTGGGTTAAATTGCTTTCATTTCAAAGACTAAATTGTTTTTGGAGTTTCTTCACAAAAGAGTGTTATTGCTGTAATTTTGCTAATATAGGATAGCTTTCAAATATGAGTTTCATAATAGGTTTTTATTTTTTATTGCTGACAAGAGTTTTAAGATTGCATACGATCCCAGTGGTTCTTTGCAGATAGTCAAGGTTTAGCTGTGATATACATGCAAATACTTGGGTGAAAAAATATTACTGACCTCCTTAGTTGATGAATAGACTTAGCTTACTAATACTAAACTGTGTTAAAAATGTATTGCGTGTTCAGTATTCTGTGCTCTTCAGGTGAGGAGTGCAGTTGCTGCCTATGTAGAGCATTCCAAATTGATCAGTTATTATTATTATTACAGCAAAGCAGGTTTTGGCACAGACACCGAATGAGGAACATGAGGGGAGGAAAAAGATTAGTTGCAAGTAACATCAGCTTCTGTTCTTACAACTGTGGCAAAGTGTGTGTGTGTGTGTGTGTGTGTGTGTGTGTGTGTGTGTGTGTGTGTGTGTGTGTGTGTGTGTGTGTGTGTGTGTGTGTGTGTGTGTGTGTGTGTGTGTGTGTGTGTGCTTGTGCGTGGAACATTCTGTACCATGGCAGTGGAGTGGTCAGGAAATGTAATTTTTACCAGTAGTGGCTATTATCACATGCCCTCTAAAATACCTCTCCGCAATTGCCTTTGCCTGTCTGAGCAGAAATACACATTTGCTTCTCTACTGTGAATGCAATAACAATAATACATGAATCTGTGATATTGTGTTTCTTTATCACACAGATTGCATGTAAAAGATGTGGTGACTGAAATGTCATGCTCTTAGATCTGTTACAGTGGAATTGTTTTGACTAAAAAGAGCTCCCTCTTTATATATTGTTCAGATGTAGTCTGCTGGAGCATTAGTCTCTTATTAACATGACTTGACTCTTCTAGTCTAAACATACAGTAGAGTAAGTTCTTGTCTGAAGTCAGCTACTTTTGTTGGTGTTTCTTCAATGTTTTATGTATCAGAGGTTGATTTTTATGAAACCAAACAGATTTTTCACTGTTGTTCTTTTCTCTGTTCTCTATGTGAAGGTCACAGTAAAACTGTCTTAAACTTTTTAAACAATGCATTCATCCTTTATTATCACTTTTCAAATGCCCTTTATTATTTACCCTTGTTCTAGATCCAGACAATCTTTTAATCTGAACTATTGAAAATCCATCATTAAAAAAAATAATAATATTATATATTTAAAACTATGATAATTTGAACAGAGAGTGCATTAATCATTTTAACATTTATTGTGTGAATTTTTTTTTTTTTTTTTTAACTCAAATTGCCCATGTTGCTTTAGTTGTTGCGTCATTTACACAATGACCAAAATTTTCCTCTAATAAAGTTTTATCAAAAGTGGTTACCAAGGAGACAACAGTGCCATTGTAGAGTGTGCTTCAGATTAAATATGAGGCATTGGATTTGTAAGGAAAGCAAAGAAAAATCTAGGTAAACAGATTATTTTTATTTTTTGTAATTTCCAATCAAAATATATTTTTTGTCAGTGCAGAAAGTGTGGAAATATTATCTTACTGTGTGAACTTAGGATATATAAAATACCAACAATGGAAGCTTGTTTCCGGCACAGAATAAAAAAATAAAAAAGGTTCTTGCGTCTTTTTATCTTACAATTCTGAGTTTTTTTCTCGCAATTCTGACTTTTCAAATCAGAATTGCTTGATATAAAGTCGTAATTGCGAGTTATAACGTCAGAATTGTGTGATTATAAAGTTGCAATTGGGAGTTTATATCATGCAATTCTGACTTTATAATGCTAGATATGCTAGATATAAAGTCAGAATTGTGAGATATAAACTCACAATTCTGAGAAAAAAGTATTTTTTTCCCCTCAGGATTGGACTTTATAACTTGCAATTGTGAGTTTATATCTCACAATTCTGAGAAAAGAAGTCAGAATTGCGTGTTATAAAGTCAGAATTGCAAGATATAAAGTCGGAATTGTGAGATATAAACTCGCAATTGCGAGTTATAGAGTCCATTTGTCACGTATAGTTTTGGTTTTTGGTTCATGTTTCATGTCTTTTATTTTGAAGCTTAGTCACCGTCTTGTTTTCCCATTGTCATGTTCCTGGTTTTGTCATGTGATCCTGTCATGCGCTCCCTTGTCATGCGTTATGCAAGGCAACCTCCCCCAGTTTCTCTTGAAGCCAATACGGAAGTGACTTAAACTGCAATTCATCTACTGGCCGCTAGGGACAGGCTCCAAAAGGGAGCAGAATCTCATTGAGCCCCATGTTAAAATGCCCAACTTTACAGCAGAAAAAAACATGTTTACAGCCTGGTACAAATTGTGGTTTTGGTCTATATAGCTAATTTTGCCCTTCATGACAACTGTGAGGGGGGTGATTTTTTTTATAACTCATTAGTTTACATTATAAAAAAACCTTAAAGTTCTGCATAATTAAGGGCGTGGCCACTTTGAGTGACAGGTGGATTGCTGTTTGTCTGCTGTCTGTTAGTCATCACGTCACCTCAGCTCCACCCACGTCCCGCCTCTTTGCCCATTTTCAGTTATCCGGATGTGATGCGCGTTGACACGCTGCCAAGATGGCAACGGCCAGCTCGACCATACTTTACGCTTCAAAACTGCTCTTCAGAATCCTATGGGTGACGTCACGGACACTACGTCCATATTTTTTTACAGTCTATGGTTCTATGTTGTCATGTTCTGATTGGTTCATTGTTTGATTGTTCACAGGTGTTCCTTGTTAGTCATCAGTCTGTGTATTTAGCCCTCATGTTTGCCATGCGTCTTTGTCTCTAATGTCCGTGTAACCTCTGTTGGTGAGTTTTGTGGCTGTTCAAGTTTAGTTCATGTAGTATCAAGACAGCTGGACTTGACAAGTCTTTTGTTTATTTTGTATCTGTTCACACTTTCAATAAAACTGCATTTGGGTTCACTACAACTCGCTCCAGTGGATTAATTGTTACACCATTCCTGAGGGGAAAAAAGAAGACTTTTTTTCTCAGATTTGCGAGTTTATATCTCACAATTCTGACTTTATAACTCGCAATTCTGACATTATATCACGCAATTCAGACTTTATAACTTGCAATTGTGGGTTTTATATCTCACAATTCTGAGGAAAAAAAAGGCAGAATTGTGAGATGTAAACACAGCTGTGAGAGGAAAAAGTCGCAATTATCTTTTAAAATGTTTTGTTCTGTGGCGGAAACAAGCTTCCATAACCAAGCCTTAGCCAGACAAAAGAGTTTTTATTCCAAAAATGCTTTAAATGTCATTTCCACCACCAGGTGACTTGTGATTTTTTTTTTTTTTAAATGTGGTGGAAATGACACTGTGCTGAGAATGTTCATGACTCTCAAACTATAACAGTTATATTTTGAGGATAACACATTTCCTGTGAAATTATAGGCTATATACTCTTGTGGCTAAATAATGCTGAAACACTAAAAGTGTTTTAAATGAGTTTATTTTCTAAAGGTCCACAAAGCCAAAAGTGTCCATAGTTGAAAAGCACCTGTGTGTGTATTGTAGAGTCTGTGGTTAAAAGTTCCAGTTCTGTCAATGAGTAATTTCTCTCTCTTTCTGCCTCTCAGCCTGTCTCTCTTTTGCTGTGCAGAAAGAGGGAGAAAGACTGGGAAAACCTGCTGCTGTCAAATGGACCTGTGCTCTCCAGTGAGTGGAGTCTTGCAGTGTGTCACTGTGTCTCTCACTTTCCCCAACAATATCTCACCCGGTTTTATGAAGCTTTTTCAAAGAGTGTCTCACTACAGGACACCTGCAAGACATGTGAAAGGTAGGAACAAAGCAGGAGAAAGAATGAGGTACAAGACAACAAACGAAACAAATAAGAATAAATGAACAGAAAGCCATATGCCTATACAAAAACTATGCATATCGCTGCTTACTGCACACTGTGAAGTACTTAAATCCAGTTCTTCTAAAGAGACACAATCGCTGTATATGATGAACAGATTTATTTTAGGCTTTTATTCACATAAAAATGTAAGTAGAGCATTCAGATTTGGTAAAGGGACGCTCAAGAATCTTTGCTTGGCGCACAAGAACCAATGAGGTTCATTCTCATGTCACGCCAACACGGTTGAACTTCCCAAGGTAGAAACAGAAAAGCAAATGGAGAAAATTTGGTTTAGCTACTGTTCATAACATTTCAAGCAAAATATAATCATGTGCGTTTGATCTGAAATGGAGTACAAGGTTATATAAAGATCTCTCAGATTTCATTAAAAATATCTTCATTTGTATTTAGAAGATTAACTAAAATCTTATTTTTTTGGAATAACATAAGAGTGAGTATTGATAGAATTTACTATTTTTCAAAAATAATACGTGAAACAATATGCATTATGCAGAGATAAACATTTCACATTTGATAGTCAAAAAGGTCACATTTCAGAGATGAAGGTCTAGTACAGTGCAGTGCATTATGGGATAGTAAATGCAGTAGAGCTAGGTTTTCTAGATGCTTCAAAACACAAAATATCCTTCCTTTTCAAGTAGTTTTTCAAAAGATAACGTTTCTTGAACAGACTCCACAAAATGGAGACAAATGAAAAAAAAGCTACTAATTCAATTAAGACCACATTAAATGTCGCATTAAACTATTTCAGGCACACTGCTATCATCTGTTCTTGAATTTCTGCATGACCTACCTTTTTGTTTGTGTGCAATGATATACAGTGCTCAAATGTCACAGATGGCAATTAAACTTTTGTACAAGATTGTTCCACAGCAACAAGACTCGCTAATTAATAATTAAGAATTTTTGCACATAGCTTGTTTGTTCACACTTTTGATGTCTCAAGTACAATGAGCTAGAACATCTAGAAAAATAATTTAATGATCTTGGAATAGATGTGCACAGCAGTTTTGTAATTTTGCCTTTTTGAAACGAAGTAAGCCATTTTGCTAACTTCAGTATCTCACCTTTCTTCAAAACCCTGCTGGTAGATGCTGTAACTAACCATCTGGGTCCAAAAAGCATATTCTGAAAAAATAACTTTTTTTTTATTATTATTATTTTTTGCAAGCAAATTAGAAATTAAAAGCAGATCAAACACTCTGTCTGTTATGTTAAGTTTATACACTGCCCAAATGCAGTAAGTAAAAAATGGTTGCACACTTGCATCAGTCTTAACACCACTGTGCTCGCAGGGACACCAGTTCACCAATTGAATTAGTCCGCCTGGCTAACATCATGTTGAAGTAACACAGCCCAAGCGTAATTGGCTTGAGGGTAGCAAACAAACAAGCAAAACACAGTCAGCATTAGCCATCTGATTCAATTGTTTAATTAGGACATGCGTTCCAGCAAACACAAATTTATCAAAGGAACGGCCGTAACTCGTAGCTCATGCTAATCTACCGGCGCAGTCTAACGGGCTACTGCATTCTACTCAAGTATTGATAATCTACATTATATTGGGCTTTAAGATAAGTTACTTTAAGCTTAATTATATAACTATACTTGGTGGACCAACAGTTCTCCAGCCAACAAGTTTAAGTAAGCATAAATCATTTTAGGACTATTGTTAGGATTCATGATGGTGGTTGTGTCATGGTACAGGTTATGTTTGGCAAATGTGATTATGTGTGTGGATGAACCTCACACAAATGTAATGCATAAAAAATAAGCTTCTTTTTATGAATTTTTGGCATTGAATTTGTTTTTTAAATACAAACCCGATTCCAAAAAAGTTGGGACACTGTACAAATTGTGAATAAAAAAGGAATGCAATAATTTACAAATCTCATAAACTTATATTTTATTCACAATAGAATATAGATAACATATCAAATGTTGAAAGTGAGACATTTTGAAATGTCATGCCAAATATTGGCTCATTTTGGATTTCATGAGAGCTACACATTCCAAAAAAGTTGGGACAGGTAGCAATAAGAGGCCGGAAAAGTTAAATGTACATGAACAGCTGGAGGACCAATTTGCAACTTATTAGGTCAATTGGCAACATGATTGGGTATAAAAAGAGCCTCTCAGAGTGGCAGTGTCTCTCAGAAGTCAAGATGGGCAGAGGATCACCAATTCCCCCAATCTGCGGCGAAAAATAGTGGAGCAATATCAGAAAGGAGTTTCTCAGAGAAAAATTGCAAAGAGTTTGAAGTTATCATCATCTACAGTGCATAATATCATCCAAAGATTGAGAGAATCTGGAACAATCTCTGTGCGTAAGGGTCAAGGCCGGAAAACCATACTGGATGCCCATGATCTTCGGGCCCTTAGACGGCACTGCATCACATACAGGAATGCTACTGTAATGGAAACCACAACATGGGCTCAGGAATACTTCCAGAAAACATTGTCGGTGAACACAATCCACCGTGCCATTCGCTGTTGCCGGCTAAAACTCTATAGGTCAAAAAAGAAGCCATATCTAAACATGATCCAGAAGCACAGGCGTTTTCTCTGGGCCAAGGCTCATTTAAAATGGACTGTGGCAAAGTGGAAAACTGTTCTGTGGTCAGACGAATCAAAATTTGAAGTTCTTTTTGGAAAACTGGGATGCCATGTCATCCGGACTAAAGAGGACAAGGACAACCCAAGTTGTTATCAGCGCTCAGTTCAGAAGCCTGTATCTCTGATAGTATGGGGTTGCATGAGTGCGTGTGGCATGGGCAGCTTACACATCTGGAAAGGCACCATCAATGCTGAAAGGTATATCCAAGTTCTAGAACAACATATGCTCCCATCCAGATGTCGTCTCTTTCAGGGAAGACCTTGCATTTTCCAACATGACAATGCCAGACCACATACTGCATCAATTACAACATCATGGCTGCGTAGAAGGATCCGGGTACTGAAATGGCCAGCCTGCAGTCCAGATCTTTCACCCATAGAAAACATTTGGCGCATCATAAAGAGGAAGATGCGACAAAGAAGACCTAAGACAGTTGAGCAACTAGAAGCCTGTATTAGACAAGAATGGGACAACATTCCTATTCCTAAACTTGAGCAACTTGTCTCCTCAGTCCCCAGACGTTTGCAGACTGTTATAAAAAGAAGAGGGGATGCCACACAGTGGTAAACATGGCCTTGTCCCAACTTTTTTGAGATGTGTTGATGCCATGAAATTTAAAATCAACTTATTTTTCACTTAAAATGATACATTTTCTCAGTTTAAACATTTGATATGTCATCTATGTTGTATTCTGAATAAAATATTGAAATTTGAAACTTCCACATCATTGCATTCTGTTTTTATTCACAATTTGTACAGTGTCCCAACTTTTTTGGAATCGGGTTTGTAGTTAAGTGCATTTCCCTTCTATATCTCAATACTGTTACACATTTTGAAGTTAGTTTCCTTCTCAATGATTCACCAAAGATTCACCAAAACAATAACACAAGTGGCGTATTAATAATAAATATAAATTTAAAATAAATTTTTGTTTTACATTTTGTTGCATAAATTGAAGGCAGAACAACAAATACTATCCCCCACACCTATAGACTGAGCACGTAAAACGCTTGCGCATGACGCCACAGTTTTCACAAATTCACATTTTTGTTTTTTACATGGAGACGGTAAAGATATTGGTTTAACCTTGCACTTTGAAACCCGTTTTTAAAAGCTTGCATTTTCAGGCCCCCCAAAATGCCGTTGTCGTGTAAATGAACGGCCAAAACGCATAAGTTTTTAGTTGAAAATGATGTCGCGTAAACAAACCCTCAAAGACAGAATGATGGAAGGGATGAATAATTGCTGGTTGATTGATTTATTTACATGCATTAGAGATCCTAAAGGAAAAATTAAGTGTAAATGTATCAGTGTATCAAATCATTCACTTATACACAGAGCAATTCAGCTGGGCCTATTTACATGTCTGTTTCTCATTCAACCACCACAGGAAACCAAGGCAGAGAAACATGTGTTATTGCTTTCCCCGTGTCTCTCTTACAACAACACGTGCACATTGATTGCCTCTCCATACCTTTGTCTCCTCTTTTTTTTCTCAAGAGATCAACACAAGTAGCTTAACATACAAATAATAGCAAAGTATTTGTATCCAATCAATATAAGATAGCAATAAACTTTGCCACTGAAATGACAAGAATTAGTCCTTGTCTTTTAATTCAACTCAGAGTTTGTGTCGAACAAAACCAGTTGTTAGATTAAAAGCAAAGTTAAACAATGCCTTGCTTTGTGCTGTGTTTTTCTCTTTTGATTAATGAATTCAACCATGTGAGATGCAGCTTTTGCTCAAATGGTCTTGGAAAGATGAGAAAAACTGCTTCCAGCATGAATGAGAGAGAGAGAGAGAGAGAGAGAGAGAGAGAGAGATGGAAAGATGGAATATTAATACCACTAGCATAGATAATGTGGTTAATTACCGTGGCAGAGACTCCAGCCAAGTATTATATTAGAAACGGCACTAAATTCAGAGACTACACACACATACACACACGATTGTGCACGTTCATGCTCAGAAAGCACTGCCAAGGGGCCGATCACATCTAAGGGCATGCGATGCTTCCAAGCACATCTGTACAAAGTTACAGCACATTTCCACACCAGTGCGATTAAGAACTGTCAGTCAATTATATACGTGTGCACATTTTTACAGCTGGAAAAAAAAAATGACTTGTGCAAAGTCAGCTTAAATTCTCCCCAAGTTTTGGACCAAAACATTCTCTTTTTCAACATGGAAACTAGATTTAGTTTCACCTGGCTGGTAGTTAGTTTTTTTTTTTTTTTTTTTTTTTTTTTTTTTTTCCTCTCTCTCCATTCTTTCCACACTTTGTCTAGAAGTACTAAGGTAAGCATGTGGATTATTCCTCTTCAAGAACCAATTCCACATTCATTGTCATCATGTTGACTCACTATACCCCATCTTCACAAAAATGAGAGAAATAATGAGGTATATTTGCGAGAGAAAAACAGATTTGCACTTGGAGACTTTATATTTTTTTTATTTTTATATTTATATTTTATTTTGCCTCCAGAAATCTTAGAAATTATGTAGCGTTTCCTCACGCTTACAAGAGAAAAGCTTGCATGAGCTCCCACAAAATTTCCTCACAGAGATACCTTTTTGAGCTCAAGCTAAAATATAGATATTAAAAAATCCTCGGCACTGAAATATTTAAATGCCTTTAGCTAGCCAAAAGAACATCCTGCTAATATGTTTGATATAAGAGGCAAGATCTGAATAATTGATAGCTGCTTTTTAATGACCTGAAGATAATGTGCAACTGGAGTGAAAAGAGGCTGAATGTAGGCGGTAGAGGAATGTAGAGCGGAAAGGTGGTCAGAGAAACCGAGGGGGATTGTGGGTGGGGGATTTAGGCCTGTGCATCAAAATCTCTTTGTAGATGGAAGACGACCCCCAGAGCACCATATATCATCTCAGAACTTGATAAAACCCAAAAGTGGAACCGTGTGGATTGCAGAAAGTTATGCTTTCATGAAGAGCACTGTCGCAAAGTGCTACAAAAAGACTTAGTTAGAGCTTAAGATCTGTTTGATGGAAAGGAACAACATTGTAAAAAGTTGACAAGCTGTGTGAGCCCTGAATTTTTATGAGGGTTGGATGATATTTCGGTTTAAAGAAAATCAACAAAATGCAAGTAAAGAATTACGATGAACTAGCATTGGTAACATTTCTATATAGTGACCTATCATAATAAATTTGTATAAATTTGAATTATATGCATTTGTCTGGAGTTGCTCATTCATAAGACTTGCTGTATACCCTAAGTGCAAGCCAAAAGTACGAAGCCCCGCATATGACATGCAAGAAAAAAAAGTAAATTGTGCGCACGATTTACTAATTCGTTCCCTCGATTTATAAATCATGTGCACGATTTACTATTTAGCTCCCTCGGTTTGCTAAATCGTCCACACGAGTTACTAATTCGTTCCTTTGATTTATAAATCTACTATTATAATTTACAAATCTACTAATCTACTTTTTTTTTTTCTGCATGTCATGTGCGGGGCTCTGTAGAAAAGTACAAGTAAAATCAGAAAAACAAATTAAAGGCCTGTTCACACCAAGAATGATAACTATAAAGATAACCATAACGATAACTATATTAGCGTCCACACCAACGAACGATAACATTCTGTTTGTTCTAAGTGAGCGCTCTCAAACATTAGAAGCTGATTACTGGGATAATATCTGTTGTTACAAGTATTGAATGTAAGAACTGATTACAATTAATGCTATTTGTTGCATCAAGCAGCTTGTGGTTGCGTAAGGAATGACTTTGAATGTTAAAATATGTTCTTGAACCTCATAACAGTTATCAACAATGATGAGGGTCTATGCTTGTTTGTCGTCAGTTTGTGTAAACTGTTGGTATGATTTTGGAGTTTGCACTGGATCTTTGTCCTTGGACTGCTATGCATTTTCTCCTCTGCTGCACAATCACAGATGACCTTTACAATGTTGAATTATTGAGAAATTGCCTTGTATCTGTTCATCTGCCGAACCCATGCTCTCTGTGGTTTACCAGGTTTTCCAGACCATTGAGAAAGTCTTCCATTGTGTAAATCACGCTATTGGAGCAACCAAGCTTTATTATTCTGCAGGTTAATAATTTAACACTACACAATAGCTGCTTGATGTATTTGGGGGAGGAAGATTTTTAACGAAATCTCAAAACTGACACTGCATGGGTGACCAGACCTACAGGGAATCTCTGCTAATTTTTGAATGGAAAGCTGTGGAATTATATGGAATTTATTTAGTGTAAATTCTCCTAAATATTCAATAAACTAACATGCATGTAAAGGATGGATGGCTCTTCCAAATCTGCAGTGCTTTCACAATAGTTTCTCACAGGGTCTGATAATAACCTGTTTAACTTGTATACACTGACAGAAGATTAGATTTACAATATTAACAGCAAATACATGCCAATACCATGAGATAAAATAGAAAAGATGCTTCTTTAATGGTCTGAATCAGGAAAGTAATGAGAAGGTCATTGGGCTAATTCACTTCAGATTCCACATCCCAGCTGGTGATCTCTACAAACGACTGGAGCACAAGAGCTTCCAGAAAAAGAGAGGAAGAGAGGGTTAGATGAATGACAGGACATTTTGTCGGTCACTTGGTTTCTATTTCTCTGGCGTTGCACTGAATCGTTATTCAGAACCAGTTCCATTCAATAAGACCAGAATCGAATGATGGTCAGTTTCGTTAACGGTTCTCACATGTGCATTCTTATGTGATGCACTTATTTTGTACTTCTCAGACAGTTTCCTGCACTATTTATTCAATGCACTACTGAATGTACAGCGCAAAACAGACAAGTATAGTCAGATTACAAAACAATTTACTATAGGTCAATTCACACATCACCGACAGACGCAGACCAACGACAGCAATCATCAGATTACAGTACGTCAATTCTCAGACATTCCATGACCCAACAAACACCAATTAAGCAATGCTGTTTGAGTGAGTCAGTTCAATCGGTGAAAAGGAGAGCCGACCAACGCCGACAGATGCCAACATGCGTAACACACTGATCCAACAAAACCTTACAAAGGGCCAGATTTACTAAACAAGGCAAATAAGCAATTCCAAAAAAACTCAGATGGGAGTGGAAAGTTCTGCGCGTGATCTACTGACAACGCGCAAATTAAAGCACACAGACACAGCCGGATCATTTCCATAATGACTAACACAATCTACCAGTTAGCGTCTGGTTTAAGACGTGCTTTTTTGGGGTGGTAAATAATGGCGCAAACCAGTAAATTGATGAGCGCAAACCTTAGTAAATCACCTTGCGTGATCCATTTAAATACTCTCCTCCCATAAATTTTGCGTCTGAAAGGGAAACTCCTACAAGGTCAGCCGCAAAAATAACTGTGCCCACGCCTGTTCAGCACTAATTTTTCACTGCGTGTCTTTATTAAATCCTGACAGTAGTTTTTTAACACTAAAAGAGGGTTTGCACTGGTGTAAGCTGTTAGTAAATCTGGCCCAAAGTGTCTGTTGCCATCTGTCAGTGCCAGTGTTGCCTTGGCCTTATGATCCGGTTCTTTAGTGAATCAAAAACATAGAGCACAACCAGGCTGAACGACTCCCGAATGAATGACTTGTATGATTCAGTTCTTTATAGTGAATCAAAAACATAGAGCGCAACCAGGCTGGACGATTCCCGAACGAATGACTCGTATGATTCAGTTCTTTATAGTTAATCAAAAACATACAGCACAACCAAGCTATCTTGACTCCTGAATGAATGACTCTTATGATCCGGTTGTACGAGGCTTAAATCAGTGTAGTTTTTTGATTGGTTGTTCATATGACAAGATATACATTGAGTTTTGTCAGTAATATTTCATACAAATAAATGAATTGATTATTTGATTATTTTAGTTTGTTTAGTATCATATATTTTTAATATAGATAAGACCAGTTATTGCCTCAAAATATTGGGAAAAAGTCATTGAAAAGTCTGTGTAAACACAAAATAATTGTTTTAAATTTCTTTATTATTTGAAATGATCTCATCATTATCATTTAGAGATGAAATTGCATTTATTTTCTTTTTTGTTGCAATTATTTATTAGAACCATTTAAAGAACCAAAATCATTAAGAGGAATCGGAACAGTTAAATTAAAGTTTTGAGTCAGATCCTTTTGTAGAGAGAGAATTTGTGGTAGTTGACGTGGAGAATACAGAATATGAGCGTTATTGTCCACCAGTGATTAGATTAGCTGTGAGTGTGAGAGTAAGGGCTGGACATGGGAGAGAGGAGAGCCGGTCAGCGCTGTCGGATCAGGGGAAAGAAAATGTATTGAAAGCAGCTGTTAGACTGTGTTTCTAATGCCTGAACTGGACAGAGTCAGCATGGCAGCCACCCAAGAGAGAAAGAGAGACAAACAAAGAGACAGGTAGAGAGATAAACAAGACAGTCAGTCATACAGGGCCAAGTGTTTTAACAGACTCTGACATGGGCTGTACAGAGACTTGCATGCCAAAAGGAATTTTCTGTTCATCTTCAAATACGTCAAAAGAATCAATTTGGAGGGAAATATAGAATTGTAGAAGGAATGCAGGCAAGGGACATGAAGACAAAAGATTGTGGAAAGGAGGGGAGAGAGAAACGGAGAACATGGAAGAGATAAAGTGCAGAAGCCAGTTCATGAATGTACATCTGCTCTTGTCATGTTTATCCCTAGAAGCAATGTCAGGGACTGACAAGCTTCTGAGAATCCCTTGTCTGTAAAAGCTTCAGTCTGTCAGCTGTGCACACACACAGAAAAGCAAATGAATCACATTGGGGAGGATTCATTAAACAGTTTTGGCACTTTTGAGAGCAGTATTTCAGCACAGAAATAAGCATCTTGTTTGCTAACCTCAGCCACTATCCAGGTGCTAAATGCACAGAGAATATTTAAATTTTGTCTTTGTAATTCTTTTCAGTGAAAAAACACTGACTGCGCCTTTTTCACAAAATTCAGCACTATTTACTTGGTGCAATTAATGTTTTTAATTAAATTTGTGCATTAGTGGTGAGTATTATTTTGTGATTCTCTCTGCAGGTTACAGTCTTTATGAGTTAATCACTGAATCATTCAACCAATTCTATAAAAAAATGCTGATTCATTCAGGAATGAATCAAGTGACTGGCTGCGTCCGAAATCGCATGCTCTCTGAGTAGGTTCTTTTGATATTACCTTGTGCCCGTGTTCTATATACGTAGTATGAACGTGTGTAGTATAAATGTGCGTACTGTAGTACATATGTAGTACTGTACATATGTTGTAGTAGGGTACAGAGGGGCTAAAGGCAAAAAAATATATATGCTTTTCACTACTCCCATAGTGTATGATTGCAGAAAAAATATGTATGTTTGTACTGAACATTTATGGAGCAACAAATTTTGTGTGAAAATAAACCATAAAAGTGGTTTATTTTGTTTAAAAATGTATAAGGTGGCAATGTGGACAGGCTCACCAACATGGGGCAAAAGGTACACATTATTTATACAAATACTTTAGCTAAAATAATGTCTTTTAATAATGTTATATTAATACTTGTTGTTCAAAATAATCACTTTAGCAAAGTTTGCACTATTTTATGTTTATTTTGATAACTTATTGATAAATTATTTGTTGCTCAATAAACATACTGTCATTAAAATGTTAATATTAAAATATATTTTAAAAATACATACAATAATTTTAAAAAGTAAATATTCTGAACGCATTGAATGAAAGCCCATAATAATTGTATATAGATTTACAGTAGTAACATTAAATCGTATATTACTATATGATATGATTAATATCATATTTTTTAAATATGGTTTCATTATAAATATGGTGGACACCCAACTTATTATATGATATTTACCATCTGAATCTAACCATGTCATGTCAACAAATGGAAAAGTCAGCCAGCTATTTATTATCATGTTAATTGCTGTGCCTTTCGCCCCAACAGCAGGGGCGCCTTTTACCCCAAATACCATATTTTACATATTCTTCCATTATTGAAAAACGGTTGTTATAACCCCTTAACTGTCACCCCCTTAAGACTATAGAACATTAAGACTCGGACCTTTCCGATCAAAAAGGTTTTGATTAAAAAAGTAGTTAAAATGAATTTTTTGAATATGAAACCTGGCACCGCACACTAGGGGGAGGAGCCTACTAAAAGAATTTAAAGTACAGTTTCCATGGTAACGCAAAGTCCAATTTCAAAATGGTTTTCACATGATGAATTTTGAGTTTGTAAGCTTTTGAATGATACCTAATTTATGATGATTACTAAAATTAAGAAGACCTTTGTCTCAAAATATATTCAGTAATTTTAGCGATTCTCATTTAAATTTACAACATTTAAAAAAACATCAAATATTAGATAAAATTTGCACAGAATTAACGTTGCACTGCTAGCTGCGGTCAAGGATCAGCCAAATTTCTACTTGCATCTCGAAAAGCGGATGTTTTGGAAAGTGCTGAGGCAAGTTTTTGTGCCATCTAGTGGTTTAGAGGAAAATAAAATCAAAGGAGCCTTTTACCCCGTGGAGCCTTTAGCCCTGTTGTACCCTACATGTTGTCATTATCATGTGACCTACCAGTGTCAGTTTTGCTGCATCACTGCCATTCACAAACCCTCTCCTGTGGCCTCATGGGATAGTAAAATGTCTATCAAATGCTTCGCTTCAGCATTGCGGCGAAAGTAGTAAGTCATCCGGGTATTTTTCTCCTACTGTGAGTTCAGACATACTACTCTTTCCCCATACCGTTTTTTTAATTTTTTAATATTATTTTATACTATTATAAAGTATGGAATTTGTGACAAGCAGGACGAGGCAGAGAGCCGTGGGAACAGAATGAGGCCAGTGACGCGAGTGACCATGTCACCTGCGCACCACACCTAATGTGAGTCCTTCGCTGTCATCACTCCTCCTTTTATCATTCTGGAGCTCTTCCTTGGGACTCGCGTCAGGTGTGACGTGCAAGTGACGCCCATTATCACTCACGCCACCGGCCTGGCTCCATTCCCACGGCTCTATGCCCCTCCCTGCTTGCCACAGAAGTATGCAAAATGAGTGAGTCAATGAATCATTCACTTAAACAATTCATTTAAAAACAGCTTCAATCAGGAATGAAGTGACTGTCTTTTTATGTGAGTGACTGAATCATCCATTCAACATATTCGATCAAAAACATTTATTCATTCAGGAACGCAACTATTGTTACGTAATGTTTTTTTGTTTTTTTTCTGAACTACTTGAGTGAAAATTAAAAAAAGTAACTGGCAATATTGTCCGAAAGGTAAGTTTCTCAGAACAATTAACTTCTTTCTTAATGTAACTGTTTTATAAAAGCAATTTCATTCTTAGTGAATTCCCCATATAATTGTTTGCAAAAGGAAAAAGAAAAAATGACAATTGCTTTATTTTGCAAACACACATACACACACACACACACACACACACACACACACAAAGATCAAACCACTGCCAGCACATCTAGAGCCAGAGCCAGTCTTTTAAGCCAGAGCGGGTGGATTGGTAAAAGGAAAAAGAAAAACAGAAGGAAAAAAAAAAAAATAAAGCATGCCTATCCAAGTTTTCTGAAAAGCATGACTTAAAAGAAAAACACATTCTCTTTTAACCTCTGGCTTTCCTCTATTGCCCCACCTCTTACTTCCCATGTTTCTTTGGAGGCACACCAAGGCTGTACGTTTGTGTGTATGTGTGGTTTGCCGAGAGTGTGTGTGGTTTCAAAGCAACAGAATGTGATGAGGCAGCTCTTTGTTTGAAGTGAGGATAGAGATGAAGGTAGGTAGGTGTGTGTGTGTGTGTGTGTGTGTGTGTGTGTGTGTGTGTGTGTGTGTGTGTGTGTGTGTGTGTGTGTGTGTGTGTGTGTGTGTGTGTGTGTTTGTTTGGGGTGTGGAGAGCTCTGTGTTGAATAAGAAAGACTTGAAGATCCTTTAACTGGCCTCTGGACTAAATTCAAACCAGCCGTCCAAAGAACCGTGAGACAGAACACAGCCAAAAGAAACTGTCCAAAAAAGTTTGAGGCAGTAACAGTCATTTGTACATTTCTGCAAGAAGGATATAAAAAAGACTCCAACAAAACAAGGCTAAAAGTATGAGTGCTTAACAAACACAGGCTGAGTGTAGTATAAGCTCAGGCTTGGATCTGTGAGTGTTGGCAGCTGTCTGATCAGAGAGGAGGGGGGAACTTTGGTGAGTCGGCCTGAAGGTCAGTAAAACACAAGGGAGAGAAGAAATAATGGCTTGGCATGGGGAAACTGTAGAACGACTTGCTGCAGCAGCAGAAGAGAAAGGACCATTTGAAAACAAAGCACGATCATGTTGCTGCATCTTTAACAAACACCCTCACTAGTAGTTTGTGTGCTTGGATGCATGGGATGAGTGTTATTGGGTGATTGAGAGAGAGAAAAAGACAGAAAGGGAGGGCTGTTAAAGGAATAGATCATCCAAAAATGAGAATTCTGTCATCATTTGCTCCCCCTCATGTTGTTCCAAACCAATAAGACTGACTTTCTTCCATAGAACATAAAAGGAGATGTTTTTTTGGAGAACTGTACTAGTTGCTATTTTTCCATGCAGTTACAATGAATTAGGGCTGAGGCCTTTAAACCTCAAAATAAGACATAAAAGCACCATAAAAGGACCTTTAAAGTATGCACGATAAATCACATTTAAGAAACGTATTCTTTTTAAAATATATCAGTACAAATATATCAATGTGCCAGCATTGGATATATATTGGATTACTTTTGCCACCATTAATGTTCAAACTTTTCATCTTTTAAAACAGAAATAATTTAATGACAGGGTTAAATGTAAATCAAATCTCAAAATAAATATTCCTTTTTCATACTGTATATTATAATGTTGTGATGTCTAAATTCATTTATAGCATATTAAACAATACATTTTTACATTTTAGTTTCGATTTTTAATTTTAACAAATTATTTAGACTTTTTGTGAACAGGATCAGGTCATTCATAGAAAAGTTTTTTTTATAGAAATAATCAGTCCATGAATCAGACATCACACATAAACATGCCAATGAGATGTAAAAATGTTATGTAAATAATGACGTAAATTTTTATTTGCTATGATATGACTTCAGAAGATTTGGAATATAGTGCATGTGTAATATGGGATTTTATGGTGTATTGTCATCTTTTTGAAACTTGAAATCCCAATATATGCCTGCATGGAAAAGATCATCATGCACATGATCAAAAATGTCTTCTTTTGTGTTTTGCAAAAACTGAAATTTCTATTTCTAGGTGAACTATTCCTATTCAAATGCCCTCAGTAGCTTGTGTACTAGGCTGCACGCTGTACATGCTTGTGAGTGAGAGAGAGAAAGGACTGTTAACAGCCAGAGACCTGCAGGCTATCAACAACTGTGCATAGCGTCTGGGGAGTCCCTTTGAAAATGTAGTGCTTTGGGAAATACACTCACACAATTTATTTGGGCTCAATAAAGCCGGTGAGAAATTTGCCCAGTTTACATCACATACTCGCTTCCATCTCTTCCTCGGCAAAGCTGAGGAAATGAAAGCGTCAAATAAATATCCATAAAATTCGAACGCAAGCCCTTTTGGTGATTTGTGAATCTGGTGAATCTGCGATACCCAAAAGACTGAGAGGGAAAACAGAAAAAGTGTGTGTGTGAGAGAGAGAGAGAGAGAGAGAGAGAGAGGTCCTTCCTGGATATTTATACACCACTGACTCACGCTAGAGGAATCACATTAGCTATGGCTGCCATGGTTTTATTGGAGCTCCAGCCGGGCCATTCTAACCAGCAAGGGCCCCCTCTCCCCATCTCGGTCCCCCTCTCTATATCTTTCTTTCTCTCTCTCCTACTCCATTTCTTACAGCCCTCAGCTCAGGCACTTAGTTAATGATGTGTCATTTCCTGTCATTGCTTGTGCTGTGTGTTAGAGTCTTGTTAAACTCAGATATATGTGCAATTCAGCTGAACATATGTGCCTCAGAAAATACTGTGAAGGTTATCATGAAGTTTTATGACACTGTAGAAAGTTTCTAATTTCGTCTGAATTGTTTTTTGTTTTTTTTATGAGGTAAAAAATCCCTGTTTGTTTGTATCAATCAGCTTATCTGTGTTTGTGCGATGCAGACACAATGGACCCTATCATACACCCTGCGCAATGCGATGCAATGCTAGTTTTATCCCGACGCAGTTATCATTTTCACGTCCAGCTCCACGTTGTTTAAATAGCAAATGCACTCGTACCCATCTGTTCGCCCATGGGCGTGCTGGTCTGAAAACGAGGTGTGTTCAGGCGCATTTTTGGCTCGTTGCTATTTTGAGGCAACTGAAAATGACTGCGCCATTGACCAACAAAAACCTGGTCTAAAGTCAATAGCGCAGTATTTTTTGTGTTATTTAAAGGGCACATTAGTAATATGCGCCTATAGGCGGGTGCACAACGCGCGTACACTCTACTTATTACACACACAGGGTCGCGCAGCAGCCCACAAACGTTTTTAAATAATAATAATAAAAAAAAAGGATTCCTCTCTGGAAAAGCGTTCAGTCTTTCCGCTCGCAAATCCCGCCATGTAAATAGCGAACCCACCTTGGTGCAAGTGCAACTGGCTTTTAAAGGGAGTGGGAGATGAGACTCTGATTGGTTTATTGCACGTTACGCCCAAAACACACCCATGACTCATTAAGAGACTATGTACAACCCTTTTGGACCATGCGTCTGGTGCGCCGACTGTTTTTTTTTTCCGTCGTTAAACTAGCAAAAGTGGATTGGGACATGCCCTAAGTGCACTTGCTCCATGCGCTTCAGACCATGTGCTCAGATCGTTAAAATAGGGCCCAATGTCAGTTCGTGTATTAGTGGTGAGGATTTGGAGTCTTTCTGCAGGTTAAATGATTAACCTGCAGTAGGTGGCGACAAGTGACTTCATGAGTGAGTCATTAAATCATTCATTCTTTTACTCAACTGATTCATTCAAAAACAGATTTATTCAGGAACAAATCAAGTTAAATTTCTATTAATGAGTCATTGAATCATTTACTCAAACGATTTCTTCAAAAACACCTGAAACAGTTATGAACAAAACACCATTACTCTGTATTGCTCAGATAAGCAACGGTTCTGCTTTGGCGTCGTTTGGAACTATTTGTGTTGGTGGAGCAAGAACAGACAACGTAACTTGCAATATTGTGTCTAAAATGTGAGTTACTCAGTATTAACTTATGTTTATTAAACAGTTGCGTAAAAGCTACATCATTCAATCATGCTGCCTTTGTTGCTAGTTCTAACATCACCTTTTTGAATGAATTTTTAGACACGTATACAATCTAGCAACAGCAGATCATAAATCCGTGGCGTTTAAGACTGGAATACACGACTTTTAAAATCGGAAAAGAATTTAAAACACTAGGGATCACGCAGAAACATGCTAGATGTGCGACAAATTAAAACAATATGTGTTCGAAAATTGGCTCAATATCTAACATTTTGATATCCTCCGACTGGATGGAAACATAATCTGGAGCTTAAAAAATTGCCCCAGGCAAGGGTCACAATTCTCTCTATATATCCCCATTCGTCCAACCAATTCTTTATTGCCTACTTATATTGCTCACTTTCTCTCTCCCCCCATCTCTCCCCCCATTGTTAATAGACCACAATGACATTATAGACACCATGCATCCAGACCCCCAGTTTGAATGCAACAGCACTACCTCATGCATATGTATGATCTGAATAATTATGTATATCTTAATCCAAGAAGTGTGTGGGCTGATTAAACATGCCTACAGTCTTTGAACATAGGCAATTCCTCAACAGAGCAAAATAAACAAACAGAATTTTATCATGCGCTCCGAAAAAAGGGAAAAGGAGAAAGAAGCAAAATGAAGCAAGTGAGAATATGAATGTCACTTATATAAATGCGTTATTTGGGGCTGTGAGAACAATAAACTATAATAAAAAGTCTTTGAAATCTTTCAGTCCATGAATAATAGAGGTCCGTTTTAAACTGTTTCAAGGGGAATTCTGCCTAACGACCACAGGCTAATGTCCCATCATCCTTCTCACCCGTCGTGCTTGCTGATTGGTCAGACATTGCACACAGGGGACGAGAAAGAAAAAAAAAGAAGATGCTTTCTTGTAATTGCATCAGCGTTCCTTACATTAAAGAAATTAAGAAATCGAACAAAAGCTTCAGGCAAGCAGAGAATGTTGGAATCACTAGCTTGCCGAAGATAAACTTCAGGAGTTTTTTGGCCTTGTTTATTTGGACTACAGCACAAAAATGGCAAGAGACACTAGTCAAGCAAAGAGACTTAATGGGGTTCTCAGTTAGGATTTATTCAACTTTGTCTCATATGTTTCTCCTACAGATTCTTGGGTCCCTATTAAAATCTTTGATGACATTGGTGTCTCCTAAGCACAGTTTGTGACGTTTCTTTTAAAACTGTAAAGGACATATGTAAGATTCCTTGAATTTTTTGTCAAAAGAAAAGAAAAAATCTGGGAAGCATTGCTGTCTAGAAACATTTGAGACATTGAAGAGATCTGATTTCTTCAATCTGAGATCTGAGTTTTGTTTTTAATTTTCTGTTGTCTATGGCATTGAAGCACATGCTCTGATTGTTATGCTCTGAAAGCTACATCACTGCAAATATATTTTTCATAATATGTATTTTTGTCTTTTAACATTGAGTGTTTTAACCCTCCATAAGAACATGAACTTCGTAAAAAGGTTCTTATATCTTATACCAAAATTTTATAAGATATATACAGATGTTTTAGATGTTGATGCACATTGTGAGACATCTTGTTCTATTGGCATATTTTCACTTGTTTTAAAGCATAAACTTATAACAATAAATTTCTAAGTAATACATTTTAGGTCCCTGATTTGAGCCCTGGCTTAAGCCCAGAAGTCCTTTCTGTGTGGAGTTTGCATGTTTTCCCTTTGTCTGTGTGGGTTTCCTCCGGGTGCTCCGGTTTCCCCCACAGTCCAAAGACTTGCAGGTTAGGTGGATTGGATATGCCAAATTGTTATAGGAGTGTGAGTGTGAATGTGTCCCGTGTCAGGAAGGGCATCCGGTGTAAAACTGGTTCCAAATCAAATGTGTGTGTGAACCAGGAATAACGCTAGTAAGATGGATGGATGCATGAACAGGCTGTATGTTGTTAAGTGATAATAGTACATTTTAAGCTGTGCCTTTTCTCTCTCTCTCTTTTATGCACTGTCTCTGCTTTGCATCTCACAAAAAAATATCAAAATGAGAGGGTAAACTTGTGAAGGACATTTCACAAGTAGGCAATAAACATTTTTTCTTATTTTACTGCAGAACTGTAAAGAGCTACTTTAGACTTCATGATATGGCTGTTCTGTTGACCTGCACTATACCACTTCAGGTATCTTTCCTAGCCAGACCATTATATAGCAAATATAATATTTGCTCAGATGCCCAGCTCACATTTAACTCTCTAGAGTTATTCATTACAAACTGACAACTGTGAAATGTGGTTTAAATTTATTACTTTTGCATTTAAGGCTTTTAAGCAAACGTTCTTATCCAAAAAGTGCTTTAATACATTATGGATTTGCCAAGAGTTTCCAGAATAGAATTTTAATCATATCAAGTAAGTTTATTCCATATCTACAGTAAATGTTTGTTCATATGTAGTTCATATATCATATAAATTGCTTTTTTATACAGTTTTGAGACTGAGATAAACGTGTGTTACTCCCACAGTGTGTGTGTGTGTGTGTGTGTGTGTGTGTGTGTGTGTGTAAGATTAAATTGGGTTATGTTTGGCTTTCAGAGCAGGTAGATGTGTTTTCTAAGGTGAGCTCACAGCTAGTGCACGTGTGGGTTTGGGGTTTTAGGGTCAGCCTGGAGACGAATTTGTTGTACTTGGCCAGCTGAGTTCCAAATCCAGCTTAGGTATGGGTGTTTGTGACCCAGTGTATGTGAGGTAAGCACAGTGTGAAGCGATCTGCGTGTGTGGGTCAGTCCTGGTCTTTGTTGACTTTGGCCGGATCAGTGAAGTTGGATACCTGCCTAACACGACACACTAATCAATCTCCCTGAGTTATGGACCTCAAGAAGTTTGTATTTACTTGCCTTTTATTTTCTACTACACTATTATTAGATTTATTTACACTACATGTCACTCACCGTACATCTCAGTGTATTGATGCCATTGGCATGGCTGTTGTTTTAGTATGTGTTGATAATGCATATAGTCAGGCAAATTTGTAAATCACTCTGGTGATGAGTGTTATCATGCTTTAGGGAAGGCTCTCACTGATCTCACTACAGTGTTCTTCCTCTGTGCGGACATGGTGAATATATTAAGAATTGACAATGACTGGCCAATGTCCTTGTGGAATGTCAGGTAAAATTACAAGCAACTGTTGAAAGACCTTTCCTGAAGCGTTTATGAAGTTTTGGATGCCTTATAAATGCCATATGCAACATATAAATCATTTAGACATACTATTATCAGAACGTATAAAGCGGTCTTGTGTGTGTGTATGTATACTGTATATATACTACTGTTCAAAAGTTGGGGTCCTTAAGATTTTTTTTTTTTTTAAGAAATTAATACTTTTATTCAGCAAGGATGCATTAAATTGATCAAACGTGACTTTTACATTGTTACAAAAAACTATTTCAAATCAATGTTGTTGTTTTGACTTTTCTATTCATCAAGAATCCTAATCCTCCGGTTTCCACAAAAATATTAGGCAGCACAAATGTATTCAACATTGATGTTAATCTTGAGCAGGAAATCAGCATATTAAAATGATTTCTCAAGGATCATGTGGCATTGAACACTCAAAAAATTTAGCTTTGCCATCACAGGAATAAATCACATTTTAAATTTGTCTTTTAAATTGTCATAAGATTCACACTACTACTGTTTTTACTATATTTTTAATCAAATAAATGCTGCCTTGATTGTATTACATTATAAGTAATACAATTTTAGCTTTTATACTTTAAAAGTGTATATAAAACACTGTTTAGTATGTTTTTAAGCCACAAGGGCACAGAAAGTCCCTGTAATCCATTCATACAAGCACACACACACACACATACATACAAGAGTTTACATAATATTGTGTTAATGTTACATGAAAAAAGACTGTATGCTAAAATTTGACATATATTTGCATTGCAAAGGCTTTGTGTATTGTTTCCTAAATAAATAATTTCCAAACTACATTATGAACAGAAAGAAAGTCAAGCACATAGTTTCATCTTAATGAAAGCGTGTAGAGGTTAGTCATTTCCTTTAAGGAGGGAAGGACAGCCAGGCCTCATTGAAATGCTAATGTATGCATAGGGCTAAAGGGTTGATTTGACTGTGTAACATTTGCTTGCGGTAAGGAGCCTTAGAGTCCAGGGTCAGACACAGCATGGTGGCTCGACTAAGGACTGCCCTACATTTCTGTTCCCGCTTTTGTTTTGTCCCTTGTAGCGCAAGCTTCGGTTTGAATTCGGCGTCTTCATCAGCCCATATCTGCATTAAGATACAGTAGCTCATTAGAATACGAAAAAAAAAGACAATAAATTGAACAAAGATGCTATGTTTCCCTCCTGGCCACACAATGCTTATCTCACCATAAGACTCGATGAAGGAGGGGTTATCACATGTTGGATGTATTAACAAGTCTGAAGGGTGAAAAGGGGTAGAAAACCACAAACAATACCAGAGGCCAGATATTTGTTTATTCTTGATAAATTAAAGTTGATATCCTAAGTTCAGTCCCTAATGGTTGTGGCACTGCTCCGGATGATAATAATGGTGGTGGTGTCAGGGATATAAGAATGGCGATTAGCTAGAAACTCCAGGCAAATATTTAATTTCTTCTCATAAGTATATACATCTGCACCAACCCACACCCCAGATTGGCATACACTTCCTAAAGCCTTCAGCGGGCGCATTTTTCTGAGAACTGCTGCCTAAGAGCCACACAAGTGGAGAAAAACAAGGGTTGAAATGAAAGAAAGAGAGAAAAATGAAAAGATTAAATGACATGCTGTTCTTTGCTCTTCTACCATCGCTGAGAGCAGCTTTGCCACCCTCTCTTCTGTTACTTGACAACTCTGTCACACTCAGCCTTGCAGGCCTGACACTCACACACAAACACACTCACAAACACACTCACAAACACAAGCAAGTATGCTTGCTTGAGTGCCTGTGCTCATGAATTCACACCAAGACAGGCACAAAGAGTAAGTACTATAAATGACCAGGCAATGCCGACCCTGATTTCATGACATGAATTTAATGCAATGGGCAGTCACTTGACTGAAACTGTTCTTATTTTACAACAGCACTGTGAAGAGCTCCTTTAGACCTCATGATATGGCTGTTATGTTGACCAGCGCTACATTCCACCAATTCAGGTACCTTTACTAGGCAGACGTGCCTTTATATGCCATATATTTGCTTGCATGCACATTACAACTGTGAAATGTGGTTTAAATTTATTACATTTACATTTAAAAGGATAGTTCACCCTAAAATGAAAATTCTGTCATCATTTACTCACCCTCAAGTTGTTCCAAACCTGTATGAATTTATTTATTCTGCTGAACACAGAAGAAGAAATTGTGAAGAATATGGGTATACAAACATTTGATGAGCCCCATTAACTTCCATAGTATGGAGGAAAAAAAATACTATGGAAGTCAATGTGGCCCATCAACTGTTTGGTTGTCGACATTCTTCAAAACGTCTTCTTTTTTGTGTTCAGCACTTGAGGGTAAGAAAACTATTACAGAATTTTCATTCTTGAGAGAACTATCACTGTTATCCAGAGTGACTTACCAAAAGTGCTTTTGAGACAATGAATTTGTTGCGAGTTTCCAGAATAGAGCACATTTTGTGTAATGTATTGAACATTGTTGTTGCAAAATTTGACTAATACTGGATGGATGGAACAGCTGTAAAGCCAAGTTTAGTCTGAATCTATATGTTGACTCATTTGTTTTACTCCTGTAAACTTCACTTATTCTTCACTTACTCTATTCTGAGGACTTCAGATGACGCCAACTCTGAATCCGCATACACAACTGCCAAATTTTCTATATATTGTAATCTTTATGATCACAACCTGCAATAATTGCTTTAGTGAGCTCATTGTTTTGGCCTAAATGAATATGATGAACATGATTTGTATTATCTTAGAACTGTACATTTCTGACATATGGACAGTACTTGGACACAGTCACATCTGACAACAGATTACTCTAAATCGTAATGTAGAAACATGCATTTTCTGTAAAGCTGCTTTGAAACAATATGTATTCTGAAAAGCACTATACGTCTATAAGTGTGTGTTTGTGTGAAGGAGGGGTACAGCCCACTCCAAGCTTCTTTTGTCTCGGTATCTCTCTCCAGCTGAATGTCAAAGCGCAACAAAAGGCAGTTTGTCCCTGTTGCAGTTAGCCTGGACAGCGCTGAAGACAAAAGCCTGAAAACTTTCACAAAGACAAAGCAAGGCTTAATTGCACACAAATGTGCCCACATTATGTTTGTGTGTTTGTGAAAGTTCCTCATTTTGAGCTCTCCAAAAAGGGAAAACAGGCGGAAAGACGAACAAAAACAAAACAGGTTGCCGCGCATAAACCGTCTGTTGGCATACTGAAATTACAGGCTAAACAATGAGATTGTAAAGCAGCTTTGTTGGGGTAATATCTGCCACAAAAACAGTCACACAATAATGGCAGCTTGTTTTTAACTTGTAGGTAATCTTGAGGTAATTTTAGATTAGTGCTGTTTTGTTTACATACAAATCATAGAATATTAAAAATGAACAGTTAAAGTCTGAACGACATTACATATATCATAGTTATTTGCTTCCATTTTGTGTTTACTTAACCTTGTGTTGTTTTAAATTTCATTCTGTGACTTCCTTTCATATGAACCAATGTTATTATAATTGCATGGTGTTGTTTTGTAGCTTGACATCCCAGATCCCCATTCACTTTCATTTTAAGTGAAAAAAGAGTGTCCATTACATTATCCATTCATGCCTTTGGTGTTTCACAAAATTCAAAATTGATGAAAGAATTTTCATTTATAAGTGAACTCTCCTTTTAAGGTCATGTTAGGTGTTTCTTTTTATATATTATGGTGCTTTTACACTGATTCAGGTAGACAGGGTAAGTGAGGGAAAAAGAAAGAGAGGAGAGAGAGAGAGAGAGAGAGCAGGTGGGAAAGTGGGACAACAATAAGCCTAGGGAAAGACGTATTATACGCTTGAGGGAGATGTAAAAGCAAAGAGGAATGGTTGTTTTTGTCACTGTCACTAAAAGTGAGACACCATCCATAATTCAAAACGGTCACTGTAGTCCAGACAGACAATAGCCGCGTGGGAAAGGAAAGCTGAGCATGTGCAATATGCCGGAATACTCCATGTGTAAGTTCTGTATGAACTTATGAGTCGCATTAGAGGAAAATGCACATGCGTATGTGCTAAGTGTGTCAAAGTGCATGTTTGTGTGATGTCTGCATGGAGGAATTTTGCTCATGACAACCGTTCATCTGTTTTCCATTTCCTCGGCCTGTTTGGCTTGTCTCACTCACATTAAATGATCTCCTAATGCGTTTCCATAGTTACAGCAGCCCTATTGCCTCAACACTACAGTGGCAAACCTTCAAATACTCAGCCATGTCAACTATATATATACAGTATATATGATGTGTATACAGTTTAAAATCATCAGAAAGAAGTCTTTCGAGGCTTTTTTGATTAAAAAAAATAAAGAAAAACAGTAATACTGTAAATTATTATTAGATTTAAAATACATTTTTTTGTATAATTTAGTCATCACATGGCAAAGTTGAATTTTCAGAAGCCATCAATCCAGCCCTCAGTGTTGTGTGTGTGTGTGGTCCTGGTATACCCTGCGTTATGGGGACAAAATGTCCCTACAAAGATGACAATATCCAAAATCCATGTCCTTGTGAGGACAATTTTTGGTCCCCATGAGGAAAACAGCTTATAAATTATATATATATATATATTTTTTTTTTTTTTTTGAAAAAGTAAAAATGCAGAAAGTTTTCTGTGATGGGTAGGTTTAGGGTCAGGGGATAGAATATACAATTTGTACAGTATAAAAATCATTATGTCTATGGAAATCCCCATAAAACATGAAGATCCAACATGTTTACCAGTTGAAGAAAATAATAATTTTATTTGCACTAAGGGTCCTGATCTCATTTGGTCTAGTTTGACAAAATTTTGAGCCCAGCTATCTGGCCCGTCTCCGGAGGATTGTAGCCTGAGCATGCTACATATAGTATTAAACTCACAGACTTGAACAGAATGCACATGCCCTCCAAAATGTCTTATGTTAAGACAGGGACACCCTCTTACCTGCAAGAGGGTATCCGGGGCCCCGGTGCAGGTTGCTGTGGGCCCTCCTCGGTTGAAATCTCGTTCTGGGAGGGGGGTCCGTCACCGTCTTTCATCTCTCTAGTAACAGCCCTGTGTGAAGATAAACATACAGTGAATTCACTAAACAGTTGATGTACTTTTGTATTTCAGTGCAAAAAAAACAAAACAAAAAAACTGCCTAGTTTAACACTTTAGGAATTACAAATTATTTGGATCAGTATTCTAAAGTAACTAAGATGATAACTCTCTAGTAATGACTGACATCATTGTATGCTTTTGAGGTTTTTGTAAGGTTTTGATAGTAATGACTTAAGTGTTACTACGTCTTTCAGAAGGAACTACTCATTATTTGGATCAGTATTCTAAAGTGAAAAGCATGAAAACTCTTTAGTAATGACTGAAGTCATTGTAAGCTTTTTGTAAGGTTTTGGGGAGTAATTCCTTCTGATGGATTTGGTAACCCTTGAGTTCTTACTAGTGGGTTACCATGATCTTCACTTTAAAATACTGATCCAAATAATTTGTAATTAATTTGGAGGGATGTAGTAACACTTGAGTCATTACTATCCAAAACCTTAAGTTTACAAAGACTTCAGTCATTACTAGTGGGTTACCATTATCTTCACTTTAGAATTAATGGTAACACTTTAGTTAAGGGTCCGATTCTCACTATTAACTAATTGTTCAGCATGCACATTCCTAGGATATAGGCTGTTTATTAGTACTTATAAAGCACATATTAATGCCTTATTCTGCATGACCATATTCTACACTACTTAATCCTGCCCAATACCTAAACGTAACATCTACCTTGCTACCTATTAATAAGCAGTAATTAGGAGTTTACTGAGGCAAAAGTCATAGTCAATAGTTAGTTAATAGTGAGAACCTAAACTAAAGTGTGACCGAATGAAGTATACATTATGCATTATTCACATTAATTATGAATCTATATATAGTAGTTCTCAGTAGTTCTCTAGGAGGTATGAAAAAAAAATAGTAGTTACTGATTAGCTAATAGTGAACTACCATATTCAACTGAGCACTATTGCTTGTTCTTGTTAGTTAATAGAGTGTTAATATTGCGTTACTCATTTGTTCCTGTGTAGTTATTCATTAATGATGAAACAATATTCTAAAGTGTTACCCCTGCTGCTAACTGCAGAAATACTGTAACAATGTGCTGTGAAAATAAGATTTTTGAAAATTAAGACTGTAAATTAGCCTCATATTTTTTTTTTCATAAAACTCTGAAAACCTGCAGAAACATTTTGTGTAATTTTTAAATCATGAGATTAGAGAGCAGTTATTCATTAAATGATTGTGAAGAGTGTTATAACTGAAGAGCATATATCCAGAGTAGCCTTTCTGCATTTTAAAGAGCTGATTCATGCTGTACAGTCCTTGTAAAATAAGCATTGCATCCAGCCCGTAATTTGTCAGCACATTTGAGCGTGATTTGATTTGCATAATTCCTTTAGTGTACCTGGCGGTAAGACAGAGCATACAAGTACAGTAAATAGTGGTACCTATTCTTAATGAATTTCCTCCACAACGCTCATATAGAAACCTGCTGGTGATGTTAGTAGTGTCTACTGCTCATCTTGGTTCATCCATTGTTTAAAGGCTAGACAAGAGCAGCAATATTTTTCTGTTTGATCTTTACCGCTCTCTCTATTTCTCACTCATTCTCGCTGTTCTCAGGGGGATACGTGTGTATACAATGATCAGTTGAAAGATCGCTTGGAGGAAGAACTCTTTTATCATTGCCAAAATGATCACAAGGGTTACATGAAAGGGCCGTTCTTAGTGCTAGGACCTCTCTCTTTCACCTTGAGTGCTCATGTACAGGGTTAAAGGATGAATTGAAGGCTTTATAAAGAGATCACATGGGCGCCCACAGGTCTATCATTGTTCATTCTCTCTCCGGGTGAGTGAAAGTCACTGAGAGAGGTCAGATTTCAAAATGTATGCGGCCCCATCGAAATAACATTACGCTAAAGGAAGAGGAGAGTTCTGCTCAAACGCTCAGAGCCCGGGGCCTTGTCCATTTTCAAGGTTTCTGTTCAAGGACTGTGTTTTTTTTACTATCCATTATATTCCAAGCATCTAGACTTACAGTCTGGCCATAAGACTTCATTGTTTTAAAGATCCTCATGTGGATCTGTTTGTGTGCGTGTGTGTGTGTTTTCGTATTATCAGTGTCTCTTGCTGCTGCTGCAAACCTGAAGCGTATTTCCTGTACTGTTGAATAATGCAAAGCCCGCCGTCTCCAGGCTATTGTAATGCTCATCTTATGCTGGTATACTCTGAGCGGGCCGCTCCCGGCTGCTTTTAAACTACAGTGATGCCATCTCATCATTCGTGAGTGCATTGTGCTGTTTGCCTTCAATGAGTAGATGGGCTGCTTCAAAGACCTCCAAACGTTCAGTTTTTGCACCTCCAATAATTGGGGTCACTGGTAGAGAAATGAAGACGCTGAGTGAAAAGAAAGTGAAAAGTGAAATAAGTGCACCGTGTTGTAGTGCATGGATTTATACTGGCTCCAAAAAGTATTTGGACTCTTAAGCCACACATAAAACTGTGTGAATGGTATTTTGTTACATACAAAGGGATATTTAGAAGAAAGAAGTAGACTTTTCAAACTAAATATTTCACAACAAATAGTTTGGTAGGTTTAGCAATAGATTTACTGATAAAAAAGACGCAAAGTTGGTTCTGAGAAAAGTTCTGGCATTACTTGTTTGCACTTGGTTTGATATCAATGCAATGAAATTCCTACATTTCTAGTGTGACTTAAGTATACAATAGTGTAAACGTAGATGACAGTACTTAAGATGTTTTTTTTTTTTAAATAATGTAGCTTGTTCAGTACCATACTGCCTTTGTTGTGTGACCAAAACATTGCTGTTTTAATGCCACAATGTATTGCACACTCAGTCTGAGTTAGCTGACACAATCATCTAACACTCTTCTAAATGCCTTTGCTCTTTCTCATAAGCAGAAAGTCTGCATGGCATTTTAGGTCTGATATATCAAGATGAGTAAACTTCACCTCTTCTGCTGTAATAAGTTATTCAACTCAGATATATCAATTAGGCTTTATTATAGTTTTTTTTAAAAGCTTTTAATTTATTTATTTCCTAAAGGAAATTTAACAAATATGAAAAATGTGTCTGTAATTAAATTATAAATTATATAATCACATAGTTATATTTATAAGATTTTCACAGCTTTTTAATGTAGTTTCATTTAGTGAGTGCTCCTAGCTAGCTACTTTTCAAAATAATGAAAATCTTATTTTTAACATTACTTTTATTGATTATAAAATGTTTTTCCTTTTTTTATTAATTTAATTTAACTTTAATTAAAAATAGTTTGTGTTGTAGCAGTTTAGCCATGAGAAATTTCTCTATTTAATATAATTAAATACTGTAGTTTAACTACTTTAAACTTTCGTTACTAGCTTGTAGCTTGGTGAGGTAAAGTTTCAAAGTAGCTTCCCCAATACTGATGAAAAGCAAGACAGAGAAAAGGATGGCAGAAGAGCATAGCCTTTCAAATTGTGATATTTTATGGTGCACTTATTAGGTTCCCAACCCTCCTTACTTTAAGAACACAGTGAGAACACCTAGGGGACTGCTGTTACACACACCTGCATTCAGATGCCCATCCTACTCTGTATTGCTATACTGGGAACATACACAGCACTGCGGGGCTCACACGCATACACTTAGTCACACTGCTTTTTAAAAGCTCTCTGTGGACATGCTTAGTTTCTGGCCCAGGGGCCCGACAGACACAGATACATGTATAGTATCTTCTTTCTTCCGCTCAAGAAGAATGCAAAGGGAGAGAGGGAGTCATGTAATTTTCAATTACTCTTCTTTGATGTTCCTGTGAGCAGCAGATTTCTGATGTTCTGCCTCTAATGTTCCACATCTATGGAATCTGCTCTCATTATCTTCAGCTCATCTCACCCATCCTACACACTTACCTCTGTGCGTGTGTGTGCTGAAGTCTTCACACTGCATTAGGGAAAAGCAGCTTGTCTGGCCTTTTGATTAAACATGCTAAAAAAACACTGATCTGATACAGCGTGACCCTCATGTGGAACAGCACTGGTTTCAAAGCTCTGTCTACACCAAACAGCATCATCAAACACATAATCATATGCACAGGCATCTTCAAATGATTAATGTTGAAAGCTGAGCATAAAGGGGGGGAGACTCCCCTGTCTCGAAACATTCCGGAAAGGTATGAACAAATCTCTGTCTTGATTTGATTTGAGAGGTAATCATTTTAGAGAGGAGCAATCGCCTGATGCGAATATGAGTGCGGGGTTATTAAAGCTATGTCATGATGAGCTTTACCTCCAACTTTAAACAGGTCAAATCAATGCTAACAGTGTTGGAGCAATATTCTAGTGCACTAACGGATGTCAGAGACGCAGGGCTCTCTTTAAGTCTGTGATTTATTATCCAGTCAGATTTATTCAATCAATTAAAGGCCCATTAGACAGCTCAGAGAGAGGCAAAAACGAGTACCGACAGGTGTATGTGCGCACAAGAGCGCCTGCGTGTGTAAATGTTAATGTATCAGGATATATCAGGCATCTCTAAGAGCCTATTAGTCGTATTCCGATCGATTTTCAGTGAGGTCGATCTGGTTAGCGAAGATCAAGGAGACTTGGATTAAAGTTTGCAACATTTTCATTTCCTCTCCTCATTTTCCCTGTCTTTCTGGAGGCTGCATGAATGCTGAGCACCGAAGCATCTTCTAGTAATGATGTTTCTCTGTTGCCTAAAATATGGCAGCAGATGTTGCCAATAGATGGAACACAAACACATTACTTTAATGCACTTACTCGGCTTGGAGTTCTGTTCAGAACTTACAAACTTTGGATGATAAAATGTACACAAACGCATACACAGTGATCAAACCAAGATGGATGGATGGGCAAAAAAAAAAAACATTTATATAATCCTTTGTGCTCCACAGAAATCATACAGTCATACAGTTTTGAAACAACATGAGGGTGAGTAAATGGTATATATTTAATCATATATGTTAAGTTAAAAAAGTTTGGGGTCACTAAGATTTTTTTTAATTTAAAGTAATTAATACTTATATTTAGCAAGGACATGTTACATTTGGTCAAAAGTGACAGTAAAGACTTATTTTAAATAAATGTTGTTCTTTTGAACTTTCAATTAATGTATCACAGTTTCCACAAAAATATTAAGCAGCACAACTGTTTTCTACATTGATGATTTCTGAAGGATCATTTGATACTGAAGACTGGAGTAATGGCTGCTGAAATTCAGCTTTGCCATCACAGGAATAAATAGCATTTTAAGATATATTAAAATAAGGAAACAGTTAAATGTAATAATATTTAACAAAATGACATATTTTACTGTACTTTTGATCAAATAAATGCAGTCTTGGTTTTGGTGAGCATAAGGTTTTGGTGTCTTTCAAAAACATAAAAAAAAAAAAAATTGCACTGCCCCCTATATACTTAGTTTATATATATATATATATATATAAGATTTGTTTATGTGATGTATGACTCAAAATCTGCTAAGGAGTAATAATTGAACAACAGTTTTAAAAAGTGATTTTTCACTGTTATTTACAACAGGATCTCATTTCCCATTTTTCATGGGTTTAAATAAAAGAGACAATAAAAAAAAAACACTCCTTTCCTGCAAAAAATAAACTTAATTTTTCGACGAATTTGCGACAGCTGAATGTAACATTTTAGTCAAGCCAAACATGTCAGTCTCTGAGTAACGTGTAATTTATTTAAGTCACGAATGAAACCTTTCTGTAAAATAAGTATAATGAACTACGCAAAAAGCACTTTGAATGTCTCCAGCACATTGTATAATTTACCAAAAATCAAACATTTTCAACCCATATCCAAATAAGGGGTGAACATAACACATTTATGGGCATCAATTACTACACTGAATACATGCCAGATAAGAAATAAATAGTTATTACCTTACGATCCATCTAGTTTCAATCCACAATATTTGAATATCACAACATTGATGTCTGTCAAAAAATACTGTGCACAATGCAGAGGTCCAGTGAGTGGGCACATTTCCTGGAAAACCAACGCAATCTCACAGCAATTCTTACGTATTTTACAAGGTGGCTAATTCGTACAAATTCGTACGACCTTACTCGCACATTTTTGTACGATTTGTCTAGACTAATGAACAGTTAGTTCATGCGTTCATGACCTCAAGGCTAGATTATTGTAATGCTCTACTGGGTGGTTGCCCTGCTCGCTTAATAAATAAATTGCAGCTTGTCCAAACCGCAGCAGCTAGAGTTCTTACTAGAACCAGGAAGTATGACCATATTAGCCCGGTTCTGGCAACACTGCATTGGCTCCCTATTAAACATCGTATACATTTTAAAATCTTGCTGATTACTTAGAAAGCACTAAATGGTTTAGCTCCCCAGTACTTGAGCGAGCTCTTAACGCATTATACTCCATCACGTCTATTGCGGTCTCAAAATTCTGGCCAGTTGATAATACCTAGAATATCAAAATCAACTGCAGGCGGTCGATCCTTTTCCTATTTAGCACTCTGGAACAGTCTTCCTAGCATTGTTCGGGAAGCAGACACACTCTGTCAGTTTAAATCTAGACTAAAAACACATCTCTTTACTATGGCATACACATAAAACATTTTTAATTTCTATTATTCAAATCAGTTAAATGATTGTTTTAGGCTGCATTAAGTAGGTCAGCCGGAACCGGGAACACTTCCCATAACACCTGATGTACTCGTTACATCATAAGAAGAATGGCATCTACGCTAATGTTAGTCTTTCTGTTTATCCCAAGGTTTTCTGCAGTCGGCCGGATCCGGGCCGTATCCAGACCAGATGGTGGACCTTAGCCTGGAAATGACGACCATATCCCTGAAGTGTCTGTAGAGACCGTGTCAATTAAACTCCCCCCTGTAAATGCCGCATCGACACGACATCCTTATTAAACCCGTCCCCGGCGTGACGACTCCAATCTTTCGAATAATCCTACGAATATCTATTGATCTAATATGACTTCTGACCTGTAATGTGCCAGAATCATAATCATACACTATTTGTTCGTCGGCCAGAGGAGAACTGGCACCCCGACTGAGCCTGGTTTCTCCCAAGGTTTTTTTCTCCATTCTGGCCCTGAAGGAGTTTTGGTTCCTTGCCACCGTCGCCTTTGGCTTTTGGCTTGCTCAGTTGGGGACACTTAAATTTCAACTATATTACTGATCTGCCCGCATTGACACTATATGATAATTGAAATGAGCTGGATGACATCACCGTTTTCACCAGAGCGGCTGTACAGCCGAATCAAATTCCGTTGCATTATTTTCCTGTTACCACTGTGAAGCTGCTTTGAAACAATTGCCATTGTAAAAAGCGCTATATAAATAAAGGTGATTTGATTTTGATTTGATTCTGACGTTCCTGATTTGAATATTTTCAATAATTTTTTAATCTTGACTGATCATTTTTTAATAATCTTGGCAATAGATGAACTGTTAAATGAGTGATCTTGAGATGAGTCCCTGTAGTCATCCAATTTGAATCTCATATGCTGATGTAATATGTATATATATTATAAACTTGACAGGTGATTTTTACAAAATGTATGAATACTATCTTCTCAGCTGTTTAAAATATTAAGCAAATTTTTACTGGCATAGATCCAGAGCACATGATATTCAGTAATGCTTCCTAATCCCTTCTGAATTAGTAATTTTTTTCATAAAGTGGATAATGTCCGAATAATGCTTTAACGCAGGAAAAGAAACTAGAAGGAATTCATGCAAATTTATAAAAAATAAAATCTCCAAATCACAACAAGTAGTTCACTTGCCACTTACGTGCACACTGCTCTAGCTCTCAGCATGCACCAGCGAGAGAGAGAGAGGGGGAGAGATGTGAGGATAATTAGCTGTCGGTTTGTGAGTGGTGATCTTCCTCTCCGCTGAAGTCTCAGTCACAGCCACATAAACAACGGCACATGAATAAAACATGGGCGACAATCACTCAAAGTGCAGTGAAAACACTGCACTGGCTTCAGTAAATATTTCATCTTCATGTCTCTGTGTGCCTTTGAGGTCTGCTCTATCCTCATTACTGCATTTTGTTAAACATTAATGGGGCCAAGTTTTTGGAAGCTCCTTTAACCTGCCCTCTCCCCCTCTCTCTCTCTCTCTCTCTCTCTCTCTCTCTCTCTCTCTCTAGCTCTCCTTTTCCTCTTCCCACACTTTCCCTGAATGATAGCACCATACCTCTACCTACTCCATCACTCCTCAGATCTTACTTATTAGATTTCAGACTCGTTGGTTTTGCCGCGTTTTCGAGTTGAAGCACATTTGTCATCTGCTCTGTGGTTCCTTCAGAGGGTCCGAGATGAGCAGCTCTGCCTTGGAGCCATTAGCTGAGGGAGAAGGCCAGAGCTTGTGGGATGCTATTCTAGTTTTTATTGGATTTCGCTCAAGCTCATGCATCCAGCCCTACAGGGATGCGTCAGGCAAACGTACAAAGATTCAATAATTCATCATATACAGTGGGGAGAACAAGTATTTGATACACTGCCGATTTTGCAGGTTTTCCTACTTACAAAGCATGTAGAGGTCTGTAATTTTTATTATAGGTACACTTCAACTGTGAGAGACGGAATCTAAAACAAAAATCCAGAAAATCACATTGTATGATTTTTAAATAATTAATTTGCATTTTATTGCATGACATAAGTATTTGATCACCTACCAACCAGTAAGAATTCCGGCTCTCACAGACCTGTTAGTTTTTCTTTAAGAAGCCCTCCTGTTCTCCACTCATTACCTGTATTAACTGCACCTGTTTGAACTCGTTACCTGTATAAAAGACACCTGTCCACACACTCAATCAAACAGACTCCAACCTCTCCACAACGGCCAAGACCAGAGAGCTGTGTAAGGACATCAGGGATAAAATTGTAGACCTGCACAAGGCTGGGATGGGCTACAGTACAATAGGCAAGCAGCTTGGTGAGAAGGCAACAACTGTTGGCGCAATTATTAGAAAATGGAAGAAGTTCAAGATGACAGTCAATCTGCCTCGGTCTGGGGCACCATGCAAGATCTCACCTCGTGGGGCATCAATGATCATAAGGAAGGTGAGGGATTAGCCCAGAACTACACGGCAGGACCTGGTCAATGACCTGAAGAGAGCTGGGACCACAGTCTCAAAGAAAACCATTAGTAATACACTATGACGTCATGGATTAAAATCCTGCAGTGCACGCAAGGTCCCCCTGCTCAAGCCAGCGCATGTCCAGGCCTGTCTGAAGTTTGCCAATGACCATCTGGATGATCCAGAGGAGGAATGGGAGAAGGTCATGTGGTCTGATGAGACAAAAATAGAGCTTTTTGGTCTAAACTCCACTCGCCGTGTTTGGAGGAAGAAGAAGGATGAGTACAACCCAAGAACACCATCCCAACCGTGAAGCATGGAGGTGGAAACATCATTCTTTGGGGATGCTTTTCTGCAAAGGGGACAGGACGACTGCACCGTATTGAGGGAAGGATGGATGGGGCCATGTATCGCGAGATCTTGGCCAACAACCTCCTTCCCTCACTAAGAGCATTGAAGATGGGTCGTGGCTGGGTCTTCCAGCATGACAACGACCCGAAACACACAGCCAGGGCAACTAAGGAGTGGCTCCGTAAGAAGCATCTCAAGGTCCTGGAGTGGCCTAGCCAGTCTCCAGACCTGAACCCAATAGAAAATCTTTGGAGGGAGCTGAAAGTCTGTATTGCCCAGCGACAGCCCAAAACCTGAAGGATCTGGAGAAGGTCTGTATGGAGGAGTGGGCCAAAATCCCTGCTGCAGTGTGTGCAAACCTGGTCAAGAACTACAGGAAACGTATGATCTCTGTAATTGCAAACAAAGGTTTCTGTACCAAATATTAAGTTCTGCTTTTCTGATGTATCAAATACTTATGTCATGCAATAAAATGCAAATTAATTACTTAAAAATCATACAATGTGATTTTCTGGATTTTTGTTTGAGATTCCGTCACTCACAGTTGAAGAGTACCTATGATAAAAATTACAGACCTCTACATGCTTTGTAAGTGGGCAAACCTGCAAAATCGGCAGTGTATCAAATACTTGTTCTCCACACTGTATGTAATCAATGTATTCACAGCCCCTTCAGATTTTGCCCTGGTATTGTATAAGGCAACATAATAACTGTCTGGTCAATGAGTATTCCATAAAGGCTTGTTTCTGACCTTGGATGTGGCCTTGTTGCTGTGAAATTGACCGCAGGGGTGGCTGAGCTTTGTGTGTGGTGCTTTGGTGTTTTTCCCATTCTACACTCATGCTGTGACTAAAGTTGGGATTTTCCTCAAATATCTCTAAAGCTCATTTGTTCACCCCCTGCTTTAGCAGATCTGTGGGACTTTTTTCCACTTTTGTGAATTCTTCTTGCATATTTATTCTCGACAAATTAGCATTACAATCATGTAGTATTCCCTATTGTGAGGGCAAAGAAGGAGGAAGTAGGGAACAGAAGGAGGTTACGGGTAAACTACAACAAGCTACAACGTGAATTTCCTGGATTAAGCAAATGTTGTGTAGCTCTGAACAGACTTGGCTTTAAATTAATCTGACCCAGTACATGCATACAGACCAGCAGAGCAGTGTTAATTTTGACAGCAAATTTTGATTTAGTTTTAGTCATAGTCTTTTGACTAAAATGCCATTTAGTTTTAGTCATATTTTAGTCACCTGAATTGTTTTTAGTTTTAGTCTAGTTTTAGTCGACTAAATATCATAAGATTTTAGTCGAGACGACTAAAATCTAATGAGTTTAGTTAAATTGTAATGCATTCATTGAGCATTTAAGCATTACATAACCGACTGTTACTTGAATGCACGTCAAAACTGACATTTTGACATAATTGTTTTTGACATTAAAAATACACAAAAGAGAGCTCAATACACTTTTTTTGGTTTGTTTTTTAAAATCATCTATATAGTTTTTATAATGTTGTATTTCTGTTTTAGTTAGTATATCAGGTTAAGCTAAAGCTTCAAATGTTTAAGTTTATTTTTTTTTTAAATTTCAGTTAACATTTATTTAATTTCAAGTAATGAATATTTTTTAATGGTTTTAGTTACCTATTATAACCCTGATACTTTATTGAATAATATGTGTCAAATACTGTTCTTAGTCTTTCCTCCTGACTATGAATTAAATGGGAATGAAATTAAATACAGTTTATTGTGTCTGTGCCTTACTATTGCAATTGCAGGCTTCTCTTTCAAGTTCAGATGAGGGAGATAAAATATTCATTGTTACAACCGTCTAAAACATATTACTATATAAACATCGTAAAGTAAACATTGTCATTATTCCTCTGCATTAGTTCATAAACAATTACCTGGCATAAATTTGCGTTATTCATTGATTGTGAACCGTTCTGAAACGCTGTTGTGTGAGCCTGTAGGACGCACAACAACGCCGTGTTTTCCCACGTTTTAGATCAGCACGTTACAATTCAAATGTGCGCATCTATTACACAGGACATCAGTACTGACTGGATCTCTTCCCTAATCCTCCCGCCCTAACATTTTCGTCTCGTTTTATTCGTTGACGAAAATGACAGTAGATTTTCGTCATAGTTTTTGTCATCCAAAACTGGTTTTTATTTAGTTACTGTCTCGTTTTCTTCAGTGAAAAAAAGGTTGTTGACGAAAATTATGACGAAAATTATTACTGCAGCAGAGGTATTGTTTTTTTCAGTTATCCACCTTAATGAAAAAGAACTGAGGAACACTAGGGCTAAAATACACAAGGGATGATTATCAGAGCAGAACAAGGAACATGTGTGTAATTCAATTAGAAACTATGGAACGCAGGCAAACAGGAACAAGGAAAACCAAACTAAAGGTACTTTTACACGACAACGTTGTACTGAAAACGAAGACGTTTTTTCTTTGTGTTTTTCGCATACAGATGACAACGATGTCAAAACAATCCCCATTCACACGGATCTACGATCTGCTCCCTAAATAACAAAGAAATTAAACATAATCCTTACAGTTTACGAGTTGGGGACGTGCCAATGAGAAACATGGCGGAATACCACAATAGACCCAGGGCTCTCAAAATCACTAGCCCGACATCCCTGGGCTAATGTGTTTTCCAGTCGGGCTACCAAAATGTATCACCGCCCTGCCCGATGGGCTATCTTAAATTAAATTCCTTTCTTTATGTGTGTTGTTCACTCTCTTGACTTGTTATTTGATGGAAAAAATCGATTGCGGAAGTTTTGATCATGCTGATTTGACCGCAGTGAAGTTTAGATGATTGGTTTCACACCGCACGCACAAGCAGTGCGGAGGCAGCGCAGAAGCTGTGCTTATGGAGAGCGGGAGCAGCACGTTGTGCTTTCACACTGCCAGCGTTTGTCGCGCGCAGCTGAACCGTGGCATGTGTACTGCAAATACAGACAAGTATCGTCCATTCCGTCCTTTTCCGGCATTCTCCTCCGTACTAAAAATAGTACTAAAAAATAAATAACATTCAAATTAATTGTGGTGGAGGAGAGAGAAATTATTGTGTTTGATTTCATGGTAAAATGCGACGAACGTGCATAACTTTTTTACTTTCATTTTCAACTCTTCAGGGAAAACCAAGGAAAACATATGCATAGAACACCTCCTAGTGGTCATTATATAAAACACAAAGGACTTAAAAATTATTAAATATTGTTTAATAACTTATGTAACTCTGTGAAACACGGTGTGTATATGACAGTAAGCTAATGAAGCCTATATCCAGTCTTAGCTTGGGTTGAACATATTTAGTGTCGCGTGTTTGTGTGTTCAGGAAGCTGCAGTGACGGAAACAGTGACAATTTAAGATTGTGTTTAGACTATTAAGGAAATGTAATTTTGCCAAAGAACTTTTACTTTACGTTAAAAAAAAATTTTGCTGAATGAAAGAGATTGCTTGCAAAGTGGAGAAAATTGTGAAATCGGTGACACGTATGTGTGAAAATGTTAAAAGGCGCATGGATTTACACCGGTATTTCAGTTCTGCTTATCCAAAAAAAGACAGGTCAGAATAGAAATGCATAGAAATTTCAGTTCAGTTAGAACCAAATACATACGTGTTTTTGTTTTTGATTGATATTTCGACAATTTTCTACATAAAAAAATTGTCTTTTTTTTTATTCTGGCTAGTTAAATTCTTTTCGGGCTACCAAAATCTCAAGAGTGCCTGCCCGAAGGGCTACCAGGGATTTTGAAATTTTGCGAGCCCTGAGACCTTTATCACACGCCCTATTTTCGGTAAGTGAAGCAGTGTATCACTACATCCGGCACTATCGCAACGCAATCAAAACTAATGGCTGAATCCTATCGCCGGTGTTACTGCAGCGATCCGGCTGCTTTAATTCTAAACAACGACACCCTTACCTCAGTTTTCATGATTTGTGTTATTTAAAGGGCGCGTTAGTAATATGTGCCTATAGGCGGGTGCACAACACATAATACACTCTGCTTATTACACACACAGGGAATACCTGTGCAGCAGCACACAAACATTTTTAAATATTAAAAATAAAAGGATTCCTCTCTGGAGAAGCGTTCAGTCTTTCTTCTCGCAAATTCCACCATGTAAATAGCAAATCGGCCATGGTGCAAGCGCAACTGGCATTTAAAGGGAATGGGAGATGAGACTCTGATTGGTTTATTGCACATTACACCCAAAACACACCCATGACTCATTAAGAAACTACGTACAACCCTTTTGGACCATGCTCCTGGCGTGTTGACCGTTTTTTCCAATGTTAAACTAGCAAAAGTGGATTCGGAGTGTTTTTCTCTTACTGATCATATTTCATACCTGTTGAATTTACATTTTTAAATGAATTTGACTGATAAACACCCTTACGAAAATTAACCATGGTTTTATTATAGTAAAAATGTAGTAACCATGTTTTTTTTTTTTGTGGATTGATTACCATTTGTATTACCACAGTTTTACTACAAATACCATGGTTAAACTACAATAGCCCTGTTTTTTTTACTACAATAAAACACTACAATAGCCATTGTTAATTTTCATGAGAGCAGTATTAAAACAGATGAATGAATGTGCGGTAACTGCCTTAAAGAAATTAATGATGTTAAACATTTAATTAATCTTAAACAGTAACACGTTGACAGAATTTGGGTATAAATGTGTGAATTACATACAGTGAAATGATTGTCAATGAAAAATGACACAGAGTAATGACTAAAATATGTAATACAATTAAATAAATATGTTCATTCTGATCTTATTCGTCTGGTCTCACACACACTGCAGCGTAGCGGTCACTATTTAGACAAGCACTGACACGGTGTGGTGAAATAATTATGTATGTACAAACCCGATTCCAAAAAAGTTGGGACACTGTACAAATTGTGAATAAAAAAGGAATGCAATAATTTACAAATCTCATAAACTTATATTTTATTCACAGTAGAATATAGATAACATATCAAATGTTGAAAGTGAGACATTTTGAAATGTCATGCCAAATATTGGCTCATTTTGGATTTCATGAGAGCTACACATTCCAAAAAAGTTGGGAAAGGTAGCAATAAGAGGCCGGAAAAGTTAAATGTACATATAAGGAACAGATGGAGGACCAATTTGCAACTTATTAGGTCAATTGGCAACATGATTGGGTATAAAAAGAGCCTCTCAGAGTGGCAGTGTCTCTCAGAAGTCAAGACGGGCAGAGGATCACCAATTCCCCCAATGCTGCGGCGAAAAATAGTGGAGCAATATCAGAAAGTTTCTCAGAGAAAAATTGCAAAGAGTTTGAAGTTATCATCATCTACAGTGCATAATATCATCCAAAGATTGAGAGAATCTGGAACAATCTCTGTGCGTAAGGGTCAAGGCCGGAAAACCATACTGGATGCCCGTGATCTTCGGGCCCTTAGACGGCACTGCATCACATACAGGAATGCTACTGTAATGGAAATCACAACATGGGCTCAGGAATACTTCCAGAAAACATTGTCGGTGAACACAATCCACCGTGCCATTCGCCGTTGCCAGCTAAAACTCTATAGGTCAAAAAAGAAGCCATATCTAAACATGATCCAGAAGCGCAGGCATTTTCTCTGGGCCAAGGCTCATTTAAAATGGACTGTGGCAAAGTGGAAAACTGTTCTGTGGTCAGACGAATCAAAATTTGAAGTTCTTTTTGGAAAACTGGGACGCCATGTCATCCGGACTAAAGAGGACAAGGACAACCCAAGTTGTTATCAGCGCTCAGTTCAGAAGCCTGCATCTCTGATGCTATGGGGTTGCATGAGTGTGTGTGGCATGGGCAGCTTACACATCTGGAAAGGCACCATCAATGCTGAAAGGTATATCCAAGTTCTAGAACAACATATGCTCCCATCCAGACGTCGTCTCTTTCAGGGAAGACCTTGCATTTTCCAACATGACAATGCCAGACCACATACTGCATCAATTACAACATCATGGCTGTGTAGAAGAAGGATCCGGGTACTGAAATGGCCAGCCTGCAGTCCAGATCTTTCACCCATAGAAAACATTTGGCGCATCATAAAGAGGAAGATGCGACAAAGAAGACCTAAGACAGTTGAGCAACTAGAAGCCTGTATTAGACAAGAATGGGACAACATTCCTATTCCTAAACTTGAGCAACTTGTCTCCTCAGTCCCCAGACGTTTGCAGACTGTTATAAAAAGAAGAGGGGATGCCACACAGTGGTAAACATGGCCTTGTCCCAACTTTTTTGAGATGTGTTGATGCCATGAAATTTAAAATCAACTTATTTTTCACTTAAAATGATACATTTTCTCAGTTTAAACATTTGATATGTCATCTATGTTGTATTCTGAATAAAATATTGTAATTTGAAACTTCCACATCATTGCATTCTGTTTTTATTCACAATTTGTACAGTGTCCCAACTTTTTTGGAATCGGGTTTGTATAATAAGTATTTTTACGAGCCTCGGCTTATGTTGGATTAAAAAACTACAAGTTCCTTTGAGTTTGGAAAATCCTGTAAACAGTAATTATAAGTTTATCTCTTCTCCTGTCTCTGAAAATGTCCGGATTTCGAAATCATCCTCCGGATGCTTATTTTAAGAGGCGTTTGTTCAACTGTGTTGACAGCACATTGAAAATATACATAACCAGAAGAATCAAGACACTGCTTTGGCACGCACTTCCGGTATTCAGTTCCGCTGTGATGAAGGTCTATACTTATAGGTATTTAGCAGTGACATTGTGAAACAAAATAAGCTTGCGTGCACAAAATATAATAGCATTGTAATATAACAATATAATATGTAACGATAATGTTTACAGTGGCTTTATAAATTAAATAAAAACATAAAAAAGCAAAACGCATTCCTTGTTCTTCATTTTCTAGAATTAGAGTATAAAAACCTTTCTGAACGAAATGTGAAAACTGAGAGGAAATGGGAAAAGGAAATGTATGTGAAAAAGGAAGAGGAAATGGGAAAGGGAAAGGTAAGGGGGAACGAGAAATTAAAAACAGACAAGAAAAGGAACATGAGGAAAAAAAGGAAATGGCAAAGGGGAAAGGGGAAAAAAGAAAAAAGCAAATACAGTGCTTCCTCTCTATCCTGTCATTGACAGACCTGTCCACCTGTCTCTTGTTATGCTGTGAACTGACACTTTTCCTTTCGTGAGAGAGGTTTCTGATTTCATGCACCAATTAATGAGAGGGCCTCAGGCTTTAGGCTCTCTGTCACTCTTTATTTACTCTATTTTGCTTTTAAACGGAGAGATGCACCTTCAGTCACTCCAAAGCAGTGTAAGGTGGCTTTACGTTTCTGCTGCAACTGTCACTTTATATTCCAATTAAAATACATACTCACATGCACACCTACCCTCGCCTTCTTGCATGGGCCATTAACCTCTAATGTAAGGCCGTCTGAGTCTTGCATACTTCAATGATTTTGCTGAAAGATATAATTGCACATTTGAGACATTAGTGGGGGATGCTAACCACAACATGCTGCCAGTGGAATATTTTCCTGCTGTCACATTTACTTGAAGCTTGTCAGTTTGAACTCTACAAGAACCTTCTCTGAAATTCCCTTGCAAAAACCAGATCCATTTGCACTGTTGATCTTTTAATGGCTGATTTTAAAAGGATTTGGCCTAGATACAGAACGTTATCGGCATGAAATGTATACTTAAATTTTAATATGAGTATGTAAATATTTAAAATTTCTATAATAATGTCAATATTAATGGTAATGTTATTATTTATTAATATTAACATCATGTATTAATATTCATATGTATTTATTAATATCATATAAAATATTCAGGCTTTCAATACATTAAAATAAATCATCATAAACCTTAAATAACCTTAACCTCTCAATATTTCAGTTCAGGAAAGAAAACAAAACAAAACAATGTGGGTAAGTTGTGTTTATGTGGATGACTCTCATTGCACAATATACACCGATCAGGCATAACATTATGACCGGTGAAGTGAATAACACTGATTATCTCTTTGTCACGGCACCTGTTAGTGGGTGGGATATATTAGGCAGAAAGTGAACATTTTGTCCTCAAAGTTGATGTGTTAGAAGCAGGAAAAATGGGCAAGTGTAAGGATTTGAGCGAGTTTGACAAGGGCCAAATTGTGATGGCCAGACGACTGTGTCAGAGCATCTCCAAAACTGCAGCTCTTGTGGGGTGTTCCCGGTCTGCAGTGGTCAGTATCTATCAAAAGTGGTCCAAGGAAGGAACAGTGGTGAACCGGCAACAGGGTCAACAGGTGGCCAAGGCTCACTGATGCACGTGGGGAGCGAAGGCTGGCCTTTGTGGTTCAAACAGACGAGCTACTATAACTCAAATTGCTCAAGAAGTTAATGCTGGTTCTGATAGAAAGGTGTCAGAATACACAGTGCATCACAGTTTGTTGCGTATGGGGCTACATAGCCGCAGACCAGTCTGGGTGCCCATGCTGACCCCTGTCCACTGCCGAAAGGGCCAACAGTGGGCATGTGAGCATCAGAACTGCACCATGGAGCAATGGAACAAGGTGGCCTGGTCTGATGAATCACGCTGTCTTTTACATCACGTGGATGCCGGGTACGTGTGCGTCACTTACCTGGGGAACACATGGCATCAGGATGCACTATGGGAAGAAGGCAAGCCGGTGGAGGCAGTGTGATGCTTTGGGCAATGTTCTGCTGGGAAACCATGGGTCCTGCCATCCATGTGGATGTTACTTTGACACGTACCACCTACCTAAGCATTGTTGCAGACCATGTACACCCTTTCATGGAAACGGTATTCCCGTGGCCTCTTTCAGCAGGATAATGTGCCCTGCCACAAAGCAAAAATGGTTCAGGAATGGTTTGAGGAGCACAACAATGAGTTTGAGGTGTTGACTTGGCCTCCAAATTCCCCAGATCTCAATCCAATCGAGCATCTGTGGGATGTGCTGAACAAACAAGTCCGATCCATGGAGGCCCCACCTCGCAACTTACAGGACTTAAAGGATCTGCTGCTAACATCTTGGTGCCAGATACCACAGCACACCTTCAGGGGTCTAGTGGAGTCCATGCCTCGATGGGTCAGGGTTGTTTTGGCAGCAAAAGGGGGACCAACACAATATTAGGTTGTTATGCCTGATCGGTGTATGTGCATATACAATCTATAAAGATGCTACATAGATTTAGATTTCTGCAACGACAAGTTGAATGAAAATGTTTATGCTTTGGTGCAGATAAACGGGTACCTGAGTGTTACTGATGGGGGCATTTGAGAAGAAATAATTTGTGGAAAGCAAAGGGGAAATCATTTTATCGTAGTAAGTTGCTGAAATGCCATGAATTTCAGTTTATTCTTCATTCTAACTACTTTTGCCTCATGTAACTAATGATAAAAATAAATTCCCATTAAATACGATACTTAATCATGAATAACAGAAGTTCTTTTATATATAAATAACATTCAGAAACTGTAGGCTATTTTAAACGAAATTAAGGATCAATAAATAAATACTGAAACAAAAAAATAAGAAATTACATTCATTGATCATGACTGATTTTATTTGACATGCACAACACGGACTTATGGGAGAGATGCACACAGCGGCACGCTGTTTTGGACGAGTTCGTGTTAATCGCTAACATAGTAATCTATTCACATAATGTTTTCTCTCTTAAAATGTAAGCCTGTGTATTTGTCAGCATTATCATATACGTGTAAAGAATTTAAGTCTGTCATGTAAAACAAGAGCTTATTGATGCAGTTCAGTCTGCCTGCTATTTTATTCTATCCGTTAACGTTACTCCTGATCGGAGGCTTCCGTAAATATTTAGTTTATACGTAGATTTAGGTTTCAACTAAGTTTAATGGTGCAATGCAAAAATATTTAGTAGTGCATAAGTTGTAACTTAGTGCCCATTTACGTCAAAACTAGGCTAGTTGTAACTTGCTCACAGCTGGTGCAACAGGTGTCTTGACAGGAAAGCTATCCGTTCCTTTATCGATACATGTGAAAAGCACCCCGGGGGCATTATAGGGATCTGTTATGTTTAATATATTAAGTGTTTCTATGTACAGGTCTATGTCTTTTGAATTAAAGTGCCCAGTGAACTCTGTTGCCTTGAAACTCATGCTGGCATCATTCATTTCATATTTGCTCCTGGCTGTTCCTGCCTGCCAATATGGCATTGTAAACAGAATTGGTCACGTGACGTCCAGAGCTCTATAGGGAAAGCTTTCAGGTTAGGTTTTTGAGATGAGAAGTGTGTTATGAATGAAGGATACAAAGGGAAATAGTATTTACAGAGCCTGAAGGACATTTTAAAGGTCAGAGGAAGTGTGAGACAGGCAACTGTGCTGTTGCATCCCATGAGGGAATGAAGTGTTTGGGGCGATAAAGGGAAGAACATTTTCCATGCATTAACGAAAGGGGCCTTAATAACCATGCTCTGTGTGTGGATATTCTTGGGCATGCATGCAGTCTTTAATGATTATGAACTTGCTCTAACCCTCTGATCTGGCACAAGTCGACTATTCCAAAATAAAAAAAAAGCCATTGAACAGCGATGAAAAGCATTTCCACTCTCTCTGATCACAGGAATCCAGGGGCACGTCAAGAAAAAAGCTGCCATAAGACAGCGGAGTGAACAATTAACCCATCGCTGCTCAGAAGTATTGCCAAATCCACACAACCTCCGGGGGTTTTAAAGCAAAGGAGGCGGGGCGGGGCGGGGGGGTTCATTCGCTCTTTCTATTAAAGCCGGAGATGTGGGCTTCTGTAAATCCAGACAGCAATCCGAGCAGCCCCCCTGTCACCCTCCATCAACTGAGCCAGGCCAGCTCGCTGCCAGATGTGAACATTTCTCCTCTCCCAGACAAAGGCTGCCTTTCAGCCTGGCCCCTCTGAGAGCCAGCCCCAGTTCTGCTTGTGTGAAAGTCACTGCAAACAGTGGATCTGACCCTGAACTCTTGAAGCTAGGAGACAGAAGAAGACCGACAGTGAGAGAGAGGAAGAATTTCAAGTTTAACCAGCCAGTCACAGGGACTGACACACAACAGGGAAAAAATGAAATGAAAGAGTAGTACAGACAGCACAGAGATTAATTCATAACGGATGGAAAGATCTGAGCAGGTAATGCATTGTGCTGAGGTGAAGTTCTCCAGGTTTTCCTCGAATAGATTTCTCTTGAGTTTCTGTGTCAGTCCACTGGATGGTGGGACTGTTATTACCGTGGAGGAAAGTTTATAATTTATTATTCATTCTGTCGCACTCAGCCTTGACTGCTGCAGCTCTGTAAAGCGTTCAACCGCTGGTCACTCAGCTCAGAGAGTGTTAGGACACAACCATAGCTCATGATGGTGAAGAATGGGAGAAATGTAAATACACTGTCTCAGAATGTTTAAATTAAGCCAGAGGCTTTGGCTGAACATGACTGCTAAAACAAGATTAATGTGCAACAGCTGAGGTTTTAGTTTGGACTAGGGTTTCAAAAAAATTTGGAACCGAAATAGCTTTTTCTTTTCTGATTCTTTCTTTCTATTCTCCACTATTTGTGAGATATGCATATGTTTCTACTGAAAATTACCATCATTACAATACCAAATCAAGGATCCTTATTAAATCAACTGGATCAATGTTGGATCAGTCATGATCCATTATATCTCCTTGATATGGCATATTTGGCAAATAGTGGTCTATATTAATAGCGAGCTGGCTTTTAATATAATTTTGTCATTTTGGATTTTTGTGTCCTATGCATTTAAGAACTTTAAGACTTTCTTAAAGGGATAGTACATTCAAAAATAAAAGTTCTACCCTTTTCTCACCATCATGTCATTCCATACTAGTGTTATTAACAAAAACTAAAACTATTAAAAATAATTTCCAATATTTAAAATAATAATTGAATAAAATAAGTTGAAGTAATAAAATTACTAAAGCTAAAATAAGACAGAAATGAAAGATAAATAGAAATATTTTGACTAACTAACTAAAACGTAATCTAAAATTAAAATTAAAACTGATATTATTAAAAATAAGTCAAAATAATAAATGGATCAATTTCAATTGGGTCCACCATCGGTCCTCAGGCCCTAAATATTAAGAAATACTATAATCGTATAAAGGTAATACTAAAATGTCCCATCTTTTTTCTATGGAAGATCTTTTTTATTATATGTACATCAAACACTGAGACATTTTTCAGAAAATATTCTTACATGTTTGGAACAGCATGAGGATGAGTAAATGATGATAAAATTGACATTTTTGGATGAACTATCCCTTTAAATGCTAGAAATGGAGTTAAACCAGTAACAGAGTTTGAATGAATGCATGTAGCAATCAAGAGCATAATATTTGGGTCACAGCTGTTGTCCTCCCCCCAACCAGAGATTTCATCCTCTCGTCTCAAGTGTTTGTTTTCCAGACTGGAAAAATGACCCATCCTGCGCGCCATAAAGGACCCCATCTCACACACACTCACGGTCCCCACAGCACACTTAACCTCCCGCCCAGTAACCTTTTCACCCAAGAGTGTGGCATGACAGATGAAGAACTTGCTTTCCTTCTTTCAAGCTCACACTCCTACCAGGAATATGAAAATAATAAGGATCAGTTAGATCCGAAGGAAAGGAGAGGATTAAAGAAGAGAGATGAAAGGAGAAGAACAGAGAAGGGGAAAAGACCATTTTAGGGCTTGTGCTCTCTGAGGGATAAAGCTCCAGATGACCAGAGCGATGGACCACTTCTCTCCCCCACCTCTGGGGCTCTCTTCTCAGGCTGAGCACACTCTACCATATGGCTTCTCACCACCCACTCTGACCACAAAACCCAACTCATATCTACAAAGCACACACACAGTTTTTGTCCACTCTAACACACATTCTTGACCTGGCCTACTTTCTTGCACTACATTGGTGGGGTTTTTTTTGTTTTTGTTTTTTTTACACACATTCATTTCTCTGTGCATGTTGAGCACTGTTGAGTATGTTGAGTGGCAGTACTGAAGGAATATTCCAGATGCAATACAAGTACAGCTCAATCAACAGCACGTAGAAAAAATATCAACTTGTCCCAAAAATCTGGGTTATAGTGAGGCACTTACAATGAAAGTGAATGGGGCCAATCCATTAAATTACCGTTAAATTACGCTTTCAATAGCACAGCCACAAGATGTAAACAATATGCCTGTTGACATATGAAAAAAAATCACTTACCTTTTCTGTTATATCCAATTTTACAACTTTGTTGCCATGACAGTATAACATCTAAATCCCTAAAATGACTGTTAATGATGATTTAAACTAATTTAAAGCTCAAATAATACACAGTTTTAACAGAAGATTTAGTGTGTAAATTTTAGTGGCATCTAGCGGTGGTGAGGTTGCGAATTACAACTGCCCACCACTCACCCCTCCCTTTCGAAGCACATAGAGAAGCTACGGTGGCCGACACAGGACAAAGATGTCGTCTTCTGAGACAGCAGGGAGTAGCTAGCACTCTGTAGAGTAGTTTGTCCGTTTAGGGCTACTGTAGAAACATGGCAGCGCAAAATGACGACTTCACTAGAAACGGCTCATTCTAAGGTAATGAAAACATAACGGTTCATTATGTAAGGTCTTTGTCCTGTCGGCCACCGTAGCTTCTCTATGTGCTTCGAAAGGAAGAGGTGAGTGGAGGGCGGTTGCAATTCGCAACCTCACCACTAGATGCCGCTAAAATTTACACAGTGCACCTTTGAAGGGATAGTACATTCAAAAATAAAGGTTCTGTCATTTTCTCACCATCATGTCATTCCATACCAGTGTTGTTATTAACACAAACTAAAGCTATTAAAATAATTTCCATTATTTAAAAAGAAACTGAAATAAAATCAAATAAAATTTCCACAAAATTATTAAGCAGCACAACTGAACATTGATAATAATAATAAGAAGAAGAAGAAGAAGAAGAAGAAGAAGAAGAAGAAGAAATGTTACTTCAGCACCGAATCAGCATATTAGAATGATTTCTGAAGGATCATGTGACACTTTGCCATCACAGGAATAAATTCATTTGAAATAAAATCATTTGAAAATATATTGAAACTGTTCAATTTTAACAATATTTTACAATGTGACTGTCTTTACTGTATTTTTGAACAAATAAATGCAGCCTTGGTGAGCATAAGATACTTCTTTTAAAACTTACCGACCCCAAACTTAATGTAAGCATAGTGTAAGTGCTTTTATGAAATTGTAAGCTTCACATTTCTGCAATTAAATTCTTCTTAAATTATTTCCATTATATTTGCCTCACTGTAACTGAACTTATTGTACTGAACCTAGAATATTAGTAGATATGACTTTTGCACAGACTCATGTAAACTCAAGTTCGGTCCTCCCCCTCACATTCCTCTTCCCCCCCGGTTGGTGTGGGGTTAATTCATCCCTTATTTTAATAGCAAGAGGAGATAGGAGGAGAAAGGGAGATCAGGTTTCTTACAGAGCCATACGCAGCAGCTGGCAAGCCTGAGTCCTGTGCTGTGAACAAAAGCGCTCGCCTCCCCTCTGTCCTTTATTATCCCTCACCTCTCCATTTATTCTGCCTTTATGATATCCTCCACCTTTCCTTCTCTCACCTCGTTTCATTCTTCTTTTTTAAACCTCTGTCTATTTCTCTCTACTCTAATTTCAAGTTCTCCATATCCCTTTCTCTCTCTCTCCCTCTGTCTTTAAAGGTCTGCTGTCATGCTTCTCAAAGGAAAGCTGGAAAAAAAATAACCCTCCGTAAAGGCCACAGTCACACACATGCACACACACACATATATAAGTATATATACATGCAAATTTTATTGGGAGAGGAAAAACAAAACAGGATTGTTCAGCTTGGATTTTTTTTCCGTTCATTTAACTGCTGTGCACGGCCACATTATTAAAGAGCATGTTGGCAGAGCGTTTTGAGAAAGCTGTGGGCAATATGCATAAAACTCAGAAATCCAGCACTAAATACTCTGGTAAAAAAAATAATAAATAAATAAAGGAACTTTTAAAACCACACAATGACTCTAGCTTAAAGGAGAGGCTTCTGTAACATCTCTAATGCACTTTAGATCTTCTAAAATCTTCCTCTAATTCAACATCCTTATCCTCCTCCACCGCCTCCTCCTTTCTCCTGCTCTCTCTCTCTCTCTCTCTCTCTCTCTCTCTCTCTCTCTCTCTCTCTCTCTCTCTCTCTCTCTCTCTCTCTCTCTCTCTCTCTCTCTCTCTCTCTCTCTCTCTCTCTCTCTCTCTCTCTCTCTCTCTCTCTCTCTCTCTCCTGCACTCACAGCTCACAAAGTTGGCTTAGGCCTGGGACACACTACGATTTTCAAATCTTAACCAATTTTGAAACCATGGGAGACCACAGACATAAGGACAGTTTAAAACAGATTTTTAATATTATAATCCTCCAAACGCACACACTATTCGGCCAGACCGCAAAACCACACACCTGTTGATAGTAACATTTACACAGTGGCAATTCCACAAAATAATGAGGATGATCAATATCGTCAGCTCTTCTGCTCTTCCAAAAAAGGAGAAAAAGAATATGAACTTCTTTCTCAATAGTCCACTTTCGTGACATGTTTGTGGCTGCCATGTTTCACTTATAAAAGCACGCGACATCTGGTTGGTGAAGCTCACTCTTATCGGCTATTGCAGGTATCCCAACAGAGGCAGCCCGATCAAGAGTCGTAAATATAAAACATGTTATCAACAGCAGTAAAAAAATCCTAATGACACCACACAATTGGGGATTTTTTGGACAAAAAGTGAGTTGCGCCAAGCCTCGATTTGACACAGCTTTGAGCTTTAATACAGCGATTAGGTGCATGGCATAAACAATGCTCATAGCTTTTTGATGTGAACTTTCACAGGTGTTCTAAAATCACTTTCCAGAAAAAAAAGTTATATCTTTTACTTTAGATGCATGGGTTAGAGGATCTGCCTTTTTCTGTATGAGAGAGAGAGTTTTCCCAGTGTTGGGTGTAATGCATTACTAAGTACTTAATTACTGTAATTTAATCACTTTTCCCTTGAAAAAGTAATTACTCTTAATTTTTCTGTCATTTAATTGCACTTCTGATGTAATTAAATGACATCAGAAGACGTTAAATCAGCGTTAGACGTTAAATCAACATTTAACGTCTAATGTTAAAATGTATGTTTTTAAGTTAACTTTCTCCCTTTAAATACTTTGGTCAGTTCGAGAATAATTTACGCAATTTTATATTATTTATTTGAACATTAAAAGAGCAGTTACATGTCTATCCTTGTATTGTTCAGCTGGTCGCGGTTGATATAAGATTTAGAAAGTAATTAGTAATAAGTAGTGCAATTTTCTTTAGAGAGAGTAATTAGAGTAACTTACCCAACACTGTCCATGAGCGTTGTTTTCATTTTGGGTAACACTTTAGTATGGGGAACACATATTCACTATTAACTACGACTTTTGCCTCAATAAACTCCTAATTTACTGTTTATTAATAGTAGTAAGGTAGTTTTTGTAGCATAAATTTTGTAAATTAAAATGTAGTTTAATTTTAGGTATGGGTAGGATTAAGGGATGTAGAATAAGGTCATGCAGAATGAGACATTAATATGTGCTTTATAAGTAGGATACTAATAAACAGCCAATATCCTAGTAATATGTTAGTAAGAAACTAGTTAATAGCGAGATTTGAACCCTAAAATAAAGTGTTAACTCGTTTTGTGTTTTGCTTAGTTAAGTTTGTTATATGTTGTTGTTTTTTGCTTTGTTATATTGTATTTTGTTTCATTTTATGGTTTGATTTGTGTTTTGCTTTATGATATGTTTTTGTTGCGCTTTTTGTTTAGTCGTTAAGTTTTGCTATATGTTATATGTTTTGTTATTATTTATTTATTTTTTGCTTTGGAACATTGGAATTTTGCTTTGTGATTTGTTTTGTTTAGTTTCGTTTTTTTTTTTTTTTTTTCTCTAACCTGGCCAACGTCTGCTTCCATTAGATGTATTTTTTATCTCTCTCTCCTTTTCTCTCTCTATTCTCTTTCTCTCTATCTTGACAGACATTCATCAAACAGCTGAGGAAAGCAGATCTGACAGACCTTAAATTGATACTTAAAACGTAGGACTTCATACTTTAAAGAATCTTAAAAGGCTCTGGTCAGATGAATATTTCATAACCACCACCCAGGGTCAAAAACCATCCAAATCTCTCGCTCTCTCTCTCTTTCTCTCTTGCTCACCCTCTGCCTGGTTGCTCACGGTGAATGCAGCAACATTGAGCTTCTGTTTAATTAGACTGTAACATCTGTGCTGGGCTTGAAAGCAGGGCAGAGTCTAATACTGAGAGAGCTCCAGAGGCATGTACGGGAAGAAAAAATAAACCATTAGACCATGGGGTGCATAATCACGTTTGGGACACAAACAACTTGCTCCATTTGTTCATACCACTCTTTGTGATATAAATGGCACTTTTTTACCTCATTACGCAGAATGGTGATCCTTTGTCTATTCTTGGGCCTCTTTAGCTGCTGGGCGTGAGTTGCTGTTAAGGTTAAAAAGGATAAATAAATGGACTTCTATGTAGAAATGGACAATAAAAACTTCTGCATCTTAATTTGGCCCTGCAATTGATCACTTTCTTTGTATGCACTTTGAGAGAGCTTTTGTTGTCTCTCTGGACTTATTGCATTTGAAAATGAGTGCGTTCTTTACTCCCATTCTACCCTGTTGAGGAACAAAACTCCCTGATGTTTTAGCTGTGAAACCAGTCCAAGCATTCTCATTAGGGGATGTTATTGCGATTTATCTGTGTCTTCAGAACTTCTTTGGAGGGGATTCTAAAATAATATTTAGATCTGTTTTTCTCTGCAAATATAGTGCCATGTTCAGTAAAGATCTGTCATTATTATTATCATTATTGCCTCTTCTATTTTCATTTGTCCTTCAGAAAGATCAAAGAACTAACACTTCATGGAGCAACACCCAACTGTGATGTGCAAGGTGTGAAATCATTCCGATCACTTCTCCCTCATGCGACCACAATCCCCTCCTAGCAGACCCAGTGATGGCGGCATTTGCAGTTGGTCAGTTGTGTTTAGGATGATCTGAGCGTCCTTGCCTCGAGCTGATCTTTTTGATTTTAAAGAGAACCAGACTTCAAAAACAGATGAAGACGGGTACTGATGCCAGTCTCATATAATCAGCATCAAGCCTGCGGCACGTTCAAGGTGGAAGATCATCAAAACTAGCCTCTCGCATCATATAGACACACATAGATTTAACTGCATCTAGAAGTGTTGGGTCTAGATAATATTCATCTGTTTTATTGACTGCTTAACTTTGAGATACAGCTGTTATATCAGTCAAGTACTGGAATAAATTTACATAAGCTACACCTGGGGTATGTGTATCCCAGAGGGTACTTGAAAATATTTCGATTTTTCCAGTAATAAGATACTTTCCCCAGTATTTAGCTGCTTATGCTAGAAAGAGAGAAAGTGAGTGTGTCATTCTAGTGAATCTGTTAATTCTAAATGGTTCTTTCTCTCATGTGTACCACTGGAAATTCAGATTTTTTTCTAGCAAATCAGTTAATCCTAAACAGTTATTTTTCCCATATGTACCACTAGAAAATCTAATTCATTCTTGCGCATCAGTTCACCCTAAACATTCCTCTCTCTCAAAGTCTGGTTCATTCTAGTAAATCATTTCATTTGGACAGTAATTGTAAACAGATTTGTGTCAATACACAGAATTGTTTATAACGGAATATTTAGTTAATGTCTTCGACTTGGCTCTATAAATTAGAGAGTAGTCTTTGTTTTTATTTAATTTAGTGTAAATGTATCAGTTCAAGACTGATGTCGTAATCCTAATTGTATTGTTTATTCATTTAAAATAGTTTTGAACTTACAGCTCAGATTCAATTATAAGTTACATTATTGGATAGATATATTTATAAAAAATTGTTGTCCCATATTATGCTATTTTTAAGGCTCCTAGTTTTGTTTTGGAGGTCTCCTACAACAGGTGCATCAAATGTCAAAAAACAGTTTAATTTTCTCATAATATACATTGCACATCACCACATTTTTCAATGATTCTCAAACGACTCCACGGATGAATCAGTCTCTCTAAATCCCTCCTTTCCGCGAGCCTACTCTGCTCTGATTGGCCAGATCACCCAATCTGTTGTGATTGTCTACCGCATACAGCCCGTGTCAGAAGCTAAACACCATTACCATAATTGAACTACAGCTCCACCCGGAGGCTTCCTAAAGCTCAGCGATTGTACACACTGATATGTACACATTGATATGATTTTACCATATCAATCCGAGTGCGAGTCTGATGATGAAACATTGGAAGGACTAGTTATTCAACCCGAACATCCATCGCAAGGACTACTTGAGCAAGACGTTTCTCAGTAATACACTACTTATTTTGAGGTACATTATGAGATGTTGCAACTGTAATTCCTCACCATCAGCATTAACAAGTGTATGTCCATCAACAAACCGATGAGTATACTTCTCATTTATTGCGGTGCACATGAGAGAACTGTATCAATAACAGCACATACGTTAGCCCAGCTATAATAAGAATGACTGGTGTAACATAAACGTTGTAAAACAAATCTTGCTCCATCGTTTATCTTTACTCAAAGCAGTAAGAATGACAGAAAATCTGCATTAATAGACACAGTTTTAGGTAATAGTGGCCCACAGCTGCTTAGCGGAAGTATTTCAGTAAGACAGTAATAACGTGAGTTAGCCGGTTAGCAGGACTTACACAATATAAAACACAAAACTATGGTAGAAAATATATACATCAATAATTATTCATACTTACAAGATTCTGAGGAGCAAGCTGGTCCAAATAAATTGGGTACTGACCCATCTTTCAAGAGCAAGCGTTTTGCGAATCCCGCGTTGAACTCCGAGATCTGAGAAGCAGTCGTCAGTAAAATGACGTTTGAGGGAGGGTCAAGTTGTTCGCGGACAGACAACGTACAACATGGGAGGGCATTATGCAAATGTCTTTTCTAGTGACGTAGAACCATCAAGCAGTGGAATTTGAATTACAAACGACTTGTATAGGCAGTTCAGAGTCGATTCTTTCTTTTTGTAGACAATAACTTTATTTATCGTGCACTTTTGACTTTACAGCTTTGCAGAACGTTTACATTAACAAACAGCTATATTACACACTGCATGAAAGGGAATATTCAAAAAATTATAATAGGGTTTTAGCTACTAGTAGCTTGTAGTGTAGCTAACTACCTTTTCAAAAGTACTATTTTAAGTTATGAGTAACTTCTATCTTGACAATCTGCAGTTTTAAAGCAGCTTCACTATTTTTTGTTATAAATTTGTTTGGATCTCAATTGTTGGAGAATGTGTTCCATGTAGTTTTCCACCTACATTATCATTAATAATTTGTTTTATTTTAGTAATATTAATGACTTGACGAGGCTAATATTAAACATAATGCTAAATGATATCCAGTTTAATTTCTGATTTGTGTTAGATACTTGAAACTACTAATAGGGCTGTACATAAGAAGGAAATACTGTAACGCACCATTCTCAGCGTTCAGCAATACAAAATGTGCATGTGATTTATTCGAATTTGAGCGTGATCTTTATTTAAATGTACTCTTGGAGAGATCTAGCAGGGAGCCTTGGGATATCTGCTCTCATCTCTTTTACAACAATGGCTCTCCCCGGAGAGTAATTAGAAGCTATAACCACAGCTAGCGGTGCCAGCAGGGGCTCAGATGAGCACTGTGTCTCCAGTAGGGACCAGACTGAGACAATCTGTGATCTCTCTTCAGGATCACCAAACTGGACTGGACTGAGCACTGTGCTATAAAAAGTTCTGAGCGCTTGCATATGCAAGCAGGATTAAGCAGAAGTCTTAAAGTCAACATGATATCAAAACATGTTTTTTTTCATAAAGCAACTGCCATCAACACACACACACACACACACACACACACACACTCACACACTTGCGCACTTACGCACTGAGGGAAAGACCTTCCTCAGGAGGTGTTTTAGCAGTGGCAGCTGGTGCCAGGGCAGAATTAGCTAGAGAAGGAGTATGTCTTTCTGGAAATCCAGAGGCAACAGAGCAGTTGGTGATAATCCCGCTCTACTTTCCATAGGCTAGAACACAGTGTTTTGATGTGCACATATCTTTATCCACACTGACATTCTCCAAACAGATACAGTGTCAAGAGACCAGCGGCTGGCTCTGAAATAACCCCAAGTTGGAAATGCTACCCTAATTATAAACTCTGCATTGAGGAAAGGCTTGGCATAGCAAGGGAGAACACTGCAATCACCAGCTGAGTACTTTAATGAACTTTTTTTAATGACCTACAGGAGGTCTTAACTCCATTTAAAGTTATACCGTATATATTTGCGAGTAAAGCATGTCTAGAGTGCTTAAAAGTCCTATTGGATCTTCACCAGCTGTCTCATATCATAGGTCGAGCATTTGAAAGTCATCTAGAGGATAATTAGAGTGGTCACTGTTAACACACAGAAATCAGTGTGGTAAAAATTAAAAGGTAAAAATCTCCTAATTACACATCACAAGGAGGTGCAGAGACATATGGTAATTTTCTGTTATCTCCACGATCGCATAATCAACCCAATTGCCACAATCAAAATTAATCCAGCCGTTGTAATTATGATATCTTTTCAGAGGGATATTGTTCATGATTTCAGTGCTAATAGCACATCTCACCTCTGAAATTATTAGGGAAAAAGAGGGCAGACAAAAGAGAAAAGGGAGAAGAGGAGATAGCATGGACGGAAAAAGAGACACCGAGATCTAAGTGGGTCTACAGGTGACTTGCCACCTCTGCTCTAGGTAAAATCCCATGACTCACTCACTGAGCTCTGCAAACACAACTTTCTGCTTTTAATTCCATAACTCAGCAGAGGAGAGATAAGACAGAACGAGAGGACTGGAAAATCAGCTTGATGATGTTTGCCGGTAATTTGTGCCTTTACTAATTTTTCATGACAAATTATACTCTAGTCGCCAGGGAGACAAGCCAGCGAATCATCTCTTTCCTCTTATGTTGGAATGAGTATTTTAATTTGATTGAAAAAGAAAAAAAGAAACATAATTTAGATGTTTTTCGGTGCACTGGCTTGAGAAATTACAATAAATAAAGAAAGAAAGAAATGAAGAAAGAGGTCCCCAGTTGAATTTTAATCACAGCTGCATTTTAATAATTTCTGTAACAAATTTTAGATCACAATAACCAAGGGTTGTAACTAAGTTCTCAGGAGAGTATTGTGTTATTTCCATTTTAGACATATATTATAAGTACTGCATATGTGTGTGCAAGTTTTTTCCTACATTTTTCTTTATGACTGTTTGAATAACATGACATGCCAACTTCTTAGAGACTAACCCCCCTCCCCACCTCTATTGCTGCTTCCTCAGTAAAGAGTGAAAACATCAATAACTTCTTTTCTCTACTTCTCTCCCCCAGGAAACAAGGTCTCGAGTGAGCGATTAAGGAGGTTTAAGGTTCCACAATGAGTGGAGAGAGTGAGCGCAGACACACAGCTGGCCCACTAAAGACAGACATCTGTCTCTTATAGTGACAAAAGGAGGAATGGGTACCAAAGAAAAGAGACAGATCAATTCAGATCAATGTTTGATTGACTGGAATTTTTTTTTCTCATAATTCAACAAGAGGCATGTTTTATAGATCAGGGCTCCCTTAGGACAAAGTAGTTTAACCTGAAAGGGATGGTTCAGCCAAAATAAAATAAAAATCTGTCATTATTTACTCATCCCCTTTTCATTCCAAACCTGTATGACTTTCTTTCTTCTGTGGAACACACACACAAAAAAATGTTATTCTATGTTTCAACTGTTTTTCGCCAATACAATGAAAGTCAGTGTGGTCCAAACCAGCATTGAATCCTACTGGGAAAAAAAGTATTCTTTTGTGTTTCACAGAATAAAGAAAGTCAAACAAGTTTGATATGCCTTTAAACATATAGAGGAGATGCAGTAGACTGTGCTCTCATTCATTTAAGCAAAGGCCTAATTTAGAGTTTTGCTCTATTTTTAAGTTTTAATTCTAAGTTAACTTGTTTGCTGTGTCTACACAGTGTTGCAGAGGAGTTTCACAGGCTCTGAATAAAGTGTGTGCGTAAGGGTTGAACAAAATTATACAGGATTGAGGAAGAGAGTGATTATAGCAATTAGCTAGAAGCTTTTATCGCTCCTTTTCTCTCTGCGAGGTTCGGTTTTAGTGACAACTTGTTTTAATTCAGAATAAAGCTAAATTTGTATTGCTAACAGTTTTGCTTGAACATTATGGGGTTACGTCCATGCAAAAGCTTCTGGAGATAATGAATAAATTAACTAAACTGAAATTAAATAATTTAGTAACATTAATAATATATTATTAGAAAATAAATAATTATTTAGTTTAGTTATTTACTAAATTAAAATAAGATGCAATGATAAGAAGGACCAATAATAACAGTGAAAAAGGCAGATTCCCCTCATTTACTGTGGGATTACTCTCTCTTAGTCCTGTGGCTGTGGCATTTAAACTCATATCAGAGCTTATCATCCAATGTGTTTTGCTGAACTCTGCCACCAACAAGCTAAATAAAATGGAGATGATACCAGATTATCTAGTATAATAAGCTTCTCTTTTAATGTCCTGTCCCCTGTTTCCTGATAACAACAGATCTTGGCTCTTAAGAGAGCTCTCTATGTGCAAGGTTACTTTTTCTATCTTCCCAGAATTTTTTTGAGAATGTGGTTAAATGCTACTGTGAGTCACTGTTGAAATGTCAATTGCTTGTCATTGTAATTTCATCAGGGATAACAGATTTTTAAAGCATAATTTACCTGGGTAAATGTTTAGATTTATTTTCTGAAGTAACCTATCGACGTAATAATAATTTTGGCCTACAGATACACGAAAACCAATTGCAAAATGGCTATACAGTAATACATTCACATCCACCTAAATTCTAATTTCACTACGGCAGGCAATTAACATGACATCGACAAGCAGCTGCTAATTGCCTCAAAAGATGAAGAATAATTGGTGATTTCTACAAGATTTAAGGTTTTCTTTGTACTATAGCATGCAAAAGCACAGCTAGAGAACAGATGAGCGCTCAGTGAGGAGCCAAACCCAACACTACTAAAAACCTCTCAAATGGCATTCGGAAAGTGAAAACACACACGCATTCACATGCTCATTTTCTCTCTCACTGTGTTTACAAGCCTTAATAGCAGCGAGCGTGTGAACACACCACAACGAGGACTTTACAGCCTAATAAAACATTGCTTTGGCAGTGAGGTGAGTCTCATTACCAAGTGCAAACCCCAAAGTAACCATGATCCTTGGAAGACCACAACCAGAACAGACTTAGCTGAGGTAATTAGCGCACCGGGTAAACACTCATGGGGAATTACTCTATCTAGCACTCTCAGTATGGAGCAAGGCAGCTTTGGGATGAACTTCAGGCCTCCTGAACAGCGAGGATTTATCCATACTTGTACAGAATTGGTTCAGCTGCCTTGAAGCTTTCAACAAGAATGGTCAGAGAATCTGCAATTATAAGAAAAGATTGGTTCAGGCCAACTGAAACATAGCCGTGGGCATTAATTGAAGATTAACACGCTCTGGAATATGAAGTTGTGCAGAGTTGAAATAAAAATAAAGCGGGAAAGGTTGTGGAGAGGTGAAGTGAGGAAATAAAGCAATTTTTCCATAGAAAATGCATGTTATGTGTTGAAAAAGCAATCGTCAAGTCTCAGTGTTGGCGAACCACAGTAGGTCTCATTAGTTGTTCTTAGCATAAGTGCTTCCCTCCACGTTACATCCCTCTATGACAACACCATTACAGCAGCACTGGTGATAGCAGGAGACACCTCAAACGCTTGCTTTCCACCCCCTCCCTGCCAACTTTCCCCAGGCTGTCATTCAGGAGTAAGACAAAAGGAAGGAAGGCTTTAAAGAACGAAGGCAAGAGCTCCGCTTCTGTCGTTCTCCCCTCAGGCGGTGAGGGTGTAATTCAGTGTGAGGAGATGACACAGCCTCCCTGTGAGACTTGGCTCTGTCAGCATTAAGGGCTTCTCTGCAATATTCAGAGCAGCATGCAATAGAGAAAGCTCCGCATTTCCACACATCGCAACTTCATTTAATCCACAACTCAAAGCAGCTCTGTACTTCGTGCAATACAGCTCAACATGTGGTATGGCTCTGTAGAACAGAACCGTGAGACTCTCGGAATGAGTGAGAAATGCATTGAGTTTGTTGACCTTATTAAGAGAATATAGTGCTTTTGTTGCACTAGTTTTGACATTTATTGTGTTTTGTATTTTGGGTTATCAATTTCAGTTTAGTTTAAAGAAACTTAACATCGGGGGAGATCACAACAAATAGTTTTAGAAGCTGTCTTTGTAAACCTATAATGATGGATCAGTTATCTGAATTCTGGAGGATTTTTTTTTTTTTTTAATAAAGGGATAGTTCAGCCAAAAATGAAAATTCTGTCATTATTTACTCATCCTTGTGACATTCCAAACCTGTGTAACATTCTTTTTTCTACGGAACACGGACAATTATATTTTGACGAATGTTGGTAACCAAACAGTTTTGAACTTCCATTGTATTGTACTTTCACTGTATGGACAAAAAAGATATCTGCTTTTATCTTTTAATGTTCCACAGAAGAAAGAAAGGCATACAGACCTGGACTGTATATTGTTTTGTTGAGTAAATGATGAACTATCCCTTGAAATCAGACCATTTTTTAAATTATTTATTTATTTATTTTAATTTTTTTTTCATCTTTGTGACAAGTTCCATTCAAAATAATACATCTGGTAGAAATATTTAATTGGATGTAAAATACATGATAGACAAAAATAGGTGTGGATCATTCTGGTGAAATACTGAAAATATGTCTTGTCACTGATTTTCAGGGGATTAAAACTCTTGAAAGCATTTATTGTGAAACTGAGAAATTCTGATGTTCTTGGAATTTATGACTATTTGACATTCAATGGACAGTATTTCTATCACTCACAGCTTAATTTCCATTTGGATAAGATTAAACATGGCATCTACTCTGACTAAGCAAAATAACGTTATACAGCAGGTTATTCAAAATATAGTATCTAAATCAGATCTCAACTACATCTCATTGCATTCTGCTCATCACAGAATTCGGTTAGTTCCTGCATATCTGCAGTCTTCAACAAATGGTTGGGGTCACCAGATATGGATTCTGTCAGAGGTCGGGGGAGTGTGTTTGCTGGGGCATAGTAGGGGGCTAAATAAGGACGGCTCTTGGGACAGGACAGATGGCTATTCTAACTCCCATCATGAAATGGGGTATTGAATGCATTCCTCTCGTGTATACACTCTTGTGACCCACTTGCATGCACTCACACCTCACAAACACAAATATTCTATGGAGAACCACTTTGGTTTTAAGAATCAGATGAGTTGAATTATTAAGAGCTATAAAAAGAAATACTCAAACTCTCAGCAACTCTTCAGCGAGAGCGAAACAGAGAGACAGCTGAACATGTCGTCAAGTCACTGATTTGTTAATATCACTATCACACTTTTTATCACGTCTTTTATCAGTATCAGATACTGACATATTTTAATCAGTTTCAAAGCAGGAGTGCTGAAATCATGTTAAACTGGATTGAACACCTTTTTTCAACATTATGAACTTGCCACATGTGCACATGCTCACAGTCTTACACTTGAGGTGATTTGTGACAAAAAAAATTATGTAGACGTTATTAATAATTCCAAATTAAACCATATATCAGAGTGGACGTTTCACTCTTGGTTTTTGCACTGATTTCATCCACATGTATAAGTCATGTGGATTTGATGGGATAATAATTCTGATGTATTATTTAAACATTATGTGCTTGTGTATATCATGTACATGAATGTCTTCTCCTTGGTTTAGGTAAATACGATGTAGGTTAAAAGTTTTTGCCATTAAAGCTGAATGATGCCAGTATGCTCTCCAAATTCAACCCCACAGAGATCTGAACCACTCAAAAGAGCCACACATTGGCCTGCGTGGACCCGTGGTTCCTCAAGCTCCTTGTATTATTATTTCGACCTGGAAATATGCACAAACTCAGACAATATGCACATCAATATGAGCATGTACTGGCCACTGATAGATGCATTCTGTAATTATACTTGTACCATCTCAAGTGATCCCGCAGTGTGTGTCGGCATGCAGTGTACATTAGTAAAACCTAATAGACAAGCTGAGCCGTCTCTTCCTGTCTCCTGTGTATATTAGACTCTTAGCGAGGTCTGTTTGTGATCAGACCACCACTCTGCTCACATTTTGCTTCATCTGTGACCCTTCAGGATGTGCCAGTGTCCCCGACATGCAAACATTATACACACATGCACACAGGCCTAGGGGAGAGTGGGATGTGCCAGTGGTTGAGAGTCACCCCCTTTTTGTCATGTCACTGTATTTCTAGAGAATATAGTCTATGGAGGAATATATTTCCACCGTATACACCATATGTTCACTAAATCCAAGGTAAGTATAAAAAACCTGTTGGTAATAGTTTTTTATATATCCAACACATTCTCACATCCAACTCGCCACATATTAACGCTTGGTCAGGGCCCTTTGGCGTCACTTTTTAACGCACAGGGTATCCCTTTAGCGTCATTTTTCGATGCGCAGGGTACTCCATTGATTTCAATGAGAAACCTTTGCCGTCATACACAGATACGTTGGGCATGGGAATGTTATCGTCATGATGAAATTATATGTTGGGTTTGGCATTATGACATGTTGGAGTGTGATTCTCAATTTAATCAGGCAGCATAATTTTATTTACATTTATTTTTATTTTTTTTATTTACGCTATTTAGACACGTTTGAACACGTAATCCAACCCCATCACTAAACCTACCCATTTGTGTATTATATGATATAAAACACAGGATATAACAGGCAGATACGACTGCAGGCACAAAAAGTACAAATATTCCAAGTGTTCCAGAGGCCAAACGATTGATTTGTGTGAAGAAAATCCCCAAAAACGATCAGCATCTCCATCCGCCGAAGATCATGCACACATTCAAAAATTGCAGCCCGAAGAAACGTTACGTCAGCTTTGATAGTGAAATTGCATTGATTCTCGTATGTCTCGTGACCAATTGCGTCATTACGTCAGCTTTGATTGTAAAATGTCATTGGCTCTCTTGTTTCTCATGACCGATTGCGTCATGCTAAAGAGTTGGGTGTATCTTTTGAATGAGATGACTGAGTGCGTGCGTGCTTTCACGGAGCGGCGGGATCATCATTTCAGCGATTAAAACATTAAGATCAACTCTGTTCTTTACATAAAGATATCGTATGACTTCAGAAGACTTGTAATGCAACATGAATTAATACTTTTATACTGTTTTTGGTCAGTTTTTGCGATAAATATCTGTGACTGTACTTTTATTTGCCTGTTAACGTTACGTCTTTTATATTGTTGTGAAGTGGGTAGGTTTAGGGTAGGAGTGGGGTTAGTTGCCTCAAAATATAAAAGTAGCCTATAAATATTTATAAAATCATGTCTACTTTTACAAATGCAAAGAATTAAATGCGTCTTGATCTGACGCATTGGGCAAACAACTGATATTAATGGGGTATCCTGCACATCGAAAAATGATGCTAAAGGGGTACCCTGTGCATTAAAAATTGATGCCGAGGGGTCCTGACCAAGCGTCAGTATGTGATGAGTTTCATAAAACCTTTTTGCAGGATAATTAATTGGTAACACTTTACAATAAGATTTCATTTGTTAACATTACTGTAGTTAACTACTTTAGTTAACATGAACTAAGAATGAACAATACTTCTACAGCATTTATTAATCTTACTTAATGTCAATTTCAACATTTACTAATGCATTATTTAAATCAAATGTTGTATTTGTTAACATTAGTTAATGCACTGTGAACTAACATGAACAATCAATGAACAGCTGGATTTTTATTAACTAACATTAACAAAGATTAATAAACAAATGTATTGCTTATTGTTAGTTCATGATAGTTAATATATTAACTAATGTTAACAAATGAGACCTTGCTGTAAAGTGTTACCAATTAATTTGGTCAATTCAGATTTGATTGGGACACTTTTTCTAATCTCAATGGCAAAAAGTGTCCTAATCACCCTGAATTCACCCTATATATATATATATATATATTTATTTATTTTTTTTTTAATTATAAAATCAAGGAATTGTTTATAAGTCATGCTTTTCTGAAATTTCAAAGGATCAGTTGAATCTTTAATTCTGCTAAATGATTAAATGTAAACGTAAACTTTTAAAATGAATAGTTTATTTATTGTTTGTCCATGCTGGCACAGGATGTTCAACTAATAAAAAGAAGGGGGGATGGGGGTATTAATAAAACTGTAATAAAAACTGTATGATAATAAAACCAATAAATTATTCATGTGTGGTAGTCCAAGAAAGTGTAATTGCCAGAGGAAGCTGAAAGCATACAACTTCTCTCATTAGTAAACTGACTATTGAAATGACATTAAAAAAAAATTGCTTCTATCCTCAATGAGTCTGAAAAGGCCAAAAAGATTATTGTAACTTTTGTTTACAGGGAGATTCCTGAAGTATAATTAAGTGTGTTTACCTCAGTCCTTTTTTTAGTCTAGAGGACAAGTTAAATAAAAAAGTGTCACTTCTTACCCAACTAATATGTCTCAAAGTGTTCTGAGATTAAAAGAGAGAGAGAGAAATAAAGAAGTCATTAGAATGAACATATAGAGATAAGGGTGAATTATTCTCATTATGCAGATTTGATGATCTCAACTCATTATGCTATCTGAGAATCAGACTAATTATCCTTCAGCTGTCTAACTTTCTCTCTTTCTCTCTTTATCCGTATCTCTCTATCTATCAGAAACTGTCACAGTTTAATGCCTCTACGTAGGAAACAAGTTCAGGCTCATCAGCAGTACACCCCATCATGAAGCGCAACATTACATTTCTAACTAATGCTTACACACACAATCAGAGGGGCGCCTGCTTTACAACCAGCTTTCACACACTGGCACACTGCAGTCTGACAGCAAAGCAGACGGTCCGCTCAGCAGGATATCCTGAAACACAGTCCTCCAGATAGAAAATGTCTGTACGCTATCATGCACACACATCTATTAATCCACACAAAGATGTAGAATATATAAACCCCAAAGTTATACAACTCTAGCCCAACTATAAGATCAGGTTAAAAAAAAAAATCCAAAGGATATGATGTCAAATCCTGGTGGCCCAGTGGTGCTGTCTATCCACTTTATTTTTAATGTAAGAGTGGGCACAGGCATTTGCAAATTGAATGTCTCTGTCTTGCAGTGTCATTTGTGTGTTATTTTTAGCTGTAAAAAAACAGCTCATTATGCTGCTTGATATTGCAAACTGGTATTTCTTACCAGTTATTATTTTAATGTATTGTCATAATTATAAACACACCGATTTGTAGCACAAATAGTTTTACCATTTACTGTACTTTGTTATTCTTCTAGTTTACCTGTAGCGGCTAATAAATCAGTCTGGCAAATTCACAGAAAATAGCTTAATTCTACATTGTTGTTGTTGCTGTTGTTGTTGTTTTTTACTTTCCGAAAAGATTACAGTAAATAACGTTTCATGCAACCAAATAATCCATTAGTAATCAGGATAATCCATCCACCTCACAGGTGTGGCATATCAAGATGCTGATTAGACAGCATGATTTTTGCACAAGTGTGCCTTAGGCTGGCCACAATAAAAGGCCACTCTAAAATGTGCAGTTTTACTGTATTGGGGGGGTCCGGGGGGGTCCGGGGGGGTCCTGGGGGGGTCCTGGGGGGTCCAAAAAAAAGTCAATATCTGGTGCGACCACCATTTGCCTCACGCAGTGCAACACATCTCCTTCGCATAGAGTTCATCAGGTTGTTGATTGTGGCCTGTGGAATGTTGGTCCACTCCTCTTTAATGGCTGTGCGAAGTTGCTGGATATTGGCAGGAACTGGAATACGCTGTCGTATACGCTGATCCAGAGCATCCCAAACATGCTCAATGGGTAACATGTCCGGTGAGTATGCTGGCCATGCAATAACTGGGATGTTTTCAGCCTCCAGGAATTGTGTACAGATCCTTGCAACATGGGGCCGTGCATTATCATGCTGCAACTATCGGTTTGCATAACCAAAGAATTACTGCACAAACTGTCAGAAACCGTCTCAGGGAAGCTCATCTGCATGCTCGTCGTCCTCATCGGGGTCTCGACCTGACTGCAGTTCGTCATCGTAACCGACTTGAGTGGGCAAATGCTCACATTCGATGGCGTCTGGCACTTTGGAGAGGTGTTCTCTTCACGGATGAATCCCGGTTTTCACTGTACAGGGCAGATGGCAGACAGCGTGTATGGCGTCACGTGGGTGAGCGGTTTGCTGATGTCAATGTTGTGGATCGAGAGGCCCATGGTGGCGGTGGGGTTATGGTATGGGCAGGCGTATGTTATGGACAACGAACACAGGTGCATTTTATTGATGGCATTTTGAATGCACAGAGATACCGTGACGAGATCCTGAGGCCCATTGTTGTGCCATTCATCCAAGACCATCACCTCATGTTGCAGCATGATAATGCACGGCCCCATGTTGCAAGGATCTGTACACAATTCCTGGAAGCTGAAAACATCCCAGTTCTTGCATGGCCAGCATACTCACCGGACATGTCACCCATTGAGCATGTTTGGGATGCTCTGGTTCGGCGTATACAACAGCGTGTACCAGTTCCTGCCAATATCCAGCAACTTCGCACAGCCATTGAAGAGGAGTGGACCAACATTCCACAGGCCACAATCAACAACCTGATGAACTCTATGCGAAGGAGATGTGTTGCACTGCGTGAGGCAAATGGTGGTCGCACCAGATATTGACTTTTTTTTGACCCCCCCCCGGCCCGGACCCCCCCAATACAGTAAAACTGCACATTTTAGAGTGGCCTTTTATTGTGGCCAGCCTAAGGCACACCTGTGCAATAATCATGCTGTCTAATCAGCATCTTGATATTCCACACCTGTGAGGTGGATGGATTATCTCGGCAAAGGAGAAGTGCTCACTAAAACAGATTTAGACAGATTTGTGAACAATATTTGAGAGAAATAGGCCTTTTGTTTACATAGAAAAAGTCTTAGATCTTTGAGTTCAGCTCATGAAAAATGGGGGTAAAAACAAAAGTGTTGCGTTTATCATTTTGTTCAGTGTATGAATTATAGTAGGTTGTACTACCATTACCGTCCTCTAGGGGCTCTAAGCTGCTCACCTACTCTAGCTTAAAAGAAGTGAAACAGTAGAGGAAGGGAGATTGTTTGGGGAGGACGAAGCATGGGGTGTTTCTCAAACGGAAGGCTGCATCCTACCAAGACTGCGTCCTTCCTAGTCTAATCCTTCTGAGGCTTGTAGGCTAGTGTCCTCCTCAGCAATTAAACACTAGAATGAGACAGTCTAGTAAGTGCGCATGGCTACGTCATGCACGTTCCCGCCCCCGCGGTCACAAAACAAAAATACTATTAAAACTTAATTTTGGAAAAATACTTTGTATTACAAATCTTTATATTAACTTGCTTTCTATTAATGCAATACAGTGAATGACAGCCATCTGCCGTCTCCCAGTGGCTTACATTATTGTCAGTTTAGTGTTAGTGATTAATTTACAGCAAAACAAAAGATAACATCTGTGCTTTCATGTCCGAAAACGTCTCGGTTACGCATGTAACGTCTCGGTTACGTATGTAACCCTCGTTCCCTGAGGAGGGAACGGAGACGTAACGTCAGTGACTGACGAATGGGGGTTTCGCTTAGAAGCCTATCATCTTCGAGATCTAGAAAACGCCCAATGGCAGCGCCAATGCCATGGGCATGCGGAATTTGCATAGCGTAACTCCGCCCCACAGCGTGGGTATATAAGGAAGTACGCTGGCAACATCGCATTATGTTTACCTGCTGAGGAGCCAAGACTGAACTCCCGGCTGTTCCAGCGGTACAGCGGAAGTGGCAGAGGGACGTTACGTCTCCGTTCCCTCCTCAGGGAACGAGGGTTACATACGTAACCGAGACGTTCCCTTTCGTTCAGTCACTCCGAGTAACGTCAGTGACTGACGAATGGGGGTCCCAATATAATCACGCCACTCGGCTGTCATCCAGTGCCCTGCGTAAGCGTGAGCTCCCTGTCGTAAGCTAGTACGGACGAAGGACTCCCACTTAACACAGGAATACCAAGGTACACTGGGAAGCATATTCCAGGTGGAAGTATGCACCAAATGCCTACCCGTAGGGAGGACTTAAGAACACATATGACCCGCTCAGGGCTACATATGGGAAACTCTGGGGTAACCAGCCGAAGGTGGAAGAATTTTACCCCCAGGGGTGGCAAGGGGCTTGCCAAGGGAAAGACACCTGCTCAGGGAGACTTACAGTGGGAATACACATGTGGGGGTCGCCCAACGGGGGAACCATGCACACGGTGGCACCTAGCCAACACGAGCGCCTGAGCGAGTGGGCAGACGTACTGGTGTCGGCATCAACAGTGCTGGAGGAACTCAGGGCTTCAGGGAAGCTACCTGAGGAAAATATCGCACGTATCCAGTCCGTGGAGTGGAATGGCGAGCAAGTGAAGACACCTGAGCCTAGTCCATTACCGGCCACTAGTAGAGGCGAGTACAAGAGAGGACACTGGCTCCACTCGGAGATTATAGAATCTGGCGAATGTGTTGGGTGTCGCCCAGCCTGCAGCTCTGCAAATGTCTGTCAGCGAGGCGCCATGCGCTAGAGCCCAAGAGGAGGCCACACTCCGGGTGGAGTGAGCCCTGACCCCAAGGGGGCATGGGCGCCCCTGCGTTTGGTAAGCCAAAACAATGGCGTCCACTATCCAGTGAGACAACCTTTGCTTGGAGAGAGCCTTTCCCTTCAGCTTCCCACCATAACAGACAAAGAGCTGGTCTGAGGTCCTGAAACACTGCGTTCTGTCTACGTAAGCACGGAGGGCGCGTACTGGACAGAGCAGTGCCAAGGCTGGGTCTGCCTCCTCCAAAGGCAGCGCTTGCAGGTTCACCACCTGGTCCCTGAAGGGAGTGGTGGGAACCTTGGGCACATATCCAGGCCGGGGTCTCAGGATCACGTGAGAGTTGGCCGGCCCGAATTCCAGGCACGCTTCGTCAACCGAAAATGCCTGCAGGTCCCCTACCCTCTTGATGGAGGCCAAGGCGGTCAGGAGTGCTGTCTTCATAGACAGGAACTTAAGCTCGACTGACCGCAATGGCTCAAAGGGAGCCCTCTGCAGAGCGCTTAGGACTACTGCAAGGTCCCAAGAGGGGACGAGGGGAGAGCGAGGAGGATTCAGTCTCCTCGCTCCCCTCAGGAACCTGATGACCAGGTCGTGCTGACTTACCTTTTTCGTCTCCACAAGGTCGTGGTAGGCAGAAATAGCGGCCACATAAACCTTGAGGGTGGAAGGAGACAGCCTTCGTTCCAACCCTTCCTGGAGGAATGAGAGCACGGACCCGATCGGGCATTTCCAGGGGTCTTCTTGGCGAGGAGAACACCAGGTGACGAAGAGGTTCCACTTCAACGCATAGGCGTGTCGAGTAGACAAGGCCCTAGCGGAAGTGATGGTAGCCACCACCTGAGGTGGTAGGGTACTCAAACCTGCCGCGTCCCATCCAGGAGCCACACGTGGAGGTTCCAAAGATCGGGACACGGGTGCCAAAGGGTGCCCCGTCTCTGAGAAAGGAGGTCCTTCCTCAGAGGAATCGACCAGGGAGGGGCTGTCGCAAGGAGTACGAGTTCGGAGAACCAGGTCCGGCCGGGCCAATACGGGGCGACCAAAAGGACCTGCTCCTTGTCCTCCCTGATCTTGCACAGAAGCTGTGCAAGAAGGCTCACTGGGGGAAACGCATACTTGCGGAGGCCCCGCGGCCAGCTGTGCGCCAGAGCGTCCGTGCCGAGGGGGCCCTCGGTCAGGGAATAAAACAGGCGGCAATAAAACAGTTGAGACATGCGGCGGGAACGCAGACCACCCTGGTGGTTGATGTACGCTACTGTGGCCGTGTTGTCTGACCGGACTAGCACGTGTTGACCCTTGAGCAGCGCTCGGAAGCGGTGCAGGGCGAACCGTACTGCCAGCAACTCGAGGCAATTGACATGCAGGAGGCGCTGGGGTCCTGTCCAGGAGCCCGCGGCAGCATGTCCATTGCACATGGCACCCCAGCCCGTGGTGGAGGCATCTGTTGACACAACAATATGCCTGGAAACTCGTTCTAAGGACACACCGGCCCGTAGAAAACTGAGGTTCGACCACGGGGTGAGGGTCTGCAGGCAGGCCCGAGTCACTGGGACCCGGAGCGTGCCCGACTGCCATGCCCATCTCGGGACTCGATCGCGAAGCCAGTGCTGAAGCGGTCTCATATGAAGCAAACCGAGCGGCGTTACCGCGGCTGCAGATGCCATATGCCCCAGGAGCCTCTGAAATAACTTCAGTGGAACCGCACTCTTGCTCTCGATTTGACGAAGGCAAGTCAGCAGTGACTGCGCGCGCTCGCTCGTAAGCTGCGCACACATGGCGACCGAGTCGATTTCCATACCGAGAAAAGAGATCCTCTGCACTGGGCAGAGTTTGCTCTTCTCCCAGTTGACCCGAAGGCCCAGACGGGCTAGGTGCTGGAGCACCAGGTCTCTGTGTTCGCACACCTGCTCTCGAGAGTGGCTGAGGATCAGCCAGTCGTCGAGGTAGTTCAGGATGCGAACCCCGTGTTGCCTGAGTGGCACAAGGGCTGCCTCGACCATCTTCGTGAAGACGCGAGGGGACAGAGCTAGCCCGAATGGGAGGACCGCGTACTGGTATGCCCGCCCCTCGAAAGCAAACCGTAGGAACGGTCTGTGTCGAGGAAGAATGGAGACATGGAAGTAGGCGTCCTTCAGGTCGATCGCTGCAAACCAATCTGCTGGACGAACGCATTCGAAAAGGCGTTTCGCTGTCAACATCCTGAACGGAAGCCTGTGAAGGGATCGGTTCAGGACGCGCAGGTCCAGGATCGGTCGTAACCCACCGGTTTTCTTGGGTACAATGAAGTAAGGGCTGTAGATGCCGGACTCCATTTCGGCTGGAGGGACAGGCTCGATCGCACCCTTCGCCAGAAAGGTAGCAACCTCCGCACGCATGAGGGGGGCATTGGGCCCCACTATGGTGAATCGGACTCCCCGGAAACGAGGAGGAGCCTGAGCGAACTGAATCGCATAGCCGAGCCTGATGGTCTTCGCGACCCAGCGGGACAGTCCAGGGAGCTGAAGCCAGGCTCCCAGAAACTGCACCAGCGGGGTCATGCGAACCATAGACGTACCCCGGGTGGGGCAGCGAGGCAGCGTGACCGGCCCAGACGTGGGAGGCGTAGCGTCCCGGTGTGGGGGCACGGTCATCAGCCGCGTCCTGACAGAGGAGACCAGGGAAGGACGCGCGTTCCACTGGGGTCTGCTCTGAGAGGAGACTGGCGTCAGAGAGGGACGAGAGTGGCGTGGCCCGGGGGCGGCGCACACTGCCATCGGTCTCTGGTCGCTCAGGGATGGGTATGTCAGTTCTTTCTTTAACCATAAAAGGGTGCTGCTGACCCGGGGGCCAGCAGCGGAACAAAGGATTCTCCCCCGGCCCTCCACCGGGGGAAGGAGTGGTCCTGCTACCATCTCCTGGAAAGAACTGCCCATCCCTGAGCTGTCCGCGTCAGGAGCGCCGCTTAGCCTGGCGCTTGGCGGGCTGCGGGGCTGGAGCGGACTGGGGCGCCTTCCTACGGCGTCCTGCGCGGCCCAGGTGGAGGCTGCTGCTTGGGTGGCGCGGGAGGGGCGGGAGCCGCGGGAGGGCGCCCTCGGCGGCGAGCAGACTGAGGCAACTGTGCCGGCGGCTGGGTGGAAGCAGCAGCTGGCCGCGGGGGCAGTACGTGCTTGATGGCCTCAGTCTGCTTTTGGGCGGCTGAGAACTGTTGGGCGAAGTTCTCAACCGCGCCGCCGAATAGCCCATCCTGGGATATGGGAGCGTCGAGGAGACGAGTCCGCTCGGCGTCCCGCATATCAGCCAGGTTGAGCCATAGGTGTCTCTCCTGGACCACTGCTGTGGACATCACCTGGCCCAGGGAGCGTGCGGTCACCTTCGTCGCCCGGAGGGCGAGGTCGGTGGCGGCACGCAGCTCATTTCTGAGCCCTGGGTCAGCTCTACCCTGGTGCATGTCCTTGAGCATCCGGGCCTGGTAGGCCTGAAGGATGGCCATGGCATGCAAAGAGGCGGCAGCCTGCCCCGCAGCTCTGTAGGATTTCGCCACCAAGGTTGATGTGAAACTACAGGCTTTGGAGGGGTGCTTAGGGTCGCCACGCCACGTTGAAGCACTCTGCGGACACAGTTGCATCACAACAGAGCGTTCAACCGGGGGAACCCCAGTGTACCCTTTGGCCGCGGCCCCATCGAGGGCAGAGAAGGCGGAGGAGGCCGCCGATCGGTCACGGGAAGACAACGGGGACTTCCAGGACCGCGTGACCTCCTCATGCACCTCCGGGAAAAAAGGTATTGGGGGCGTGGTCTGACGGGTGTCAGAACGCGGCGCCCCCAAAAACCAATCGTCCAACCGTGAGCGTTCAGGACGGGGTGGAGGGTTCCACTCCAACCCGAGACTCGCGGCTGCCCGGGAAAGCATGGCTGTCAACTCCGGGTCCAACTCGGACAATGCTGGCACACCGGAAGGCGGCAGCACAGCCGAATCATCATCCTCGGAGGACTCCAGCCCACCTTGTGATGCGGCGATCGACATACGCTCGTCCTCTGCGGCGCCAAACGACACACTCGGAACAGCAGGAGCCGGCTCCGGTGTCTCAGTCTGAGCGCACGGCGGGAACGGTGCGCTAGAGGGGGGTGTGGTCCGAGGCATGAGCGTCGGGGCTTTGTTCCACACCGTCACCCTCAGGTCACCCTGGCCACCAGCCAAAGTGCTGCCTCGCGTAGAGACCGCAGATTGGGGTGTGGCAGAGGGGACTCTCACTCTATTACGGAGCTCATTGAGTCTCGACCGCAGCACCAAGATGGGCATGTCCCCGCAGTGGGAACATGTCTCATCCACAAACGCTGCCTGAGCATGCTGAAAGCCCAAGCACATCAGGCAGTGATTGTGCCCATCAGAGGGCGGCAGATATCGACCGCACCCAGAAGCACACTGGCGAGACATCTTGAAAAAGACGTGCCAAGTGTGAGCTCTTTTAAGAGAGAAAGCTTCGCAGTGATGCCGAAGCGCCCAGGGACCGAATACCGGCTGAATGCAGACCACTGCACAGATCAGCAGGCAGGCAGTAAACGATCGCTGGAACACGCCGTCACACCAACACCAACTGGAAAGCTGTTCGTCTCGAAGAAGCTGACGATACTCAGAAGGCTTGAGGAGTGAAGAGATACTCTTGGCTCCGAAGCAGAAACATAATGCGATGTTGCCAGCGTACTTCCTTATATACCCACGCTGTGGGGCGGAGTTACGCTATGCAAATTCCGCATGCCCATGGCATTGGCGCTGCCATTGGGCGTTTTCTAGATCTCGAAGATGATAGGCTTCTAAGCGAAACCCCCATTCGTCAGTCACTGACGTTACTCGGAGTGACTGAACGAAAGGGAACCCTCGTTCCCTGAAGGAGGGAATGGAGACGTACGTCAGAATGTGAACCGACGAATTGGGATATCGCATGAGAACCCTATCACCTTCGAGTGTGTACTAACTGGCCAGTGAACATTGGCGTTCGAATTCTGCATGCAGCACTCCGCCCCCGCAACGCGGGTATAAATAGGAAGTGCCTGCAAACGCACATTTGTTTTTCGCTGAGGAGACGAGCAAGTGGCCCACGCTCAGAAACTGTGGCGATGGGACGTACGTCTCCGTTCCCTCCTTCAGGGAACGAGGGTTACATGCGTAACCGAGACGTTCCCTTTCAGTCGGTCACGTTCGACGTACATCAGAATGTGAACCGACGAATTGGGATCCCTAATAAAATGCCACAGTTTCTGACCCTTTCAGTGCCTGGCGTAAGCTTCACAACCTTCACATCTTTCTAGCGACAGGGGAACTTACGACAGGAAAGCCGACTGCTGTTCCGCATGACCCAAAACAGTCAGACTTGGATAACACTGGGAAAGCGTGCCCAGGGGGAACGCTGGGGAGACCACATCCTGCCTGTAGGGAGGTATATGTGGTGAAACACATATGGTCTGGCCAGGGGGGCAGAGCACATATGGAATGTCCCTGGGACGGCTCCGGCCATAGGAGGGAGACAACATCTGACAGGGACGACAGAGCGGACTCTGTCCAGGGAAAGACAAGGGCTCACCGTAAGGAACCGTACCATGGAAGAATACACATATGGGGCCGCCGTAGGGGCCGCAACATATGGCACCCAGCCAACACAACAATATACAGTGCTGGCCTAGTGACAGACACTCCGCAATGTCTGAAGCCGCAAGGGGTGGCGGAGGAGCTTAACAGGGTTTGCCAGTGGGGAACTTACTGAAGCAAAATAGCGCACTTAGCACTGAGCCAGCGGGACGGGCTGAGAAGCGCTAGCCAGGCTCCCAGACTCCGAACCAGCAGGACCAACGGCACAACAGACTCACCCGCAGTGCGGCAGCGAGGTGGAACACAGGGACCCGACTCAGACGGTGGAGCGGCCCGAAGTGGGGTCTGTGTGCTGGGAGCACCCTGGTTCCACAGTGAGGCAGGTGGTGTGTGAGACGGCGTGTTTAGCGTGGCCTGCACACACGCAGCGCTGCCAGCTGGCTAAATGAGAGGGGGCTGAGGGTGGCAAGGCATAGCGTCGCACACCACCAGCCGAGCCCTCTTGGGACCCGAAGGAATGGGAAACTCCTCTTTTGGAGAGAATTTGGGTACCGCTGGACTCCGGGGAGCCCTTTTGAACCGATACTTGTCGGCTTCCCTCATGTTGGCCAGGTTGAGCCATAGGTGAAGGTAAATTTTGAAGGGGTTTTTTTGTGAAAAAGGTTGTGCACGGAAAAGGGGAGGAGCTAGACATGCTGGAAAAACAAACGGAGAGAAGGGAAGAGAAAAAGTTTTAGTTTTTCTCGTGACTTCTTTGATTCTACGTGAACAGCATTTTGACAAGTGTCGAGGTGAGCTGATGAGAAGCTGGACCGAGCTTGTGCTGTTGTGAGTTTCAGCCGGGCGTGATCGCTGACGCTGAAGAACTGAACTGCGCGTGTGTGTGTGTTATGAAGTGGGGAATTGCTCGTCGTGCTGGCTGAGACGGTCCAACGGCCTGAGTGTTTGGCCAGTGTTTGAGTTTTCTCCATTGTTTGTTGAACTACAGTTGACATCCGGAAGAAAATACACGGACATTATTTTTGTTTTTGCTTTGGAATAAAGCTGATGCAGATCGAGTGATTTTTTGCTTCCATTGTTTCGAGAAAAATCCTTGCTCGCCATTTTTGACACATTAGCGCCGCTGTGTGGAGGCAAACGGCATTGCGAATTCTTTGAAATTCTTCACTGACAGTATTTTTCTTTCTATTTTGAGTACTTCAGCCATTGCCCCTGGGAATTTTTTTTCTATATTTTCTCTATAATTCATTTTTTTTTTTTTTTTTTTTTTTTCATTTTAAGATTTGGAAATCCTTTTTGAATAAACTTTCTGCATACGTCTACATAAACTTTCTGAACTGGTAACAGTTTTGTTTTGAGCGAATCTGCATTACTGTGTTTTTTCGTGAAAAAGACTGCCTCGTCTATTGGAAGTGCTCACGTGGATACTATTTTTTTGAGGGGGGATTTTCTCTGAACTGTTTTTCTTGTGTTTGAAAAAGGAAGAGACTTTCTGTTTTTGAACAGGTTGCCATTTGTTGATTAAATTACCCTGCCATATCTGGACACTTCAACACCAGCTCAGTTCTACTGTGAGGTAAAATTTAACTCTGGGTTGTGAATCTCACTCCGGTATGTGGACTGACATGAAAAAATATCTGATGTGGAATGTAACATCTATAATGTACTTTTGAGTGAACTGAGTACCATTTGAACATTCTCTCAGAACTGTTGTTCTTTTCCTATTTCTGTTTGGTTTGAGCATAATTGAAGAAAAGAGAGAAAAGAGTGAATCTGAACAAAGCTTTATTTCTTTTTGTTTGTACATTTTGTTGTGGTGAAACCATAAGTGAAGTGAAACAATAGTTTATCTCATGACTATTGTTTTATTTTGTTTATTTTTTACTGAACATTTAGGTAAATAAGTTTAAGACTACTGTCTCCTTGGAGTAGGGGCATTCCTCCTGTCTTGTAGGCTGGTAGTCGGGAAAAGGGAAATTTATTTAATCAAACTCTGAGAAGCTACTGTGTACATTTTGAGTCTTGGAGCCTTCTCCTCGCCAGTTATCACTAAAAGAGAAAGACATAAACAATCAAGACAGAGAAAAACATACTTAGACAATAAGTATAGTAATTAATTGTACTGGGGTGGGGACCTAGATCCTGTCATTTTCCTAGTCGTCCAAGGTAGAGCAAGAGAAAACACTTACCCCTACATTGTAGTGAAATTTCCCGCTACACATTGTAAGCCTAGATTGCAGAAACTATTGGCACCGGTAGTTTCTTAGGCTTGCAATGCTTTTGAAAAAGAAAACGGAAACGGAGGCCTGATCAGGAGGAGATTGAATATTTACTAAATATTTGTTTTAAAAAAGCTCTTCTGACATATTTGAACACAACTGTCAGATTCTGGAATTGGATTGAATTCACAAACATTTGTACATGTAAACATACAGAGTCTTTCTTTAACCATCTGTCCTGTTGTTAGTAGCATACTGTAAGCACATCAGAAATAGAATGCAACGCATCCACTGTAAGGATTTATTTGCTTTTGATGTGACACGATGCTTGCGGCCAGTGTAGATAGAGCATAGAAAATGTAGGAATTTTTTTTTTTTTTTTTTTTTAAATGGTGCAGTGAAATGGTTTTGTCAGTGCCGCAGCCCTATAAACAACTCATTCCCTGAGAATTATTCTTATTACTGAATCAGGGAGTGGATTGAGACACACCCACGCTTTTTTCAATCATAAAATTCCTTTATTGTTCATTTTGTATTTACCTCTTTTAGTTATCTTGAGTCCCTCTCTTCTATCCCTCTCACAATCTGTCCATCATTGCAGAGGGAGGACGTATCTGAGATAAGGGCCATGTTACGGTGTGTTGTAGGGCTGAGACCTGAGCAGAGCTCAGCAGATGGTACAGTCAGGACTGTCACTGCTTCTCCCCTGGTCCCCTATCACTTCAAGCCACATCCCTTAACGGTGTTCACTCAGAAACCAGCCCAGCAGACAGCATTAGCATGACAAGATCATTACAACCTGGATGCATTTGGGCACTTTTTCCAAGGACTTGTTAGTTCTTACACACACATCCCTGACCTTGTGGTTTCCGTTGTATTTCATTTTCCTGTGTCCTACTTTCTCTAAGGGCAATGTTGGCACATGGAGGGTCTTCCTTTTTTTATTTAAAGTAAAAGTAGGGTTAAAAATAGATCAGGGTCCTTGAGAAAGCTCTTGTTCTAGTGTTGGAAAAGCTTTCTTTTTTTTCTGAAAGGCACTTACTTGACTACATTTACATTTGTGCATTTAGCAGACACTTTTATCCAAAGCAACCTCAAATAGGAGCAATTCATCAGAACCAAACAGTATTCATAGTGTACAATGCCAGGTTTATTAGGCATTTAGTAAGGTTATAAAGGTAGTTTGATTTGAAAAGAAACTTAATTGAATGTGTTTCCTTTAAGTTTAAAAGGATTTGTGGCAATATACTCCCAATATTTCAGAAGCATCATATAAGAGGCATCAAGGCATTCCATTTCCTTTGAAGTAGCGCCATGGGGAAGCCCATTCATAATGATGTAATTCCTTTAAAGTTTTAAGGCAGGGCGCCATTCCATTATTGAACTTCTGTAATTTCCTGATATGCAAAAAAGTAGTCAGAAAGAAGCTGGTCATGCTAGATTTTTTTGTAAAATGATGGTTTTCTCAGTTCCTTTTAACAAGACAATATTCACAGCCTTTTTTTTTTTTGCTGTGGATAGTTTTCGGTTTATGGCATGTAAATTTCATTAAAGGTCGATATTTAGTTACACCTAAAAGCAAAACATAATGCTAAACATCTTTGATGAGCTGATGGAAAAGGTTGTCCTAAAACAAGTGAAGAAACTGATTGCACATATTTTTTTTAAGTCTCCATAGCTTAAAATGGAAGATTAAATCCATGTTGAGAATAATAATAGGGCCCATTTCGGATGTTTGCAGAACAACATATAAGAATGTTAGGTAACACTTAATTTTACAGTGTCCTTGTTACGATTACAAGTTACTATTGTTACAATACAGAAGGGATAGAGACAAAGGGATGTTTATTGAACAACCAGAAGAGTAAATAGCAGTGCAGGTGAGTGAACGTGGAATTGATATGGATGACTGAGTGATACTGTCCTTGTCCTTTGCAGATATAGCGGGCTGGAGACTGACTGCAGCAGAGAAGACACAGGAGAACTCACACGAGACGAAGAACAACGAAGGAGACTTGGAGACACACTGGAGACAGGTAAGTAGCTTGAAGCAGTCCTAGAGGTGAGCATAAAGGTAAGTCTTGATGCTAACGAGACCGGACGATGACTGTGTGAGTGAGTGTGTCTTTTATGCTGCTGGTGATTGCTGTGCTGATGGGGTGCAGGTGTGCGTGATCAGTATTCGGGTGAAGGAGTGCGCTGTGATTGGGTGATGGTGGAGCCTGGTGTGTCTGTAACAACTATAGTAATAACAGAAAATTATGCATAATTACATGCAACTAACCGTAAAACACACCTAATTTTAACAATAACCCTAAGTACATATTAGTTCTTAAATGAATAATTACACTGTAACAAGGACACCTTAAAATAAAGTGTAACCGAATGTTAATTAAATTGTATTAAAACAATTATTTTACCATTAAATATTAAGTAACATTAGTAAACATTCCAGAGTATATTAACTGATTTTGAAATATTAAACTGCTTATTTACACAGGAAGAGTTTGCTTTCATTACTTGCTTTGCTTTCTTTACTTTGCTCATTGCTTACTTCAACTTTCCCTTTAAGTTTGCTTTTTGAAAATAAGGCAAAATGTTTGGTTTCCAAACATTTTTAAGTAAACCGAACTTGATAGAAAGTACAGAATATATTTGCTTTTGACATCACATGCTACTCAGCCAGTGTAGACGGGTGTAAAAGACTTGGGATTTTTTCTGGAGTGAATGTTTTAGTGCACTGTATAGAATGGATTAAGACACCTATACTTTTTTCACTTAAAAAATGCCTTTATATAAAATTAAAACATAATGCTAAACCCCGTTGATGAGCTAATGGAAAAGGTTTATAGTGTTTTTTACAGTGGTTCAAGCATCAATCACCTTTGAAAACCAGAGCAAATGTGGACATGTTGACTCCAAAGTAATTTCAACTTCGAAATTTGCTGATATTGAGGTGTTAGTCACACTCCTTTGATTTCACAACTTCTACACTTTTTACGTGTAACACGATCGCATTTATGAATAAATTAACAGGGAATTTAGAAATATGTCAGTGGCAGCACCACAGAAATGTTAGTTTTTTTTCACAGAATTTCCTTTCCTTCATCAGGGCTTTGGATCTCAGTTAAAAGAGTCTGCTTTATTATTTGGTTCAAAATGCAAGAACATGCTTAGATCCCTGACAGCCCTCACTCCTGTACCCCTTGAGATTGATAGAGCAAGAAAAGATAAGAGAAATGGAGAGACAGAGATGGCATAAAGGCAGATACACACCTGTTTATTTGCACAGTTTCATCAAAGAAAGAAAATGGGAACTGTGAGAGATGTTGACTAACTTGAAATTCGCTCAATTTTATTTTGGATTTTTTGACAGACCGTCAGAAAGGCACAGTTGATTTAAAAGGGCAGTTTCAGCACAACAACCTGTGCTTGGGTATTTTACAAAAGGAATGCCTAATGAAGTTTCAGGAGGAACATTTCTCTTCATCATTAACCAAATTTATGCTTTGTCACGTCCCTATAAATATATTTCTGTCAGGACCACTATCGTCAAAGATGATTGACAATTAGCATACAGTTTGGATTGGCGGTATGGTTCCCGCCAACTCCCTGCGCATCCATGCAGCCTAGCATGGATAAGAGCAGGGAGAGCAGCAATAACCCCCCTTAGGGTAAACAGAACAGAACCAACATAATGTATTGCAGATATCATTAATGTCAATATTTAATGTACAAAATAATTCGGGAATTTAGTCTGATTCAAGGAGAATCAGAATATCAAATCATGACTGGACGAGAGGAGGAGCTGGGGATGGAGGAGGGTAAATGAGCTTTGGAGAAATGCGATAACTGCTGATAGTACTGAAGGAGCTTATATATATGCTGTGATCGACATCGTATTCCTATTCCTACCTATTCCTAGGTAGACGTGATCAGCTGACAGTCAGCTGATGCGAGCTTGACTAACGTGACCTGCCAGAACTGACGCTATGCTTGATATGTGAACTTGTGAAGTGAAGTAATATATTCCAAAACCTGTTATATCAATAGCTTCTGGTCGTAGAATGAGATGGAAAATATATTATTTGCTTCCTTCTACAGTATATCATTGTGTTCAATGTTTTTCCACTTATGACATGTCTAATCATAAGGAATATTTGTTTTAATTTATCTGCTACTTCTATTAGTGAAATTGGATATAAGCTGTCAATTTTGTTAATAATTGTAAACAAATAATTGTTAAAAAAATAATTATTAAAAAATAATTGTTAATGTTTTTATTTAACTTTTTATGTTTATTTCTATCTTTAGATTTTTTGTTCCTGTTTATTGCCTACTAATGTACCCCCTGTCTGTATCTTTAAAATTAATAAACAAAATGTCCATTCCCTGGTATGAAACATCCTGCTGTCCATATATGGAACTTTGGAGATGTGCAAATGCACCATAATAGCATTCTTTTTGGTTGGTAACAGCTCAAGTTCAGCCTCTGGCATTGCAGATGAATGGAACACAAATGACAAAAGTGTTTCACTGATGAAGGTCTGCGTTATTCAGTGGAAAATGCATATCAGTATGACTTTCTATAAAGACATGTTAGGTAAACTTATGAGAATCCATTGATATTTCTCTGAATATGCTCACAGTTTGGACTAGAAGCCCTAATGGAATATCTGACATTACAAAGCATTCGTGATTGAGCGTGTAACCCAGACTCAAATTAGTACATTTGCAGTCTATGCCAAAGTTAATTTGTTAAAAAAGTTCAACATCTAGATCAGTATAATTACATATTTAACTAAATAAGTATGTGAGTGAACAGCAAATAAAAAAACAAAAAAGACTTGTAAGTAATATAAGTAATACGTTCTATGGTGTGGATGCATCGAGTCGCGTGAAGGAAATAGATGGCGAGCCACCATAAAGACTGAACTTGGATCTATCTTTCTCATTTTCCATTTGGATTTGCATCATTCCTGCAGTTCGTTCATCTGTGGGAGTTCTTCACTTTTGAACTTAAGGATTGAGGTATTTTTTATCTTGAGGTAAATTTATCTTGTTGGTTTATATTGGTTGGGCAATGTAATTTAATTTTATTTTGTGAAAAGGTCATTTCACAAAATACACTGAAATTAGGAAACAAAGGAGATATAACCAAACCTAACAAATAACTAATAAAACCTGTTAATTAGGTGTAACTAAATTAGATCTTAAGCCAATAAAGCAAATTCTAAATTATAAGGAAACTCAGAACATAAACCAGTTTGCTAAAAGGGAAAAAGAAAAGAACTAAAATTTTGACATTTGTCTTTTGTTGACATTGTTTGTATTTCATTTGGGTAATTGTTTTAATTTGTAAAGTTTAAGTCACAACTGATGTGTACAATTTATTTTCTTTAAAGTGTATTATTGATCCATATCTACTTTCTTTATTGCTAAATTATTTCATTCCATTGGTTATTTTTATATAAATAAGTGTGGTTGGAAAAGTTTATGTGTGAGTACCTCTGCCTCCTTCGACCCCTGTGTCTTCTGATTGGCCCATTGATCCGGTTCATCACAATTTTTGAGTGATCAAAATTGATTCACATTTTGAAGCCTTGAGCCGAACCTTTTAGCGAGAGTTATCTATACAACTTTAGCGGGTGTTACAAACAGGTATGTGCTGCTAACACATTCTAAGAGTACGTTTACATGACAACGGTGTACTAAAAACTGTTTTTCCTTTGCGTTTTGATGATGATTACGGTATCATTTTCAAAAACTTGCACTTTGAAAAACAAAAAGTAAACAGCCCCTAAAAGTGCAGTTGGGTTTTGATTCCGCATGTTGTGATTTGTGATACAACTTAATATATTACTCTGGCTGGAAGATTTATATCAGTGATAATGGATTATTGAAGATCTTATAGCTTTACAATAATAGGCCTATTTGTATGGATACATATATTTTTGACAGTTCAACATTCAATAAACAAACCTCTGGTCTGGGATCAAGATCATGTACACTAGGGTTCCTCAAATCCGGTCCTGGAGAGCCACTGTTCTGCAGAGTTTAGCTCAAACCCTGATCCAACTCACATACCTGTGAACTCTACACCAACACAACAGCCTTATAATGACCGCATGCCAACCAAAAAAGTATTAACAGTAGCACCTGTTCGCTCTCTTCTCAAGAGAGCGTTATCTTCTCATTAAAGCTCCAGAAACAAGTTTTATAAGTATTACAAGTATAGCATAGCGGCAAAGTAGATGTTATTTTGGCCGAGTTGTTTAGCTTGCATTGCATGCGAACTGAGGGTACGTTTACACAAAACCGTTTTCAACTAAAAATGGAAAACTTTTTAAAGTCTGTGTAAAGCAATATTAAATATGTGTTCTGAGTTTGTCACACCACAGAAAAATGTGTTGTTAACCACCCAGCCAAATTTGAATGATAAAAAATCCGCCAAGTAAGTAAAATAAGTTATCAAAATCTTTTTTTTAAAAAAAAGCAGTATTCTCTGTTTAATGCTGGGGGCTTGTCCGCTGTCAGCGCTGAAACCACACCCACTTACACTTATTGGTGGGCACATATTGCCGACGATGGCACCAGATGTCGGCGGGACGGGAGGATGAAGCCCGGGACAGGAGATAATCGGTCCGGCCCCATCACCAGTTGGTAGTGAGCGTGAAGTGGAGCCGCAGTATCAGGCTCCTGCAGAATCAGTTAGTACAGTTTACTGCAGAACAACTCATGTCAGTGTGAAATAAACAGTTATGGAAATGTAGAAATAAAAGTTGAAGCGCCAATATCCTCCCCAGAAAATCTCGAAAAAAGTCTGTTGGTGCCTCAGTGACTACTTCACTCAGAGAAGCTGTCAATCATGACGTCATGCCCCGTTTTATAGCATCAAATAACTAACTAAAACCAAACTTATTTAAAAAAACGAACACTTGGACTTACATGAGCGTGATAAAAACTACCTAAAATGACAGAAACCATCTTTGGAAAAAAAATTATTTGAAGTGTAATTTGATTGATTAGTTTGCCTCACGTCCCATTCGATCACAATGAGAGTGCAGGGTTTATGAACTATACTGCAGCCAGTCACCTGGGGGATATCAAAACGTTTTGGCTTCACTTTTCAGGACTTGTGTGGCACACTTGGTGTAAACTACAAAAACATGAATTTGTGAAAATGGTGACGTCTTGCACATGTGTGTTAAATGCTCAGTCTATAGGCGTGTAGTGTTTCTTTACAAAGCGACATCGCCAACTACTGACCAGGATACTGCATTTTTAGTTGTTTTCGTGGATCCGTGTGATGTCTTATACTATAGATTGTCCTATACTGGCATGCAGGAGAAATTATTCAAACAACACATAAGCAAGAAACAAACTGTAGGTACTGTCATTATGGATTGCAAGCTGTCTGATGCATCGGTTTGTATAGCAGTGCATGTCGTTCCATCAGCCCCTAAACTCTTTTTCTTTCTTTCTTTCTCCATCTCACATTCCCTCCTCCTCACATACAAACATCCCAGACTCCTCCATCTTAAGTTGTCTCCCATTTTTTAATCGATTGCTCTATCACAGAACAGCTGTTGTGTTGTGTGATCCATGAGCTGCTCTACACATTATTTATGCCACACACAGACAGTATCTGGGTGTCCCTGAGAGCAAGACAGCCCAATCCATCCTTGCTGACTCAAATTCTCTCACTTGACACATTCAGCAGAGCACATCACTGTGAGCTGAGCCTGGAATCGCAGATAAACCTTTCTCTGTTTGGATGCATTGTCTGTATTCCTGTAATGTCAAGTTGTTCTGCTGTGTCAATGCTGTGTATGAATTAGTTGCTCTGTCTGTTTTGACTAGCAAGTCACTGCGAAGGCACACATATTGAACCTCAGTTGTGTATTTCAGTAAATGTGGATATTAAATAAAAAAAAAAAACTGATTAATTTTGATTGAAGAATGCGACTTCTGTATTCATAGGGTTTGGCTTCTCTTTCAAAGTTCTTTTTGCAGAAGTCGATATGTGTTTTGTGTGTAGATTTTCATAGAGAGAGTGTTTTCTTAGCTTTTTACACTTAATACCACTGCTTGTGGTAAACATGAGCATTTGAGTTGGCTGCCTTTTGAATCATGAGTTCTTAAGTATGGAGATTTTCTTTTCAACTGGCTCCTCTGTGCTTTTGAAGAAGTGCAGGCGTCTGTCTTAACACTCTCTCCCGGGGTATAAGGTCTGGGGTTTCTGTATTCTCCTGATGCCTAAGTCCTTACTTGGGGGATCTTACTGCATTTTTGCTGCCCTACTTTGCAAAGCTCTATTAAATGTATAATGATGCCCTTGTGTCCTGCAAGATTTCAGTTTAATTCAGGAAATCTTGAATTCATTTTGTACTGCGTTGGAATGAGGGAAAGAGCAAGAGAAAGGAAAGAGTATATAACTGTGTGTTTGTGTGTGTGTGTGTGGTGAGCAGTGTGAGCTTTTACCAAGTCAAACGTTCCTCAGTGATAAGCACATGTTTAGCTGCAGGACTGTGAGGGGGCAGAGCAGCACTGGTGCAATCCTGATAGCGGAGACACACTCTGCAGCTGTTTCTTAAGAGTTTATTTTATGTGTGTTTGTGGGGAAAACAGAGAGATTCTGTTAAATTAATTGTCATTTACCTGCTTACCACACTTGAAAATAATCTTCCAACTTGATGTACAATTTCCACAGAAAATCTGAGTGGTGTTTATCAGTGCGAAACTCACCGCCATTCTGGACTGCCGTGGTTGGTTTTCGGGGTTTTGGTTTTGTGGTTGCTTACTAGTCCAAGGCTGCGTTTATCTTCACTTTTAGACACATACTCGCAAACTTCCCTAAGCACTTCCCCTCATTTTGCCGCCATTTTAAAGTGTGTTCAACTTTGTTAAGTGGGTGAGGGAAGTTTATTTGGACAGGCCCTTGACTCCTCGATTTTGACAGAGGGAGTGAGTCTACTCAATGGGTACCTCTCAATATCCCTCCTCGTTTCCTTGCTCCTCTGTCCTCCATCCTATGACCCGGAAACCGATCAAGCTCAGCCATCTTGTAGGACATCTCAACTCTCTAATTGCACCGCGAGAAGGCGAGGATCGAGGAGTGAGGAGGCTTTCTGAGGAGTCATGAGCGAGGTTTAAAGGTTGGGGCTAAAGATTGACCAACATTATTGCTTTTTACATATTATTTTTTATATTTAACACTAGAACCGCCAGGGGTCGCTGTATACCTAAAACCGCCAGCGGGTAAAATTTACCCATGCAGATGATTACTGTTTTGATGCGGCTAAAAAACATAATATGTCACTGTATTATGCCACTGCCTTCACAAAGTAATGTATAGAGTCATGAAATTACTATTTTTAGTCATCAACTGTTTTTGTCCTGTTGTTTTATGCTATTTTAAGCAGGCTACACTAATCACTTTTTGGTGAATATAGGCTAAATCAGCCTGCAATGACAACGAGAATTATAGAAGGAAATAAATACATATTTGGGTGGTGTAATATTATAATAAAATGTCATTAATCACATATTAAGATAACCCATGTTATTTAAATTACTAAAATACCCTAAATAGACAATTAAGAGCAATCATAATTCACCGCACTGCATAGGATGTATGACAAAGGATGACATACGATGTATGACGTGCAACATCATTGTTTTATTCATTGCATATAGATAGTGATGTCCGGTTCGTGAACGAATCGTTCTTTTAAACCGGTTCTTTTTAGTGAACCGGTCGAACCAGTTCACCAAATCGGACTGAATCGTTCTAAACATTTCGCGTCTCGAGTCAGCGCTGATTCACAAGTTACTAAAGTTACTCACTTTCTGACATAAGTGACAGTCCCTCCGACTAGAAATAAAACAATATCCTTAAATATATGTTACTCTAGTAACTCCAACAGTTCACTGATCTGAGACATGTCTCATCTGTGCTGAGAGAACTGGTGAGAACTCACGAGCAGCTGATACTGAGCATGCGCGTGTACTACCGAACGTACAGCGGTTCTCGAATCCGAACTGAGAACTGTTTCTTTCGGACACGTTCGATACTGAGAACCGATGAGCTGATGAGCTGAGCATGCGTGTCATTTGTTCAGAGGGACGAAATGTATGTTTCAAGTGTATCAAAATAAAACATGTTGGAAACATGTTCATCACATAATTGCTGTCTTATCACTGTATTATTTTAAAGTTTGGAAACACAATGAATGGATTGTAAAACGGTTAAACTAAACATTTATTTGTTTGATCAATAATGCATGATATTTTCAGGAACAGCTTATTTAATTTCTAAATAAGTTTATATAAATCTTAAAATGTGTTAATCAAAACAGTAGAACATACTGGAAACTTGCTTTGACTTTTTAGTTTTGTCGACTGTATATTCAGGTTGCAGCAGTTCTCAGCTCAGCACACTTACACACACTGCTACAGCGGTTCTCGAGTCAGGAACGGGTTGCAACGGTTCTCGAATCACCAGTAGGCCTACAGAATCGAGAACTGTTTCTTTCGGACACGTTCGATACTGAGAACCGATGAGCTGAGATACTGAGCATGCATGATAGCGTCGTCTGAACCGAACTGTTTCTCTGGGACAACTGATGCTGTGCTGATAATATGAGCACGGGTGAACCGAGGACTTGTGTAAGTGTATGTCTATGTTGTGTAAGTTTATGTCAATATAAGTTTATTTAATCTGTGTAAAACATCCGCGTTTGCACGACAGTGGCTGTATTGAGTGCTTTTGCAAAACGTAAATGTAAGAAGCTTGATCCAAGATGATGATGACTATGAACCGGTTTTTGAACCGGTTCATTGAAACGAACTGTCCAGAAGAACCGGTTCGCGGAAAAGAACCGGACTTCCCATCACTAATCATAGATCGAATTTTCTTTTTTTTTTTTTTTTTTTCTTCAGGAAACAGACACACTTGAATAAATAGCAACACAGTAGCAAACAATACACGATAAAAATTGCAAAACAAACTGTATAATTAATCCAAAGTTTGAACATTTATAAATAGGCTAAAACATCTTCATTTGATCGTGCGTTGTGTGACTGTTTACAGTAAGCCTACACGTTGCTCAAATACAGCGCGAAAATAAAGGAATTATATAGGGGTAAATTTGACCCGCTGGCGCTTATAGGTATAAATGCCCCTTTTTTTAATCTGGTTTTAATCGAAACAATCTTTAACAACAGGGGATTGTAAATAACACAATTTTAGTAAAAGTCAATGACTGGGAGCCTTGGATATTTTATTGAAAATCTGTCATGTACATTTGAAGAACAGCCAACGATATGTCTTTACAAAGCTTAAAGTGTCTACTTTTTTATGTACACTCAAAATAAAAACTAAATGTTGTGCTTTTCGCTAAATAAAGAAAACAAACAGGATGCGCGTTCTCCCGTCTGTCTCCCCGTGAAGTCCACTCTGAAATGCGTGTGAAAATAAACTCAGAACTCAGAGAATACTTGCCACACACACATGACAGATATCTCTTTATAAAGCTTGGAATGTCTACTTTTAAATGAAGTCATTTATATAAAAAAATATATTCTCTGTTTATGTAATCCGTATGAGAACAGCGAGAGCTACAGCTCCTCCAGCGGAACCTCATTATCTTTAATGTGACCACACCCACGCACGTGCAAAGCGATTCACATGCTAATCGTCCACGAGGAAGGAACACGAACCTGTAAACGCCCCCCATCACCTCAAAACAAAGAATCAGCTTCTTCATTCTTCTGATTTTCATCGAGTTCGGAAGACAGGCTGTGAGTTTACCACAGAAGAAACAGAATGTGATTTATGAGAATTTTTAAGGTAAAACATTTCTTCTCATTTATATTAGCGTTATTGATGCATAAACTTCACATTGTAGGCTACTAGTTGAACTACTGCCAGACTAAAATGTGTGAAATCAATGGAAACATGTTTAAATATGAAATAGGTAGGCAACCTTTCAATGCTAAATAAAATACATGTATGACATGGGGATATTTTTATGCTCTATAATATTAAACACAGCATGATATAAAAGTAGGGTTGCCAACTGTAACGTCCCGTTTATTGGGCCTAAATGTTCTGTACCTGACTGTCCCGTTTATTGACTGCTACGCTGATGTAACCACTGAATAAGGGGCCGTTCACATGTTGGGTCTTTTGCGCGCTCAAATTCGTTATTTTAAATGTAGACGCGCGACAAGCGCCCTCAAATAGAGAGACTAAATAGTTTGTCCCTGTTTGCACTTTTGCCCTGAATGTCTCTTTTGCACTGTATTTTTTATTTTTTTTACCACTGCTCTGTGTTGTTTTCATGTGTAAATCCAAGTAGCTATACACTACCGTTCAAAAGTTTTAGATTTTCTAATGTTTTCAAAAAAATGTCTTCTGCTTAACAAGGCTGCATTTATTTGATCCAAAATACAGCAAAAACAGTAATATTGCGAAGTATTGTTATAATTTAAAATAATTGTTTTCTATTTAGATATATTTTTAAAATGCAATTTATTCCGGTCTTTGGTTTCACATGATCCTTCAGAAATCATTGTAATATGCTGATTTGCTGCTCAAGAAACATTTCTTATTATTATGAATGTTGAAAACAGTTGTGTACAATTTATTTCAGGATTCTTTGATAAATAGAAAGTTCAAAACAACAGCATTTATCTGAAATAGAAATCTATTGTAACATTATACACTACCATTCAAAAGTTTGGGCTGAGTAAGAGTTTAGTTTTTTTTTGTTGCTGTTTTGTTTTTTGAAAGAAATTAATACTTTTATTCACAAAGATGCCTTATACTGATCAAAAAACACAGTAAAGACATTTATAATATTACAAAATCTTTTTATTTCAGATAAATGTTGTTCTTTTTAACTTTCTGTTCCCTCTGGGTTAAATCTTTGACTTATCAAAGAATCCTGAAAAAAATTACACAACTGTGTTCAACATTCATAATAATAAGAAATGTTTGTTGAGCATATATATCAAATCATCATATTAGAATGATTTCTGAAGGATCATGTGACACTGAAGACTGGAGTAATGATGATAAATTCAGCTTTGACATCACAGGAATAAATTACTCGTTTTACCAGGTATTCACATAGAAAACATTTATTTTAAATTGTAAAAATATTTCACAATATTACTGTTTTTACTATTTTGGATCAAATAAATCCAGCCTTGGTGAGCAGAAGAGACTTATTTATTTAAAAAAAAACATACAGATCTAAAACTTTTGAACGGTACTGTAGGTCTAAAGTCTTTATGTAAAGAAAATGTATAGTCAGATTACTTCTTTTAAATTAAACGTGATTTTGTGAATAAGATACAAACAATACATTCAGTCATGAAGTCTCCTCACATGCATTCTCTATAGTTCCCTCTGTCACATTCCTCATTGATATTCAGGGATGGAGTCGTTGACGCCTCAGGTGTGAATCTCAGCATTATTCATGATGGTCCACACCCTCCCCGCATACAGCCATTCTGACAATAAGTGTCTTACAAAAGTTAAATGACTATATTGTTTTGTATGAATGAGTGATCAAAATGGTTTTCACATTGTTTTGAAGAAAAAACTCTAGGCAACAACATCCAGTTCTGAAAAGCCTTGTGAACAAATGTTTACTGTGTGTTATATGGCCTTATTTCAGTGATTTAACATTTTAGTTTTTTCAAAAACTATACATAAACATTATTTTCTCAAAACTACAAACTTTTATGTACATGTTGCTCACATATTACTGTAGCCCTGTTTGTGCTGAATACAGTGTAATCTTATGACTTTAGCCATTAATATGCTTTAAAGCAACTGAAAAAAACACATATCAGAGCATGTCAAACTTCTTCAGGGCCACAAAATATCCTTAGGGTCCAGAGGGTTAATAATAGTACTAAAATGCATATTGTTATTATTATTATTATTATTATTATTATTATTATTATTATTATTTGATGCATATTTATGTATAAGTGTCTGTGCAATAATTTTTTTAAATGCCATTTATCATTAGACCTGATATTTAAAAAAAAAAAAAAAAAAAAATACAGCCTGTTAAGTGGAAATCCGTTAATATGTCAATTAAAAATATTAACAGGAATCCATGTGATCAGGGCAAATGATTTCCCCACACAGATTCTACAACAGATTCAATTGGTCACAAAGATTCGCCACATTGACCAAAATAAAGCTGCTTGATTCATTCAGCACTTCATTCATCACTATTGACAATAGACAATGGGCCTTTCTTTCCCGTAAAATGTGTCAGCAACTTCGTCTATGGATTTTTTTTTATTTATTTTTTAATTTAAAAAAAGCTTTATAAATTTAAATATAAACCTGAATGTCTGCATAAAAACCAGCAAATTTCCACAGACAATAACATAAAGCTGTATGATGTAAGTCTGTGAAAAAAAAGTTTTTGTTTTTCTTTGTGTTGACCTTTTGCAATACTGGAAAACACTTGATGTGATACATACACTCTCAAAAGTTAAGTTGACCACATATTCTCATCCAGCCTGTCTTTCCATTCGCCACACGGCCCAAGTTCCCCTAAATATGAAAGACATTTGATTTTGAAGTGCAGATGTGAGCCTGTAAGGATCATATCCTGTCGTGTTTGGCGTTCTGTTTGTACACATTCTACATTCCTCCGGGGAAACTCTCCTGCGCTACAGAAGGGCTGTAGAAAATGAAATACTGATGTTCTAGTCACACACATACACCCATATATTTTTACACGCTTACTTGTCAAAGTTTCGCCGGTCACAAATTCATCTTCCCTCTGCCTTGAGTGAATTCTTATCTCTGGAGACTTGGGTGACTCTCTTGGCACATTTTTTTCACAGCTCCATGTTGCACAGTGATGGTTTGACAGACGATTTCAAAGCCTGTAAATCCCCCAGAATGCCGTTTGCCTGGTGCTTTGAGTGGGCATGAAGCATCTGCATGCCGACAAACAGCCAAACAGACACTACAGCCTAGGGATGGATGAGGCTAGAGAGGCTCTGTTGGTGCTGAAGGGGATGAAGGGGTGATGGGGGCAACGCATCACTCCCCCAAATCTCCCTGACAGCTCACTTGCCGTAGGGACGTGGAGCAAGTTAGGAGGGTGCCCCGCTTTAACACCCCCACAGAGCCCTAACCCTGAGTGTATGAATGTAAACACGCGCACACACGCACACACACACACACACACACTCAGGGAAACACTCCCACTCATCTCCAGGTCACAAAAACAGTGAGAAGAAAAAACAAAATGAAAGAGGGAGAAAAAGGCTGGAAAGATTCTAAACATTTTCTGTCTCTTCATCTGTCTGTCAGAAAGTCTGTGTGAAGGTTTGCTGCTCTGATCCCAGAACAGTTACTGTTAAAGCAATAGTTCACGCGAAAATGAAAATCTGTCATTATTTACTTGTCCTCATGTTGTTCATCCAAACCTGTATGACATTTTTTTCCCCATGGAACCCAGAAGGGGAATTTCTGAAGAATATCCAGGTCACTCTTTTCAATATAATTACAGTAAAGGGGGACGGTGGCTGCCAGGCACCATAAAAATAGCCCATATGACTAGCGTGCTACATTCCAAGTATGTGTGATGAACAGACCAAAACAGTGTGATGAACAGACACGCTTGATTTCAACCAAGAAAATTTGTTGAAACAATGGTAAATGTGACCACACCTTTAGAGCAGTACCAGTGTCCTTTTTGTGATTTATTTTTTATTTTTTATTGATTCAATGATACAATGGTCTTGGTTCAACTTGCACAAGTTAACAGCCCACTGAAAGGAACAAAGCCACAAAGCTATAGTATGGCTTCAGAAGACTTGCACTTTTCGACTTGCAAAGTATTTTTATTATGCTTTTATGCGCCATTTGATTCATTGTAAATGCATGAAAAAGAATGACCAATACATTACTCAAGATCTCTCCAAAGAAGAAAGAAAGTCAAATGGGTTTATAGTGAAATGAGGGTGAGTAAACGATGACAGAATGTTCATTTTTGGATGATTAAAGGTAATCTTATTAGTGAATTGAAAAAGCATAATAGACCAGACTAATACACAAAATGGCCAAAATTTCCAATTCATTTATTTCTAAGTGGTTGTGTAGCTCGTCCGCACAAAAAAGAAAGACAGCATTGTGCATTTTACTAAGAGTGACTGTATTAATAATGTGACCTCAGGGCTCCTCTTCTTTTTTTTTTTTTTTACAGAGTGTGCTGGTCAGTTTTAAGGTCAGTGGTTCCTCAAAGGGCTTCAGAGTATAAATAAATAAACTGCTGTTTTGAGGAAAGATTGTTTTTATCTAAAGCCCGGGACCTGGACGGAGGGCTTTCTGTGTGTGTGTGTGTGTGTGTGTGTGTGTGTGTGTGTTGAGTATGTGTGGCAATGACAGTGACCTGAGGGCTGCACCCATCCGTCAGTCAATTCCGTGTGAGTCACAGCCTTTTTAATGATGAGGGAAGAGGGCCTTAAGAGCCGTGGAAATGTCACGTTTTAATGGCTGAACTCTTTTTGGTTGATTTGGCCCTGGGTTCTCTGGGCATGAGCATAATGATGTGAAATCCATTTAAGAGCTGGGAAAGAAAGAGGCGATCAAGAGGAAGTTCTGAGTGCCACGCCACAAACACATACACACACATAAGCTCACACAACAAAACTTTAACACTCCTAGAGCCAGTTTCAGCCAAATAAATGTTTAGCATGAGCCCACAGCTACATGCTTACTGTATGTGGACACATTGACCTGTATAGTCTATTTTTCAGATTTTACCGGATATCATTTAGTAACAGTCCTTAGCATGGTAATCCTTGTTAAGTAGTCAATTCGGACTTCATGCTATTGTATTCTCTGATGTCCATGAATAATGTGCCGATGCATGCAGAATTGAACTCATTTAGTCAGAATTTGTGCTTGACAGAATTTGTGGTTGTTGATTACCACAAAAAAAAATGATTTTGGCTCATTTCTCCTTTAAAAAAAATAAGTAAATAAATAAACAAAATTCAAGGTTACAGCACTTAAATGTAAAGCTTTTAAAAACATGTTAATTCATCAGTTAAAACTGTGTATTATTTGATCTGTAAAGTTATTGTCATTTTTACCATAACTATAGGGTTTTAGGTGTTATGTTTTTATGACAACGAAGGTGTAAAATTGGATATGACTTTACACAGAAAAGGTACTTTTTTTTTTTTTTTCACACTAATATCATGATAACCCACATTAGCGTTCTGACTGTCAGGGTCCCTACGCAGTGTTCACTGCTCCCTGTTCCCTACAAATGGCATATATCTTGAAGTTCATTTAACAAAATGTGTTCATTTGGAACACCCTGCAATGTCATCAAGCATAGATGACTCTTGAGTCAAAGATATCAGATAGGTTTAAAGTTTGATGACATTGTGTAGTTCTGTAAATAAATATACTGTATCATATCTTTGTGCTATAGCCTATATGTGTATGTATATTTGTACCGTGTATTTGTAACACTTATGATTAAATGGAATGCACCTACAGTATATGTTTCACATCTTGTGGCTATTAACATGTTTTTAACATTTATGTATTGGCCCCTTTCATTTTGATTGTATAAGTGCCTCACTGTAACCCAGATTTTTGCTTTTTTTTAAGAGAAAAGCAGGGACAAGTTTTTTGTGGTAATCAACATTGCCACAAATGCTGTTGGTTGATCTTAACTTGTACTGAATCCAGAATTATTATTTTTTGTGTATGATAACAATATTAAAAGGGGTAACTAAAACTACTCCAGCATTATTAAGTATAATATACTATATATTCATTGGTGAACATGATTTCAACAAATACAACATTCCAATCAGATCATCAGATTTGAGTGACATGTTTACAGTTTATGTCAAGTTTAGGCTTACAATTACCTATAATTTCCCTGTTATTTTAGGGATAAGTTATGGTTAGGGTTTGGTTTAGGGGAAGGGATAGGGATAGGGTTAGGACTACATTTTCGAATGTTAAACAAACAACCAATAGAATGTCATGTCACAGTTAACACATTTACTGTGAAATCTGCCTTTGTAAACAAATAGTCATCTGGTGATTGTTTCCTGCCTCGGGGACCAAGTTTGTAAAACAAATAAATTGACAAAATAAATGGAAAAATAAATTTCAAACAGTAATACTTTTAAAACATTTGTATGGACTCTAAATGTAGAAATCAAATTACCGTCTTGTCTTATTTGTTTATTAATTACTTTATTGGTGTTAGATAATTTGGTGATGGATAATTTGTTATTTTAGTATCAATAATTTTCACACTTCTTTATAATAAATATCAAAACTAACTAATTTCTTTCACCATATTAATAACTGGTTTCTTAATTTAGTCTAACCTAACAGTTAGCCTTTGCGCCCATAGGGAATGAGCTTACTTGTGGTATAAAAGTTACCTTATGCTTGATAATATTAAGGCAAATTACAGCATGCAACCAATTGCACATGCTAATCCAGGGAAAGCAATCAAACATATGAAAAATATCACACAGCTTATTAAGTTTTGTACCCTGAAGGCCAGCAGATGGCATGGTACTTAACGGTTTCATTAAAGTAAGGAAGCATATCACTTATATGAAAAAAAAAAAATCATAACAAACTCAGGAAGGAAATTGTAAGGGAATGGGTTTTTAAACTGGAAACAAATTAACATTTCTAATTTTCATTTCTACCAGCCCTTATTAACGCAGGGAAAGTGTACCTAGTCCAAAGGAGAGGGACGCTATGGAGACCACATCCTACCCATAAGGAGAAAATGTGGAAATACACATATGGACTGACCCATGTGGCCTCTGCGGTAGGTCCTGCCTGGCCAGGGATGGAACTATACAGATGCAGAGACGGGGCAAAGGAAAATCTGCCCAGTGAAAGACACAGGTTTACCGACAGGGAAACGTACCAGAATAATACACATATGGGATTACCAAGGGGGAATCACAACACATGGTGCATCTATCCCAGTACAGAGGCTGACCGAGCGGGCATGCACTCGAGTACTGGGCCTGGCATTGGACTGCCGAAGGCTGCTCGGCGCAAATTCAATCCAGGGTTCCAGTACAAGAAGGCGCTTGTACTGTTATAAACATGAGCCTTGTCTGAAAGGCAAAGGGGGAGGTGTTGCTGTAATATTTCCAGTATTACTCAGAGATCTAGTTTCAAGTATAATTCTTTTGAAGTAATGATGCTTTGTGTAACGTTATCTAGTGTAAGTTATAAATCCTGTTTGACATTTGTACTGGCTACTGTATACAGGCCACCAGGGCACCATACAGACTTGTAAAAACTCAAAAAATGTGCTGATTTTCTATTGGATTTAGTACTGGCTGCAGACAAAGTCTTAATAGTTGGTGATTTTAATATGCATGTAGATAATGAAAAGGACACATTGGGATTGGCATTTACAGACATTCTAAACTCTATTGGAGTTAGACAACATGTGTCAGGACACACTCATTGTCGTAATCATACTTTAGATTTAATATTGTCACATGGAATCAATGTTGATGCCGTTTAAATTTTGCAGCAGAGCGATGACATCTCAGATCATTATCTAGTCTCATGTATACTCCATTTAGCCAAGGCTGCAAAGCCGACTCCCTGTTACAAATATGGTAGAACTATCACATCTACCACTAAAGATTGCCAAATCGACTCCAGCACCCAAGAACCAATTATCCAACCACAAGAACTCAGGACAAGGTGGAGGGTTCCACTCGAGTCCGATGCCCTCGGTTGCCCGGGCAAGCATGGCTATTAACTCTGCATCCGACTCAGCCTGAGCAACCACGCCCAAAGGGGGAAGCTCGGCTTTAACTTCCTCTGCAGAGGACAATAGCCCACTCTCTGATACAGCTATCGGCATCTGATCCTCACCCAAAGCGCCAAATGACACACTGGGTCCCCGATGAGAAGGACACGCACCATTGCAGAGGAGCAGGAGGTCTGTGGGGACTGGCCCAGCGGAAATGCTCCCACTGTACCCTCAGGTCTCCCAGAGTGTTAACCATGCCCGTGGCTCTGCATTGTGCAGAGGCAGCATGCTTGGTAACAGCAGAGGGGACCCCAGCCTCCATGAAAAAGGAGAGTCGCGACCGCAGTGGCGACATGGTCATGCTCTCGCATTGAACCCTGAATGCTGCCTTAGCATGGTCTCGCACCAGATGTGAGACAGTGATCGTGGCCGTCAGATGAAGACAGGAAACGACCGCATCCAGAAGCACATGGACAGAAAGGCATTTTTAAAAAGACGCTCACCAACCGTGCTTGCTCTTTTAGGGAAATCTGCTCTTTGCCCTGAAGCGCCATGGGGAATTTCGCTGTACTTAACTGTGCATTGCTATTTTAGAATGGCCAAACCCGCTGAATGCACCCTCTCCACCAGCGTAGAATGATCTCTGTAGCACACTAGTTGCTTGGTGATTGGAAGAGTGATCGCTGTGCAACCACTCAGCTCCTAAACAAAAATCTGAATGATTGGATGTGTGCTGCCATCTTATATACCCGTATGTATGGCAGAGTGGCTATCCACTCTCCAATTCCATTGGCCATTTTTCTAAAACTCAGAGGGTACTGGGACTCCCAATTGAGACCCCATTTGTCAGTCGACATAACGTTGTAGTGACTGACAGATGGGGAACTCTGGTTACTGGTTACATTTGAGCACAGTTGTAGATGTTTTGCTGTAAGGTTCTATGATCAGAAAGTCCAACTGATGTTCTACCTGCAGTTAAACCTACTTCTTTATTGCTAACATCTTCACTCACATTTTGTGTAGAGTAGGATTTTTTAAATTTATTTATTTACTATTATCCCAGATTAGCTTCAAAGAGTTATGGGGCCTTCAAACATGGGAAGAACTGTCTGATGCTCATACTGTCAGACAAATTAAGTATTCAAATGAGTTAGATTGCACCTTTTTTTGGAAACTAAAACTTGTGCCCCCACTACATACACTCGCAACTTCCTCCTCTTGTTCTTTTTAAGCATGTAACACATTTTCATGCTCTCTCTTCAGTTTTAATTGGTGCCAGAAGAGAATCAAAGAGAACAGAGGGAGAAAGGCACGTTGATCGGAGGACCTTGGAAAGACTCCTTCCTGTGATCTGAACAATTGTAATTGTGTTGGACTTTTAGCTGGGAATTTTGAAGAGACAGCTTCAGTTCAATTACTGCTGTCACAGTGTCAAGCCTCATCCCTAGGTGTTTCCCTTGGCTCTCTCTCTCTCTCTCTCTCTCTCTCTCTCTCTCTCTCTCTCTCGCTCACTTGATCTGCCTGTTCCTCTTTTTCTCCAACATTTTTCATCCTGTGCATTATTCCATATCCTGCAGCTGATGTTGTGCCTCATTTGGAGTGTGACTTCATTCATATCCATGCTGATTCTCACACTCGTTGTCTCTCATTCCTTCTCATCAGAACACTGTTTATTAAACTCTGCCACATTTTTATCTGCTCCCAAATATGCAGCAAATAAACCAAATAATTCCTTGCAATACTTTTCAGTCACACTAGAGTTTTGTCTTATTTGTTAAGATTCATTGATGATTTTACAGCTCTCCAAATATGCATAATTAAACTGAATTCCAAATTAGCGCTGCAACTTCTCTCTGAAAGACGGATAAATATATTTAATAGAAGAGAAATTTTGTTTTCATGAGCAAGAGTGGTAAAAACCAATGACCTTGTCTAACTGTACTGCAATTTAAAGAATGTTCTAGCTTGCAATGTTTTCGCAGTGTTGTATAAAGTCAGTTGCTGTGAGACAGGAAGCGGCCACATTTGGCCATATGAACAGTGACCCCTCAAAAGTGACACATTCTGGGCATTCCGCTCAGCGTTGGATTCGCCCTCTCAACTTGTGAAGGTTATGACTAGATTCCAGGACTGCTTGTCACTGAGCAGTCCTTTTGGGAAGGTTAATTTTATATCTGTGTTCTGAGTTTTTTCACCCTCACCCTTTTCACTTTTAAGTGCTAGTATAAGGTCAGAAAATCAAACGCAGACAGCAAGTGAACATTCTCTGATGACTCTGGATTTCCCGGGCTCATGCTTATTTCCCCCCCCCAAGTCTCCTGATGTTGGTTGTATAGTATACCTATGATTACACAGCATTATACAGTGTTGAGTTAATAATATGTGATTAGAAAATACATCTACATATTATTTTAGGGGAAATTCTGTTTTACTAGTGAACTCATCCAGAAAAGTGGCCGCTGAGTCAGTGTTTACGTTATATAAATGATACACCATGACACGTCAGCTGGAAATTTTGTCCCATGTAGTTGTGATGATGCAGGTTAGAGGCGATATTTAAAACATTGAAACATTGTCACAGCTGTTAATGGTGCATAAACTCAACAATAAATGCATTAAATTGAAATGAAAATAAATGCTGTGATGTTATTTCCATCAAGAGGTGCATCAATTTTTGGTCCAGATCTTGTATTGGCAATGCAAGAGTCTAGCACTCTGTAAAGTCTCCTCCAGCACATCCCAAAGACTTTCAATGAATTTAAGGTCTGGACTCAGAGGTGCCAATTCATGTGTGAAAATGATTCTTCATGCTCCCTCCCAACCATTCTTTCACAGTTTGAGCCTGATGAATCTTGACATTGTCATCCTGGAATATAGCCATAATGTGTCTTCCTACATGGTTGTTTAAGAAATGAAAAGCTACACAATCCATCCATTAGGGTTGGAAGAACTGCTGCCAAACATATAACATGCTAGAAACATAAAAATCACTGCAATAATGATCCAATCATTGACTCTTAAGCATTTGCCAATTTAAATCCAAACAGCAACATTTTTTTGGCCAGGCAGTGTATTTAAATTATTTAAGGAATTCAAAACATGTGATTGCATGTAAGACTCTTTTAGTGTAGCTAACTAGTGGTCAAATTAGTCCATACAACCATTGTTTCTGTCTGGACCACTATCGTCAAAGATGATTGACAATTAGCATACAGCTTGGATTGGCGGTATGGTTCCGTTCTGGGCAACTTCCTGCGCATTCATGCAGCTTAGCATGGATAAGAGCAGGGAGAGCAGCGATAACCCCCCTTAGGGTAAACAGAACAGAACCAACATAAATGTATAGCATTAATGTAAATATTTTAATGTACAACATAATTTGAGAAATTAGTCTAATTCAAAGGGGAATCAGAATGTCAAATCTTGACTGGACGAGAGGAGGAGCTGGGGATGGTGGAGGGTAATTAGCTCGTGAGAAACACAATAGCTGCTGAAAATACTGAAGGATCTTATATATGTATGCTGTGATAGGCATCATATTCCTATACGTAGACGTGATCAGCTGAGAGTCAGCTGAAGCGAGCTTGACTGACGTGACCTACCAGAACTAACGCTACGCTTGATTTACAGACTCTTAATGTGCCATAGCTGTAAAACTGCTCATGTTTTTTCATCCACCCTCAAGGATGATCCTTACATTTCTCCTCTGAGTCCCATGATCATTGTGGATGTGGCCATCGTAAATCCCAGATGAGCCTCAGACACACTCTCTGGAAGAAGGCACAGATACGAACCAGCAGCAAAGTGAGCAACATAAAAATCTTTGACTTTTGTAGATGCGCTTTAGAACAGATAGTGTATAATGAGATAAGTGAAACCTCCCCATTCTAGCAGTGACTTTCTTATTAGACAACACTTTTTTTAAATAATATTTTCATATCATTCTGATTGAGGTTTGTTTTTAAAGTGCCATTTGAGCGGCATTCATCCAGCTATGGATGTGAAGCAGTGGTGTGTGTGGTTGTGGTTGTTTTTGCGGTCAAGCTCAGGTAGGCTGATCATTTGGAAACAGGTAACTAAAGCAGACACAGTGCAGTTGGGGGGCAGCAGAGCTGCACTAATACTTTCGGACAGGCGGGTAAGGGCCGGCCAGCCAGACTGCATCCCCAGGGTGGGCCAGGACAGAGAAAAGTGCAGGACAGGGACAGATAGAGCCACAGAACATTAAAAGTCAGACAGATAACATATTAATATTATTTTTTAGTGATATTTTCATGAGCCCGGCTGTGTGGTACTTCCCTGGTGACAGAAAAGCACAGCAGTTGTGTGTGTGTGTGTTTGTGTGTGTGTGTGTGTGTGTGTGTGTGTGTAAAAAACATACTAAACTGTGTATTTTTTTCTTTCTTCAAATTCCAAAAATGGCAAAAGTTCCCTTTCATAGGTTCACTCAACGCTGCGAACCGTTGCTATGGGAACACCTTCTGTGTGACGAATGTCTGAAACCCTTATACCATCACGCCAATTGATTGGCCAGTGACGCTTAGCACCGCCTCGAGAATACGTCACGTATGCTTCATATCAGCGTGTTAGGCGTCATATCATCAGATTTCATTCCTTCATGAAGCGGATCTTTCTGTGCCTGTTGAAAAGCTAATTCTCTTGTTCATAGATACCCCTTTCAGAGCAGTTTCACTCCTCTTAAGCGGACACGATGAGCTACAGGAAATGCATCGACCGGTGCGACAGGTTTTATGAGGAGACACTCATGACAGGTGAGTGCTATGTTTAGGCATTCAGCATGCTTAGGTCGCGCTTAACGGCCTATCTGACTGTCGACACTGTGATAGGTTGCGTCTAAAAGTGTTGCGCTCGAGGCTCGCCGCCTTTACTAAAGGCCGTTCGTCTAATCCCCGCCTCGTTTCTGCGGCTGCCGAGGCACCGCACGAGATGGACACTTGGGGTGACGTTGGCGAGTCGGAGCACATGGAGAGTGAGCAGACGGATTATGATCCCTTTCTCTCTCTCTCCCCCGGTCGCGTCCGCGCATTCGAAAACTGCGACAGCGATGACCCTGTTCTTTTCGTCCATGACGAAATGCGGCCTACCCCAGAAGCTCGTGATTCAATTTCTTTTGGCTGTGGCCTCTTTGATGATGATATTTTATCTACAGTGGCTTCTGATTCTGAGGGGCTCGTGGGTGAAATGTGTAGTTCTCTCCCCCCGAGTGGACAGGAGAAACGCGCTTCACAGTCGTACAACGAGCTATTAGAAATGGTGTCTCGGGCTGTAGATAAGCTGGGGCTAGAATGGGACAGCGAGCCCGCGCAAAATCAGGCCCAGTCGAAGCTGGACGATCAATTTTTCACTGTCTCTAAAATGGCAGATCACGGTTACGCTACGATGCCGGCTGTCGAAGAGACTCTCGCGGCCCATCTCGCGCCGACTTTGGCTCCATCGTGGAAGTCACGCCCCCTGCTGCCTTCCAAACCCTGTAGAATTACCTCTTCTTTGGTTATTAAATCCTAAATGGCAGCTGGGCAAGCAGCAGCTACCCTTCACTCTATGGCTGTGCTTCAAGCCTATCAAGCCGATTTATTGAAGGAGCTAGACGAGGGAGAAGGTATGACTCCTGAGGCTGTTAAAGAGCTCAGGCAGGCTACTGACTTGGCGCTGAGAGCTACCAAGCATACTGCCCGCGCAGTAGGCAGGTCCATGGCGGGGATGGTGTCAGTAGAGCGCCACCTTTGGCTTACTCTCACTGACATCAAAGAAAAAGAGAAATCTTTTCTGTTAGATGCCCCTATTTCCAATGACGGCCTATTTGGAGAGTCTGTAACTATGGTGGTCGAGAAATTTCGAGCGGCAAAACAGCAGTCTGCCGTGTTTTGCCAACTCATCCCACGTAGGTCCAGGGAGTTTGAACGGCAACCACCTCTGGCTCGTTCACATTCGTCCTCCCTTCAGCTCCCCCGTGAGGCACAGCGAAGTGAACCATCGCCTATGGAACCCCCCCCGCAGAGACTGGGGTCCTAGGACTCGCCCACCTTTTCGCCAGCAACAACGCAGACGGATTTACCTGACTTCGACGGCCAAGGCCTCTCGTTCTCAGGTCCCCAAGAACAGTTCCTGAACCTTTTGCTCGTCTTCGGAGGCCAGGCCCTCCATTGGAGAGTTGGGACAAACCGCGCATTGTGGCCTCCTGGTTCCGGCCTTAACTGTTCCGCCGCTAAATGCGCCTCGGACGGTTTTAGGCCGGGCCCCATCGACGAGCACCGTCTCAGATACTCCGCGCGTCCTAGCCTTCGGAGTTCAGGAGAAAGCCTTAGGGCCACGTGTGCGTGTATGACGGCGTTCGAACCCCCCAATGCCGGCATGGGGGGCCAGCCCGATCAGGCAGTTGGACAGTCCCCTGTATTAGAGGTCTCCGCCACTCTTGTGCCTCAGGGCTCTATACAGGTAGACCACCTTATAATAGAGAGCGCATTAGCTCCACATGTGCCTCCTGTTTCCGCAGACGCCAGAGGCTTTCTGCAGTCAGGAAATGCATTGGTGCCCACAGTTCAAAAGGTGCCAAAAACAGAGCGGTTAACACCCCTAGCGGAGTACTGGGCCGCGTGGCAACACCTGCCCGAGGTCTCGCAATGGGTGTTACGTACTATTTGCCACGGCTACACCATCCAATTCTGCAAAGGCCCACCTCTTTCCAGCGGTGTTCTTCCCACGACGGTGCGTCCTTGGGAAGCCCCGGCTTTGAGACAGGAAATTGTGTCTCTCTTAGAGAAAGGGGCTATAGATGAGATACCCCCCACTCAGGCAGAGGCAGGCTTCTACAGCCGCTATTTTGTGGTGCCCAAAAGGATGGTGGATTACGTCCGATTTTGGACTTACGTCGCTTAAATCTTGTGCTCAGAGTGAGCAAATTCAAAATGCTGACGTTGAAGTCCATTCTGTCTCAGGTTCGAACTGGAGATTGGTTTGTGACCATCGATCTAAAGGATGCGTATTTCCACATCCAGATCGTCAAGAGACACAGGAAGTTCCTCAGGTTTGCTTTCGAGGGCAAAGCTTACCAATACAGTGTCCTTCCATTCGGACTAGCCTTAGCTCCTCGGACTTTCACGAAATGTATGGACGCTGCTCTGGCCCCATTGCGGCTCCAGGGCATCCGGATTTTGAACTACCTGGACGATTGGCTGATATTAGCTCAATCCCAGGAATTGGCAATAGTCCATCGAGACTTAGTTCTCTGCCATTTGAGGAGCTTAGGTTTACGCATAAACCATCAGAAGAGTGTTTTGCTGCCAAGTCAGCAGACAACTTTCCTGGGGATGGATCTAGATTCTGGCACGATGCGGGCACGGTTGTCTCCCGCACGCGTTCAGTCACTACAAGACTGTCTGAGTCATTTCAAGGCAGGTCGTCTAGTCCACGTTGGTCTTTGCCACAGACTGATGGGCCTTATGGCAGCAGCATCCCCTGTAGTTCAGCTGGGCCTGCTCCACATGAGACCATTCCAATGGTGGGTCAAGAGTCAAGGGATCTCGCCCCATTGCCAACCTTTTCGCAAAGTTCTGGTTACACGCAGAGGCTTTCGTGCTCTGCATCCGTGGACGAGGCTCCCGCTGCTCCGCAGAGGAGTTCAGTTAGGGACATGCTGTCGTCGCAAGATGATTACGACGGACGCATCCCTCACGGGTTGGGGGGCAGTTTATCAAGGACGCCCGACCTTTGAGTATGGAGCGAAGTGCATCATGGTTGGCACATAAATCGTTTGGAGTTGCTAGCTGTGTTTCTGGCACTCAAACGGTTCTTACCCCATCTGAAGGGGTGTCATGTATTGGTCAGGACGGACAACATGACTGTAATATCGTACCTGAATCGTCAAGGAGGGCTACGCTCTCGCCCCCTGTACAGGCTGGTGAAGCGCGTGCTTCTCTGGGGGCAGACCAGTTTTCTGTCAGTCAGAGCAGTTCACATTCCGGGTCATTTGAACCTAGGGGCGGACCTACTCTCGAGGCAGGGCTTGGATCCCAGCGCTTGGAGGTTGCATCCTCAGGCAGTAGGCCTCATATGGCAGAGGTTCGGTCGAGCGGAGGTAGATTTGTTCGCTTCAAGCACAACTACGCACTGCCCACTCTGGTTTTCCCTGTCACCGCCGTCGCCTCTGGGGATAGATGCTCTGGCCCATACATGGCTCTTGCTCTCAGCGGTGCTGCTCAGAGTGCGAATGGACAAGGTGAGACACCTGTTGTTGGTGGCCCCTCGCTGGCCCACTCAGATTTGGTTTTCAGATCTGGTCAATCTGTTAGTCGGCCCTCCGTGAGAAGTTCCCCTCAGACCAGACCTGTTGACTCAAGCTCAGGGCATGATTCGGCACCCCCGTCCAGAATTATGGAAGTTGTGGGTGTGGCCCCTGAGCGGGGCGCGTTAAGATGTTCTGGTCTCTCAGCGGAGATTACAGATACTATTCTTAGCTCAAGAGCCCCCTCCACGAGGCGTCTTTATGCCTTCAAGTAGAAGCTGTTTACTTCCTGGTGTTCACTACGTGATCTAGACCCAGTTTATTGCCCTATTGGTTCAATACTAGAGTTCTTACAAAGTCGTTTTCCGGCCACTCTGAACGTTTTTGTGGCAGCTATATCTGCCGAGCATATACAGATGGAGGGTGCTTCCGTTGGACGTCATCCCCTGGTTTCTCGCTTTCTGCAAGAGACGAGATGGCTTAGGCCCTTCCGCCCTGCACAAATTCACTCATGGGATCTTTCTGTCATCCTGGAGGGACTAACAGGTGACCCTTTTGAGCCATTGGAGTTGGTGGCAAAAAAATGTTCTTACCCTCAAAACTGTTCTCCTGATGATTCTGTCCTCTCTTAAGAGGATAGGGAACCTGCAGGCTCTTTCCATCAGTCCTTCTTGTATGGACTTTGTCCCGGGGTTGGTTAAAGTCTTGTTGCGACCAAGGCCAGGTTATGTTCCCAAGGTTCGACCCCCTTTCGTTCCCAGCAAGTGGTCTTGGAGGCCTTTTCCCCTCCTGGCGCAGAGGTTGGTCTTTGCCCGGTGCGGGCGTTGAAGATCTATGTTGACCATACATCCCAGTGGCGTAGATCGGAACAACTATTTGTGTGTTTTGATTGAGGCTATTTCTATGGCTTATGAGGCGCGTAGCTTCACTTCACCTCTAGGTGTACGCGCTCATTCAACCAGAGGAATGGCGTCTTCTCAGGCTCTTTTTAAGGGCTCTTCTTTGGAAGATATTTGTGTTGCGGCAGGATGGTCCTCTCCTAACACCTTTGTCAAGTTCTACGGTCTGGACGTGAAGATGGCTCCTGGCTCCCAGGTTTTATCTGCTTGAGCGGACGCTTTCCACGGTCTCTCAGCTACTCTCAGGCATGTGAAGGCATTATGGTATATCATTCCCATAGCGACGGTTCGCAGCATTGAGTGAACCTATGAAAGGGAACGTCTCAGTTACGTATGTAACCTTGGTTCCCTGAATAGGGAACGAGACGCTGCAACTCCGGCCATTCCCCTATCTTTGAGCAGTAGCTTCCTTCGTCTTGAAAATCTGATGATATGACACCTAGCACGCTGATATGAAGCATACGTGATGTATTCTCGAGGCGGTGCTAAGCATCACTGGCCAATCAATTGGCGTGATGGTATAAGGGCTTCAGGCATTCGTCACACCGAAGGTGTTCCAATAGCGACGGTTCGCAGCGTCTCGTTCCCTATTCAGGGAACCAAGGTTACATACGTAACCGAGACGTTTTGTGTGGTGGGTAGGTTTAGGGGTAGGGTTAGTGTAAGGGGATATAATATATGGTTTGTACAGTATAAAAATCATTACGCCTATGGAGAGTCCCCGTAAACCACATATTCAAGAATTCAAGTGTGTGTGTGTGTGTGTGTGTGTGTTTGCTATACGACAGTAAGAATCACTGATATCTTTTCTCATTCTTCAGAGGTCATCTGCATAGTAATATAATTTCTGCATCTGACATTTAATCCATTCAAACAAATAACCCGAGTGAGCAAATCTATCCCTGCACATCTTCATCTATATGCTGCAGTAAAACACTCTTGCACAAGAAAACACACACAGACACACGTGACAGATTGCACACCACCTGAAATGAGGCCTGAGGGGCTTTAATGACCTGTGATAAACATAAACCTTGTTTATCATCTCCACCATCACATTCTATCTGTGGAGAGAATGAATCTGTAAATGCACACACACATTCACTGTTTCACAAAGAATATTCCAGTGATTTCATTAGGAAGGTGTGTCTGCGGTATTTTATTGCATGCTGAATGGCAATGGATGCCTGTGGCGTGTCATGTATGGAGTATTGAGTCTTAAAAGAGGGGATTGTACTTCTGTCATAAATATAAATCTGTGTGTATTTGTATGGGAGTCTTGAGGATGTGTATGGATAGGTTTTTATTAGGACTGTGAGTCGATTTGTTGCAATGCAGTATCATGAAATAACAATGAACATTTTTGTATCATTTATAGGTTGATGTTAATTAATATATATATAAATGTACTATTTTTATTTTATCTTCATATGTTAAAACATTTTAAGGATATATCGAAATTAACATTTTTAAATGCTGTAAAAGTATTGTTTTTTGTTAGTTTATGAATGCTTTTTCAATGCATGTTAACAAATTAAACCATATTGTAAAGACTTGTATTTGATTACATGATATAACAGTTGCGTATGTTAATAATAGCAGGATAGCCCCTAAATTACAAAATAATTCACAGACATTGTATTATTGTGCAGACAAACGCATTACAGATGAAAAATGGCTTTAGAAATCAATATATTGTTGTTTTATTCCATAACATTGAAATCCATTTTGTAGTTGAGGTTGTCAGTCTGTCTGAGGTAGACTTATGGGCGTTCACTGTTCTTATGTTCGGTGCACAGTAGGCTTTATATTTTAATTGTTGTTTTAGTACACATTTAGACGGTGTAGACACATGTATTTTTTTTTTTTTAAATGATCAATTATGTAAGCAATAAGGTACTTGAGGCTGTATCGTGAATAAGTGACAGCTGAAGGGCGTTGTTAGCGGACGCGTCATGAACCACCGGAGTGCCTGCAACCCCTTCAGCCATGACTTATTCACAATACAGCACTAGCCTCGAGTACCTTATTGCTTTTATAAAACGGTTACCACACAATACAAATATTAAAGTCAAAAAATATGTATCAATGCAACTTTCATGAAGTAAAATCACTAAAAGCTTTCCTTCCGTTGGAAAAAAAATAGTCCCTGAACGTGAACAACAACAGAAATTACGTTATTACGCCATTAGATGGCAGCAAAGACTGTCTTTATGAGTGAGTCACTCAGTAGCCAAGTCTTTTAATTTGAAAGGACTGAAATTTGACTCTTTTTGTGAACAAGGGAAGACGCATCTGACAAATGCTTTGACTAGCACTGTCAGTGTCAGGGCATGGGAAAATCCCTTAAATGTTGAAAGGACAAGATATGGCAGCGGACATTCAAATATATATTTTTTATTATTAACAAAGGACTGGCCTGAAGGAAAATGCTAAATCTGAATGCAGGTAATACACTCAGTCACTCAATCTCTCTCTCGCAATACAGTAAGCTTCAATGAACAATATCAATTGAGAACAAACATATGTTTACTTCTAAGAGTGGTTGCTAAGGGTGTTGTGATACACAGAACCGTTGGGTGATATCAGAATCAGAATCAAGGTCTGGAACGAACTGTTTTATAAACAAAATTAATGCATTGTTATAGATCGAGCAGATATCTACTGGCAGGATATCACATATTCTACAAAATTTCCATTGCAGTTATGAAGATGCAAAACCTGCACAGGCTGTCAAAACAAGAGACAGGTTTTAATGAAGATTTATAGTCCTATCCTCATCACTCGGTGAAGACAGTAGACGATGCACTTCATCATCTTAAGAAACCGATCTCAGGGGGCCTTTGTCCAGTCTGAAATTGTTTCAAAGAACTTTACCTTTAATGTATCACTGAAGCCCATTACAGTTTGTGATGTAGACCAAATATACTCAGATTTTTGCTGATCTATGCTTTGCAATGGCCTTGAGAAACAAATTGCCCTAGATACTAAATATGGAAGACAATGAGTTGCTCACCTCACAGCATATAAGAATGCTGACTTTTAAGACCTTTTATTGGCTACCTAATGTTTAATCAGGTCTTAGAGGATGTCTGTCCCTGTTCTTGCTTATCCTGTTCTGATTCTCTGCAGTGAGACAATAAAGCAAAACAGAAAATAACTGTCATCTCATGTATAACTACCATTTCCAAAGCAAATTACTAAGATAAAGACAGACAAAAAAGAGATATCATTTAGATCCCTCAACGTGGCGTCCTATATCCATTGCATTGTCCCTGTTACTTCACTTAGGTCATGGATGTTGCATTATGTAATTTAGGAGCTTGTAAATTAGTGGCTTTTTCTTAAAGTTTGTGATTAAGTATATTTGTGTGTTTTTAAGAAGAAATTCCTGGTCATAAGAAAATGAGGTCATGTTTTATGTGCTTCAGATTTACTATTCTGCAAGGTGATTACACTAGATTATTATTATTTTTCTATTGGCCCTATCAATACTATGGATGCACTAATATTAAAAATTATGGTTGATTCTGATAATCATTTTCATTGTTATGCCCAATTTAAACTATTTATACTAATTTGTCTAAATGTAAATTTTTCTAAAAACTAAAACGAATTGTTTTCAATGCTTTTCAAGTGAATTTAGGTAGTACATTCAGGATTACAAGTAATTGTGTTAAAGTGAGTGTTAGATGATGGCAAAAGTAATCTAGCTCTTTATATATAATTTATATCCAATAAATTGGCCGATATATATCCAGTGTTGACCTATACATTATTGACCTATATTGGCAATAAATTTTAGTAGGCCAATAACCGGTGTGCACTTTTATACCCCTTTTCGATACGACAGAGTAAAAAGTGAAAACTGAAGCCAAAATGGAAAAGTCATTGTTGATATTTTTGAGAGCTGGGCTCACAGAAGAGCAGTGTGAATGCAGAACAACAGTTGTCCCAACTCAACATCTGGTGCCACCAGTGGAGAATTGTTGTGGATAAGATGTAAAGAGACATGTTGATTGGAGTTGTTTTAATATTCATGAACACATTCTGAGTTAGTCATCCGTGAGAGATAGAAAAAGGAGAAAAAAATAGTGACACACACAAACAGACCATAATATCTAAAGGTCCATAGACATGTTGAGCTTGAGTCTAAATGAGGCTGACAGGTGGAGACTTTGCGGTCCACCCTGTAGACATCTGCCTAAGGGTGAGGGGTGGGTGGAGAGAGAGAGTATCTCTAGAAAGTATATAGAGTTCAAAACAAATGAACTTTGCATGTACTATGCAGAAGTATGTGAATTTCTCTGAAGATCCTGAAAACAATGGGAGTATTTGTATTGGGTACTGGGAAGTTACCAACTGTAGCATCACTCTAATAGATGACACATGCAGATGTGGCTTTCACATGATGCCTGTTTTGCCTGTTTTGTCTACACTCACACAAATGTGTCTCATATTTCTAGCATTTGTTTCACAGTCTGGTTATGATTCTGTGTGTCTTTTATTATTTGATGAATTATTTGCACATGAATCCTGGAAATCTTTGAAATCTCTTAAATGAAACTTTGACCACTTAATTGGAAAGCACCATAGATAGATACTAGTTCTGTTGTTGTATTTTCTGTTTAAAGGCTCAAGTCAAATATTGACTTCAACATGCATTGAGAGCTCTTTTCCTGTGTACATTCCCTTTCTTTGTTGCCATTTAGGATTTCCCCTCTTTTTTCCTCAGTGAGTATACAACAAACAGTACAGTGCAGTTTGGTTAATGTCTGTCCCTTGTTTGTCACACAAACTGCAATCTGAAAATTGAGTTCAGATGGAAGTACTACTGAATTTGTCCATTAAACTGTCTGAATAGTGGTATTCCTTAAAGTTTAGTTTGTGCATGTGTACTGTGTGCGTACTGTATGCGTGTGTGGATGTCTCTGATAATAGAGGAACTTTCTGTGTCATGACAAATGAGTACCGCTGTGTGCAAGCAACAGATAAAAAATAATGCAATATAAATAATGCACAAGCTGCAGTATTCACTGCTACACTGAACACATGAGCCTGCAAACACAGAAATAAACCCTTTTATGTATAAGTAGATAAACATGATCAATAATTTAATAAATAACAAAGATGGAAGGTCTATAGGTTAGGTAGCACATGGGAAGTTGACATGGAAGTTAGCCTGGGCATTCAGCAAAGATTGGTCTAAATTTTGTTGTATTTCTTTCTTTGTTTTTATGTTTCTGATGGAGTTTGGGTTCCTTGCCACTGTCTCCTTTGGCTTGCTTAGTTGAAGATACTTAATATTGGCAATATAATTGATCAACTCATGACATCAACTTTTTGAGCTAGAAATGCTACATTAAGATACACCATCTTTAACAGGACAATGTTGTCACTGGTGTGATATGTCATGTCATCTACACTATATTGCCAAAAGTATTGGGACACCCCTCCAAATCACTGAATTCAGGTGTTCCAAAAACTTCCATGGCCAAAGGTGTATAAAATCAAGCACCTAGGCATGCAGACTGCTTCTACAAACATTTGGAGCTCAGTGAATTCAAGCGTGGTACCGTGATAGGTTGCCACCTGTGCAAAAAGTCCATTCATGAAATTTCCTCACTACTAAATATTCTACGGTCAACAACCAGCAGCCATATCCCCCTGTAGCCCAAGACTGGTTTCCCACTGAAGCTAAGCAGGGCTGAGCCTGGTCAGTACCTGGATGGGGGACCTCCTGGGAAAACTAGGTAGCTGCTGGAAGAGGTGTTAGTGAGGCCAGCAGGGGGTGCTCACCCTGTGGTCTGTGTGGGTCCTAATGCCCCAGTATAGTGATGGGGACACTATACTGTAACAAGCACCGTCCTTTGGATGAGACGTTAAACCGAGGCCCTGACTCTCTGTGGTCATTAAAAATCTCAGGATGTCCTTCGGAAAAAGAGTTGATGGATCCAGGTGGATGCCGCACACTGGTGGTGGTTGAGGAGATTCACCCCTTTCATGTAAAGCGCTTTGAGTACCCAGAGAAGCGCTATATAAATGTAACTAATTAATTAATTAATAACTGTTAGTGGTATTATAACAAAGTGGAAGCGGTTGGAAACAACAGCTACCCAGCCACGAAGTGGTAGGCCACGTAAAATCACAGAGCGGGGTCAGCGCATGCTGAGGCGCACAGTGCACAGAAGTCGCCAACTTTCTGCAGAGTCAATAGCTACAGACCTCCAAACTTTGTGTGGCCTTCAGATTAGCTCAAGAACAGTGCGTAGAGAGCTTCATGGAATGGGTTTCCATGGCTGAGCAGCTGCATCCAAGCCTTACATCACCAAGTGCAATGCAAAGTGTCGGATGCAGTGGTGTAAAGCACACCACCAGTTTGGGGATGGCCCCTTCCTGTTCCAACATGACTGCACATCAGTGCACAAAGCAAGGTCCATAAAGACATGGATGAGCCAGTTTGGTGTGGAGGAACTTGACTGGCCTGCACAGAGTCCTGACCTCAGCCCGATAGAACACCTTTGGGATGAATTAGAGCGGAGACTGCGAGCCAGGCCTTCTCGTCCAACATCAGTGCCTAACTTCACAAATGTGCTTCTAGAAGAATGGTCAAAAATCCCCATAAACACACTCCTCCCTTACGAAACAAAAATATATTGCAGTATATTGGAAAATATCATGTAATACATTAGCCAATATATTCCCATATATGGGATTTAATATTTATATTTTCCAATATATTGCAATATATGCATAGACCATATATGTATATACACTCACCTAAAGGATTATTAGGAACACCATACTAATACTGTGTTTGACCCCCTTTCGCCTTCAGAACTGCCTTAATTCTACGTGGCATTGATTCAACAAGGTGCTGAAAGCATTCTTTAGAAATGTTGGCCCATATTGATAGGATAGCATCTTGCAGTTGATGGAGATTTGTGGGATGCACATCCAGGGCACGAAGCTCCCGTTCCACCACATCCCAAAGATGCTCTATTGGGTTGAGATCTGGTGACTGTGGGGGCCATTTTAGTACAGTGAACTCATTGTCATGTTCAAGAAACCAATTTGAAATGATTCGAGCTTTGTGACATGGTGCATTATCCTGCTGGAAGTAGCCATCAGAGGATGGGTACATGGTGGTCATAAAGGGATGGACATGGTCAGAAACAATGCTCAGGTAGGCCGTGGCATTTAAACGATGCTCAATTGGCACTAAGGGGCCTAAAGTGTGCCAAGAAAACATCCCCCACACCATTACACCACCACCACCAGCCTGCACAGTGGTAACAAGGCATGATGGATCCATGTTCTCATTCTGTTTACGCCAAATTCTGACTCTACCATCTGAATGTCTCAACAGAAATCGAGACTCATCAGACCAGGCAACATTTTTCCAGTCTTCAACTGTCCAATTTTGGTGAGCTTGTGCAAATTGTAGCCTCTTTTTCCTATTTGTAGTGGAAATGAGTGGTACCTGGTGGGGTCTTCTGCTGTTGTAGCCCATCCGCCTCAAGGTTGTGCGTGTTGTGGCTTCACAAATGCTTTGCTGCATACCTCGGTTGTAACGAGTGGTTATTTCAGTCAAAGTTGCTCTTCTATCAGCTTGAATCAGTCGGCCCATTCTCCTCTGACCTTTAGCATCAACAAGGCATTTTCGCCCACAGGACTGCCGCATACTGGATGTTTTTCCCTTTTCACACCATTCTTTGAAAACTCTAGAAATGGTTGTGCGTGAAAATCCCAGTAACTGAGCAGATTGTGAAATACTCAGACCGGCCCGTCTGGCACCAACAACCATGCCACGCTCAAAATTGCTTAAATCACCTTTCTTTCCCATTCTGACATTCAGTTTGGAGTTCAGGAGATTGTCTTGACCAGGACCACACCCCTAAATGCATTGAAGCAACTGCCATGTGATTGGTTGATTAGATAATTGCATTAATGAGAAATTGAACAGGTGTTCCTAATAATCCTTTAGGTGAGTGTATACTGATACATATAAAAAATCTATTGCAATCAAGACCAAAAAGGGCACTATATTTTTACATGTAATAGTTTGTCTTTATATGCTTTAATATACTGCAATATATGCATGTGCTATATTTATATATCTTATAGGTGAGGGATATATATATATATATATATATATTTTTTTTTTTTTACATTTTATACTTTCCAACAACCATAGCATATGCATGAACATGCATGGCATAGCTATAAACCTTCTGGAAAACCTTCCCAGAAGAGTTGAAGCTGCTATAGCTGCAAAGGGTGTGCCAACTCCATATTAAACCCTACAGATTAGGAATGGGATGTCATTAAAGTTCATGTACATGTAAAGGCAGGTGTCCCAAAACTTTTGGCAATATAGTGTATCTTAATGCATATCTATATGCAGTATATGTAGCATATATCATGCATATAATATGCACACACAAAACAAAACTGCACTAAATTGGTAAATTATGCTGTAGGCGTGCAGTGAGTGTGAGTTTTTCTAAAGGGGTCTAAGGTCTTGGACAATATTAGAATGTGTCAAAACCCAGTGCTGTGTGTGTATACAGTGAACAAGTATTTGATACACTGACGATTTTGCAGGTTTGCCCACTTACAAAGCATGTAGAACTCTGTAATTTTTATCATAGGTACACTTCAACTGTGAGAGACAAAAATCCAGAAAATCACATTGTATGATTTTTAAATAATTAATTGGCATGACATAAGTATTTGATCACCTACCAACCAGTAAGAATTCCGGCTCTCACAGACCTGTTAGTTTTTCTTTAAGAAGCCCTCCTGTTCTCCACTCATTACCTGTATTAACTGCACCTGTTTGAACTCGTTACCTGTATAAAAGACACCTGTCCACACACTCAATCAAACAGACTCCAACCTCTCCACAATGGCCAAGACCAGAGAGCTGTGTAAGGACATCAGGGATAAAATTGTAGACCTGCACAAGGCTGGGATGGGCTACAGGACAATAGGCAAGCAGCTTGGTGAGAAGGCAACAACTGTTGGCGCAATTATTAGAAAATGGAAGAAGTTCAAGATGATGGTCAATCTCCCTCGGTCTGGGGCACCATGCAAGATCTCACCTCGTGGGACATCAATGATCATGAGGAAGGTGAGGGATCAGCCCAGAACTACACGGCAGGACCTGGTCAATGACCTGAAGAGAGCTGGGACCACAGTCTCAAAGAAAACCATTAGTAACACACTACGCCGTCATGGATTAAAATCCTGCAGCGCACGCAAGGTCCCCCTGCTCAAGCCAGCGCATGTCAAGGCCCGTCCGAAGTTTGCCAGTGACCATCTGGATGATCCAGAGGAGGAATGGGAGAAGGTCATGTGGTCTGATGAGACAAAAATAGAGCTTTTTAGTCTAAACTCCACTCGCCGTGTTTGGAGGAAGAAGAAGGATGAGTACAACCCCAAGAACACCATCCCAACCGTGAAGCATGGAGGTGGAAACATTCTTTGGGGATGCTTTTCTGCAATGGGGACAGGACGACTGCACCGTATTGAGGGGAGGATGGATGGGGCCATGTATCGCGAGATCTTGGCCAACAACCTCCTTCCCTCAGTAAGAGCATTGAAGATGGGTCGTGGCTGGGTCTTCCAGCATGACAACGACCCGAAACACACAGCCAGGGCAACTAAGAAGTGGCTCTGTAAGAAGCATCTCAAGGTCCTAGAGTGGCCTAGCCAGTCTCCAGACCTGAACCCAATAGAAAATCTTTGGAGGGAGCTGAAAGTCCGTATTGCCCAGCGACAGCCCCAAAACCTTTCTCCAAAAGGATCTGGAGAAAGTCTGTATGGAGGAGTGGGCCAAAATCCCTGCTGCAGTGTGTGCAAACCTGGTCAAGAACTACAGGAAACGTATGATCTCTGTAATTGCAAACAAAGGTTTCTGTACCAAATATTAAGTTCTGCTTTTCTGATGTATCAAATACTTATGTCATGCAATAAAATGCAAATTAATTACTTAAAAATCATACAATGTGATTTTCTGGATTTTTGTTTTAGATTCCATCACTCACAGTTGAAGAGTACCTATGATAAAAATTACAGACTTCTACATGCTTTGTAAGTGGGCAAACCTGCAAAATCGGCAGTGTATCAAATACTTGTTCTCCCCACTGTATGTGTATGTGTATGAAGTCCCATGAATAGAAGCTTAACATATACATGTTCCTACTTTATGCTGGGATAATCGGCATATATATGCATATATCTGCACCATCACAAACCACACAGGCACACACAGACACCCCAAGGCTGATGAAATGTCAGGGAGGCGTGAATCACTTTGTAAGAGATGGAGTGTAAGTAATTTTGGTGACTCTGTCTGCCAGTCATAGCATAAAAAACATACATATAGACGCACAGATTTATAGAACAGACAAATGGACATTCACAATGCAAAAGTAGTCACAGACCGAGACGGAAAGGCTCAAGTTCTGTTACACAAACAATATGGAAAGGGACCAGGATGGAAGGAAGGAAGGAAGGAAGGAAGGAAGGAACTAAAAATTCAAGATTTGTCAAGTGGTCATTGAAAAACCCACTTTGATTAATCATTAATCTCAATATTGGAAGCAACATGCCCCTCTTAATGTCTGTGGTAGGTACGGCCCTGGATGGATGGTTTATTAGCTGTAAAAGTGTCTGAAATGTGAAGGCAACCAGAGGTCTTAAAAGAGAGTATAGGAAAGTGTAAATCAGTCCCACTGTCTTATTGTCAGGCAGAATCATGACCCTGTCTGGAGGGATCGAAGGAGCCGTTGATCTTCGACGTGAAGCCGATCACGGAGATGAACGAGTGTGCAGATGCACGGATTAGAAAATGCATTATAGATCACAAAGTTATTTGTTGTTGTGAGCAGCAGCTGCTGTCTAACTGATCGATGGAGATCTCACAGTGCACAACCTCTTCTTAGCTCTTTCATATGTGGAGGCCTGATTGTTGAGCTTTACATTATCGCCCCCATGTGACAGCAGCAGGAACTGCAAAAATAACTGAAGAAAGACAACGGGAAAATGGTTGAAAAGATGACATATTATAATCTAAAATAATATAATGTTATGGTTCCCTGCTCTTAAAATCCCATAAAAAGTTTATCTTTTAATTTATAACCGAGCTGTACACCTCCACCTTCAGACTGTGTGAATGTACTGGTATGTGCAGACATGCTTCTTCTCGTTGTAATGGCATTATGCCCATCCCTAAAGCTGGCCCCCTCTTGACGTTGTACCGGGCAGTTGTCCAACAATGGCAGGGATGTATGTTCACTCAAGTGTGTTTGCGTGTGTGTGTAAGTGTTTTGGGCCAGTGCCATGATCTTGGCACTCAATCCTGGTTCACCAGCTTCAACTTATTCACAAAGTCATTTGAGCGTTGTTGTCTGCGATACGGGACCCCTTCTACTGCCAACACACACACTCACATAAACTGGTGCTGACTATAACACACAAGAATAACTCACGTTGATACGATTGTGTGGGTGAAGTAATATTTTCTTCCTTAGCCATCTCTGTTTTCTTTCTTACTATATTCTCATCTTTTTAGGGCAGCTCTGTAAGCGGTTGAGGTATTAGAGGAGTAATGCAATCATTCTGCTCCTAGAGCCCTTCAAATGCCAACAACCGACCCACACACTAACACTGTGTTGGGTTTTGCATGTCTACTGTTATTTCATTGACTGGTCTCTTTCTACAACAGCAGACTCTGTGACGTGAGACCTGTTATTGATCAAAATCCTCACAGTGTGACTCAAGAACACATCTTCTGCTTTCAACATTATATTTCCTGTCATGTCCAATCTACGGCCCACTATTCACTAAGACCTTCTTACCTCTATCAGGTGTTGTCAGGACACCACATGGTCCAGATAACCACTTTCTGAGTTTTGAATGGGATTAAACTGTAATTTTTAAACGGAAAAACTGCTCAAACTAAATTTTGACTTTCATAGGCTAAGTGAAGAGTAATATATAATTAATCGATAATTGCATAGTAAATGTAATGAGTTTTTATATTGTGCAATTTTATGTAAACGGTCCTACTCGACCCGCTCCGAGCGGGATTCGAACCGGCATCTCCGGTGTGAGAGGTAAGCACGCTAAACTCTTTTGTGAATATACATATGTAATTACACAAACACACACATTGGTAACATTTCGAAACACAATGGAAACATTTTCTGCAAAAATAGCAGAGATAAATGGAAATAGATTTATTTAATTTGGTAGAATTGGTCATACAAAGTTTGCTTGTAGCTTTACAAAAGTTGTTTCTACTGTAGCAGTCAGTATATTTTTACAAAATATGCTGTACAAAAATACACCAGTGAATGTAAAATGATCTAAAACAGTCATAACAGTATAACATAATACTGATTTAATTAAACACAGACATAATCAAGTAGGCAGGTGTCCTACCAAGATATGTGTGTGTGTGTGTGTGTCAGTATTCAAACATGCACAATGTTAATGAGCAAAATCATTACTGGCAATTCATTTGGGAGTAAACTGATTATAAATAAGATTAATCTGCAAGATGAATGGGTATTTAAGTTGTCAATTGGTTTAAAGGCAATTTTTGAGTGATAATCAACATAAATTAGTGAACTGTGGAGTTCTCCTGCATAGTACAATAAAACAGCAGTATAGGCAATAAAAATACCAGATTACCCAGTGTATCATAATACAGAAATATCACTGTAGTGTATGTGATATGTCCTAAATAAGCTATTGGTCAGACAAGACCCTACAAGATAGCCATTATTCAGTGTATACATGTACAGTCATGTCAGTATAACAGAATGTCAAATACCTCAGCCATTGAGGAGAGTGAAACATTATGCCCAAATCACTGTATGAGCCCATTTTTGAATCACTTCTCAGTAGAATCACTTGTTGTGACGTCTGAGACATTGACGTGTATAAAGATATAGCAGTGCAAATTGAATAAGTGGCCAAAGTTCTAAAACACCACAGGTGTTGGCATGGACTTCATATCAGTCACGTTAGGTGATTCACAGCATTGGAAGAGTAATAATATGTTGAAATGACAGTGTTGCATCTCTTTCTCAGGTGGACTGAGGCAGAGACATTTCAGATATTGTTTTTGCTCATTTTTTGATGTACGACAGCAGTTGGTCTCAACTGGCTTTGCTTCAGTTTATTTTATTATTTGGATTTAGTATTGTTTTCTCCCTGCTGTCAATCAGAACAGACTTTGGTCGTGACCCACCACCAGTTGAGAACTAGATACTACAGATACTGTACAGACACAGCCACACATACATGCACAGAGATAAAGAATAAAAGTCAGTTCTCTGCAGGAACCACCTCAAGGATGATCTGTAGTGATCTGTTCACAGAGTCTGAGAAACACAAGGAAAACAAACATTAATTAGTCAACTTCACTAATTAGCATACCATATTATATGATATGGATATTCCATATGTTCCATAATTTGTGCATAACAAGGATCTTTTTTATTCATTTCCAGAAATATATTTCCAAGAGTTTAACACCTTGGTCATATAATCAAAAATTGGCATGGCATAGTCATTATAATAGTCATTTATGTGTAACTAGACAAAAAAATTACTTTCACGCATATTCAGAAGTTTTATGCTGTTGCCTTTTGATATTTGCATTTATGTAACCTCTGACCTGAACATTTCTGGAACCATTTGGGTTTTCTTTCGATGTAGATGAATATGTAGTATGCAGGGATGCCTGTGAGAGAGATGGCAAAGCCAATCCCTGTATTAATTGGATCCGAATATAGAGAAAGGAAGACCATGAAGAAACAGGTGAAGGAGAAAACAGCAGGGATTATAATAGGGACCTGTGAAAGAGAAAAATACAGAGATAAAGAGATATTAAAAGTTTGGTGCTCTTTGGAGTTTGGAAAGAGCAATACATTGCATGTGTTTTTCAGTTGAGACTGTATGTACTGTATAAATGTAAGCCTGCTCCTCATAAATCATATGACTTTAGAAGACTTAGAATATAGTGAGGCCACTTTCATGATTTTTATGGTGCTTTTGTGCCCTTGTTGAAGTGTACGCCTATTTATTGTGACCTGTACAGTTAGTGTTTTGCAGAAGACAAACAAATGGGTTTGGAGTGTATTGAGTGTGAATTTTCATTTCCTTTAAACAACATATTTGGACCAATTTCCTATCTAAAAAGGGATCCATGGCCATGTTTCATGTTTATACCCAACCTGTTCTAGTTTGTTCAGCTATACTTTTTCATTACGACAAATTAAATACTTAGATAAGACTACAGAAAAGAGTGCAGTTTCTCATGCATCAAAATATGTCAGATCGGTTTTGTTCATGGTTATTTCACAGTATATTGGACACCGTAACTACCAGTTCACCAATCCCAGAAAAGGCCCCCTGGAGCAACCTAAGATTAAGTAGACAAACTAACAAAGTGACAGAGTACAGTTGAGATATCAATAGCTTTCCAACTCTTGGCTCACCTCTGCTAACCTACATCTTAGAATTAAATCTACCGTGTTTTCTTAAAGGGGGGTTTAATGCTATTTCATGCATTCTGACTTATTTACACTGTTAAAGAGTTGGATTCTCATGCTAAACATGGCCAAAATTTCAAAAAAACGTGTTGGATGTATGACAGAGTGTTTCTGTGCCTAATACACTCCATCAGGGTTCGTATAAGTTTCGAAAAGCCTTTTTTTCCGAGTATGGCCCTGTATGACGTCATAAAGGACGGAATTCCTTGTACGGGTACTTCTCCTGGCAAGAGCACACGCACACATCAACCAGAGCGAGAGCAAGAGCATGCCCATCAACGTGCTTCGTTCAGGTGACGTAAGCCGTCAGCAGCGCTGCACGGCACGCCTCCAAGAGCTCGACTGTTTTCGGAAAGAAGCGGTACAGTTGTATCTGTCTTTTATAAATCTGATAAAACTGAAAGACTCTTCGGAGAAATGAAGAATGCAATACTACTCTATAGGTACTCAAGATTAACACGAAACTGTGTGTGTTATGACCCTTTTACCACTAGATGTTTAACCATTATATTTCATAAGAGAAGAGGTAATAGGCGGCCAGCACAGAAAAGACAGTCACCTTAAAAGGTCGTGGCATATCAGGGCGTGTGTATCGCAGGTAGATGAGGCCGACTACGGCCACCCCGATGAACAACCAGCGCAGGAAGCTCATGAAGTTCAGCAGGCTGTAGATGTCCCCTAAGAAGAGGATCAGTAATGTGATCGGATACTGAAAGAAAGACAAGCACTTTTAGAAAGTCATTGAAATAGGAAAATTACTGGCATAGTAAAATAAAAGTTATACACCAATCAGGCATAACATTATGACCGGTGAAGTGAATAACACTGATTATCTCTTCATCACGGCACCTGTTAGTGGGTGGGATATATTAGGAATCAAGTGAACATTTTGTCCTCAAAGTTCATGTGTTACAAGCAGGAAAAATGGGCAAACATAAGGATTTGAGTCAGTTTGACAAGGGCCATCTTGTGATGGCTAGATGACTGGGTCAGAGCATCTCCAAAACTGCAGCTCTTGTGGGGTGTTCCCGGTCTGCAGTGGTCAGTATCTATCAAAAGGGGTCCAAGGAAGGAACAGTGGTGAACCAGCGACAGGGTCATGGGCGGCCAAGGCTCACTGATGCATGTGGGGAGCGAAGGCTGGTCCGTGTGGTCCAGTCAAACAGACGAGCTACTTTAGCTCAAATTGCTCAAGACGTTAATGCTGGTTCTGATAGAAAGGTGTCAGAATACACAGTGCATCGCAGTTTGTTGCGTATGGGGCTGCATAGCCGCAGACCAGTCAGGGTGCCCATGTTGACCCCTGTCCACCACCGAGCACCAGAACTGAACCATGGAGCAATGGAAAAAGGTGGCCTGGTCTGATGAATCAGGTTTTCTTTTACATTACACGTTTCCGTGGCTGGCCGGGTACGTCACTTATCTGGGGAACACATGGCACCAGGATGCACTATGGGAAGAAGGCAAGCCGGTGGAGGCAGTGTGATGCTTTGGGCAAAGTTCTGCTGGAAAACGTTGGGTCCTGCCATCCATGTGGATGTTACTTTGACACGTACCACCTACCTAAGCATTGTTGCATACCATGTACACCCTTTCATGGAAACAGTATTCCCTGGTGGCTGTGGCCTCTTTCAGCAGGATAATGCGCCCTGTCACAAAGCAAAAATGGTTCAGGAATGGTTTGAGGAGCACAACAACGAGTTTCAGGTGTTGACTTGGCCTCCAAATTCCCCAGATCTCAATCTAATCGAGCATCTGTGGGATGTGCTGAACAAACAAGTCCGATCCATGGAAGCTCCACCGTGCAACTTACAGGACTTAAAGGATCTGCTGCTAACATTTTGGTGCCAGATACCACAGCACACCTTCAGGGGTCTAGTGGAGTCCATGCCTTGACGGGTCAGGGTTGTTTTGGCTGCAAAAGGGGGACCAACACAATATTAGGAAGGTGGTCATAATGTTATGCCTGATCAGTGTATGTTATATAAGTTATGTGAGTTAATGTTTATGCATATGTAAGTAACATTATTTTTATGTTTTTTAATAATATTAATAATATTATATATTATATAATAATTTTATAATAAAATATAAAAAATAATATTTTAATGTATTTAATTTGTTGTATTTTGAAGCTTTTAAGTGTCTTTATCGGTCTAGACTGCCATTATAAGTAATGTTGTTTTTTTTGTCATTGAAAATGTATGCTTGAATGTGGAAAGAAAGGAACCTGCAAATGGTTTTGTTCAGCTGAACAGGAGTATCAGTACAGGTGACCGTTGAGTGGGACGTGTGCGTCTATGACTCACCAGGACAATCACAGCAGGTAATGGCGTGTGTCGGCGTATGTGAATCATAGAGAGAACTTCAGGGAGCTGACCTTCTCGAGAGGCCACATAGAACATTCTGTGGAAGAGAAACACAATGTAAAACGTTTAAAATGTCCACTGTAGAAATACAAACCAAGACATATAATAGTCGATGTTCTGAAGGATTTGAAACTAAAGACTAAAAATGTGTTAAAGACTAAAACAAAGACTGTGTGACCAACAATTGTTGGGTAATTTGAAAAATAATATAAAATTCATATACTTGGTGTAATTTTCAACACCCTCTCATGGCATTTCTTAAGTATTTTACATTTTGGTGAATGGCTAATTCGTATGTATACTTTATAACCTTTATCACTCTATGTTTGACCCTAGTAAAAATCAGGTAATCTGAGACTTAAAACGGAGATGCACACCTTGAGATGGCAAATAGGCATCCATTCATGGACCCAAAGCAAGACAGAGCTACAAAAACAGGAACTGCAACTGAGAAGTTTCCCATTAGCTTCTCTGCAAAAGTCTGTTGGTGAGGGAAAGATGGATGGAGAGAGGGAAGAGATGAAAAGAGTGTGGATGGAAGAAGGAAAGAGGAACTCATTTTGTGAAACAAATAGGAAAACAACATTGATCTTCAATTTTTAGACTTGTCTGTGTTTATGAATAATCAGTGAAGTAAAAAGGCTTTATATTTTCCATAAGAGTGAGCTTGTAGAGGGACACGCAAAGTGAAACAGGCTCTAAATGAATGCATTACAGACGTCTAACGAGATGAGAAAGCTTTTAGAGTATTTCAGAGCCTAGCAGGAGATCTCTGTGCACGGACTCTGGTGCTGTCAGTTATTTGTGAGAGCCATATGATTTCTCCTGCAGAGAAACAGACAGGCATTTAGAGCCACTGGCTTTATGTAATCACATTTACTGTGGGGAGGAGGAAGGTGTTGACTATTACAGTCAATACTGCAAATTGCTTAAACTCGTTTATAAGCTAGTATCCTTTTCTTTTTTGGCTCTCTTTCTTAAATGTTCCAGTTACTGCTGCTACATGAAAAACCATTAGGATTTTGTTAATTGAATTTGTAGAATTTAATGGAATTTGTTAATTAATGAAGAAGTTTTGAGAAGCAAACAGGGAGTGACCCACCACAGCTACGGCATTGGAGGCTAACAGCTCTTCTGCTGACATCACGGTGTAATATGCCACGTTTGTCAGTGTGTAACAGATCATTACTATCACCATGGAGATGCAGATGGCAAGAGGCACAGTCCTGGGGAATGGAAATTAACACCTAAGTCATCACTGCCGTTTGGTTTGCCATGCTAGAAACAGCTGAATTAAATATCAAACTAAGCTGAAATCATATTTGCTATATCCTATCACTAACCTCTCAGGATTCTCCACCTCCTCAGTCACAAAATTCAAGTAAAACCTGGAAGAGGCCAAAAATGTATTCAAACGCTGTATGGGCATTATCGGATTTGTGTGGAATTAGAAGGTGGGCTCACCAGCCGGCATAGGCGTACATTCCTGAGTAGAAGGCAAGAGGAAGTCCTGCCAAGTCTGCTGTGTTGACCTCAAATGCATTCTCAAAGTTTTTGGTCTCCCCTGCAGATGTAACCAGCGGCAAATGATTAGCATTATGGTAAGCTAACACAGCCTGATGTTCTATGTAATTTTAGTTTTCCCTGAGCCAAACCTATTTCTGAGTGGACCCTTAATTGTTGTTCCAACATTATGTGAATTATACAATATCTATGAAATAGATCTATGATTCAAATATATACTGTCATTTAAAAGTTTGGAGTCGATAATACACACACACACACACATACAGATGTATTTATTATAGTCATGGAGTTTCCCGATGTGAGCCGTCAGCTCCGCTACAAGTTGGAGCGGTTGGTCAGGCCTCCACCAACAGCGCGCCTCCTGAGCGAGATCTAAATCCACATGAATGGCCCGTTCAGAGCATAAGCAAGAAAAACGTCTCGGTTACGCATGTAACCCTCGTTCCCTGAACCGACGAATTGGGATATCGCATGAGAGCCCTATCACCTTCGAGTGTGTACTAACCGGCCAATGAACATTGCCGTGCGAATTTTGCATGCAGCACTCCACCCCCGCAGCGCGGGTATAAATAGGAAGTGCCTGCAAACGCACATTTGTTTTTCGCTGAGGAGACGAGCAAGTGGCCCGCGCTCAGCGGCAGCACAGAAACTGTGGCAACGGGACTTACGTCTCCGTTCCCTCCTTCAGGGAACGAGGGTTACATGCATAACCGAGACGTTCCCTTTCAGTCGGTCACGTTCGACGTACGTCAGAATGTGAACCGACGAATTGGGATCCCTAATAAAACGCCACAGTTTCTGACCCTTCCAGTGCCTGGCGTAAGCCTCACATCCTTCGCATTTTTCTAACGATAGGGGGACTTACGTCAGGAGAGCCGGCTGCTGTTCCGCATGACCCAAAACAGTCAGACTTGGATAACACTGGGAAAGCGTGCCAAAGGAACGCTGCGGAGACCACATCCTGCCCGTAGAGAGGTATATGTTCTTCAGCGGAACTTACTGAAGCAAAATAGCGCACTTATCCACTCCGAAGAGGGGAATGGCGCACCAAGCCGACACAAGAAACGGGGCTCCAGGCGTTACTGACCACTGGGGGCGAGCATGCGGGAAGCAAATGTTTCTACACGGAGGCTATAAAATCTAGCGAACGTGTACGATGTCGCCCAGCCCGCAGCTCTACATATATCTGTCAGCGAGGCGCCATGCGCCAGCGCCCAGGAAGAAGCTACTCCTCTCGTGGAGTGAGCTGTCAACCCGAGCGGGCAAGGCATGCCTTGGGCTTGGTAAGCCAAGGCGATGGCATCCACTATCCAGTGGGCCATCCTCTGCTTGGAGACAGCCTTTCCCTTCTGCTGGCCTCCGTAACAGACGAAGAGCTGGTCTGAGGTGCTGAAGCTTTGTGTTCTGTCCACGTATACCCGCAGAGTGCGGACGGGACAGAGCAAAGCTAGGTCTGCCTCCTCCGAGGGCAGCGCTTGCAGGTTCACCACCTGGTCCCAGAAGGGAGTGGTGGGAACCTTGGGCACATATCCGGGCCAGGGTCTCAGGATGACGTGAGAGTTAGCTGGCCCGAATTCTAATTAATCGCACACTTATCGTAAAATTAAGCATACGCCATTTATCTCATTAAACACATTCATTTTGTCATCATTTGCTATATCCAGCAAAGTAAACAATCAGAAAACTGTATTTTCTGCAAGCTTCAAGGATCATTGGAGACTCCAAAAGGACACCAGATAACCAAATACTGTATAAGGAGTCCATATAATTATATTATATAATAAATGTATACACGCCTAAGCACCCATGAAAAAAAACATTACAGAAAAAAAACGCTACAGAATTCACAGTGTATAGTATGTGTACAGAGCAACAACGAGATTGTTTTCATTTTAGACGAGTCAAGCTGCGATACCGAACAGGACCACAGGGAGACGCCAAAAAAACTCCTAAATCAACCGCTTTGACTGCATAAACCTATGATTACTAAATAGAGATGACCGATATTGATTTTTTTATAACCTAACCAATACCAATTATTTGCATATTTATGTGCCCGATAACCGATATACAGAACCAACATTTATGTATTGTGTTATTTCTGTTTTTTACAATTATAGCAACAGCACTGAACTGAGCAAACTGTTTTATTTAACACTTTTTAAACACTGTAATTTTTGCAATTTCACTCCCTTCTTACATACAAAACAAAACACACTTCTACATCAATAAATAGAGTCTGAAAGAGTGCAAAAAAAAAAAAATACAGTGCAAGTAAAGTCTTTTTAACATTACTGCTGTTGCATCTTTTTATTTATAACAACAGCATATTAACAACAGGCTAAATAAATTTACAAAGTCTAATGTTTTTAAAATGGAGAGCATAACTGACAGGTGAGCTCTATCAGCTTCCCATATATAAGCATTCGTTTTAACTACATTTTTAAAAGGTTATGTGTTGTTTAATAGACTAACTAGTGAAGAGAATGGAACGCGCTGGAATATTCTCTGGAATACGCAAACATTGTCAGAAAAATAAACAAAACAGAGCGAATACATAATCGCTATTAGGCTACATCGCTAGTCCATCTCATCTGGCACGTACGTTATCAGAATTATTAATAATGTTTTTGTCGGTTTGTCTAGATTATGAAATGCCTGCTGATGACAGAGCGCTGTTTTCATCTATTCATCTATGCGTTTATTTTAGCGCCAACCGAGATAGGCCTTATAATTCATTTCCACAGAGCTGTAATTATTTAGATGTTTATTATATAAATGTTATATAGCAGACATTAATATAATTTAAGGAGTTTTAAACGAATGGGTCTTGTTAAAAGTTACATACGGTGACTATGCTGGAGCATCAACCCGGTGAGTGAACGGCTATGAATGCGACTTCACGAGATGAGCATAAACAACAGAGAGAGAGAGAAATAAATTCAGCACTTTTATTTCCAACATGCACTCATTCATGGCTGTTTTATTTCATTCATGTAAAGTTAGTCTTTATTGTGACATGACGGATTAGGTGACTCTGTGAGTTCGTCTCTATTTTTAGCGCCAAGTTTAAACTACATAATGTTAGCTTATTTGTGCATATCTCATTTGTGCATTACTGGCTGTTATGTTAAATAAAAGTTTATTAATTAAGGGATGCAAGTTATTTTACCTTCGAACACCGTTGTTGACTCATTTCCCCTCAGACGCAGTGCTTTAATGGCGGGCTTGTAGCGATTCTCAGAACGTCCACAAAATGGCGCCATTTATCTGTGAATCCGATATTACAAAACCGATACCCGATTATGGGAAAATGCTTAAATAATGGGAAAAATATCGGGAAACCGATATATCGGTCGATCTCTATTACTAAACACAACAACGTACACATGACAAATCAAACATTATCCTTCCCCAGTGTGTGTGGAAACAACGCGAATGTACTGTGTGTCTGTAAATGAATGCAGCGTGCGATCAGTGATCTAGAGCGCGCACATACACAGTTTGTTCTTTGCGCATCAATATACCAGACTCTCACGCGCTTACTGTAAGACACCAAAATTGCGCTCTTCAGAAACAATCGCAGAATATGACAGAGCTCGTGTTTTAAAGCAAAGCACACACTGGAATGAATAATTCACTAAAAACGCAATGTGAGTCTCTATTCTCTCTGATATGTCTGATGTAATCAGTCTGGCCTTCTTTACATTAGCGCTGCTTTGGACTATTTGAATGAATTCGATTACTGGATCACTGAAAACTTTCCCAGAGTTTAACGGCTTAAAACGGCCTGATCACAAACAGAGAAGCAGAATTGGGTTAAAGAGTTAGAATGGAAATTTCCTCCTACCAGGGTTACAGGTGCTTGTAGATGCTCAGTGTGATTGTGATAAACTCCCGACTTCTAAGATCATCTAACTGCATGATGAAAATTACGTTAATGACGCAGCTTCACGTACTTCTGTAATTTATTTGCGTTAATTGCGTTAAATTATTTTAACGCGTTAAGGAATTTAATCACATGCGTTAACGCGTTAACGGTGACAGCCCTAATATATATATATATATTTATATTATTTTAAAGAAGTCTCTTATGCTCACTAAAATGTAATTTATTCCTGTGATCAAAGCTGAATTTTCAGCATCATTACCCCAGTCTTCAGTGTCACATGATCCTTCAGAAATCATTCGAATATGCTGATTTCGTGCTTAAGAAGCATTTCTTATTATCATCAATGTTAAAAAACAGTTGTGCTGTGTGTATGTATATATATATATATATAATATTTATTTATTTATTTATTTTGGCATTTCGTGCATTTAATTCTTATTCGAGAAACCAGAAGTATAATACTGTAATGTCATTACAAATGCTGGAAGACACTAGTTAATGTGTTGATGTTCAACAGTGTTAATTTAGTAAGAAGTGGTTCTAGCTGTTAGTCTCTTGTTCACTTTAAGGGGCGGGTTTTCAGCGGGGTCAGGGGGCTAGAGAGGGAGTTCAGAGGGAGAAGCGGGGAGTTCAGACTGAGAGTGAGTTCACAGCGAAAGCAGCAAGATATAATTCTCTTTTTCCTGTTATGTACAGCATGGGTTACAGTCAAAACAGTAACCCTGCAGTTCCTTAATAAAGCATCCAAACGACATAGAACCAGCCTGGTTATTCTTAGTAGCGAGACGCTACATTTGGTGTCAGAAGTGACGAACTTCAACGCAAGATCTGTGCATTCGCTGCCGAGATGGACTACGGGGCGCGGCCGAAAGTGAAACAAGAGATGCCGGAGGAGATCGTAAAGGGAAAAGGCAAGTGCTTGTGGACACACGGCCTGGCGGCAGATCCACGCTGGGTTTCGAGCGATGCAGCCAGGATGAGAGAGGCTATCATGTTAAAGGCTGCTGAAGCTGGCTTTGCGCCTCCCTTCACCCCGCGCAGTGAGTTTGTACATCAGCAAAGTGGCGCCGACATCACAGCACATGTGCGGCCCGGCACGACGCACTCTCGCGATGACGTGAAGACGCAGGATGTAAACAAACATGGTGGCGCCCAGGCCCGCGGCGAATACATCAGTGACTCAGACATGCTCGCTATTAAAACACCACGGTTCTCCGGTAAGACTGATTGGGATGCATTCAAAGCCCAGTTTGAACTGTTAGCAGATGCTGCAGGCTGGTCTGAAAATCATAAAGCTTTGCAGTTAGCGCTGTGCCTCACTGATGATGCAGCTGCCTGCCTGTTGTTGTTGTTGAGTCCTGCAGAAAGGAATGATTATAATGCATTGGTCGGGGCTCTTCATAGACGGTTTGGACAATGTAGCCAGACTGTCCTTTTAAGGACAGAATTTCATAACAGACGCAGACGACAAGGGGAGCCCTTCTGCATTTTGGCCAATCACATTGAATGCTTATGTAAACGTGCCTATGCTGAAATGCCACCATCAGTCCAGAATGAGCTTGCTAGAGACAGATTTATCCAGGCGCTCAGCCCAAGAGAGCTCTATGTACAAACGCAGCTGGCTCACCCGACCACACTGAGTGAAGCGCTGGAACTGGCTATTGAAAGGGAGATTTTAGGGGCTGAAATTGATGCTGATGAAGTTCAATTTCCAATAGTGAGAGCTGCGGAAATGACTGAATTGAGCCAAAGGGCACCCGTGTGGATGGATAATTATAGAAATGCTGCAACACTGCGCCCGGGCCGCTCCACCTCAGAGCCCCGCCCATGCCACCGACCTTCAGTTTGCTGGGGCTGTGGCCAACCAGGCCATCTGATCAGACAGTGCCCCAGGATCGGTCAAGTGCAGGGAAACGCCCAGGGGCCCGTGTAGATGGGGGGGACACGGGCCTGTGATGATATTTCCCATAACTCGCCCCTGGCTGAGGACGAGGGGCAGCGAGTGGAGGAAGGGATTAAACTGCGACCTACAGAAACTGTTATGGTAGTTGGCTGGTCTTATGTGGGAAATTTCTGCCACATACCCATTATAGTGGCAGGAGTCGCTTGCACAGCCCTTGTGGTCACTGGATCAAATGCAACCCTGGTTCGCCCTGATCTTGTTCCAGTGGGGACAGCTTTGGAACCGACGTCTGCTCGTCTGAAAACTGTGACTGGTGACTTTGCGCCAGTAAAAGGGACAGGTCTCTTCCTGTTTGACATAGGTCTGTGTGTATCGTTCCAGGCATGGGTGGCTGAAGTGCAGGACCCCTGCATTCTAGGACTGGATTTCTTGAGGGCCGTTGGTTGTGTGCTGGACCTATGTAGGGACTTACTTACCCTCCCTGATGGACGTTCGGTGCAACTGACCCATCCTGCTCCAAGCCTGACCCCAGTGCCCCTATCTGTGTATTCAGCAGACACATCTAGGCATGCCCTTGGAGCAGAAAATCCAGCCTTTGTGCCACCACCTCACTCTGTGAAATCACCGCCCATTAGTTCGAATTGGTACACACACCACGGCCCCGATTGTAATGCTGCATCCCCTCCCCCCCTTTTTTTGCCAACACAGGATGACTATTGTTCGGACGCTGGACTGTGTAATGACGAGAGAGAGACTCGGATCTTGGCTGTGAGAGACATTTGGTCCAAAAACTGTGGTGGCTTAAGTGAGAAACAAAAAGTGCGCTTGTGGGAAGTCATGGAGGACTTCAAGGTCATTTTTGCCCTTAATGAGAATGAAGTGGGCCTAACCCATTTAGTGCAGCATGTTACTGACACAGGCGATGCCCACCCGATAAGAGTAAGGCCACGTTGTCTCCCCCTAGCCCGACAGGAAGCTGTGGATAAAGAGCTGGAGGAAATGCTGCAGGCAGGTATAGTTGAGCCCTCAGAGAGCCCGTGGGGTTCAGCAGTTGTCATGATGCCATGGAAAAATAGTTCCAGATGGCGGTTCTGCATAGACTATAGACAGCTCAACAAAGTCACGAAAAAGGATTCATATCCTCTGCCTAGAGTGGATGAGTCCCTCGACTTGGTGGCTGGTTCTTCCTGGTTCTCCACCCTTGATTTGAGGAGTGGCTCCTGGCAAGTGCCATTGTCTCCTGAGTCTGCTCCCAAAACCGCATTCTGCACAAATAGGGGTCTCTGGCAGTTCAAGGTCCTTCCGTTCGGGCTCTGCAACGCTCCTCACCTTGAATGTCTTGTATATCTAGATGATCTACTTGTCCATGGTGAGTCGTTTGATGATGCACTCGATTCCCTCCGTCAGGTGCTGGGAAGAGTGGCGGCGGCAGGCCTGAAACTGCATCCAGATAAATGCCACTTCATGAGGTGGGAGGTTGAGCTCCTTGGGCACAAGTTGGGGAGGGAGAGCATAGGCACCCTGGAGGACAAAATTCACACCATTAGAGACTGGCCAACCCCTACAGACCTGAGACAACTGAAAAGTTTCCTGGGGTTAGCCTCTTACTATAGGAGGTTTGTAAGGGGGTTCTCGTGCATAGGGGCGCCGCTCTTCCACCTCCAGCAGAAAGACCATGCCTTTGTCTGGACTGATGAGTGCCAGAAGGCATTTGATACCCTTCGGCAAGCTTTAATTGAAGTTCCAGTCCTTGTTCCACCTGACACCACACTGCCTTTCATTTTAGACACGGACGTAAGCAACGTCGGCATGGGGGCGGTATTATCGCAGGAAAGACCAGACAGGGAGAAGGTGGTGGCATACTTTAGCAGGGTCTTTAATAAGTGTGAGAGGCGCTATTGTGTGACCAGACGTGAGCTCCTTGCAGTGGTAATGGCAGTGAGGCACTTCAAATACTACCTGTGTGGTGCTCCATTCACAATAAGGACAGACCATGCTGCGCTCCAATGGTTGATGTCCTTCAAGGAGCCTGAAGGTCAAGTAGCCCGGTGGCTGGAAGAACTCCAGTCATACGACTTCACAGTAGTTCATAGACCTGGGTCTAGCCACACCAACGCCGATGCTTTGTCACGTCACCCCTGTGCTGCCGAGGGCTGCCGTCACTGTGAAAAAAGAGAGACACAGGAGAGGGAACTGTATCTGGAGAACGAGCCAGCACAGCCTTCATGTGGGGCACTGAGGGTGGTTAATGCAACAGAGTGGAAATATCAGCAAGAGCAGGATGAGGATCTGAGGCCTGTGCTGCGTTGGCTGGAGGCACAGCGGAGACCCGATTGGGGGGACATTACGGGGTGCTTGTTGGTCACAAAGGGACTCTGGTCAAAATTCAACACACTGCGGCTGAGCGAGGGAGTACTCCAGCGGGCATGGAAGGAGCCTGCCACTGGGGAGGACAGATGGCAAGTGGTAGTGCCCAAGACACTGAGGGAAGCAGTGTTAACTGCTTGTCATGGGAGTACGGGGTCCGGCCATTTCGGGGTGTCCAAATCACTCTGCTGCCTTCACCAAGGGTTCTACTGGGGTCAGCACAGAAGGGACGTGTAGGATTTCTGCCGCAGATGTGATGCCTATGCAGCTTACAAGGGTCCTCTTGATCAGTCTCATGCCAAACTTCAACAGCAGGCTGTAGGAGCACTGTGGCCCAAGGCCTATGCGATACCGAACCAGGAAGCAGAGACAGTGTCTGATGCACTGGTGGAGGGGATGTTCAGCAGGTTCGGTATGCCAGAGATCATTCATAGTGATCAGGGGAGGAATTTTGAATCCAAGATGTTTACGGCCCTGTGTGAACAGCTTGGCATAGAGAAAACACGCACAACTCCCCTGCATCCCCCAAAGCGATGGCCTTGTTGAAAGATTTAACAGGACCTTGGCCCAGCAGCTAGCCATCCTTACAGCTGACCATCAGCGGAATTGGGACCTCCCTTTCATTCTCATGGCCTACAGATCTGCGGTACAGGACTACACACTATGCACCCAACTTATTAATGGGGGGGCAGTGTAATGTCATTACAAATGCTGGAAGACACTACTTAATGTGTTGATGTTCAACAGTGTTAATTTAGTAAGAAGTGGTTCTAGCTGTTAGTCTCTTGTTCACTTTAAGGGGCGGGGTTTCAGCGGGGTCAGGGTGGCTAGAGAGGGAGTTCAGAGGGAGAAGCGGGGAGTTCAGACTGAGAGTGAGTTCACAGCGAGAGCAGCGAGATATAATTCTCTTTTTCCTGTTATGTACGGCGTTATTCTTAGTAGCGAGACGCTTCAATATAAACTAAATACCTTTTAAGAGTAGGTATAATCCTGGAACAATGATAATGGCGATGGCGAGCAGCTTGCTGAACGTGAGGAAGATCTGGAGTCTGGCAGTCCAGCTTACACTCATGCTGTTTAGATACATTACCAAGGCTGCAATGAAAAGGAATATACAATATCTCAAAATTAATATGACACACATAAACCAGGCCACAAAGATGCTGTATACACACTGTAATCAAGCAGCCTAAATATATAAATAAAAAAATTAGCTTGAGCTTACTGATTCCGATTGCTGTGGCCAATTTAACGGCAATCTCAGGAACTCCACATGGCATGAAGATAGGCTCTAAAATATAGCGGCCAAATGCCAGAGCGATCACAGCCAAACCTGCAGGTCTTCAAGATGAGAAAATTAACTCTGAGCACTCAGTACTGTACTGAACATCTTGTAATCACTCATAAAACACTGTTCCAAAGTAAGGTAGCGTAATCTTTGTGATGAATCATGCTTGTAATAGAACATCATTTTTTGCATTTTTCTGTAAAAATCAGTGAACCAGTCCCACATATACCCTACAAAAGTCTGAACTGAATCTTTCCCACGAACATGTTTACTGTCAAACTACACATACAGATGGTACTCTTGGCATTGTTGTGATTGATTATTACATATGAACCTGGACTGAATCCAGCCCTTGATCCTATGCATGAAAGCCTCCACAATGGCTTGTACATTGTCATAAGGCACTTTATCTCTGGTTTTTATTCTATGCCTACTGGAGCCCAGCAGTAATATTGAGAGATAACCTTCTTTGGGGAGAGTTTGCTTGTGTTTATTTGGGGCGTTGAAGGGATTGTGTTTGTTTATTCTGGCAGTGCCCCAGAGACCTGACAATGAAGATGGAGGATGAATGAGGATTTACTGACCTTATGGCAATCATGTCAGCCCACAATCGCACAAAAGCCACTTGCGGACCAAACGCCTCCAGAATGTACGTGTAATGGCCACCAGATTTTTTAATACAGGTACCAAGCTCAGCATATGATAGAGCACCTGAAAGGGACAAAAGGAAGAACTAGTTGGGAAAATTTAAGGCGAACACCTTTTATACTTTAGGAAAATGAGGTAACAGTGGCTGGACAAAGGCCAGTCGTGGAGAGGGAGTGCCATAACTATTCAGAAAGGTGGCAAGATTTACACAACACCTGCAAAGCAACCCTAAAGCCACATGGTTAAATCAGTTCATTAAAGCCATCTGTCCACTCTCAGAGAGTGCAGTTACACAAGCTCTTTATAGCTCTATGAATTTTAACATTTTAATGAATATGATGTTCAAATCAAAGCCCTGCTTTACTCGCAGCCCTTGACTTGTGAGCTTCAAAAGGTAAATGTAAAGAGAGCTCTAAAATACAAGGCCCACCAGGGGAGTTCAGAATGCAGATTTGAACTCTCTCTGGGAGAAATTGTGGATGAATGGACAGGTTTTTTTTTTTTTTTTCTTTTTCTTTCAATCGGCAGCTCAGCTTTTCCTCTAAGCCTATGGGCTGCGGCACACAAAAGAAAGCTGACAAGTGTGAAATGACTCCTGGCATACACATGAATAAACAAACTGTCAAACAATGCTCTTCTTATACACAAACTAATTCTTCTTCGACACATGCACAAAGCCATCAACCTCCACGGTGTCAGACCGCGCTCTCCTCACCATCAAAGTGCGGTGTAAGACAATATCAGCCTCTGTCATGCAAAGGCACACACATTAGGCATTAGAGGGGTCCAGCCTGAAATTCTTGCTTGGAGACTATCAGTAAAACATGAACTTCTCTGTAATGAATTAGAGGCAGATCCTCTTCAAAATAGTGTTTATAGTGGAGCTTACAGCAGAGTTTGCGAACCATTGGAGTTCTTGGGTTGATGAAAAGCCAATAATTAGTTAAATCATGAAAGTATGTAATTGATTTTAAGAATTTTAAGATTTAAAAAATCAAAATAAAACACATACTAAAAAGATGGGTAACACTTTTGTTTAGAGTCACAACACTCTAAAATTTAAATATTCTTACTGAGTTAGACCTACTCTTATTAAAATTAACCATTGGTTTCTGTAATAATAAATATTTTATTACTCCTTTAATATTTAATACATGTCTATATTAATAATATAATAAAATTCAATATGAATATCCCACATTTCTGGCACAATACCATGTTTAGAGTATAGTGTTATTACAGTAAATCCATGGTAAATGTTTGTGATTTGTGAAATGAAATGTATGCTAACTAGATTATTGTCGCACAACGTTTCTCCTGTTTTCTATGTCAGTATTGTTGTGAACTGGTTTCATCGGGCTTTAAACTAGTTTAAATCACAAAGACATTGGTGTTTGTATCGGAGACCTCTGTGCCAAACTCGAACGCTTCTCACTGGATCTCACTGCGCTGTTTAGTGGTCGCGCTGTTTAGTGTGAGAAACCGAACGGTATTTATATCACTTTTACCTCTAATACGCCACTATGTCCAACAGCCTTCAGCGCGCGATCACTTCCGGTAAGTGAGGTCAATGTACACGTTCTGGCGTAGAGATACGCGCAAGAGATCACTTCCGCCGCTTGCGCCAGATCGTGTACATTGACCTCACTCACCGGGAGTGATCGCGCGGTGAAGGCTGTTGGACATAGTGGCATATTAGAGGTAAAAAATTATATAAATACTGTTCGGTTTCTCACACAAACCGATCGTTTCATGTCTTAAGACATCAATGTGTCGTCACGAGCCGCAGGGTTTAATATGGATTTGTATGTGCATGTTTTTTTACTCTCATAGTTCTCATACTCTCATGTGTTACCATTCACATGCATTATACGACTGACAGACTGCAACGGTTGGAGTTAAAAATCTTAATTTGTGTTCTACTGAAGAAACAAAGTCACCTATATCTTGGATGCCCTGGGGGTAAGCAGATACACATCAAATTTTCATTTTTGGGTGAACTATCCCTTTAATAGACAACCTGCGGGCCATTTGAAATTTATTTTCGTGCCGTAATTGGCCCACGGGCCCTGGCTGCCTTTATCATACCCAATACCTAAACTTAACAATTACATTATTAACTTTTAATAAGCAGTAATAGGAATGTATTGATGCAAGAAAAGAAAAAAAATCATAGTTAATGGTTAGTTAATAGTGAGAAAGGGACCCTAGTCTGAAGTGTGACCAAAAGATAAAATGTTTTGTTTATCTGCATGTCATGTAACCATTAACCAACATCTGAGAACTGTGAACATGTGAATGTGTTGTTAAATTATTGAAATATTAACTTGAAATTTCAGTGGGTATTTCAAGTAAATATTTTAGGCCTAACAAAAGTTTGGGAATCCTTGTGTTAACAAACTGAACATTATTGTAAAGTGTTACCAAATACTGCATGATTCATTCAAAGAATACTTTTTAGTTTGATGTAATGGGATCATGAGCCGTGAGAAACTTTCTAAATGTACTTTGTGAGTAATGTTTTTTTAAGGGAAACGGTTGATCTGACTTGCCTGACTTGTCGAAATAATTTTGCAATGTACAGAGTGAGCAAATTAAGCAAGACAGTGCTTTCCATCTGCGATTTGAGCAATTGCAGCTTTATCTACAGTCAATATTTGAAACAGGCCAAATTTTCAAATATGATTACAATCATCCAGTTCTCCTTTTTTCTCTCTCTGTAGCTTTAGCAATAGCTAGTCGTTCAGAAAAAAAGGTGAGTTGAGGAGCGCAAAATAAACGGCAGTAAGTTATGTGTGAGAGTGCACAGTCAATCTGACCCTTAGTTCACCCAAAAAATTAGAATTCTGCCATCATTTATTCACCATCATAACATATATGGCTTTCTTTCTGCTGTATAGAATTCAAAAGAAGAAGTTTAGCAGAATGTTGAAGCTGCTAATTACAGTAAATGTGAATGTGGACCATAACAAACAAGCTTTTCAAGTCAAGATTTTTTGTGAATAATGCCTTAGGTTTCAATCTATTCATTACACAAAGCTATCAACTGGCATGAGACTTGCTTTTATGGTGCATTTTTGTCTTTTTTGGACAGCCCCTTGTCCCAATCCACTGTCATGCTAAATTAGACCTGCTAAACATCTCCTTTGATGTACCTTGAAAAAATGTTTGGAATATCATGAGACTAAAGTAAATGATGACAGAATTTTCATTTTTGAGTCAGCTATCCTTTTAAGAACACTCATTTCTTTCAGTTAGTAAAGTGGTGTGTCCAAATTTATGACTGTGACATCAGTGGTGCTATACGCCACAATTTCAAAACCGCAAACAAACGGTTAAGTCAGTGTCTGTACATTTCCTTGGATTCTAATTAAAATGCAACTCAGTATCAGGAAATAAGAAAGTTGATTTGTACCAGATGAGTGGGTGAGGTATTTAGGTCATGATGTGAATAATGTGTGTGGAAAAAGATAATGTGAATGTGAGCCTGTGTGAGAGCATATGCACGTTAACACACTTATGTTTGCATATGTTCAGCTATGTGTTATGTGTGACACTCACCGAAAAGAGAGAGAATTCCACAGGCAATCCACACCACCAGTGACATTCCCACACTGCCCGAATTCTTCAGAATTCCCTTCGGAGAGATGAATATTCCCGCTCCAATGATCGTCCCAACGATGATAGAGATTCCTCGGAGCAGGGTCACCTTCTTCCGCAGTTCCACCTTCTCCTCGGGGGCTCCGGCGTGGGGGTCTCCATTTGATTTGAGAGGGTCTTTCTCTCCAAATTTACTTGAAGTCGGGTCCCCATTGGGATGGGGAACTGACACAGTCCTTCTGGGCATCTTGTTCGCTCACTCACAAACACACACACATTGACTCTCTCACGCACAGTTTAGTGTGCCTCCCCTTGCCAGTGTTACATGAGAGGCCTGAGTGGAAGGTGTTCTCAGAGTAAAGCAAACTTCTGATACGCTGTGACAAGTCTAAACAAATGCAATGTGAAGTGGCTTCTCCCTCCTTTTTTTCTCTCTGTCGCTGGCCTTTTTAGTGTCTCAAATACTCCCCCTTTCCCTCCTTTACTGTTTATCTTCCTCTTTTCATCTTATCCTGTAATTTACTGCGTATTGTGTGAGTAAAGAGGGTGTTTCTTTTTGTAGTTAGTGTAACCCAGAGTCATGATGCTTCAGCAGTAGTATCCAATTCTCACATTTCGTCATGTGACATGCAGATCATTCAAAGGCATCCGGCACTCATTTTAAACACTTGCTGTTTTCTCTCGTTCTTTCAAAGGCCCATTTCACTGCACTTGTTGTAGACGTGTTCTGATTAGCAAGTGAGCAAACGATAGACTGATAACAAACTCCTCTTTCCAGGATTGTAGACTGACTGTGTGATCTTTTTGTCATAATTAATGTTGATATAGGTAATGGAACTGAATCTAGGTCAAACCACATGGCATTAGTTACTGTACGAGTGTATGCGTGTGTGTTTGTGTGTGAGAGAGAGAGAGAGAGAGAGAGAGAGAGAGATGGGGGGGGGGGTTAGTGTATGTGTGTGTGTGTTTAGACAAAGCCATTTCAGTGAAGCCTGATACAGTGTTCTGTAAATAAGAATGAAGGCTGATGTAACATTACATCAGATCAGCCTAGACATTCAATAGATTCAGTGTTGTGAAACTATCACTTGTGATGATTTGCAAGTTGCACCATAGCCATTTTCTTTTTACATAAAAAAAATCTCATAAAAATGTATGACTCTGTATTCACTTTTTTGAATTATTATGACTGTGCAAAAATTACAATTAGGTGTGGCTTCACTTTTGTAATTATTCATCTGTAATGTAATTGTTTTCATTATATATTCATATTTTCTAAAGTTGGGGTCTGTTTTTTTTTTTTTTTTTTTAAGAAGTTTCTTATGCTCACCAAAACTGCATTTATTTGATCAAAAATACAGTAAATACAGTAATTGTGATAGATCTGCCAGGCTCTCTCACCAGTCAACCACAGCGCACCTAAGTCTCCTGAGTTCTATTCTCCAGCGTTTACCTCCGAGAGTTAGCTTCATTCTCCATGATCATCTGTCAGAGGTCGAGGTGTGTGCATCCAACCTGGTCTCCTCTTCACCGAATCTCACGAGTCCCTGCACCTGTAAGAAAGAGAGTTTCCATCACTCTCACATCAACTGTACATCAAGTCTCCATTGTGTGTCTACTCACCTGTTGATGTTGCCTGTTGCTCCGTGCTGTCTCGAATAAACTCTGTTTACCATTCCTCTTTGTGTTCCAAGTATACATTCCGTAACAGTAATATTGTGAAATATTATTACATTTTAAAATATAAATTTATTTTAAAATGTGATGACAAAGATTAATTTTCAGCAGCAATTACTGGAGTTGTTAGTGTCATATAATCCTTCCCTTAATGTTCAAGAAACATTTCTTATTATAATCAGTGTTGAAAACATTTGTGCTGTTTAATAGTTTTGTGGAAATCATGATACAATTTTTTTGAATACCAGGATTTTTTTAAATAGAAAGTTCAAAAGAACAGCATTTGTATAAGTCTTTTCTGTCACTTTTGAACAATAAAAATAAACTGTAGATAAACTGTAGTGTGTGTGTGTGTGTGTGTGTGTGTGTGTCACCGTAGGGACCTAAATTGAGGTTCCCATGAGGAAACAAGCTTATAAATCATACAGGATGAATATTTATTATTTTTATTTATTTTTTTTTATTTTTAAATGCAGAAAGTTTTCTGTGATGGGTAGGTTTAGGGGTAGGGTTAGTGTAAGGGGATAGAATATACAGCTTGTACAGTATAAAAACTATTACGTCTATGGAGAGTCCCCACAAAGATAGTAAACCAGACGTGTGTGTGTGTGTGTGTGTGTGTGTGTCCGTCTGCGTGTGTGTGTGTCTGCGGGTGTAGATTTTTGTTACATCCCCCCCCCCCCCCCCCCAAAAAAAAATATATTAGCACACATGCTAAGCTCAAAATTCACTCTATTTGACTCCCCTTGCCTGTGGCATAAATATATGGTACATGAGAGTCCTGAACCCAAGGTCTTTTCGCAGCTCAAAGTAAAGTTGTGACACTGTGGTACACAATGTATAATTGTTGAGAGTGAGAGATAAATTGTGAAAGGACACCATGAACATAAACAAATATGTCTTATACACTCTCAGAACTATTTTAAACAACTGACCCCAAAAAACATGCCCTTGGTTGGTCTTTGCACCTGCCATGCTGGAAAAAAGAAGGCAAGAAACATTCTCAAAAAACATTTCTCCTGCAAAGTCCACTAAACTATAATATGATGAGAGGGGAGGAAAGATCATCATGGGACAAAAAGAGTCAACAGAGGAAACAACAACATGTATCTGGTTTCAAATCTTTATTTGTAAGAAGAAAGCTGTGCCTTTCTAACAGTATTCAACAACAACCACACAGCTTGACATAAAGACTGCAGACTAAAGGACTCTTCTTCCACTGTGTATATGGATTTGTGTGAGGAACAAACTGTCATTTAAAGGGATAGATCACCCCAAAATGAAAACTCTGTCATCTTTTACTTACACTCATGCCTCTTATGTTCTTCTGTGAACACAAAAGATGATATTTTGAAGAATGTTAGTAACAGAATACTTCTGGGTATCAATGTCTTCCATTGAGACATTCCTCAAAATGTCTACAGTATGTTGTACGGAAGAAAGAAAGTCGTACAGGTCTGTCATGAGATTCAGTAAACTAAGATTAGAAATGTACATATTTAAGTTGTTGTTCATTGAAAATGTTAACATACAGCTGTCTTTGTCGTATTTTCAGTTTGTTCATCACACAAAGTTATTGTTTGATTTTACAAGACTTTGAATATTGTGCAGATGTAGTTTGGATCACTTTTTTTTCATTTTGATGCATGACAGCCTAAATAGTGACATAATTGTAATTTTTGGGTGAACTTTCTCTTTAAACTCCTTTTCTTCTTCCAGTTACTTTATGGAGTATATATACAATATTAGTGCAGCAAAGCCATCCTAACCTCATGAGAAAGGTAAGCCAGAAGATACAATCCATATATTAAGGTGTCCTTCATCTGTTAGGGATTGTGTACTTCAGGCTGGCTTCAGGGAAGAAGCGAGGAGGTTAAGTGGTCGTCTCTCTGTAGAATCATTCAGAAATGAGAGGGAGAAATACGTGAGGGATCAAACCCATCCTCTCTCCCCCAGAACAGTAAAATCTCCCTATATAAAGGAGGCCCCAGGCATGTATCCAAACTTCCTTTAATCTCTCTTTCTCTTTGTGTCTATGTGTGTGTGCTGTATGTCAGGCTGTATTTTCAGCTTGAGCAGTGAGGCCTAAGGGAAGCCTGTGGGAAAGTTAACACCTTGCTTTTTCACTCCATTCTACAAGAAGCTATGACTTTGGCCCTATTTACACTGCATAGTTCAAGTGACCCAATTCCGATTTTTCCCTCTCATGTGGCACAGATCGGATATGACATGTGAACGTGTAAGCAGGAAAAAAACGCATGAATTCCGATATCCTCAGATCGGATTCAGGCCTCACTTATACAGTGGGGAGAACAAGTATTTGATACACTGCCGATTTTGCAGGTTTGCCCACTTACAAAGCATGTAGAAGTCTGTAATTTTTATCATAGGTACTCTTCAACTGTAAGTGACGGAATCTAAAACAAAAATCCAGAAAATCACATTGTATGATTTTTAAGTAATTAATTTGCATTTTATTGCATGACATAAGTATTTGATACATCAGAAAAGCAGAACTTAATATTTGGTACAGAAACCTTTGTTTGCAATTACAGAGGTCACACGTTTCCTGTAGTTCTTGACCAGGTTTGCACACACTGCAGAAGGGATTTTGGCCCACTCCTCCATACAGACCTTCTCCAGATCCTTCAGGTTTCGGGGCTGTCGCTGGGCAATACGGACTTTCAGCTCCCTCCAAAGATTTTCTATTGGGTTCAGGTCTGAAGACTGGCTAGGCCACTCCAGGACCTTGAAATGCTTCTTACGGAGCCACTCCTTAGTTCCCCTGGCTGTGTGTTTCGGGTCGTTGTCATGCTGGAAGACCCAGCCACGACCCATCTTCAATGCTCTTACTGAGGGAAGGAGGTTGTTGGCCAAGATCTCGCGATACATGGCCCCATCCATCCTCCCCTCAATACGGTGCAGTCGTCCTGTCCCCTTTGCAGAAAAGCATCCCCAAAGAATGATGTTTCCACCTCCATGCTTCACGGTTTGGATGGTGTTCTTGGGGTTGTACTCATCCTTCTTCTTCCTCCAAACACGGCGAGTGGAGTTTAGACCAAAAAGCTCTATTTTTGTCTCATCAGACCACATGACCTTCTCCCATTCCTTCTCTGGATCATCCAGATGGTCATTGGCAAACTTCAGACGGGCCTGGACATGCGCTGGCTTGAGCAGGGGGACCTTGCGTGCGCTGCAGGATTTTAATCCATAACAGCGTAGTGTGTTACTAATGGTTTTCTTTGAGACTGTGGTCCCAGCTCTCTTCAGGTCATTGACCAGGTCCTGCCGTGTAGTTCTGGGCTGATCCCTCACCTTCCTCATGATCTTTGATGCCCCACGAGGTGAGATCTTGCATGGTGCCCCAGACTGAGGGAGACTGACCGTCATCTTGAACTTCTTCCATTTTCTAATAATTGCGCCAACAGTTGTTGCCTTCTCACCAAGCTGCTTGCCTATTGTCCTGTAGCCCATCCCAGCCTTGTGCAGGTCTACAATTTTATCCCTGATGTCCTTACACAGCTTGGCCATTGTGGAGAGGTTGGAGTCTGTTTGATTGAGTGTGTGGACAGGTGTCTTTTATACAGGTAACGAGTTCAAACAGGTGCAGTTCATACAGGTAATGAGTGGAGAACAGGAGGGCTTCTTAAAGAAAAACTAACAGGTCTGTGAGAGCCGGAATTCTTACTGGTTGGTAGGTGATCAAATACTTATGTCATGCAATAAAATGCAAATTAATTATTTAAAAATCATACAATGTGATTTTCTGGATTTTTGTTTTAGATTCCGTCTCTCACAGTTGAAGTGTACCTATGATAATGCAAGTCATGCCAGTAATGCCAGTAAATGCAAGTCGTACGTCATTGAAAAAGGGACGGAGGCGAATGACGTCAACTCAGGTGGACACGAACTGCAATCACATGACACTAATGGCGCGATGGAAGACGAGAGCAATGTTCTGCTGACCTTTAAAGATAGTGCGGAAAGCAAAACATTAAATAATCATTTTGTCTGCATCCATTGTGTCTATTGCATATTGCGCCGTTTTACTTCCTTTTCTGGGTCAGAACGTCTTGGGCTGTTTCGCCAGTGTATAGTGTAAATGCAAATATCGGATACGGGTCGCTTTTAAAATATGATGTAAGCGGGTCATCAAAAAAAATCGGATATAGTCACCAAATCGGAACTGTGCATCAAGACCTGCAGTGTAAATGCGGCCTAACTTAACCGAACTTAATGATCAGGAAAACTCACGGATCCATTCCAACAAGAATGGAGTTCAGTAACTTTGTCAAAGTTGCTGCTGTGTGAAGCAGTTTGCCGATATGATTCACCAACATTTCAGGGCTCCTTGCTACTTCTAAAGTGGTCACAAATGCGTCAAAAAATAAACTTTTGAAACAATTTACAAATTAGTCACTCAGGAACACCTGTGTGTGTCCATTTTCGATAAGCAGTCACTGCACTCAATAACCATGATGTCTGATCCTATGAACTGGTTCTTTTTAAAGAGAAGGTTAATAAGATTATTCTGTAACACTTTAGTTTAGGGTCCAGTTCTCACTATTAACTATTTGCTTATTAGCATGCATATTACTAGGATATTGGCAGTTTTTTAGTACTTATAAAGCACATATTAATGCTTTATTCTGCATGACCATATTATACATCCATAATCCTACCCAATACCTAAACCTAACAACCTTACTAACTATTTTAAACAGTAATTAGCAGTTTATTGAGGAAAAAGTTGTAGTTAATAGTTAGTTAATAGTGAGAATTGGACCCTAAACTAAAATGTGACCGATTAATTCACTCATGAGTTAGCAGTTTGAATCAGACTCACTGAGTCAGTAAGTTGTTCAGAGCCATTACTGAATTCACAAATGACTCCCTCATTGAACCACAGATAATTTTTCAGTTTTGTACAATTCAAAATGAAATGGGATCCACTGTGGTGTGCATATACGTTACTGACTGGTCGTTTGTATCATAATGTGTAATTAAAGATACATATTCACAGCAAATAAATAAAATAAAACATTTACAACTTTTATATATTTTTTATTTATTATTATATAACTACAAGTAGTAGTGTACACTACAGTTCAAAAGATTGGGGTCAGTAAGGCGGTCAGGGTTTTTTAAAGGCTCCCATATGTTTCTGTTTAGAAGCCAATAGCTCCCTTTTTTTCAGTCTGGTGCCCTGATCCTCAGAAAGCCTTACACCTTTAGTTGTATTTTGGACCCAGGCCATTGCAATAAATCAAAACGGAGGCCTACAGCACTTTTTATGTGTTCACTAGTCACTGCTAGATATTGATCTTATTACTGTCTGCTTGCCAGACCACTTTGTTCACATCTGTGCTTCCATCCCAAGGTCTATGGCCCTGCAGGTTGTGCAGAGGGAGACCTGTTCATTGACAGAGGGTCTCAAGAGCTGCTGTGATATAAACATACTTCCTTTGCTTTCACTTGCTGTTGTGTTTCTCCAGTCATATCCAGTCCTCAGTATAACATTGCAATGTATAGACTACCTTTTAAAAACATGCTCCCATCACCCACATAAGGCCAGTCAAGATTCAAGGCTGTAAACTTTGAATAAACTTAACCATTTGGTTGAAAAGTTCCTTCATTTCCCAAATGGATTAAGACTAACTGGCTCAGGATGTGCTCTATCCATCTGACTGATGAAATTTGATGTAAAAATTAGGTTCCACTGACATTGTTAGTATAAACTGAACTGCATATAAAACTTATTTTGTTTCATTCCCTCCAAGGTGACGGTGACTGCATTTTGTGCATAAAACGATTACAGCTTTCAACCTCAATACGTCTGCCTTGTCTGTGGTCCAATCCATCTGTGACTTTCTTGGGAATTCGTACCCCTGCCAATGTCTCCTTATACATGAGGAAATAGAGAGAGATTGATAAGATGCAAATGAATGTTCTTTCCTCCATGGAAATAAAACAGACAACATTTATCTACAGTCGGCTAGATGTGTTTATGAATAATCAGTGCAGTGAAAAGGCTTTAAATTTTCCATAAGAGTGAGCTTGTAAAGAGGCGCGCAAAGTGAAACAGGCTATAAATGAATACATTACAGACGTCTAACGAGATGAGAAAGCTTTTAGAGTATTTCAGAGCCTAGCAGGAGATCTCTGCGCACGGATTCTGGTGCTGTCAGTTATTTGTGAGAGATATATGATTACTCCTGCAGAGAAACAGACAGGCATTTAGAGCCACTGGCTTTATGTAATCACATTTACTGTGGGGAGGAGGAAGGTGTTCACTGTTTTAATGGGGATGGAGCATAAATTTCTTCTGAATCTACTGTTCTTTAACATACATGAACATAGTACTTTCCAATGTAGTCTATTATAGTCCTGGTTATTGTTTTTAATATAAAAAAAAGTGTCATTTCCCTTTTATGGTTTCAGGAACAACCTAGCCGCCCCATTTTACCACATGATTTCAATGCATTGTGTTTGTGGTGTAATAAGAAATACACAATAGAATGCTAGAAGATACTGATGTGGATGACAGTGTGGCAGCTGTGTAAGGGAGATTACATTCATATACCTGCGCAATGACATACACAGCATGTGATTACATGATTTCCTGCTGTAAAGTTCGGAAGGTTGTTAAAAACGTCCTATGACTTTGACTGATTTGACAATACACGTCAGTAATTCACGCATTTACAGCTGTGCATGAAATATGATCCAGACAGAAGGTAACCATTTATGAAAATTCGGTAACGCTTTAGATTACAGCCCGGAAATTACTGTGTAACTAAAGTGAATTTACAGCGTAACTTTCAGTAATTATAGTGTAACTATAAAGTAAGTATGTGTAATTATAAGGGAACAATATGTAATATTTAGGGAATAAAGGGGTAACTATCAGGAAAATTAACAAATGATTTACTGAAAGTATTTTTTTAATTAAGGGGTAATTATCCATGTAGTTACAGGGTAAGTGGTGCTTATTTCATGTAGTTACAGGGTAAGTATGAATCTGCGGACTGTTAATAGTTTCATGTCTACAATAAAAAACACGTACAAAATCTCATATCACTCGGAAACATTTATTGAAAAACAACTTAATTCAAAACAGATTTATGACACTTCTTATTAATTTTTTTAAAATAAACTTTTCATTTCAAATAATAACGTCCTGACAGAAAGTGGCACGTTTTATCCCTTTTTTGGTTCTCTTGATTGGCTTCTCCTCCTCTTGTTCCTCTTCTTCTTTTTCGTTATTTCCACTGATGGATCTTAAGAGCAATCCCATGTCTTTTGATATTCTGTATTATTATTTATTAAAAGAAAAAGTACATCCAGAGATGATCACAATTTACTAATCTTTTCACATCTGACCAACTGTTACCAGCGCGTGCGTGAGTAAAGAAGCTTCAAGCCTTCATGACGGTCTCGCGCGAGTGGCATCTGACATTCGCGTGACCAGTCACGCTTCAAGTTACGTCAAGCGTGAACTCAACCCTCTCATTCACGCAGATGACTGATGGTCGGAAGCAATAGTTTACGGTTTAATTTTTTTTTTAAATATTGGTATTTTTCTTACAAACACAACGTTTCACTTCAGAAGACAGTGATTCATCCATTGGGATCGTATGGATTGCTGTAGTTATTGCTGTATGTGCTGTTTGATGCTTCAACTTTTAGGAACCCAAATGAGTTTTCATTAGCAGAGATTATTTATTTTTCTGTGTTCGTCTGAAGAAAGAAAGTCGTATACAAGTCGGATGGCATGAGGGTAAAAGATGAGTAAACGGTGAGGACATTTCTGCGTGCACTGTATTTTCTTTAAATACATAATATTGCTACAGAATAGCTAGAGACATAGGATTCCTTCTTAAGATTCATCTGTGTCAAGAACAAATAAGAAGGGGAACAAGAGGAGGAGAAGCCAAGCAAGAGAAATGAATAAGTGTTGTAAATCTGTTTTAAAAAAGCTGTTTTTCAAATAAAGATTTCCGAGTGATATCAGATTGTGTACGTGTTTTTATTGTACTTACCCTGTAACTACATGAAACAAGAGGGTAACAAACACCACTTTAATTTACAGCCCGCAGATTCATACTTACCCTGTAACTACATGAAACAAGAGGGGAACAAGCACCACTTTAATTTACAGCCCGTAGATTCATACTTACCCTGTAACTACATGAAACAAGAGGGTAACAAACACCACTTTAATTTACAGCCCGTAGATTCATACTTACCCTGTAACTACATGAAACAAGAGGGGAACAAACACCACTTTAATTTACAGCCCGTAGATTCATACTTACCCTGTAACTACATGAAACAAGAGGGGAACAAACACCACTTTAATTTACAGCCCGCAGATTCATACTTACCCTGTAACTACATGGATAATTACCCCTTAATTAAAAAATACTTACAGTATAAATAATTTGTTAATTTTCCTGATAGTTACCCCTTTATTCCCCAAATATTACATTATTGTACATATTGTTCCCTTATAACTACACGCACTTACTTTATAGTTACACTATAATTACCGAAAGTTACGCTGTAAATTCGCTTTACTTACGCAGTACTTTCCGGGCTGTAATCTAAAGCGTTACCGAAAATTCCAGCGAATGATGATCAATGGTCTGTTTGGTCATACGACAGTGGAGCGTGAATCTCTCAGTCATAAACCTGGCCCGATTTCCACATAAGGTTTTTTTCCAGAAATGATATTGATTGGGACTTTTCTCTCCAAGAAAATGATTGATCGTGGTTTCACTTATCGCTGCAATGAGATCTGAGAGTGTGTGCAGGGGAAGCAAACTTTTCTTTTGTGACTCAAACTCAGAGATCTGTGCAGAGATCTGAAAATAATGCTTCAGTTCATTCATGTTCAACTCATGCCTTGCCTTTACAAGCAGATTTTCATGCATTATGAAAACACAAAATAGCATTGCTTTTCATAATAGAGATTGGTGTTCCACTGTCATGAACGTCGAAGGTGTGTGTGTGTGTGTGTGTGTGTGTGTGTGTGTGTGTGTGTGTGTGTGTGTGTCTGTGTGTATACAGTATATATGGCATATAAGTCTACATACCCCAGCACTATGTTAAATACAATGAGATGATCTTCAGCTTCATTTTTAAAAATAGATTTTGAATTATGTTTGTGCTAAAATATTTTTATCTTTCAAATTACTCTATGGTGTTCATTTGTACCCTTTAGGGGCAAGTTTCTCAGCTGGTGGTTATGATATAGTTGTTGCAGGAAAAAAACAATGCTAAATATAATAAAATACACCTAATCATATAATCATATGCTTATACAAAATAAATAGGCTTATCTATTTATAAAAGGGGAGGTAAAAAAAGTTCCTGTTTGTCTCTTGTTGTATAGTTTGGGGTGAGTAAGATATACACCGGCAGGGCCATCGCGAGCATGGTGACAACATTTTTTAAAATGTTACATTTTTAGGCTGGTCCGCTTCGGTGAATTCACAAAGCGAATTCCAACACAATGCTTTAATGGTGCAAGAGTTCAAGGTAAGGTATAGGCTAAACATAATAAATGTCAACTGTTTTACAATAGAAATATTAAACGACTGAATGCAATCCAGTGATCTACTCGACTTTTTTTTGTCAAATGTTGCCATTGTGATTTTGAAATGAATAGGCCTATATATGGTTTACGTGATTCTGATTCATGTAATTCGTTTGAATGTGACAAGACAAGAAACATCAACAGAGCCGTTTTTGGCATATTAGGCATATGATTAGAGTGAATGTGTGCATATTTTAAAATAAAAAGTATTTGCAAATAGTTCAAATGCATTACAATAAATTCTAGTTCTTTTAGTATTTTATCCTCTGAAATGTCTTTAAAATCCTGGGCCATGGTCAATTCATGATACCTTCGTCAAATTTGGCAAGGCCCCCTAAAGCACGAGGCCCTGTGCGATGGCTTTGTTCATGATGTCTGATTTTAAGGACATTTTTGTTACATTTACATGACAATTTTAATGCTGTGCTGGGTCGCAGGTTACTGTGCTGTCGAATGTAAAGTTGCAAAAATAAAAACAGTTGCGTTACCAGAAGCACAGATTGTATTTTTTTGGCATAGACTTTTCTTTTTCAATCTAATTAAGTCATTGTAATTGAATTGTGTTGTGAAACAGGGCACAGATGACTTTTGGCATTGTGTGCCGTACTGCTGCATTAACAGGAAGAGGTCAGGGAGGTCTCTGTTAATTTAACACTGCTCTGCCCCAGAGCCAAGAGCCATTAAGCCCACAGAACCAGTAGCGCCACAAATGCACTAAAGATTTAAGGCTAGGTCTTCAGATTGTGAGCACACCATGGCTTACCTCAGAGAAATGAGGCTGATTGAGTGAGTCTTTAAAGCAGGAAGTAGGTCTAGTGATAAATAATACAAAGACATTAATGTTTCAAGGGTTAATTATGTACCAGTAATGTACCCTTAATTGCTGATATTTAGTCCCTGGTGGGTGTACCTTTCACTGCTGTTTTCTGCCACTCTTTCTCACTGCAGGTGAGCGCTAATCCTGTCTAGTTTCATGTTAAGAGCTGATTAAATCATTAAACTCTCTTGTAATACCCAGGTGAAAAGGAAAATATTTAAATTGTGCTTTTTTGGACATACTTAATATATTTAAATTATACTATACTAAATGCATATTAAATGTATTATTTTGAAACAACTTTAAGTATATTAAATGCATTTTAAGATATGCTTAAGATCAATTTTAAGCTATTTTCTATATATTTTAATGTATTAAATTGTGCTAAAATGGAACAACTTTAAGTATATTTAGTGCAATTTAAATGTATTTCTTTAAAATTCATTTAAAATATATTTTTAATAATGAATTTTTGTGCTTCAAGTACATTTTAATAGCATTTCAGTTCATTACAAATGCATTAGTATTACACTACTAGTTTATTATAAAGCATTTTTTTTCAGTATTTAAAATGGTATAAAAAGTGCAAAATCATTAAATATAAGACACGTACACACTTTGAAATCTAGAAAACTTTACTATAAAATTGTGTACATTACAAAAATTCCTAGCGTACATTAAAAAAGTACAGCAGCATACATAATCTATTAACAAATACATTATAATAAATGAAAGATCAGTGAAATGCTATGGCAGAGCTATTTTCATCCACTTGTAGAACATTTCAGTTATACCTGTATTACTGAAAAGCACACTATGAATATGACATCATTGAATAAAAGTTACTGGAAAACAAAGCCCAGGTGAAAAGGACGTACTATTAAATGTATTAAAAATGCACTAGAAATTCAAGTAGTATGTTTATATTATATTTGTATTGTACTAAAAACATACTCAAGTACATTTTTAATACATTTAATAGTACGTCTTTTTCACCTGGGAGTGAAGAAGTGAATAATGCATTTTTCTTTTACAAACAAGCCTGCAAAAGGCTGAACCAAACAAAGAAACAGAAGAGTTTAAATGTCACATCATCTTCAAGTGGACGGTCACTTCTTTGAGTACGACTTGATTTCATTTCAGACACTGTAATATTTGAAGACTTCTTAATCACAGGATCTGTGAAAGGGAAAAACTATTTATATAAAATTAACCAATGATTAACAGTTTTGCATCCATGTTTGAATATATGTATTATAATTTGCATAGATATATGCATTACAATTCCGTTGATTTCTCAATTTACCTTTCAAAGCTTTGACTATATCTTCATCAAGCTTGACATGTCCATTTTTATCCTCTTGTCTGTCGTCACTATACAGCACTCTATGAGTTACAATGAACATAAGATTAGAAGAAGACCAACACCACCACTTACAGTGAGCAGACTAATCACTGATATTGTTATTTGAATAACGCAACCTGTATTTCAGGGTATGTTGTATGTTGATAATAGAGTGGTGCAGGTATGACAGGTATCACTTTGTAGGCCAAAACATGGAAGCGAGTTAGCATTTTAGCTTTAGTTTTTTGAATGGGATTTTGTTTAAATAGCTGAAATAAGGCCTGTGATGAACACAAGCTCAAGACACTTTTACGTTTTATTCTATGACATAAAACACATCAGTATTACCCCACTCGTGATTTTTTGAAGCTGTTACATGTCTAGTAAAAGACAGTTGCTAACAAGTGGCTAAATGGGACTACAGAGGCTGTCGAGGAGATTAAACGTCATCACGCCGAACAGGTACGCTCAGTCCGCTTTTACTGCCTCATTATGCTCATAATTGTGCTCTTATAAACTATTCTAACTCAAACTTTCTGGGAAAATGTTTTGAGATAAAATCTGAAAGAGTTGTCAGAAGCTTAGTGATGGTGACGTTGTAATCGCAGGACCGTGGTGTAGTCCGTTTATAGCCTACCTTTAGCTTTTCCTTCAGACGACTGCATTTAGACTTCAAAATTAATAAAAGTTGTGTTCATCTGTGATAATTATCTTGATGGACAAAACGGGCAAGTATCATAAACTTATGTTGATCACAGAGCTTGTTTTTTGCGATAATCCAAAAGCATATGGGAAAATCCTATTGGGTTTTTCTCAAGGGAACCAGTGCAATGCTAACTGCCGATTGGCCTACAAAGTGACATCATACCTGCACCACTTTATTGTGGTTTATTATGGCCCGAGCACCGATGGTGTGAGGACCCTATTGGAATTGCTCAGTCTATTATTATTCTTCTCCGAAATTAATCACATTTTTGAGGGCCTAAAAATGCTTGAAAACACATGAACCTTTGCACACGTGTCAGAGGTGGTGAAAATTTACGTCTGATATGGGTTTCAGAATTAGGTGTGGCAAAATGGCTCGATAGCGCCACCTACAAAATTTCAATTAAGCACCGTTTGCGCTACGTTTCACGTACGAGTATGAAATTCGGTAGACACATGTAACAGCCCAATACCTACAAAACAGTCCCTAGGAGCAAAATATGAAAACCCAACAGGAAGTGAGATATTTTGCAGTTTTTGCCATTTCCAGACGTTGTACTTTAATGAACTCCTACTAGAGATTTAATCAGATCAACATCATATTTGGTCAGTCTAATCTAAAGGCCTTGACGAAGTTAAATTGTGAAGATCTTGAGTTTTCGCTGAAGGGCGTGTCTGTGGCGGACAAAATTCGATGTTTCGCCATGAAACAGGAAGTTGTTGTACAGGAAGATATAGTCAAAGTGCCACCTGCTGGCAGCAGGAAGTGTGGCACATCAAAGTGACTGCCATATTTCTCCTATATTTACCCGCTTAAATTCATGTCGCCCACTATTCGCTGTTTTCCTGAGGCCACCGGGTGGCGGTGGCCCCGGGTGCGAGGGCCCTTTCATCGCTGCTTGCAGCTTTCATTTTAACCTATATTTCCCATGAATGTGTCTATTGTGGTCATGATAAAATGCACTCTGTTGCAGAGATTTAAGGAAATTAGAAGTTGTGCAAAATGGCTTATGCCAGGATGACTATGACAAGTGACCTGCTGCTTTACCAAAAAACAAAAACAATTAAATAACAGACAGATTTTTACATGAATGACTCAAAGGATTAGGCCAGATCCTCCATTAGGCCAGATTCAAAATCTCTACAACAGAGGTGATATGACATTAAAACATACTTACTACTCTCTTCTTTGCTTGTCTCTGCACTCTGTCTTCAATAGCAGCTGATCTGAAGGGAAATACAAAAAACGAATTAATTAATATTTCACAAAAAATATAAAAACAAAAAACAGGCAGACAAATGATGATGAATGATTTGTTTTCTTTTTAAGAATGACAGTACACTGAGTACAATGTACCTGTTGGGTAATATAACCGTACACTCTCTTATAAGCATCCCTTTTTACAATTTAATCTTTGTACTTATCTGTAATTATAAATATATATTAGAAAATAAACAAAAAGGCAGGTTGTCAAGCTTGAACAAATATAAACACCAATCGACAAACACTAACGTTACCATAGTTGGCTGGTCAGCTCAAGACAAAGTAATTTTATGTTCATAACATGGTTTTTTCAAACTTTTCAAAGATCATTTACCTCATTACAATGAAGCCAAATTTTTCAGGAAATCAGAAATAAATAACGTTACACAACTTCATTTTGCAAATAAAAAGAATGTTAATGTAATGTTGTATATGTTAATGACTTATGTTTTCTGCCGATGCATTGAACAATGTTTTATAGTTGTTTTAAGACAGATGAATGTCACCACATAGATTTTAAACAGATTCATCAAAGTCTTTAGAAAGGGACTTTATATATGACTATATACCCGGTGCTGAAGTTGCTAGATATCTAGCTGCTGTCAGTATCATGTTACAGCGGTTAACGTCAGTATTCCACTGTTAGCTAGCAAATGCATAGCAGCCCTACCACCTAGGAAAAAAAACTGAACAGTGAGCTATTTATTTATGCAAACAGCAACTAAAACTTACCAGTAACTTCTGCGGGCAGTGTCTTCATCTCTTCGCGTCTGCTTCGACTTAATGTAGATTTGAAAAGCTTGGCTCTGATTGGTCAAATTAAATGTAGCTGAAAACGAAAAGGAAGTGCTGTTACACTTTGTGTCAAAAATACGACTGGCACAGAAAGTAACGTTAATTAAATACAAATCTTACCTGGAGTCACAAAATAATGCAGGGTTTTATAACCCTCCGATGAAGGACGACTCACCAAAACTGTTCACGTTTCAAAAAGCTCATCGCAAAAAAAAAAAAAAAAACATTGCCAAAGTAATCCATATGAATCGCGTAGTTTCCTCCAAGTCCTCTGAAGAGACATGATCGCTCTATATAATTTCCAGTTTAAATTTAGACTTCTAATCGTATTCAAACAACAAACCACGCACAGCATAACTGATAAACGGTACGAGCTCATTATCATAAGAACCAATCAGAGCCGTTCAACGCTGAAACCAATCAGGTGTGTCACATGTGTTGTTTGAATTTAAACAAGAGCACTACTTGGATTTTTAAGCATATTTGGAAAAATGATTTATGATGCATTTCAAATAATAGGATGTTGAAATCCTTGTTGAAATTTCAGTAGTAGCATATTAAAAATATATCATGTAATGGATATATTAATTGTAAGTATGCATATTGTAATGCTTAATAATAGTTGACAAATGTTTATAATACATTATAAGTTGGTACATTTTAAATGTTAAATGTTTTTTTCAAAATATCTTACTTTTGAAAATATTAAAATGATAAATACATAAATATTTAAAATATATTGCATTATATATTATATATTGCATATATAAATACACTAAAACTTCACTAAAAGTACACTTGTGTTTAGCATATTTCTTAAAAGTGTAATTAAGCATATATTTATTACCAAAGTACTTATAGGATACTTTTTAGTAATATATTAAAATCCAATTCAATATATTTTTAATGCACTTCAAAAAAGCATGTTGGGAATACAAATGTATTATAAACATACTACTTGAATTTCAAGTATATTTTTAATATATTTAATAGTACAACTTTTTCACCTGGGAAAACATGCTCTTTCTTACTGCATATGGAAGATGTTAATCCTTTGGATTGCACAGTTTATATGCATTTGCAGAGTAAGAAATGAAATCCTAAGGGCTTTATAAGAATGTTATAACTATACTCACTCAAAGAAAATAAAACATAAGATGCCCTATCATACATACACCCGGCGCAATGCGACGCCAAGCGTGACGCAAGTGTTTTTTGCTAGTTTCAGCCCAACACAGTTTTCATTTTCACGCCCAGCGCCACGTTGTTTAAATAGCAAATGCACTTGCACCCATCTGTTTGCCCATGGACGTGCTGGTCTGAAAACGAGGTGTGTTCAGGCACATTGTTGGCGCGTTGCTATTTTGAGGCACCTGAAAATGACTGCGCCATTGACCAACAAAAACCTGGTCTAAAGTCAATAGCGCAGTATTTAAAGGGTGCATTAGTAATATGCGCCTATAGGCAGGTGCACAACGCGCGTACACTCTGCTTGTTACATACACGGACATGCAGCAGCACACAAAAGGATTCCTCTCTGGAGAAGCGTTCAGTCTTTCCACTCGCAAATTCCGCCATGTAAATAGGGCCCAAGGACTTCAAAATGAGCATAGTTGCCTTTTAACTGACTTTGAGGAAAGCTTTGAGCTTGTAATTTATTTGTTCCAGTGTAATTACAGGGATTGAATCATAAATGACAAAATAAAAAAAATTAAAAAAATTTTGAACATCAGACATGTTTACCAGAGGCCAATGTTTGCTACTGTTACGAATTTTTGTTGAGACATGTTTAATCATTGTTTTAAAATAATACAATTATACTATTAATTGGGGTGAAATTGTCTAGCCATAAATCAAAAACTCATAGGTAGAGCTCCGACATGTAGCACTGTTGCGCTTCGGGCTGTCAGGGTGTGGCTGTGGCACGATGAATGAGATGGATAACAAAAACAGCCTTTAATATTTCTAAACAGAACCCTCAAGAGACCGCTGGAGAACTAACAAACACAACCACGGTAACATACGATACCGGACATTAGAAAGAAGGAAACTATGGGCTTAAATACATACAGGGATAATTAACGTAACTAGGAACACGTGAAACCTCAATCAAAAAACATGGACACAAACTAGCAAAGGGAACACAGGCAAACAGGAACAGAACACAGGGAAAAGAAACCAAAACTGAACATAATCGTTACTCGGGTCGTTACAGTTGTTACAAGTTTGAGTCCTGGCTTGTGGTCCTTTCAATCTCAATCTTGCCCCCCCTCTCTCCCACTTCCTGCCAATTCTCTATTCTGTACTGCTCCAATGAAGGCAAAACAGGAACAGAACACAGAGAAAACAAACCAAAACTGAACATAATCGTTACACGGGCCGTTACAATTGTTAAAAGTAAAAGTATATATATTTGTCTGTTTATTATTTATTGTGTGTGTGTGCACGTGCATGTGCGTGTGTGCGTGTGTACGGTGGATATAAGTCTACATACCCCTGTTAAAACAGCTGGTTTTTGTGATGTAAAATAACTCCTGCATGTTTAATGTAAAAATCACAACCTATGCAATGCCACTAAAAAAACAAAGTAACACATTTCAGAGAAAAAAAAACTTACTGTATAAGTGTGCACACCCCTGAACTAATATTTAGTTGAAGCACCCTTTGATTTTATTGCAGCACTCAGTCTGTTTAGATAGGAGTCTATCAGCTTGGCATATCTTGACTTGGGAATATTTTCCCACTCTTTTTTGCAAAAACGTTCTAGAACTGTTATGTTGCAAGGGCATCTCCTACCCGTGACCCTTTTTAGGTCCCACCACAGATTTTCTATAGGATTCAGCACTGTGCTCTGGCTAGCCCATTCCAAAACATTAATATTTCTTTGCTGAAGTCATTCTTTTGTTGATTTAGATGTGCATGGAGCTATTCATAATCCCCTCCACCTTCACTAAAGTCCCAGTTTCAGCTGAAGAAAAGCATCATCAAAGAATGATGCTGCCATCACCATGGTTCACCGTGGTGTTATTTTTCTGATGTGTTGTTGCTTTTGCACCAAACATACCTTTTACAATGTTGGCCACAAAGTTCATTCTTGGTCTCATCAGACCATAACACATTTTTCCACATGGTTTTGGGAGACTGGATATATGTTTTTTGCAAACATTAGCTGAACTTGGATTTTTTATTTTTTGTCAGAAAAGGCCACCCTGCCCCATAGCCAAGACAGATGGAGAATAGTTGTCACATGTAGGGAGCAACCAGTACTTGCCAGAATGAGCTGCAACTCTTTTGATGTTGCTGTAGGCCTTTTGACAACCTCCCTGACCAGTTTTCTCCTCAACAGTTTTGGAGGGACACCCTGTTCTTGATAATGTCATGTTGTCCCATATTTTCTTGTTTATGAATGTCTTCACACTGTGTTCCATGGTATGTGAAATGCTTGGGAAATGGTTTTGTTGCCCTCACTTTACAGATACCTTTCAACAATGATCCTGTTGAATCCTGTTGATGTTTCGTTCATTTGCTTCTTTGTGGCACATGGCTCCTGTAGTAGCATGCAACCAAGAAGATGTCAGAAAAATCTTATGAGAACAGCTGACATTTATTTAGAGTCACTTCAGGTGAAGACATGTGTGTATTTGTGTGTACTTGATTTGATAATTCTGAACACAGCCACGTGCATTATAAAAGTGTGTGCACCTTAACTGTTTGTAGTTAGGTTATTTTAAGATTTTATTTTTATCTTTTTTCTCTGATATGTGTCACTTAGGTTGTAATTTTTACATTTACAGTTTTTCTCAATCGATTTGACACATTTCTCTAAACTCAGGTCATTGTTCTCAAAACAGTTAACACAGCAATCTGAACAGTTTGAAATTGTCCTAAACAGGTTGTAAATTTTCCCTCATTTCATGTAAATTACAAATCACATGCATCATTTTCTCAAAACATTGTGCACAAAATTCTCAAATGTTTTCACAGTATATATACAGCCAACCAAAACTTTAATATATCAGGAAAAAACTATTGCAGATCTTTCTATTGGTTTTGCAAAAATTACAATCATTTGTGCACAATTTTTCCAAACAGAAACAAAACTCTATTTGTTAAATTCTCAGTTGCACTTGGAATGTTCCCAATTAACCCAAAATAAATATATGCAGAGTTAGTAATACACACACCACATGAAATGCAAAATTTCCTAATTGTTTACACAGCTATCTCAATTACAAAAATTATAAAAGGGTGGAAGAAAAAAAGAAGAATTGGAAAAGGAAGAGGTGTGGATGTAGGAGAAGCAAGAAGAGCTGAGGATGTAGGAAAAGGAGAAGAGGGAGAGGAGATGGTAGAGTGGAAGGCAATGGTGTTAGTGGAAAGAGCAGGAGAAAATATAAGAAGACATGAGCAGAGGGGAAGGGCAGGGGCGGGGCCAGAGGGGTGGTCGGAGGTAATTCAGGAGCCATAAGACGCGAATGAGAAGTGGCGCGCGCTGTGAGAAGACTGTGTATATCAGGCAGCGTGCAAATACTGAGTTCTCTTTCAAGTCTTGCGCTTGAATGGACAAATTCACACAAAATTTGTCAACATGCCCGTCTTGAGTATTCTAGCAAACATAATATTCCTGCTGTCTGTGTTTTTAATGTTAATCAAACAACAAAAGACAAGGAAATCACTCACTGCTCTAGATTGAATAGCTTTTGTTACTTTAATAAGGAACAATCTTTAATTTATACAGTCAAATATGCAATGTTATTTTACATTTGATTACTTGATTCAATTTCTGTACCTGAAAACTAATGTTAGACCTACCAGAAAAACCTGAAAAGCACTGTTTATTTTATAAGTATCTTTGCTCTAATTGTATGTATTCGTGCTGTTGCTTAGTTAGATTATTTGTTCTTATTTTCTTTATTTTTATTTCACAGTAGTTATTTTTTCCCTGAATATAGCACACACTGAACCATACTGAAACCGTGACTCTAAAACCGTGATACAAACTGAACCATGAGTAATTTGAAGAGTTACACTCCTAGTAAATACAAACCCGATTCCAAAAAAGTTGGGACACTGTACAAATTGTGAATAAAAAAGGAAACCAATAATTTACAAATCTCATAAACTTATATTTTATTCACAATAGAATATAGATAACATATCAAATGTTGAAAGTGAGACATTTTGAAATGTCATGCCAAATATTGGCTCATTTTGGATTTCATGAGAGCTACACATTCCAAAAAAGTTGGGACAGGTAGCAATAAGAGGCCGGAAAAGTTAAATGTACATATAAGGAACAGCTGGGGGACCAATTTGCAACTTATTAGGTCAACTGGCAACATGATTGAGTATAAAAAGAGCCTCTCAGAGTGGCAGTGTCTCTCAGAAGTCAAGATGGGCAGAGGATCACCAATTCCCCCAATGCTGCGGTGAAAAATAGTGGAGCAATATCAGAAAGGAGTTTCTCAGAGAAAAATTGCAAAGAGTTTGAAGTTATCATCATCTACAGTGCATAATATCATCCAAAGATTGAGAGAATCTGGAACAATCTCTGTGCGTAAGGGTCAAGGCCGGAAAACCATACTGGATGCCCGTGATCTTTGGGCCCTTAGACGGCACTGCATCACATACAGGAATGCTACTGTAATGGAAATCACAACATGGGCTCAGGAATACTTCCAGAAAACATTGTCTGTGAACACAATCCACCGTGCCATTCGCCGTTGCCGGCTAAAACTCTATAGGTCAAAAAAGAAGCCATATCTAAACATGGCCTTGTCCCAACTTTTTTGAGATGTGTTGATGCCATGAAATTTAAAATCAACTTATTTTTCCCTTAAAATGATAAATTTTCTCAGTTTAAACATTTGATATGTCATCTATGTTGTATTCTGAATAAAATACTGAAATTTGAAACTTCCACATCATTGCATTCTGTTTTTATTCACAATTTGTACAGTGTCCCAACTTTTTTGGAATCGGGTTTGTAAGTACATAATAAATATGTATCACAGGCCCCCACTAATTATTCTAGAAATAAGTTAATTCAACAAAGGTAACCTCTTTTGCTACATATTTTTGATGGTTCGAATGCATACTCTACATGTTTTACCATTTATGAACTATCATTTATGTGCCCTATACCATCACCATTCATACAGTGGGGAGAACAAGTATTTGATACACTGCCGATTTTGCAGGTTTTCCTACTTACAAAGCATGTAGAGGTCTGTAATTTTTATTATAGGTACACTTCAACTGTGAGAGATGGAATCTAAAACAAAAGTCCAGAAAATCACATTGTATGATTTTTAAATAATTAATTTGCATTTTATTGCATGACATAAGTATTTGATCACCTACCAACCAGTAAGAATTCTGGCTCTCACAGACCTGTTAGTTTTTCTTTAAGAAGCCCTCCTGTTCTCCACTCATTACCTGTATTAACTGCACCTGTTTGAACTCGTTACCTGTATAAAAGACACCTGTCCACACACTCAATTAAACAGACTCCAACCTCTCCACAATGGCCAAGACCAGAGAGCTGTGTAAGGACATCAGGGATAAAATTGTAGACCTGCACAAGGCTGGGATGGGCTACAGGACAATAGGCAAGCAGCTTGGTGAGAAGGCAACAACTGTTGGCGCAATTATTAGAAAATGGAAGAAGTTCAAGATGACGGTCAATCTCCCTCGGTCTGGGGCACCATGCAAGATCTCACCTCGTGGGGCATCAATGATCATAAGGAAGGTGAGGGATCAGCCCAGAACTACACGGCAGGACCTGGTCAATGACCTGAAGAGAGCTGGGACCACAGTCTCAAAGAAAACCATTAGTAACACACTACGCTGTCATGGATTAAAATCCTGCAGCGCACACAAGGTCCCCCTGCTCAAGCCAGTGTATGTCCAGGCCCGTCTGAAGTTTGCCAATGACCATCTGGATGATCCAGAGGAGGAATGGGAGAAGGTCATGTGGTCTGATGAGACAAAAATAGAGCTTTTTGGTCTAAACTCCACTCGCCGTGTTTAGAGGAAGAAGGAGGATGAGTACAACCCCAAGAACACCATCCCAACCGTGAAGCATGGAGGTGGAAACATCATTCTTTGGGGATGCTTTTCTGCAAAGGGGACAGGACGACTGCACCGTATTGAGGGGAGGATGGATGGGGCCATGTATCACGAGATCTTGGCCAACAACCTCCTTCCCTCAGTAAGAGCATTGAAGATGGGTCGTGGCTGGGTCTTCCAGCATGACAACGACCCGAAACACACAGCCAGGGCAACTAAGGAGTGGCTCCGTAAGAAGCATCTCAAGGTCCTGGAGTGGCCTAGTCAGTCTCCAGACCTGAACCCAATAGAAAATCTTTGGAGGGAGCTGAAAATCCGTATTGCCCAGCGACAGCCCCGAAACCTGAAGGATCTGGAGAAGGTCTGTATGGAGGAGTGGGCCAAAATCCCTGCTGCAGTGTGTGCAAACCTGGTCAAGAACTACAGGAAACGTATGATCTCTGTAATTGCAAACAAAGGTTTCTGTACCAAATATTAATTCTGCTTTTCTGATGTATCAAATACTTATGTCATGCAATAAAATGCAAATTAATTACTTAAAAATCATACAATGTGATTTTCTGGATTTTTGTTTTAGATTCCGTCACTCACAGTTAAAGAGTACCTATGATAAAAATTACAGACTTCTACATGCTTTGTAAGTGGGCAAACCTGCAAAATCGGCAGTGTATCAAATACTTGTTCTCGCCACTGTATCTATGCAACCAATACATATATTACTATTAGAGTACAAAATTGTTTACAAAAAAAAACAGATTTCTTCATGGATCTAGTCACTTAATTTTGCTCTCAAAATGCACCAGATTTATGCATTTAAATTTAAAATGAACAAAATTTTCTTCCGGGGGTCATGCCCCAGGACCCCCCTAGAGGGACCAATGTCTACCCACCACAGTCTCACAAAATCCTGTGGGAAACACTGAATAATGTAATATATTTATAATGTAATATAAATATGAATAAACACTGCTACAGCTTCTTGCTGAGCTCAAAAGCTACTTTCTACTGTTGTCAATGAAGTTGCTCTTGTTTACAACTATATACATGTATGATGGAAAACATTCTTGCTTGCATTGCATTTACCACAGGCCATGTGCTTCTACTACTGTTGAGTTATTTGTTATTTCATATCACATTTCAGGTGACTTATTTTGAATTCCTTTTCATGCAGAATAATACGTTTTGTTATCAATAATATACAGTATTATTACCTCCAATGTAGGGCTATATACACTGGTTCACTGTTTACATGTGTATTTAAATGTGCCACCCCTCTCTGAGTCTGTGCCCCAGCCTGGCCCCCCCACAAAAAATTGTCTAGACCCGCCCCTGGGGAAGGGGGGAGCAAGGTGTAAGAGGAGGGAGGCGAGGTAGAAGGATAGGGTATAGATGGGTTTAAAATGAAATTCGAGCCACCCTAACTGACCATGCCATAAATTATGGTCTTTCCTTGAGGGAAGTTGGACAGAGAGTTCAGCCCAATATAAACATCGTGCCACAGTCAATGTCCCTGGACAACAAGTGCTGCAAGCCACTGGTGTTGTGGCACACAACGCTGTCTTGGGGCCGCACAACACAGAAAGGCTCCTAAATATGTTAAACTCCCTCAATGAAAGCCACTTCACCATCAGGAGCAAATTGAGCGAAACTGTGTAGTTGTGTGGGACAATGTCCAATTTCACCATTCAGCACTGGTGCAAGAGTGGTTTGATCATCAGCCACATTTCAGGATGGTGTTCCCTCCAGCATATTCTCCTCTTGGAGATGGAAAGTATATGATCACAACCCTTACAACCAAGTGAGTCTTCTTCAAGTGATGGAAGAGGCCTGTGGTTGAGGCACAAGGATGGATCCAGCATTCACAGCTTTTTTTTCCCACGATGCATGACTCATGAAAATATATGCTGTGATGTTAATGAAATTCTTTGACCAGATGTAAATGAGACGAAAGATCTATAAAGTTCATTGATTCAATGATTGCAGTAGATTTATTTATTTATTGTTATACAAAAACTCATTGTTATACAACTAAACTCGCCATTAAAAGAACACGATTAAAGAACACGGAAAACATGTATTTTCATTTATGCATTCGTGTATCTACAGTTGAATTTGTTATCAAATCAGAGTACACACCTGTAGTTTTGATGTTAGTATTTATTTTTGATAAATGCATTACTTGAATAAAATGCAGTGCTTCATTATGCAGTGAATACTGAAGAGTGTGTTTAGCTCTCATGTGTTAATTGTTTTGAGAGCAACTACATTCATTTGGAAAAATGTGTCAAATCGATTGAGGAAAACTGTAAAGGTGCAAAAGTTCTGATATGATTTATCTTTGTTTAATTTTACATCACAAAAATAAAAACAGTTTTAACAGAGGTGTGTGGACTATTTATATCCACTGTATTATAAACAATTAGAAAATTACAATGAGATTTACTTTATGCTTTAATGCTCAAAATACTGGAACACTGGGTACCGTACTTGTGAAATATGTTATTTCTACCTACTTGTGCGTGACATACACAAACCTTTGCTATGTGCTTCCCCTGTTGTGGTAGAAGTGTGCAAGAAAACAAAGGTCACAAATGTAATTACACACTCACTCTCCTGTGCAAGTTGCCTGTGACACCTCATTTCAGAAAAGAGGGGAAATCAAAGCGACCAGAGGGGGTCAAACAACAGAATCTGTCCTAATTTCCAGCAAAATGATCCTTGAGCGTTTTAGCTTCCTAATCCTAAACGTGATTCTTACAGAAAGCAAAGGAACGGGCGAGGAATGTCTGGAGATGAGTATGCAGCTCACATAATGCCATACCTGCTCCAGAGTGAGAGAGAGGAGAGCCGCAGCTCTAGTCTAATCCACCCCAAACCTGACAGACAACACCACCTGATTCCACTTTAATTGAAGACATTTTATTAGATTTCTTTCTCTTCACTTCTCCCCCATTGTTTCATATGCTGGGAATGAAAGCAGAGGCTTATATCAGTTGCTCTCTCATTTTCTCAGCTGTACCAATCTATCAGCCGCCACATATTAAAGTAGTCATGGGAAAAAATGAAAGATGGAGAGGGGGAATGAAAGAAGAAAAAAATGAAACATTAAGGGCATTAATTGTGGTTAAGCTGGGAGGATGAGATTCTGATCAGACCTGTGTTCTTTGCTTTATAGATATAAGCAAATAAGCGAATAATTTGTCTGTTTATTTATCAGAGCAAAGTGCTCGTCAGTATGAGTGCAGCACAGCCTCATCCTGGGAACTCTCAGCGGACCGGGCTGCTCTTACACCGATGTGTCAGCATGAATTAGGATGCTAAGTGTAACACATTCATTGTGCGTTCCTTTTTGGCTTGAATACTAATCAGGTCTGTCTGGTTGACATGCAAACATAACAAACAAAAACAAATGACTGCCCAAAGTTGTTATTTAAGCAATATCACATGAGCAAGAGCGCTGTTGTTCTGAATATCAACGGGACCTGGACTAACTGCGGTATAAAAGGTGTTTTACCCAAGTTAAAGGGATAGTTCACCCAAAAATTAAAAGTGTCCTTGTTTCTCACCCTCATATTGTTCCAAGCCTGTTTGACTTTCTTCTGTAGAGCACAAAAGAAGATTGACAAATGCTTAACTTTCATTGTATGGACATTATTAAATGAGCTGATTACAAACCCGATTCCAAAAAAGTTGGGACACTGTACAAATTGTGAATAAAAAAGGAATGCAATAATTTACAAATCTCATAAACTTATATTTTATTCACAATAGAATATAGATAACATATCAAATGTTGAAAGTGAGACATTTTGAAATGTCATGCCAAATATTGGCTCATTTTGGATTTCATGAGAGCTACACATTCCAAAAAAGTTGGGACAGGTAGCAATAAGAGGCCGGAAAAGTTAAATGTACATATAAGGAACAGCTGGAGGACCAATTTGCAACTTATTAGGTCAATTGGCAAAATGATTGGGTATAAAAAGAGCCTCTCAGAGTGGCAGTGTCTCTCAGAAGTCAAGATGGGCAGAGGATCACCAATTCCCCCAATACTGCGGCGAAAAATAGTGGAGCAATATCAGAAAGGAGTTTCTCAGAGAAAAATTACAAAGAGTTTGAAGTTATCATCATCTACAGTGCATAATATCATCCAAAGATTGAGAGAATCTGGAACAATCTCTGTGCGTAAGGGTCAAGGGCGGAAAACCATACTGGATGCCCGTGATCTTCGGGCCCTTAGACGGCACTGCATCACATACAGGAATGCTACTGTAATGGAAATCACAACATGGGCTCAGGAATACTTCCAGAAAACATTGTCGGTGAACACAATCCACCGTGCCATTCGCCGTTGCCGGCTAAAACTCTATAGGTCAAAAAAGAAGCCATATCTAAACATGATCCAGAAGTGCAGGCGTTTTCTCTGGGCCAAGGCTCATTTAAAATGGACTGTGGCAAAGTGGAAAACTGTTCTGTGGTCAGACGACCTTTTCTTCTGTGGCTGTTGACCATCTCACAAATCTACCGATCAGGCATAACATTATGACCACTGACAGGTGAAGTAAATAACACTGTTATCTCTTCATCACGGCACCTGTTAGTGGGTGGGATATATTAGGCAGCAAGTGAACATTTTGTCCCCAAAGTTGATGTGTTAGTAGCAGGAAAAATGGGCAAGCGTAAGGATTTGAGTGAGTTTGACAAGGGCCAAATTGTGATGGCTAGACGACTGGGTCAGAGCATCTCCAAAACTGCAGCTCAAGGAAGGAACAGTGCTGAACAGGGTCATGGATGGCCAAGGCTCATTGATGCACGTGGGGAGCGATCAAACCGATCAAACAGGCGATCAAACAGACGAGCTACTGTAGCTCAAATTGCTCAAGAAGTTAATGCTGGTTCTGATAAAAAAAAGGTGTCAGAATACTCAGTGCATCACAGTTTGTTGTGTATGGGGCTGCATAGCCGCAGACCAGTCAGGGTGCACATGCTGACCACTGCCGAAAGCGGCAACAGTGGGCACATGAGCATCAGAACTGGAAAACGGAGCAATGGAAGAAGGGGGCCTGGTCTGATGAATCATGTTTTCTTTTACATCACGTGGATGCCCGGGTGCGTGTGCGTCGCTTACCTGGGGAACACATGGCACCAGGATGCACTATGGGAAGAAGGCAAGCCGGCAGAGGCAGTGTGATGCTTTGGGCAATGTTCTGCTGGGAAACCTTGGGTCCTGCCATCCATGTGGATGTTACTTTGACACGTACCACCTACTTAAGCATTGTTGCAGACCATGTACACCCTTTCATGGAAACGGTATTCCCTGGTGGCTGCTGCCTCTTTCAGCAGGATAATGCGCCCTGCCACAAAGCAAAAACGGTTCAGGAATGGTTTGAGGAGCACAACAACGAGTTTGAGGTGTTGACTTGGCCTCCAAATTCCCCAGATCTCAATCCAATTGAGCATCTGTGGGATGTGCTGAACAAACAAGTCCGATCCTTGGAGGCCCCACCTCACAACTTACTGCTAACATCTTAGTGCCATATACCACAACACACCTTCAGGGGTCTAGTGGAGTCCATGCCTCGACGTGTCAGGGCTGTTTTGGAAGCAAAAGGGGGACTAACACAATATTAGGAATAATGTTATGCCTGGTCGGTGTATAGTATACTCTTAACCCTGTAAGGCCCACTGTTGTAATATTACAACATCAATTTTAGCTCTACTAAAATAAACCTGTAGATTTTTTTTTTCTCTCTAAGACCACATTTACACAACTAATAGGTCCTATTGTTTAGTCTTGCAATGCTATTGGATGGAAGATTTTGTGAATAGGCCTGTTTACCTGGCCATGAACTCACACAACCTGCGAACTTGACTAGCACATCATGAAGTTTTACTGGACTGGATAAATCAACATTCAAGTAAGTAAAATGCCCCAAAATATTGTTTTATGTGATTAGTAATATGTCTAGATCATGCAGATATTAAGGTACTGTTGAATGATTTAATCATATTAGATTTTGAGCTTGTAATGTCAATGTTGTAATTTTACAACACTGGGTGAAAGGGGTAGCAAAATTTGCCTGTGCACCTTGCATATTACATGAATGAAATTTACTTCTCACCTGTTCCATGTTAAGTAAATACTAAATACTAATACTAATAGAAACAATGTTTTTGATCATTTACAAGTTTTAAAATGTCATCTTTGTTACAATTTTGAGTTTTAATCAACATTCAATTATTATTAAATAAGTTCAAGTTAAATTAAGGAATAAATTATTTCTTTGAGAATTTGAAAGTATTTGTGTAGCAATATTTGAAACTATCTGTGTCTTCTCATTTATAAAACATACTTAACTGGTCCAGTTTTCTTTTATGGGCTTTGTTTGCCCAAATATCTGCTTCCTGCATGAGGGACAGGTGATAATGTTCAGGAATGTGGGGGGTAATAGTGCTATTAGCATGATAGTAGAGGGCACAATAAGCTAGCCAGACTGTATTGTGTGAATTCTGTGGAATGTGTGAATTCTTTACAATAAGTAAGTATCATTGGGATATGGAAAATAACCAGTGGTTTTTTTTTTGGTTTTTTTTTCTTTCCATTTCAGAATGCCACCAGCCAGGGAAGACCGTATTATCTACAAAGTGTATGATGTCATTGATGGCGTCCAAAATGGGAATAGCAATTTTGAAATGGATTCTGATACAAGTTAAGAAGATGACTGTGGAGATGCCTGTGAACTGGAAAAGTAAAATAAACAACCCACTGACCACCCATCTGATGATTATGTGGACATCATGCCAACAAAATCAAGTCACTTGAAGAACACAGACCATGCCCTGTGACAGGTATCGCTGGCTGATAAAGGATTTTATCAGTCCAAACACTGATTTTTCAGGTCATATTACTAATGAAGCCGTCTCCCTTAATACACCACTGGAGTATATATGAAAGTTTGTGTCAGAAGATATGAACAAAATAGAGGACGCTGCAGACACTGTGGTAAAGGCTACACCAACACACTTTGCAGCAAGTGCAATGTCCACCTCTGCTTCTCGGAGGACAAGAACTGCCTTTGGGACTATCGTAACTGAATATGGCTATGAACAGAGCTAAATAACATAAATGCCAAAGTTTTCATTCAGTATCATGTTTTGTAAATACAATCTGAACATATTTTTTATAATAAATTATTTTTCATTAAAATATGACTTGTCCAATTATTAATATTGTGTGATTATTAGTGTATACATATGCTACTAATATAATCATTACACCCTGCAAATGAACCCTTAGATGATCTCTACATTTATTCAGACAGTGAGTGAAATCATTGAAATTCTACTACCCAACAGGCGCAACGTTGCAATATTACAACATTCCCCTAAAAACGTACTAAAATATCGAAAATAAAAACCCATTTATTTCTGCATTAGAGGCCTCCTACAACAAAATGTAAAAGGTGGGAAATTGTTTTTACAGTTTTTTTTTTCTATATTTGGGTCTTTCAGGGTTAAAACTAAAGGGGTTTTCACAGCAATGCCATAGAGAAACCATTTTCGGCTTCCCAAAGAAAATAAAAGAACCATTTTTTTCTTAGTGGAAAAAGATTCTTTAGATTATTAAATTGTTCTTCACACTATCAAGAACATTTTGTGCAATGGAAAGGTTTCAGGAATGTTAAAGGTTCTTAATGGAACCATTAATGCTAATAAAATTTATTTAAAAGTTTAAATGTCCTGGCTGCTTGCTGCACACTTCAGTGTCCCAGGGCCAGGCGTTCTACTTCTGGTTGAAATAGTTTGTTTTATAGAAGAGTTTTATGTCTTTCAATGTGGTGAGAGTTTGGCAAGAAGTTAGATGCCAGTGTGAGTTTGAAGTGAATTATTGTGACAGAAAGAGTAAGAGAAAGTCAGAAAGAATGTGAGATTTTTAAAGTTGTGACAATTCCTCTTGATTAAACTTCAGAGGAATTGGCATGGCACAGAGAAATAATGAGGATGACTTGGAGAGAACTTTATTAGACACGAGTGGTACACAGTTGTCAGATTGGGAGATATGCGCTGATGTGAGGAAGGACCAGATGAAAGACTTTTCCTCTGCTGTCAGTTCATCGAGAAAACCCTGACCAACTTTTCCAGTTTCAGAGGGCATAAGTTACCCGAAGTTGTCCAAATTCCTATTTTATTTGTAATGTGTAATTTGTATTTCTGTTTGACATTGATGTCAGACAATTTTTTATTAGACTTTCTGGAGTTCCACATGGAAGTGTGGAGGAAACATGCTGTATTCAAATTTGCAGAGGCTACTTCTAGAATTTCCATACTTTGAGAATCTACCAGATATGGTTTGCATTATAATGTGGGATGCACTAATCATGATCTGGCATACTATTCAGAACACAGCGGCATGTCTTGTCTTCAACGAGCCCAAAAGGGCCCATGTCACTCCTCTCTTCATCTCTCTGCACTGGCTACCACTCGCTGCTCGCATCAAGTTCAAGGCATTGACGCTTGCTTACAGATCCACCACAAGCTCAGCACCCGCATACTTCGACTCGCTCCTACGAGTCTACACCCCCACCAGACGCCTTCGCTCAGCTAAGGAGCGACGGCTCGTGGTACCATCACAGAGAGGCATGAAATCCTTTTCCAGAACATTTTCGTTCACTGTTCCTTGCCTGTGGAATGATCTCCCCACCTCCATCCGGAATGCAGAATCGCTGACAACATTCAAAAGACAGCTGAAAACTCATCTCTTCCGTGAGCACTTAACCTACATTTTCCTCTATTCCCTCCCTATTCTAGCTTATGCTACTCTAGGCAATGTCCAGACTTAGTATTTCAGGCACTTTTTGTGATTTTTCACCTCTTCATGACGGATCGCATCCTGTATTCCTCAGTTGTAAGTCGCTTTGGATAAAAGCGTCTGCTAAATGAATAAATGTAAATGTAAATGTACTATGAGGTACATAGCGTTCATGTACCTCATAGTACACTTTATTTAGCGTTCATGTAAACTACCTTCAGTAGACACTACATTCATCAATCGGAATGAATTCATTCAGATTGAAGCAAAAAAGTTTCCATGTAAACAGTTTTTGCTGCTTAATATTTTTGTGGAAACCGTGATAATTGTGTGTGTGTGTGCGTGTGTGTGTGTGGTCCTGGTATTCCCTATGTTATGGGGACCAAATGTCCCCACAAATATAGTAATATGAGTAGATTTTGTCATTGTGGGGACATTTGTGTGTGTGTCAGATTGTTTAGGGAAGCAGAAAGTGTGTGGGCTGAATGGACAGTTGTTCTGTCTGTTCTCTCAGACAATGTGTCTGTATTAAAGCCACTGGGCTTTGTCTTTCTCAAGCTTCATTACACTCCTAAACACACATATTGAATACAGGGGTGCCAATGCAGAAAATCTCGATGTTTTCTGTGTGAGCCAGGGTCTGGGTTGTCGTTTTCCATTGTATCAAACGCTGAAGAAACAATCGTGTTTTGACTGCCAAAATGCAATGCTTTGCTTATCAGGACTTGACAGATGTCCTGTCACACGTTCATTTGAGCGGCTCCAGTCGCTGACTCCAACACTCTGAACCGTATTCTCGCCATCTTGTTGGGTTTTTTCCCCTTCTCTCTCTCTCTCTCTCTCTCTCTCTCTCTCTCTCTCTCTCTCTCTCTCTCTCTCTCTCTCTCTCTCTCTCTCTCTCTCTCTCTCTCTCTCTCGCTCTCTCGCTCTCTCTCTCTCTCTCTCTCTCTCTCTCGCTCTCTCTCTCTATCTCAACAGTGGGCAAGCAGGTGGGCACTCATACGGTACTTTTCCCTACTCTAGTAATTACTCATTCCGCTCTGACAGTGCATCTCACACTTTGTGGTTCATTTTCACAAGGCGCTTGCAAGGAATTATGGAAGTGTTAGTCACGACTGTGTGTGTGCACATGTAACACAAAGATGTCACCCCTTATGACAGGTATTGTGATGATGAATGTTAAAAAAGTACTGCGAGACCGCATGACTCATTAAAAGGTTACAGTATGCTGTTGCCACAGTAGGTTCATAGTTAGATGTGGCACGAATTATCCCATAATAGTTCAACTTTTGGCCTATAGTTTTATGTAAGGTTTCATCTTGACTGCGGTCATACACCTCAGTTTTACACACGTCCAACTATATTAAACATCTGACTACAGGAATCTGCATCTTTTATGATGCTGCAAACATTTTGTCAACGGCCCTAATTTATCATCATCTGACATAATGAAATCTGCTCTGCTGTGATATTAATGCTTTAGCATATATCACAGGAGGGGATTTGCTTTTTAAATGCTGACATTTACGTGAGGTGAACAGATAAAGTGGCTTGCCAGATCTGCTTCTGTGTATTCCGGTCGTCACACTCCGTATTTCAATACACACACACTGAAGAAGTGTTTTCATCATGGATGTAATGTATGCACTCTGACCTTATTGTTATGCAGAGTGGGTTTATATTATTGTGTGGACTCTTCTAGTCCGACAGAGAAGCTGCAGAAAATGCTAGCCGTGGGCCACTGGAGTGCTTTTCTGAGGAGAGGAAATGGTAATGATAATAATGCACAAGAAAGACGGAGCCAAAAACATGGCACGGCTAAACTAATTGGTAGAGTAGGGATTTGTTATGCGAATACCATGCATAATTCCATTATTCCACATTAGGAAAGGGGCATTGCATTATTACAGAAAGCAAGCTTGGAGTTCTCACACACACACACATGTACAAAATCTTGTTAACATTGGCATGATATGTGAAACAGACTAATTATATGATGTGATATATTAATAAATATTCTAAGAGTATTTCAGACGAGGTCTTGATAGCTCATGTTCACGTTGTGAGGTTTGAGGGATATTAATGAGAAGAAATGTTCTCTTTGAAACTCATAAACCTGGAATCTTGAACTATAAAGCTAATCAAATTTTATTGCTGTAGATTGATCTGTAACATTTAAAGGAGATTTTCTGAAATGCTTATATAATAGAAACTGACCTTTATTAGACTCATATCTCATGCCAACAGTTTCTTAGAGGATCTGAAAATTTGACCTTTTTAAACTATTAAATATATTATAGCAGAAATATAGTTTGGCACTATTTACAATTTCAATCTCTCAATTTTCAATTCCAAAGCCACAAAAACAGTTTTGGCTCAAATATAGTTTGACAATTTTCAGAATTCGTATTTGACCTGTAGCTCCAAACATGTTTAGTTAGAAAAATGGCAACATTCCAAATAAAATATAAACCATGAAAATGAGACATTCTTGAATGTTGCAGATTTGCTACTGTGGGCCAGCTATTTGTATTGTTATTCACACTAAAGGCTCCATACAGAAAAATTCATGGATTAATATTCAAAATGATTTTGACATGGCCTAATAAAACTTTAGCTCTGAGATAAACATTTCCAGATATAAGCCTCATAGCTTGTTGGGAATGCATCTCAAAGTCATAGCTGGTACTTGTATACTTAAAGGTGCAGTAAGCGATTTTTCAAAAACGCTGTTGATAAGTTGGTCGGACCAAGCTACACAACAAACATGTAGCCAATCAGCATTAGGGGACGTATGATGGTGGATGAGAGAGAGTGAGCAACAGGGAGATTTGAAGAAAGAGAGACTGTTGAAAGAGAGATGAGAGACAATACAAAAGAGAAAATCTCAGAGGAATATCACAGGAAAAAGAAGGGAGAGACCTACACGGGAAGGCCTGGAAATGGACTCTGAGGTTGCATTGTTTCTGCTCCATACGTGAGTAGCATTGGTTTTGCGGTTTCACAGAACCAAGAAATGCTGTTGTTGTAATTTTAGCCATAGTTACAGGACAGTTTTGAGTGTCATTGTTTGTCTGGAGCAAACAACCAACTCTTGCTTGTATTTACTCTTGCATACTGTATGTTCATTTTTTGTGCTTCCTTATCATTCGTTCATAATCTTTGCTTTATTTTTCATGAAAAATTATTTTGCTTCGTTTCTGATATGATACATCCACTCTTGCATTGCGTGTGTAACAGAGGCCAGCTAGTGAAGCTAGACTAGAGAATGCTGTGTTTAGTGTCCTTGTTAGCCAGCGGTTATGGGCGGGCTGTAAAGTGTTTGTGAATTTTGGAGGTGGAGCAATGAAGAGAGGGGTGGGTTTGTTTGGGTTGATTTCAAATATCAACAGTGTTCAACAACCATTCTGGGAGATTACATACTGCACCTTTAATTATAACAGTGGTGAAATTGTGATCCCTTGAAAACCCTTTGTTTCAAATTGGTTTTCTTTAATTCTGCCCAAAGTAAAATCATCATGATTACATTAAGGCTGCATTTATTTGATACAATAAAAATACAATTAAAACAGTAGTATTGTGAAATATGATTACAATAGAAAAACTGTTTTATATTTTAATATTATTAATATTATTATTTAATATTATTCCTGTGATGATAAAGCTGAATTTTCAGCATCATTACTCCAGTCTTTAGTGTCACATGAACCTTCAGAAATCATTCTAATATGCCAATTTTATGCCCAAGTAACAACACAGTTCTTATTACATTGATGATGACAGTTGTGCGGCTTAATATTTTTTTTTAAACTGTGATGCGTTTTTTTTCAGGATTCTTTTATGAATACTAGAAAGTTGGGAAAAAAACAGCATTTATTTATTTTACTTTAATGTCTCTTTTGACCAATTTAATGCATCCTTCCTTGGTAAATAAAAGTATCAACTTCTTTTAAAAAATACTTAATCCAACATGTATGTGTATGTGTGAAATATATAAGATATATATTTTAAATATTTATCTTTATCAATGCTTGGCTCTCTAAGGGTTAACTAAACCACTGTGTTGCAGAAACAACATGAAAAACAGCAACAACAACAAAAAATGTCACGTTATGTCCCTCACAAACACTCATAACACATGCCATAAAAGCTTATCATGGGAGCCTTTTGAAATCATGCACTGCAGTAAAAAACTAACACATTACCATGTCGATATTAAAATTTCAGTAAAATTCGCAACCAATGTATCCATTGTTTAATCCCTTAGGGTCTGTGAGATGTTTTTTTTTTTAAATCACAGTCAAGAATATGATGACTGCAGAGTCGAGAGCATAGAGTAGAGAGCGTAGAGTGTCCAGGCAAGAGAGTGTATGAGTGCTTTGAGTAAAAGAGAGAGAGAGCAAGGATCACTCAGCACTGAGCACTGATTGCATTTGGACTGATTCAATTGGATTCTTTTGAAAAGGTCCATAATTAGTACCACCTGCCCGGGCTATGACCCCCATTTGGTTGCAGGAAGAGTAGGGAGGGGTAGATAGTTATCTCCCGGCACACCTCTTCATCTATTTCTCTGGCTGCATCTGAAATCGCATACTCTTTTGAGTAGGTACTTATTTTAAATAAGTAATTAATTCACAACCACTAAAAAAGTATGAGTGCGTGTAATATGAATGTAATCCGGACATATTACATTCGCCATGTTGTCATTATCATGTGATCTACCAGCATCAGTTGCGTCTCTTGAATGTCATTCATAAATCCTCTACCATGGCCTAATGGGATAGTAAAGTGTCTATCCTATCAGAATCTCGCTGGAAGTAGAAGGTAATTCTGGTACTTTTTGCTTAGTCTTTTACTGTGAATTCGGACATACTACTTTTGTCACATACTGTGTTTCACCTACTATATAGTAGGGAATTATGTGATTTAGGGTGCAGCCTCTGTTTCTTTATCAGTCGTTTCTATAGCTGCATCCTGTCAAGAACAAACTTCCGAATGTGTGTAGTTTGCATGGGTGTAGTCTCAAATTCATGTCTTAATATAAAGCATATGCTCTTGTTATTTCAACCATATTTTCATATAAAACATACTAGCATACTTCTTTTTCAGCCATGTTTTATAGGGCTGGGACACCTATCTCCGGATTAGATTTTTAAGAATTTCAATTCTACAAGTATTGTGATTAGATATTATTTTATTTCAGAAGCATCAAACATTACAGTACTATATTCTCTTGAATGAATGATTCAATGACAAACACATTTTTTAACAGCCATTTGTCGCCACCTAGTGGCGAAACAATGTAAACTATACATCTGTTATTTTTTAGCGATGTTTTCAAAAGTTGATAACTATTTTGATCGCTACCGTAGACATCAGTGTTTATATTTTAACTATAAACTTTTGTCCCAGTACTTATATGATAATGTGAACTATTGTATCACAGAAATAATTATAGCCTACTATGAGGTTGAAATAACGAAAATAAGTGCTCTCTCTGGATCAGCGGCAGCACCAACACAGATTTGAATGTTGAGATTTTGTCAAAGGTTTAATAGACAGACGAACTGTTGTCATTTAGGAATAAGATCGTGCGGATGTTTGATTCGAGATCGCATCTTTTAAAGATTAATCACGCGGCTCTACTGTCTTGGCTACTCTGTCTCTCTCTCAGCATTGATATATGACACAAAGCGTATATGAGTAGCGAGAGGGCTTTTTCTTTTTATATATATTTTATATAAGTCATACTCGTATACTACACTTGCTATTTCTGTAATATCTTAAGATAAGGCATACTAGCACACTGCTCTTGCTATATTGACCATATTTTCATATAGGCATAGTAGCATACTACTTTTTCAGCCGTATTTTTATATAAGGCATACTACACTTGCCATTTATGTAATATCTTAAGATAAGGCATACTACTACTACTCTTGCAATTTCTGCCATATCTTAATATAAGGCATACTACTTTTTCAGCTATATCTTACTATCTTTCTATACTTGCATACTTCTTTTCAGCCATTTTTAATATAAGGCATACTAGCATACTTATTTTAGCCATACTTTTATATAAGCTATACTAGCATACTACTCTTGCTATTTCTGTCACATCTCAATATAATGCGTACTAGCATACAGCTCTTGATATTTCAACCATATTTTCATATAAGGCATACTTAACATGCTATTTTTTAAGCCATATTTTTAATTAAGACATACTAGCACACATTTTTTGCTATTTCTGTCGTATCTTAATATAAGGCATACTAGTACTGCTCTTGCTATTTCAACCATATTTTCATATAAGGCATACAAGCATACTCTTGCTGTTTCAGCCATATCATTATTTTTAAGGCATAGCCTACTAGTCAAGTCAGGTTTTTTTATATAACACTTTATACAATACAGATTGCTTCAAACTGTAGCAGATTTACAGTAACATACTAGCATACTACACTGGCATATAGTCAAGTCAAGTCACCTTCATTTATATAGCGCTTTTCACAATATAGATTGTTTCAAAGCAGCTTTACAGTGATAATAGGAACTTAATGGCTGTACAGCAGCTCTAGAAAGTTATTGTTCAGCTAAAGTAAGTTTTTGATTGATTCATTTCCGTTGTAAATAATCATTAGTTACAGTGGGGAAAACAAGTATTTGATACACTGCCGATTTTGCAGGTTTACCCACTTACAAAGCATGTAGAAGTCTGTAATTTTTATCATAGGTACTCTTCAACTGTGAGAGACAGAATCTAAAACAAAAATCCAGAAAATCACATTGTATGATTTTTAAGTAATTAATTTGCATTTTATTGCATGTCATAAGTATTTGATACATCAGAAAAGCAGATCTTAATACATGGTACAGAAACCTTTGTTTGCAATTACAGAGATCATACGTTTCCTGTAGTTCTTGACCAGGTTTGCACACACTGCAGCAGGGATTTTGGCCCACTCCTCCATACAGACCTTCTCCAGATCCTTCAGGTTTTGGGGCTGTCGCTGGGCAATACGGACTTTCAGCTCCCTCCAAAGATTTTCTATTGGGTTCAGGTCTGGAGACTGGCTAGGCCACTCCAGGACCATGAGATTCTTCTTACAGAGCCACTCCTTAGTTGCCCTGGCTGTGTGTTTCAGGTCGTTGTCATGCTGGAAGACCCAGCCACGACCCATCTTCAATGCTCTTACTGAGGGAAGGAGGTTGTTGGCCAAGATCTCGTGATACATGGCCCCATCCATCCTCCCCTCAATACGGTGCAGTCGTCCTGTCCCCTTTGCAGAAAAGCATCCCCAAAGAATGATGTTTCCACCTCCATGCTTCACGGTTGGGATGGTGTTCTTGGGGTTGTACTCATCCTTCTTCCTCCAAACACAGAGAGTGGAGTTTAGACCAAAAAGCTCTATTTTTGTCTCATCAGACCACATGACCTTCTCCCATTCCTCCTCTGGATCATCCAGATGGTCATTGGCAAACTTCAGACGGGGCTTGGACATGCACTGGCTTGAGCAGGGGGACCATGCGTGCGCTGCAGGATTTTAATCCATGATGGCGTAGTGTGTTACTAATGGTTTTCTTTGAGACTGTGGTCCCAGCTCTCTTCAGGTCATTGACCAGGTCCTGCCGTGTAGTTCTGGGCTGATCCCTCACCTTCCTCATGATCATTGATGCCCCACGAGGTGAGATCTTGCATGGTGCCCCAGACCGAGGGAGATTGACCGTCATCTTAAAACTTCTTCCATTTTCTAATAATTGCGCCAACAGTTGTTGCCTTCTCACCAAGCTGCTTGCCTATTGTCCTGTAGCCCATCCCAGCCTTATGCAGGTCTACAATTTTATCCCTGATGTCCTTACACAGCTCTCTGGTCTTGGCCATTGTGGAGAGGTTGGAGTCAGTTTGATTGAGTGTGTGGACAGGTGTCTTTTATACAGGTAACGAGTTCAAACAGGTGCAGTTCATACAGGTAATGAGTGGAGAACAGGAGGGCTTCTTAAAGAAAAACTAACAGGTCTGTGAGAGCCGGAATTCTTACTGGTTGGTAGGTGATCAAATACTTATGTCATGCAATAAAATGCTAATTAATTATTTAAAAATCATACAATGCGATTTTCTGGATTTTTGTTTTAGATTCCGTCTCTCACAGTTGAAGTGTACCTATGATAAAAATTACAGACCTCTACATGCTTTGTAAGTAGGAAAACTGCAAAATCGGCAGTGTATCAAATACTTGTTCTCCCCACTGTATTTACTTTGGGGCAACTTACACAACACTATTTTCAACCAAAACAGAAAACTCTCATCGCGTTCCGGCCGTTCATCCGCATGGCAACAGACTCGAAAATTAAAAATATAGCAGAAATAATAAGAGTAGCTTGCTAGTCTGCTCTGTTATGTTACATCGACTTCAGTAGTCACATGACCTCGACATTGCATGTTTAATTCAACATGTGATGTCTAGGTTTTTTATTATTATTTGGCATTTTTAATCCAATTGTGTGTAAAATGTCATTAATATTTGGAAGTCTGTTTAAGTATTGAGCCAAGAAAGTGATAAGAGTTAAAAAATTATTTATGATGGTCAGTTCTGGCACATTGCATTGTGGGATACGGAATTACACATAGTGTGCTCTGTTGTATATTGCTCATACATGCAGAAAGTTTACATACTGTTCAGAGAGTACAAACTAAATACATACTGCAGCAGTAGTATATGAGTAGCATAGTATTCTAAACACAGATGACGTCTCTTTCGCTTCCACTTTTCTTTCTCACACTCATTCCAGCTGTGGCAGAGCCATCAAAGAACAGTGTAAGACTCCAGTCTCTCCGGTTGCATGATTGCTAAAGCAATATTCAGCCCCACTGAGACAGACACGGCAGATGGAAGGAAAGAAAGCGAAGAGATGGAGACCAAGTGGTGTAATTATTTTGGAAAGATTGGAAAAACCCTATTCCAAAACTCAGGCTGCTACATGTAGGAAGGAAAGTGAGAAAGCGATAGAAAATGAAAATGAAAGCTTGGATGAGAGAGACAGAAAGGGAGAGGAATATCAAGGACTCTTTTTTGAAAATAGAAGAACAGACGCCTCGCTACCTCATGCATACACAGCAGTAGAAGAGGAGTAGACCACCTCAAAAAGTCAAATTAGAATGTTCGAATTGGAGTGTTTCTTCTCAAAGCCTCATCTTGTTCATCCATTTGAGAAGCCAAATGCAGGGGCATAGCGCGAGAGAAAGAAAACCTCCTGATAGCATGAATAAAATATGCCCACCTTCTCTCAGGCTGGAAGGGGAGTTGCGGGCACAGAGCCAAATGGAGATTCATATTCCAAGACGCCTCGCTGAACTCTGCATCCGTTTATTTCCTCGTTTATGTTTTTTGTGATGTGACATATGCGTTTCATTTGTAAGACATGTTTAAGATCAGACCAAGACGATTAGTTAATTTGTAATTGTGAAAAATTTGGAGCCTGTGTTGCAGATGAGGTAGACAAGGTTAATCTTGCTTCATTATTAACATAAGAGCAAGTGCTCCGTAAACATCACAGCGTTATTTAGAGGCCTATTATGTCAGCCGGTGTCATGTGTTTTACCTTTCAATTAGTTATTTTTCTTCTACTCCGGAGAATATCTTATTACTGCTGATATGGCCTAATCAAGCATACTTCCAGCATACTGCTCTCATATTTCTGATAGCAGTGCAGTTTTGTCTGTTGCTATGAGAGGTCTGTTTACTCACTGAAACATGCTTGTTTGGAAATGTGCTGTGATTTCATGTGCAAATTGTGCCTATAAAACAGTTTTTAAGCTTTTAGACATGGCTAACCATGGATAACCAAAAACTAATTAATCCAAAATATGACCATGTGCTTTGACTTGTGGTACATCATATGTGTGTATGTATACAGTATATCATTGTATATACCATTCAAAAATTTGGGGTAGTAAGATGTTATTTTTGTAAGAAATACTTTTATTCAGCAAGGATGCATTAGGTTGATCAAAAGTGACAGTTAAGACATTTATGCTCTTATGATTTATGATTTATGAACCTTCTAGTCATCAAAGAATCCTAAAAACTGCATCATGGTTTCCATAAAAATATAAAGTAGCAAAGAAATGTTTCTTGAGCACCAAATTAGCATATTTTGTTGGTTGGTTGGTTGGTTCCATTTGTTTTCAATTCAATTAAGAAAAAGTCAAATTCAGTTAAGTGCATCACATATTTAAATGTGTGGATATACCTTTAAAATTACATTATTTGATAAATGATACCATAATTGAAACAGGTTTTAATCACACAAATTAGATGTGTCTAGTTAAAGGGATAGTTCACCCAAAAATGAAAATTCTGTCATCATTTAGTCACCCTCAAGCTGTTCCAAACCTGTATAAATTTCTTTGTTCTGCTAAACACAAAGGAAGATATTTGGAAGAATGTTTGTAACCAAGCAGATCTCGGCAGCCATTGACTTCCATAGTGGGGGAAAAAATACTACGGTAGTCAATGGCTGCCGAGATCTGCTTGGTTACAAACATTCTTCCAAATATCTTCCTTTGTGTTCAGCAGAACAAAGAAATTTATACAGGTTTGGAACCACTTTGGTGACTAAATGATGACAGAATTTTTTGTGAATAATTTTTGTGAACTATCCCTTTAAAAAAATATTGTAGAAATGTATTTAACACACTGAAGCTTTCCCAAGTCTTAAACACCCTCTGCTAATTTCCTCCTCACAATGCCTCACCCATTAGATGTATGCAAATGAGAACCACTTTTTTTCACATGAGTCTTGGTGAGATTTGCTGGTAGTTCATTATAGCTTAAATTGCCTGTTGGTTATGCAAAAAACAGTCTGTTCACACCATTGTGTTGTATGTAAAGGTCATAGTTGCACAGTAGTCATGCCAGACACAATAATGCATTTCATAAAATATATAAGCCTACACACTCATTCCAGGCTTATCTTTCTTCTGGCAAGGTTTAAATCCTATTTATTTGTGATTAATCTTCAAAATGTGAGTGTATAGGCTTTAGTTAACATCTGAGATGAGAGGATGTTTCTGTTCTCCTTTCTTGTCTAAGTGAACCTATTGATTTTGCCACAGGTGCAAACTAATAACTGTAATCTACATTCTCTGTGTCTAAGTGCATGTTTGTGAGATTATGTGTGTAAATTATATGTGTTTATGTGTGCGCAGTCTTCGGGTGCTCGAGCCCCTGCCCTTTTTCAAAATTAATCAAAAGTGCCCCTCTCAGACAAATATCAATGATAATATTTGTGGTCAATAAAACTAAATTAATTTGACTTATAATAACATGACAATGTGTACAATAGTAACGAACGGCTCAAAAGTCGGAACATTTCTGTTTATTTTTACATATAAGTTGGTCTGAGGCGTTGCCATAACGCGTTGCTATGGGTTGACTGGCTGATTTTCCACAGTCTGCTCTCGAGCCATATATGGTTCTTTCAGAGAGTGTCTGTGGCTTTACGGGGAAAAAAATAAACCAAACATTTTTTTTTCATGGATAATCAAAGCTAATGTGTCGATTTAATTAAAAATCTATATATTATATATTTTAAAATATTACATAATTCATCAATGCCCGTTTGTCATGTATAATTCATTCATATTGATACACTGTTTACTATTTGATGAAACTATCAAAGTTAATGATGCCCAAGCGCCACCGGCACCTACAGGCCTGTGAAGTGTAGGCTGGCGAAATGGTGACGTGAAAGGACTTCATTATATTACCATTTTTTATAATTATGCAGCATTATGAAAGAAGTCTCTTATGCTCATCAAGCCTGCATTTATTTGATCAAAAACAGCAATATTGTGAAATATTATTAAAATAATGGTTCCCTTTCAAGGGAACTCGCACTGCGTCACCGCTTTGGGAACACCTCTGCGTGATTGCGTCGTGAAGCACGTGTGTAATCAGTCCAATGGAGAGATGGAACGTCATAGGCGGGTGACGTCATAGACCCGGAAGGTATAAAGCATACCGGCAAACCAACGCCGCTAGCTTCTGCTGTCTTCAGCAAGCGTCTGTGTAACATTGTCCTCTGTCAGCTCTGTGTTTGTGTCTGAGTTCAGACTTTTTTGTTTTCATATAACAAGTTTGCAACACATACTGACACACTAAAAGAGAGACACTATGGCGAGCGAACAGCGTTTCAGAAGATGTGTTCCTCCCTGCTCTCGTTACATCACGAGTGGGGATACACATTTGATGTGCGTTGTTTGTCTGGGAGAGCAGCACACTCAGTTGGCTCTCGAGGGGGCCGGCTGCGAGCATTATGAGGCTTTGCCTCTGAGAGTGTTGCGATCCCGCCGGGCGCTCTTCGAGGGGAGCGCCGCAGCTCTCGTTCCCCACGGCACAGGCCCCGCTGCTGCCAAGGCACAGCGGCAGCTTATGTCGTGGGGTTCGCAAATGGATCTGGCAGAGGGGTTAGAGACGGGCCCAGCCCTTTCTCTGCCTTCACCTGGCAGGTCCAGTGCTGCTTCTCTGGGTTCGGGAGCTCTGCGGTTTCTCCCTCCCAGGAAGTGGCCTCGGCACTTCAGTTGTCCAGCTCTGAGGAGGTTCGTCTGTCCTCGGTACCCTCACAGGGTCAATCCACCAACCCCGCCCGAGTGCCGGGGCGTGGAGGGCCCTTGCGAGTCATCCGAGGATGGCTCGTGCCCTCCAAGGAAGGAGGTGGCGCTGTCGAGCCAGTTGTTCCCTGCCGGTCCGCCGCTTCAGGGCGCTGCGCTCACAGTGCAGAGTACATCAGAGACCAGCCTCGAGAGGCTGGTACCCCTAGTAGTCTTTCTGGCAGAGTGGGAGAGTCTGCCAAATATATCTCAGTGGGTCCTGCAGATAGTAAAAATAGGGTACGCCATCCAGTTCAGGTGTCGTCCACCCAGTTTCAACGGAGTTCTGCCCACGCTGGTGGGCTCCGAGCAGGCTCTGATTATGACTCAAGAAGTACAGACCCTCCTGCGGAAAGGGGCCATAGAAAAGGTCCCTCTGTCCGACAGGGAGTTAGGGTTCTACAGCCGGTACTTCATCGTGCCAAAGAAGGATGGGGGGCTGCGCCCTATTCTAGATCTGCGCATCCTCAACCGCTCAGTAGCAAAACTCAAGTTCAGGATGCTTACACTCAAACATATTGTGTCTCAAATCAGGTCCGAGGACTGGTTTGTCACGATAGATCTCAAAGATGCCTATTTTCATGTCTCCATCCTTCCGCAGCACAGGAAGTACCTGAGGTTCGCTTTTGGGGGAGAAGCGTACCAATATCGGGTGCTTCCCTTTGGTCTAGCCCTTTCACCCCGCACCTTCACCAAGTGTGTAGACGCGGCATTAGCCACCTTGCGCATGCAGGGGATCCGCATTCTCAACTATATCGACGACTGGCTGATACTAGCACAGTCAGCACGCCTGGCGGTTCAACATCGAGATGTTGTTCTCGCACACATGAGGAAGTTAGGACTGAGGCTCAACTTCAAGAAGAGCGTTCTTTCTCCAGTTCAGAGAATAACGTATCTAGGCGTGAGTTGGAACTCGGTCTCTATGCAGGCCCGCTTATCAGAGCCTCGCATAAGATCGATCCTCTCAGCAGTAAAAGGGGTGAAGCTAGACCAGTCACTCACTGTCAAACAGTATCAGAGGCTGTTAGGTCTGATGGCAGCAGCATCCAACGTGATTCCTTGTGGCCTGTTGTACATGAGACTGTTACAGTGGTGGCTCAAGACCAAAGGATATTCCCTGAGGGGAAAGCCTTTTCGCGTGATCAAGGCAATGCGGCGGTGTCTCCGCACCTTGGTCATGTGGAAGGATCCTTGGTTTCTGGCCCAAGGCCCGTTACTGGGGGCACCGTGTCGGCGGGTATCTCTGACCACGGATGCCTCCCTTACGGGTTGGGGGGCCACCATGAGTGGTCGCTCGGCCCAGGGCTTATGGCAGGACTGTCATCGTTCGTGGCACATAAATTGCCTAGAAATGCTGGCGGTGTTTCAGGCTCTGAAACACTTCCTGCCATACCTCAGGGGCCATCATGTGCTAGTACACACGGACAGCACATCGGTGGTCTCCTATATAAACCATCGGGGGGGGCTGAGGTCACGCCTATTATACAAGTTGGCCTGCCAGATCCTCCTGTGGGCCCATGGGAAACTGCACTCAGTCAGGGCAGTTTATATCCCAGGGCGCCTGAATGTGGAAGCAGACATCCTGTCAAGGCAGGGGCCGAGGCCCGGGGAGTGGAGACTCCACACCGAGGTGGTGGAGCTCCTTTGGGAGAAGTTTGGAAGGGCCGAGGTGGACCTGTTTGCCACACACAAAAACTCTCATTGTCGACTGTGGTTCTCCCTAACGCCTCCAGCTCCTCTGGGACTGGACGCCATGGTACAGGAGTGGCCGAGGCTGCCCCTGTACGCATTTCCCCCGATTGCTCTGCTTCCGGGAGTTCTAGAGAGAGTGCGCCGCTTCTGCTAGTAGCTCCGTTCTGGCCAGCCTGAGTTTGGTTCGCGGACATTGTGTCGCTCCTCGACGGCCCTCCCCTGGAAATTCCGTTCAGGAGGGACCTTCTCTCTCAGGTGGGTGGTGCCATCCTGCACCCTCGCCCAGAGCTGTGGAATCTGTGGGCTTGGCCTCTGAGGGGGCCCAGCTCATAAGTTCTAGTCTCTCAACCGAGGTTGTGGAGACCATTCTACACTCTAGAGCTCCCTCCACGAGGAAACTGTATGCTCTGAAGTGGAGACTCTTCACCTCATGGTGCAGAGATCGCCTGTGGGATCCAGTTAACTGCCCTGCAAGCGCGGTGCTGGAGTTCCTGCAGGAGAGGTTCTCCGCTGGGTTAGCTCCCTCCACATTAAAGGTGTATGTGGCGGCCTTAGCAGCTTACCACACTCCTTTGGGTGGTGTTTCATTGGGGCGACACCCTCTGGTTACTCGTTTCCTCCGTGGTACTATGAGGCTGAGGCCTACAGTACGCACCAGGGTGCCGGCCTGGGACTTAGCCATTGTCCTACAAGGCCTTTCTGAGGCTCCCTTCGAGCCACTAGAAGAAGTTCCTGAGAAGTTTCTCACTCTTAAAACTATCTTTCTTCTTGCGATATCTTCTCTGAGAAGAATAGGGGATTTACAAGCCCTCTCTGTGGCACCCTCGTGCTTGGAATTTGCTCCCGGTATGGCTAAAGCTTTCCTGCACCCTAGACCGGGTTATGTTCCTAAGGTCCCCACTAACCCTGTGAGACCTATAGTACTTCAGGCCTTTTGTCCGCCGCCGTTTTTGACGTCAGACCAGGAAAAATCTAATCTGCTTTGCCCTGTTCGTGCACTGGATGCTTATGTCCACAGAGCTGCCCTGTGGAGGAAATCAGAACAGCTATTTGTCAGTTACGGGCCACCCTCGGGGGGGGTCCGGCTTCAAAGCAGAGGATGAGCAAGTGGGTAGTCAAGGCTATTTCACTTGCTTATGTGGCGGCTGGACAGCCTTCTCCTTTGGCTGTCCGGGCCCACTCAACCAGGAGTATGGCTGCCTCTCAGGCATTTTTGGCAGGGGCCTCCCTGCAGGACATTTGTGATGCGGCAGGATGGTCCTCACCGCTCACCTTTGTCAGGTTCTATGAACTGGACATTAATGTTACTCCGGGGGCTCGGGTGCTCGCCTCATAGACAATGTTACAGGCGAGCATCCGGCTCCTATGAGGGCGTGGGTATTCTCGTTCCCAAAGCGGTGACGCAGCGCGAGTTCCCTTGAAAGGGAACGTCTCGGTTACGCATGTAACCTTAGTTCCCTGAATAGGGAACGAGACGCTGCGTCACCCTGCCATACTCCCCGCATGCCCGCAAGCGTCTTGCTTCAGCCTTTTTACAGAAGCTAGCGGCGTTGGTTTGCCGGTATGCTTTATACCTTCCGGGTCTATGACGTCACCCGCCTATGACGTTCCGTCTCTCTATTGGACTGATTACACACGTGCTTCACGACGCAATCACGCAGAGGCGTTCCCAAAGCGGTGACGCAGCGTCTCGTTCCCTATTCAGGGAACTAAGGTTACATGCGTAACCGAGACGTTTTCTATTTTAATATACTTTAAAATATAATTTATTCCTGTGATCAAAGCTGAATTTTCAGCATGATTACTCCAGTCTTCAGTGTCACATGATCCTTCAGAAATCATTCTAAAATGATGATTTAATGTCAATGTTGGAAACAGTTGTGCTGCTTAATATTTTTTATAACCTGCTGTGATACTCTTTTCAAGATTCTTTGATTAATAAAAAGTTAAAAAAAGAACATCATGTAATAATATTTCACAATATTAGGCTACTGCTTTTTTTTCTGTATTTTTGATTAAATAAATGCAGGCTTGATGAGCATAAGAGACTTCTTGCAAAAACATAAAATAGTATCCAAACTTTTCACACACACACACACACACACATATATATGCATATATATATATATATATATATATATATATATATATAATATTACTATTATTATTTACATATTGCCCCTTTTTTACATTTGAGCCCCTGGCCCTGAAGAACTCTCTGCACGTCCCTGCATTTCAGTGTGACTCTTCCACTTTGTGCTTTGCCTAAGAAGGCAGGAAGCCCTGGGGCTCATTAAAGCAGGCTCATCCACCCTTACCTGCCAAAAAACCACACTGCATACCTCAACCAATGGTTGGAACGACCCCTCTGACAACAGATCTGAGACCAGTCTCATTTTGTGGAGTGCATCAAAAGAATGTCAAAGCATCTGCAGAATAAAAATGAAGGACCCAACACACTATAGATGTACAACTCAAGCTCCTCCTGGAATATGATTCCTGGAATACCTGGCTAATAATGAATTAACGGGTGACTTCCCAAAGATTTTTTGACATTTTTGTCTATACACATTCAGTAATACTAGAGCTGTACAGTTAATCAATAAAAGATTGCAATCTTGATTCAAACACCCATGCGATCTTATTCCTAAATGACAACGATATGTCTATTAAAGGTGCAGTAAGAGATTTTTGAAAAATGCTGTGAAAATGTGGATCGGACCGAGCACCAAAACACACTCCAATCAGCAGTAAGGGGCGTATACACTCATGATGGGGGAGGAGAGAGCATTCAGAGCACAAGACAGACATTAGCAGAATGACTATATATAGTCATCTCTCATTCTATAGAAAAAGAGATGACTTTTCCTCTTTTGTATTTTCTCTGCCATCTCTCTCTTTCTATAGAAAGAGGCCATGGAAATATAAGTTTAAAAAGAAGGGTTACGATCAGGCAAAAGGTGGGACCTGCATTAATATCGGAGAAGCTTTCCAGCGCTGGAGAGACCTAAGCAGGAAGGCCTGAAAACTGATGCCGAGGTAGCTTTATTTTTTTCTCGATACGTGAGTAATGCTGGTTTTGCTGTGTTTCAAAGAACTGAGATATACTGTCTTTTGCTTGAATATACTTGTGTGTCATCTTCACTTGTTTCCCAGCCAACATTTGTATGTGGGGCCCATGTGGGTATGAAATGGGCTGAAAAATGGGCTCTATATGGGATTGTCTGCGGGTTCCATAATGGCCCTATGCCAATTACCCACATGGATTTCATATAGGATGGCACTTGTCAACAGGTGGGCCCCAACTGGGCAACATGCACAAGACCCATCTCGGTCCCAGCTTTCATTTGCATTATTATTATTTATAAGCCTGGAATGTCTAACACTGTGTCCTAACTAGACGCGATACGATAAGATTCCAGAGTCAAGCAATTTGTCTGTCCACACCAGATGCAACGCGGCTACGACATGCGACTAAATCAATCAAAAACCACAGCCAATCAGAACAGCATGTGGGCTGGCTCTTGCGGCAAGTGTACGGCACCAGAGATTAATCTTGATGGCACTTGCAAGGAAATGGATAAGTACATAATCAAATTCACAAATATTACACCATTTAAACATTACTAAAAATACACTAAATATACTAAAGCAATCTTTGTCATAGAATATACTTGTTTGTTCACAGTTTGAACGTTCGTGTTTCCATTTGTTTAATTTCAAGATCTGAGGTAAATTATCCATTGTTTTTTTTTGTTTTTTTCAAAGTCAAAGCTGGGAGCACTAAACGATATTCAATGTCATATTACACACTTTTAACATTAAATAAAGTACATAAAACATGGCAATGATAATCTCAGGTAATGTTTGTGTTGTTGTTCCAGCCGCGACGTCACAGAAAAATAGAAACCGTTTCTAAAATAGAATCATCGCGTGTCGCCGTCGCAGCTGGTTAGGACAAAAACTCTAATTAACATGGAAAAGATACCTTTTATCGCATGTCGTGGGGTCGCGTCATGTGTAGTTAGGACACGGTGTTAACCACCTCTACTGCCCATTTCAAGCTTCAGCTACCAAAGTGTGTCTGAAAAGTGAGATGACATACTCTTAAAATATGATTTTTCTTTGGTTCCCCTTTTAGTGATCGCTATAACCCATGTAAGAATGGATTTCACCTGAGCATGAACTCAAGAAGTCTAATCTGCAATAAGACAATAAAACTTCTCTCATCTGAATAGGAGATCTACAAGAGAAAACAAGACCCCACCTGGTCAATCTTATCTCCCTCTGGTTGAGTATTTAAAGGGAATTGGCAAACCACTCAGGGAAGCATCTGTATTCAGAACTTCCCACACTGTTGCGGTGTGTCTCTATTGCCAGGTAATGATGACTCTTGGAAACTCTTTTTATATTATTTTGTAATTGTGTTGTATATTGTATGCTGATCAGTTGTGTATAATGGGTTCTTTTTAATTCCTTTATTTGGTTTTTGCCTGGCTAAAATAAACATTAATCTTGATTTATCTTGTATTTTACTGAAATCATTATTCTAGTATGGATCAATGTGGAGTCCTTTATTTCCGCAAATCTTTCACCAGAATAGATCAAACCGAGGACCCCATGACTGAAGCATGGAGCGCAGCATGCGGGGTAATCCGATTTCTGACTATTACTGTATTAGCACGTTGCAGCTTCCGTGTCTATCAATCAAATTACACTTTTTGTTGAGTAAGCAGGTGCGACCACTTAAAGGTAAAATATTCACTCTGCAATCCTCTGACTAATATCAGAACTGGCCAGTTTGTGTTCGTGAATGCGCGACTCGCGACGCGTCTGTTTCTGTGCGATATCGGGTCCCTTGATGAACGAATATTTGAGAATAAGAGATACTAAGAAAATCAACGATCCAAATTAAATCACAGCTAATCATTTGATCAGCCGTTAATTTATAAACGTAACAAACGCAACGAAAATCACATACAATTAGAGTCAGATTAAATTATTCATGGAGTCAGATTGAAAATTGGATCTTCACATTTTAATACATTAAAGTGATTCTTCCAGAAGCGCTAGAAAAGACATACATGCAGAAGTCCTTCAACCAGCTGCTGGATTCCTACGTTGGGCCAAGCAGGTGGAGCTTACAAAGTGGTGACCACGCCCTACGTGATCTCCCAGTCTCAGGAGAGTGACGTCTTTTGGCGCGACAATTCAGATCCAAGCCGAGTGAGCATGAGGTTTGAGGTGCTCCTTTTCTGTCTACAAATGTCCTGGTAAGTCCATTTTGGTTATCTTTTAGAAAGTGTTGAGGGAAAACCTAGACGCACCCAATATAGACACATTTGTAGAACGGGTCGGTATACCCACAATAGACCGGAGACCGTAGAAATCCGGTGGTGTTTAAGATTACTAGAAAACAACATGGCTTATCAGGGAAATGGTAGTTCGAGTGTAGATAAGGATGTAATGGAAACTCTTGCATTGCAAATTAAAGATCTCCTTTTTCGCTTGCATAACAAGGGAGTAGATTTTGATTGGAACAATGATCAAATTTTAACTTGGTACGTTACCGAGGGCCGAAAATTGGAAACTAAGGCTCCTTTTAAGAAAATTCTGGTCGCGATCGTCTATATGCTACGTCGAAATGATTTGGCAACTATTGCAGAAAACGAACGTGTGATAGCAAACATAAGAGAGCTAGAAACGCAGCGATCAGACGAGCTGAAAAAGCTCAGAGCACAGGTCGAAGCATCTGTGTATGATAAACAAACTTGGGCAAGACAGGGAGACGCGATGGAATCACAAATGAAGAAGCTTGAAAAGAAGCTTCGATTAGATAAAAAATACACATCCGCGCTCGAGGAGTGTTGCGAATCAGTAGGATTTCCTGTATCTGCGGTCAAAGTCGCGGCGATAAATAGTCAAATTGGTAGCGAGATAAATAGCGATAGTGATGAAGATGATGTTGCAGCTCTATCAAGCAGTATACAAGGCCATCTAGACCTGAGAGAGCGTGAGTTTTCTCCAGGACCCGCGAATGAGCAAAACAGGCCCGAAGAGCCGAAACAACGTAGTCCCATAATGACTCGAATTAAATCAGGTTCGGTTCTCCAAAAACCAGTGAAAATTGCTGTGCTTAAAACAATGACGAATGCAGATGATGAAGTCACTACCATTAGCCGCCCTTTAACTTGCGAAGAATGCACCAAACACAAAGAAGTTGTGGGAATGATGCCACGAAAAGGCCCTTTCCAACCCTACTGGGATAACTTAATGTTACAGGCATCTGTGTACAAATTAGAGGTCAGAGATGTTTGGCAAGTAGCCCTCCTTACTATTCCAGACGAGCTGAAACCAAAATTGCCCCGCGAGTTGAGAAACGGAGAAATTATAATAAAACAGGAAGGTGAGGTAGATGAGGAAGTGTATGAAAGATTGAAAGAAACTCTATTAGAGTTAAGGGGACCAACACACGCTGAGTGGAATAGAATTTTAGAGATAAAACAGGCCAACAAAGAGCCGTTTGAAATTTACGCTGAACGCTTATGGGTGACATACAAAGAGCACTCAGGGTTAGAAGATGCACAGCGTGATCAGGAAGTTTTACTACAACTCTTGAAAAATAACGCCGGTCCCCATATACAGCAGGCATTAGTTCACGGAGCCGATCCACCTGAGAATACCTACCGGTCATTGGTGGATTGGGCTTCCAAAATAGAAAACAAACTGAAACAAACCAAAGCTCGTTTCGTCGCAACAACACAATGGTTAGCCGAAGGAAAAGGTGCTAAACATCCTGACCCTAAATCTCAACATCGATGCCATTATTGTAAGAAGAATAACCACACTATCCAGAACTGTTTTAGATTGAAACGAGTGCAAAACAATCAAGGAATGCACTCTAAAAATGACAGTGAAATTCTCAGGCGTTTAGGGGATTTGATTGCAGGGGATAATACTTCAGAAAACAGCTTAAAGCAAACTGAAGAAAAAACACAGCTCGCTACCCTGCTAGCGAAATATAGCAAACCCCAATAGGGGTGTGTGGCCTCCGTTGCTATAGGAAGCGTTGTCACCAGCGGTAACCGAATCAAAATACGAGCTAATCTTGGAGGCCGGTTAGTTAACATTCTCATTGATTCTGGAGCCGCCTGCTCATTCACAAACCTTCCGTTACCCCTAAGCACGAGAACAATTCAAATTAAAGGTATAGGCGATACTTTGATGACCGCAACGCAAACAAAACCAGTTAAACTCGATCTGGGCATGGCAGTGCTAACAGAACAATTCTGGTATTTACCAGATAATAGTGAAGGAACTGTGCTGGGAATGGACATTATGAAAAAGCATGGTTTTGTGATTCATTGTTTTGAAAAACAAATTGAACTACAAACAAATAAAACTACAAAGAGATGCTTGCCTAAAAGCAATGCAAACATTATGTCCATGTCCAGTACAGATCCAATTCAACTTCTCATCAGCAAACACAGCAATGGTTGGGTTAATCATGAACACGACTGCGGCCTAGTTGACTTTGAGGTATGCATCGAGGGAGAGCCCCCTCCCCCGCAAAAACAATACTGCATCAAGCCAGAGGCGGAGGTCGCTGTTCATGAGATAGTACAACAGCTTGAGGCAAGAGGAATAGTTCGACGATGCAGGTCAACTACGAACTCCCCGTGTTTGCCAGTGCCAAAACCTTACGGTAAATGGCGTCTGTGCATTGATTATCAACGTTAATGATGTATACTGGAAATGAATGTACTGGCTGTATTGGGTTCTTTGCCACTTTCCCTTTAACTCACCCAGATCAGGTTTACCTAGATTCCACTACCATACGCTCTATTGGCGTTGTAGTTAAGGATCAGATCATTAAATGGGACCATCTTATGGGGTATATGACTTTGAAGGGCACTGAAACCTTGTTTACCACTCGCACCTGTTGTCATGAAACATCAAGTTACATTATTTGCACTTGCAACACTTTACAACCTTTTTCTCCTAATGACTCTAAGCTTGTTAACGTCCAGTCATTGCATGGTCATTCTGATGCTGTTCAAGTGTCTCACACACAGTGGTGCGTCGTCAGTGAGATGAATTCCTTCACCTACGGAGGTCTGACCTGCCCTGCGAACCACACTTTCTGTTTAGAAGTGAAAGAGGACTTTTCAATGGGTCAGATAAACATCCTAGGAAGGGTGCCAATGGACGCCGACGTTTCCCCCTGGTGGGAGGACACTTTTTATGAACAAAGCACACAAGATTTGGTCAATACAATGGACTTAGTACAAGAAATTATCTTGCAGACTGAATACCATCTCAACCAAGCACAAGTAGAAGCAAATCTGGCGAAAAAAACTGCAGAGATCCTGTCCAGTTCCTCTACCCGCTCAGCACGGTATGCTTACACATGGTGGGACTGGATGTTCTGTGGATGTGCCATCGTCAGTATGCTCATTTTCTTATTCACACTCTGCCAGTGCTGTTACTTCAGATGTCTTCTTCGAGCGATGCGGACTTCAACCAACGTGGCCATCGCACTCAGCCCATTACAAGTACCAGCCCTAAGAAAACTGCAGCTGTAAAGCAAACGTCAAGAAATCCCTGAAAGTGGCCCCTCAGGGACTGCTCTGAATCTGCCCCAAGGGACCAAGGGCGGACTGTAAGAATGGATTTCACCTGAGCATGAACTCAAGAAGTCTAATCTGCAATAAGACAATAAAACTTCTCTCATCTGAATAGGAGATCTACAAGAGAAAACAAGACCCCACCTGGTCAATCTTATCTCCCCCCCCCCCCAGCGAGTCCTGACCATCTCACCCTCTCTGTCTCAGGGCCCACACAATCATGCAAATCTCACAGATCCTGCCACAAGCTGTTTCTTTGTGGTCAAAATAAATACGTTTGGTGCGATTGATAAAGAGGTTTCATTCCCACATCAGTAGAACAGGTCATCATAAAGAAAACAGGGCTTGTTCCCCTGGTGTGGGAGATGCTCATAAAGATCTTTTGATAAACCTTTGCTGTCCCCCAAAGATAGGCGTGACCGTTTGGGCACAAGAAAAGTTCAACCAAAAGCTGCATAAATATTTGGGTGCTAAATGTTTATTGTTCTTTGTTCTGGTTGAGTATTTAAAGGGAATTGGCAAACCACTCAGGGAAATTACACTTTTTGTTGAGTAAGCAGGTGCGACCACTTAAAGGTAAAATATTCACTCTGCAATCCTCTGACTAATATCAGAACTGGCCAGTTTGTGTTCGTGAACGCGCGACTCGCGACGCGTCTGTTTCTGTGCGATATCGGGTCCCTTGATGAACGAATATTTGAGAATAAGAGATACTAAGAAAATCAACGATCCAAATTAAATCACAACTAATCATTTGATCAGCCGTTAATTTATAAACGTAACAAACGCAACGAAAATCACATACAATTAGAGTCAGATTAAATTATTCATGGAGTCAGACTGAAAATTGGATCTTCACATTTTAATACATTAAAGTGATTCTTCCAGAAGCGCTAGAAAAGACATACATGCAGAAGTCCTTCAACCAGCTGCTGGATTCCTACGTTGGGCCAAGCAGGTGGAGCTTACACCCGTTAATCTTGTCACATTTGCAATATATTAGTTACTTGGACTATCATGTTATGTAGGGAGCTGTTCATGAAAACTGTGTTTGTTTTTTGGAATGGAGGGGTGACTTTGCCATCGAAGGAGTAGAGGAGCTAAATAACAATTAGGCATTTGATCTGAATTATTATAGTAACACAAATTGCTTTCATTTATTGATGACATCATTCCCTGGGGCGGCAGGCACAGCAGATTTGTTGCATAGCGTGTACGTGAATGTGGGGGTGGAGGCATCAAGATAGGTGTGTGATCCTTTTGGTAGGGGTGTGTTTGTTTTGGTGATTTCAAATATCAACAGTGTTTACCAGAAATCGCTTACTGCACCTTTAAACCTTTGACACCACCGAACATTCAAATGCTGCTGACCCAGAGAGAGCAGGTGTCATACAAACAGTTTTTTTAACCACACATTATTTCTGAGTTACAAACGTTTATCACAGAAGTACTGGGGTAAAAGTTTGGTTCAGATATAAACACTGATGTCTACGAGCGATCAAAATAGAGTAAATCACCTTTTAAAAACGTGATGCTTCAAATAAAGATTGTATCAATTACATCATTACACCAGTCGGTGGCAATAAGTGACTGTTTAAAAATGTATTTGTCATTAAATCATTCAAGTGATTTGTTCAAAACACTGACTGCATCCGAAATTGCATACTTTCCTACTATATAGTAGGTGAAAAACAGAGTTGTGCAGGTATGACGTCAAAGCCCGGAAGTCTAATTTGCCACTGGTTCCTTCGAGATTTTCCTATGGGTTTTTTTAATGGGGGTTTTCAATTTATGAGTAAAATAAAGCCTGTGGTAAACATAACTTGACAACGGCGAAACGTGTAGGAGAGTTTTGTTTTTTGAGTGCAGCCATGAAGTAATAAAGGCTTTTTAATTGAAAAGAGTGCCATGCGGTCATCCCAGAATTTTGTTGATGGACTATGATATACCCTAGACCATAAAGCACCTTTATTTTAATACTCATCTCACAATGCATTCTCCATTATTCTTCATATATGTTTGATAACTTGACAATACTTTGGCATTTCGTTCTACAATGTAAACTGCACACACTCACACCCCAAGTTGCCTCATCTAGTTACTTATTAAAACATATGTTTTCAAAAGTGAACATAGCTGCTTCAAAATTTGCGTTTTCGCTATGGGTGTGTGTAATTTATGTTGTAGAACTAAAAAAGTATAGTGAAGTATAGTGTCAAAGTATACTTCAAAGTATAGTGAAGTTATGTTAACCACAAGCTTTATTTTACACCTAAAACACATAAAACATAAAACCCCACAAGAAAATCTTGAAGAAACCAGCAGCGAATTAGCCTTCCGTTCTAACGTCATACCTGCACCACTCTATTCACAGTACGCTACTCATAAAAGAGTAGGCAAAAAGTACACCGGCGATGACCTACTTCTAGATTCTGAAGTGTGCATACGATGGACATTTGTGAACGGCAGTGAAGCGACGCAGCTGATGCTGGTAGGCATTTATACTATACACATATAGAATGTACTTTTTTTGTGGTCGTGAAGTAATTACTTATTGAAATTAAAGCCACAATATGTAATTTTTACACTAGAGGTTGCTTATTTAAAACAAACGTAGCTTGATGACACCTTGATTTCGCAGAGCTTTTATTATGCCGCAGACGACCAATTCCGCTTTTTCCGGTCATGCGTATGTGGGGTAACGCAGCGCTGTTCTATCATATTAGATACATTATTTGAGTGTGTTGAAAGTTATGTTATAATGCTACTCTGTGCATTCGCTCGGTGGCTGCTATGAGACACTTGTTGCACACTGCAGTAAGTTAGATTGATATTAGGCATGGTAAAACATGGTACTCACGGTAAATCAAGAAAATGAGATTTAAACAATAAGACTGTGTTGAGCTATATAACAATGATTAGTTTTCTGTCAGTGAATGTATCCAAACAGTTGCTCACCTGTCTAATAAAACACATAATATATTAAAGCGTCTTTGGTGTTTCCATGGTTTCTAAAAAATAAAACCGGAAATCGAAGGTAACGTGGGTATGATGTCACTGATAGGTGACACACGGACATGGTCCGTGTCCTGGTTAAAATTGCTTATTTCTCTGGATTTAAACATTCTTGGAAACATTTAGGATAATATAAGTACACAAGTCAACAAAATATATAACATTGTTCTAGTGGTTTTTGGATATTTTAATCCAAAAATCTTACATATTGTGCCTTTAAGTACGTACTCAAGAGAGTATGTGATTCCGAATGTAGCCTGATTCATTCATTAATGAAACAAGTGAAGTCCTAATGAAGTCATTGGATCATTCATTCACATTCATTCAACAGATTTTCTTAAATGTTAACTGCAACAATAAACATTTTGTCATAACATTCAGTAAATGTTAGTAGTAATTTTTGTGCAGCTCTATGGTATATTGCAGTAAATAACTGCACAGTATTTCAAAATACAATGAATACTTCCAGTTACCTTATTATCCGAATTGTTTAGATTTTTACAATGCACAGCTTCTTTTCTATCAAGCAGTTAAAATTTACAACTGTGGTGTATAACGGGCTCAGTGAAAATGCAAATTCACTCTCTGCAGTGGTGCACTGTTATTTATCAAACAATGTAAAATACTTAAATACATTATATTTATATTCAAACATTTGTTTACAATATATCTAGATATTGGTTGAAATGTTATGGTTCCTTATTATAGTTGTGCACTGAACTGACTTGAGCTGAACAGACACTGTTTTCTTTTCTCTCTCTCTCTCTCTCTCTCTCTCTCTCTCTCTCTCTCTCTCTCTTCTCTCTTAGAGATCAGAATTTGAGTTTGTCTCATTTGATGAAGTTTGCATTGAAAAAATTTTTTTCCTGTTTATTACTGTAAAGCTACTTTGAAACAATCTGTATCGTATAAAGCGCTGTGTAAGTAAAGGTGATTTATCTTGACTCTTTTGCACTTTAATCAGTTTGCAACATTTATTTACTTTTTACATTTATAATTTGTGGAGTTTTATTGTATTTAAATGTTAAAGGCTATTTTAAAAAAGGTATAAAAATTATTATGGGGACAGCACTGAAGTTTTTTAACCTGTTTTTGTAATTTAATTCAATACCATGATTGTACCATATACCATGATAAAAGCATCAGTAATTATCGTTATAAGATCGTCACATGCCTAAAATTTACATCATAAAGTTTATTTGAAAAAAGTTATTATGTAATTTAATACTGTGTAATTTAAGCTGATGATTAAAGCTTCTGTAATTATGTGACATGACATTTTGATTCTGTCACATGCCTAGAATCTACAGAAACATGTCCTGTTTGGTTCTGTCAGAAGGCATGATGTTCAGTTTTTCACTGTGACTGACTTGTGGGTGAGCTGTCTCCCTTCAGCACTGCTAATGTTAAATGCATGCCTCCACTCTACATGGCTGTAGGGGGATCAATATTAGCACTAGGCCTGCAGTATAGGCTCTGAACCATCTTTAACCCCAGTCTCGGGTTTAGGCCTCTTGGAGTCCGCTCCTCCCCCTTAACTGCATGTGAAGCCCTGGAGGCCAGTCTGGAAACTCAAAGACCTCAAGGCACAGTCAATAAAACCAGATTTAGAATTTAGTCATGAAGAGCAAGAGAGAGGAAAAACCACTCAGTGAACTGACTTTAGTTCATTTGAAGGGATCAGTGATTAGGAGAAATGGTGGTCCCATTGCAACGTGGGCTATTCTTGGCTTCATATTCTATAGAGGCCTTTGATGACTTAAAGTGCAAATTGCAGACACATGTACTTGCACTCCCACGGTTTAATTCATAAATGAGAGAGGTAATGCTGCTTTGGCTCTAAGGATATTTCTCACAAAGCAGTAATAGCCTAGCCCTTCATTAGCTGAGTTTTAATTTGTGAATAAGAGGGTAGTTAACAGTAAATTAACACACACTGGCGTACTGAGCACCTTGGGACCAACAAGTCTCAAACAGACACCCTCACACACACAAATACAGAGTGTACAGCTTCATGATAGTCGATGTTCTTAAAGGGATATTCCACCCCAAAATCGGGTCGGTAAGATTTCTTTAATGCTTTTGAAACAAGTTTATTATGCTCATAAAGGGTAATGTTAATATTTTAGTAATTTATTTCTGTTATGGTAAAGCTAAATTTTCTGCATTCATTACTCCAGTATCACATGATCCTTCAGAAATCATTCTAATATGCTGATGAAAGTACCATTTCTTATTATTGTCAGTGTTGAAAACAGTTGTGCTGCTTTTTTTGTAGAAACGGTGATACATTTTTCAGGATTCCTTGATGAATAACAAATAGAAATCTTTTGTACATAAATGTCTTTATAATAAAATAAAATTCTTTCTGACTCCAAACTTTTGAATTATAATACTGTCACGGCGTGGAGTGGTAAAAAGGAGCGAGGACTCAATCACAGGAAGAAATGGTGTTTTTTTTTAAAAATAATAATATAAAACAAACAAAACTACCCACGAGGGGGAAAACCAAAATATTCACACACAAGGAACCAGGAGACATGAAGCAAGGCAGGGAACAGAAGACAACGATCCAGCACAGTACAGCAAACACTAGGAGACTAAATAGGGAACAAGCAAGGCAGGTAATGAGGGAGGACAGGTGGAGCAAATTAATCAATTATCAGGTAACAAGAGGGGCGGGGTAAAGACAATAGACATGAGAGCACATGGCACAAGGAACACGTAACAAACCATGTGCTCACACAAAACATGACAAACACAAGCACATGGCCAGAAAAGACAAATACCAGCCATGTGCTCACACAAAGACAAGACAGACATGTGACAAATGCACTATTTTGCCAAAGGTTTTGGGACACCTGCCTTCACATGCACATGAACTTTAATGACATCCCATTCTTAATCCATAGGGTTTAATATGGAGTTGGCTTTCCACAAGGTTTAGGGGTGTATTTATGGGAATTTTTGACCATTCTTCTAGAAGCACATTTGTGAGGTCAGGCACTGATGTTGGACGAGAAGGCATGGCTCGCAGTCTCCGCTCTAATTAATCCCAAAGGTGTTAGATCGGGTTGAGATCAGGACTCTGTGCAGGCCAGTCAAGTTCCTCTACACCAAATTTGCTCATCCATGTCTTTATGGTCTTGCTTTGTGCACTGGTGCGCAGTCATGTTGGAACAGGAAGGGGCCATCCCCAAACTGTTCCCACAAAGTTGGGAGCATGAAATTGTCCAAAATGTCTTGGTATGCTGAAGCATTAAGAGTTCCTTTTTCTGGAACTAAGGGGGCAAGCCCAACCCCTGAAAAACAACCCCACACCATAATCCCCCCTCCACCAAACTTTACACTTGCACAATATGCAGTCAGGCATGTACTGTTCTCCTGGCAACCGCCAAACCTAGACTCGTCCATCGGATTGCCAGATAGAAAAGCATGATTCGTCACTCCAGAGAACGCGTCTCCACTGCTCTAGAGTCCAGTGGCGGCGTGCTTTACACCACTGCATCCGACGCTTTGCATTGCACTTGGTGATATAAGGCTTGGATGCAGCTGCTCGGCCATGGAAACCCATTCCATGAAGCTCTCTATGCACTGTTCTTGAGCTAATCTGAAGGCTACACAAAGTTTGGAGGTCTGTAGCTATTGACTCTGCAGAAAGTTGGCGACTTCTGCGCACTGTGCGCCTCAGCATTTTCACGAATGGACTTATTGCACAGGTGGCAACCCATCACGGTACCACGCTTTAATTCACTGAGCTCCTGAGAGCGACCCATTCTTTCACAAATGTTTGTAGAAGCAGTCTGCAGTAGTGATGTAGTTCTTAAACGAAACGTTCTCTTGAGCCGGTTCTCAGCAAGTAACCGGTTGCGCTGGTTCATTAATCAAACTGAATCAAACTTTAGTTCCGGGTTGATGACGCAAGACGCAAAAGCCGAAGTAGCACGTCCGACTAAAAAAGAGCCGAATGAGCCGGTTCAAACATCTGTCGAAGTTTGCCGAGGATTACCAAGGACTCAAAAGGAACCGAAAATAACCGGTTTGAGGAAATGAATTGGACTTTGCATCACTAATGCCTAGGTGCTTGATTTTATACACCTGTGGCCATGGAAGTGATTAGAACACCTGAATTCAATGATTTGGAGGGGTGTCCCAATACTTTTGGCAATACAGTGTATATAAAAACAATCTGAAAATCAATTTATGTTTCATTGTATGGATAAAAAACTCAGAAGAAAGACAGTTGTATAGGTTAGGGACGATGTGAGGGAGAGTAAATGATGACAGAATTAGACTGCAGCATCCAAAACACCAAATTTCTGCTCGCCTATATTGATATTTTGTATATTTCTGGTTTCTTTTGGGGTTTTTCTTTTTCTAAGCTATGAATGCACTTCAATGTCAGTATTTGCTTATTTTGGCCCAGATTTAGTGCCATATCAGAATTCAGCTGGAAGCCAGAAAAAACAAGCTGGACAAGTTAATTTGACTCCATGCCCAGCACACTAATGGAATAGGCATATGGGCCGTGCGGGTTCAGAGTGAGTTGGCGCAACCCATTTAGTGACCCAGCACAGAGATTTCACAAGGGACCTCCTGTGATCACCATCAATACACATACACACAAACATAAGCCCACTCATAAATTGAGTGATACCTGATGTGGGAAGGTGACAGAGATCTCTGTCAATATTTTGTTAGAAGAGGTCATGAGGAGTGCCAAAGCTTTCTCCAGAAAGGGAGCATGAGGGAGTGACTAAAACTCTCACAAAAGCGAAAACACAGCATTATATGTCACATCAGACACTTCAAACTACCAAAGGTCCTGTCAAGTCTTTCAGTTGAGTTTGGACACTTCAGTGTCCTTTTACCTACTATTTGCAGGCTCACACTGTTATTTGGTCTCCAAATTGTTTCTGATTCCCCCTGTGACAGGTTTTAAAAGGGTTTCCAAGGTTCCACAGCACCTGTAGATATAGAAATGGTTTCATAGTGCACAGCCACAGCAAAAAAAAAAAAACAAACAAACAAAAAACAGCATGAACCAGCCTAGAATAATTTGCTTGTCTCACCCTGTGCTCAGCTGCATTCTTAAAAATAAAGGTTTCAAAAGGTGGTTTTCGCAGAGATTCCATTAAAGTGTTGCTATTATGCTTTTTTGGATATTACCTTTCATGCAGTGTGACATATAAAGTTATCTCCTAAAAGAAAGAAATTGCTGAAATGAGAATTGTCTCACTTCCTGCTGCAAACCTACGTAGGTTTGTAACACATTTGCATAGTGCCAGCCCGTGTTTTTCATTGGCTGCCCGTGAACATCGTCTCAAACACTGCTGAGGCCTAGAAGAATTTGGTTTGTATTGTTGACATGCTGAGAAGTTGCTGTTTTCTGCACTACGAAAACAAATCCACTTTGCATGCACTTCAAAAGGATGAGGACTCAGGCTCTAATTGATACGGTGTAACCGACGCCATTGTATCACTGTGTATACAATTGCTGAGGAAGCCTACGGAGCTGAAATTCAGATATGGTAATAGACGTTTGTAAAACATGCTGTAAGCACCAATCACAACAGACTGGGCCATCTGACCAATCAGAGCAGAGTAGACTCTCGGAAAGGAGGGGTTTAGAGAGACTGAATCCTTGATCAAGTCATTTTAGACACTGTGAGAAAAGATTGATGTTTTAATGTATTTTATGAGAATATTAAAGTGTTGTTTGACCTTGGGTGCATTTAAACCTATTATTGGAGACCTTCGAAGCTTAGGAAATCAAAATTAGGAACCTTTAATATAGCATAATAGGGGCATGTCAAAACAAAGTTTTTGTCTTCCTATTGTGACGTATATCCGAGTGTAACGGCTTCTCAAACAAGACAAAATGTAAGGCAGAACTTGATTTTGTCCATCAGGAATTGATTGGATCGTTGGGGTTTGGAATTGCTGTGGTCTCAAGTGAGTGAGTGAGTGAGGATACGAGATGAGACGAGACAAGAATTTAATTTGATTATGACTTTAAAGAACCATTTTGGGTTCCCCAAAGAACCTTTCATGGACAGTTTTTAAAAGGACCATTTTTGTTCTTAGTGCAAAGAACCTTTTAATATTCTGAAGAGCATTTTTACACTATAAAGAACCTTTTGTGCAATTGAAAGTTTCCATTGATATTTAAGGTTCTTCATGGAACCACATATGCTAATACAGAACCTTTATCTTTAAGAGAACTGCTTAATTGTGCCTTAAAATCAGCTAACAGATCATCTTGACCAGGCTGGAAGACCATCAAACCCGCTTAAGCTGGTTTAAGCTGTTTTTTCAGCAGGGAATGGTGTGTCTCTACCTTCCAGGCTTATATTAGTTGTCTTATGTAATCGCTTTGTAACTGAATATGCCTTTCGGTGAAGCCTACACCCCTCATTTCAATTCTCCATTGCTTCAGCCCTCTACCTCATATCCATTGCTTCACTCCTCCACCTTTAGCTGTTGGTCTCGGATGAAATAGTTGTCAATGTGGCTGTCACTCTAATACCACAGTGCCATCTATTGGTGGAAAATAGAGGCTGCATTAAAGGTTGATGGAGTGGGAAAGCAAGATAAAAGAGAGATTTGAAGCAGAAAAGGTAAATATTTATACTGAAGTGAATTGAGTGGTCAGTCAGAAATGAAGCTGAAGTGTAATAATGGCTGATTTTGACAGTTTGTGATTGAAAAAGAAAACAACAGGGGAGAGAAAGTGTGGTTATGTGCATTATCATCTCTTCAGATGATCCTTTAAGTGACCAAAAAGGAATAATGGATATGTTTAGAGGCAAATAGATGATTCTGTCTGGTCAGAATACACAGTCATCTCTCTCTCTCTCTCTCTCTCTCTCTCTCTCTCTCTCTCTCTCTCTCTCTCTCTCTCTCTCTCTCTCTCTCTCTCTCTCTCTCTCTCTCTCTCTCTCTCTCTCTCTCTCTCTCTCTCTCTCTCTCTCTCTGCTGTCTCTTTTATCCCTTTATCAGTCATAGTTAAATGTAAATAATGCTGGTGTGATGGACGATGCTGTCAGGCTTCTTCAAAGCCCTCTCACCCATGAGAGCCCGGCTCCCGGATGGGTACAGCGTAAACGGATAAAAGGAGAGAAGAATGAGTACAGGGATTCCCATTCAGACTGATGACTAAGTCATCTTCAATGCGCCATCATTTATGTGAACAGTAAACAGTGAGAATGAGCTACATGAAAGGGGGATTTGACCAATAACTGCTAAGCCTATATCCAATACTAAACCACAGTGCCTACCCATGAACAGTTAACCAAACTCTGCATTAATGCTTAAAGGGTGCATATTAGAATCTTAAAGAAACATATGGACCTAAAGTGGATTATTACATGTTGAAAGAACACTGCCCCAGTGACAGATTTTACTGGACATTTTTAGTTGCACCGTTAATATTCAACAATATTATTGATCTTGTTACGAATGCTGAGAGACGAAGCAGAGAGATGGAATCCACTTGCAAACACAACTTTAATTAAACTATTCCATAAATAAAACAGAACATCCAGGAACTCAAGAACCAAGACACGAACAGGTTAACAGCAAACAACGACCGACAAAAGACTAGTGAAATCACAAGCATATATATATATATATATACACACAGACAGACAAGCTTAACAAGATAACAAGGGGGTGTTGTAAATGGGAAACACCTGGGAAGACTAATCAACATTAAAAACTACAAAGAACTACAAAATAAAGCACAGAAAACACTTCAACGTAAAAGTCCAAGGACAGACACAGAGCACATGTGACAGAGCCCCCCCCTTTAAGGAGCAGATTCCAGACGCTCCACAATCCAACGAAAAACAAAAGCCCAGGAGGGTGGTGGAGCAGAGTCCGAACGGGGGAGGGATGGAGGGCCAGGTCGAGGGACACTGGTGACAAGACTCTGGAATTACGGGACAAGACTCTGGAATGGCGGCCATGACGGGACGAGACTCTGGAGCGGCAGCTGTCTTGTCCGAAGACATAGGCGTGGCAGATGCAGTGGGAATGTCACTATCCTCCTCCATGACACCCACTGTGAAAGCAGAGCCTCTCTGTTGCAAGGCAATGTCTATATAATATTTCAACGACCAGTCCGGATGCCATAGTGGCATATACGAGCTGAGTGGCTCTGATAGCCCCCCTCGGAAAAAGATCATTAGGCATACCTCATCCATGGTGGTCTTATATGCCAAATCAATAAAGTCCTTCACATATTCCTCAATCGGGCGGTCACCCTGTCGGAGACGCATGATCTGTGCTGCTGGATTCATGTTGTCGGTCGGTCGTTCTGTTACGAATGCTGAGAGACGAAGCAGAGAGATGGAATCCACTTGCAAACACAACTTTAATGAAACTATTCCATAAATAAAACAGGAACTCAAGAACCAAGACACAAACAGGTTAACAGCAAACAACCACCGACAAAAGACTAGTGAAATCACAAGCATATACACTGAACAAAATTATAAACGCAACACTTTTGTTTTTGCCCCCATTTTTCATGAGCTGAACTCAAAGATCTAAGACTTTTTCTATGTACACAAAAGGCCTATTTCTCTCAAATATTGTTCACAAATAAAAAAATTGACTTTTTTTTTGGACCCCCCGGGACCCCCCGGACCCCTCAATACAGTAAAACTGCACATTTTAGAGTGGCCTTTTATTGTGGCCAGCCTAAGGCACACCTGTGCAATAATCATGCTGTCTAATCAGCATCTTGATATGCCACACCTATGAGGTGGATGGATTATCTTGGCAAAGGAGAAGTGCTCACTAACACAGATTTAGACAGATTTGGGAACAATATTTGAGAGAAATAGGCCTATATATACACACAGACAGACAAGCTCAACAAGATAACAAGGGGGTGTTGTAAATGGGAAACACCTGGGAAGACTCATTAAAAACTACAAAGAACTACAAAATAAAGCACAGGAAACACTTCAACGTAAAAGTCCAAGGACAGACACAGAGCACATGTGATGGATCTGACTGTACTGATGCTGTTGTATGAGAACTGAACTGAGCTGGACGATTACATATTTTGGCAGTGGGGGGCTTGCAGAACTGCTTTATAGATGAAATTAACTAATTTAATAATTGAGGATCTTTCCAACGGAACTGAATCCACACTGAACTGACTTCAGCTGAACAACAGCCGAAATGCATCATTTTTCTGTTATCACTGTAAAGCATGCTTTAAAAACAATCTTATTATTTACTATTTACAAATAATTTAGTATTGACTTGTTTAGTGTAAGATAAATGCCTCGCCCACATTTGTAACAAGTTGATTCTTGTTCTGGCATGGCAGTTTTCTAAAAGTGACACCCATGGAGATGCAAATGTTCTGTTCCCTTTTACATTCTGGCCACCTGTAATGTTTTAAATGAAGAGCTAGAGAAATGCAGATGTTGCGATCTAAAATAAGTATTTGTTTGTTAGTCGTTGCAAATTAGATGAATTTGAAAATCAAATTGTACTTATAATAGTACTACTATGGTATTTTTTGACCTTTCAGCCAGTTGCACAACTAGTATCTTGTTAGATGGCACATTGTTCTAATGTTCTTGTTGCATCAGATACAGTGTCATGATACCGTGTTAAGTATGTAGTAAGGGTAAGGGCACAATTAAACCTTTTTTTTTTTTTTTAGGTATTTTTGGATGGCTTGTGTGTGAACTTAATCTAAGATCCTGGATAATATAAATTCCTAATTCACAAGTTTCTTGTTAATAAAAAAAACACAAAAGAAATTACATATATGAGCAGGCATGCACTATAAATCTTCAAGAAGTGTGATTGAAAAGGGTGATAGATCTACAAGAGCGATGCTGAAATACAAACACACTTCTTGATTTGCATTTGATTTGGATGGGAATTATGGGGCGTTACGTTATTACAATACTTAAAGCCCTTTGAAAAACTTTTCTCATCTCTTTCTAATCATTGCTATATTGCAATATAGCCCTCGAAAACCATCACTACAGTTCCCAAGTCATTTCTTTTGTATTGCACTGGTCTATGATAGTCTGTGTGAGTGTCAGCTGTAATATGTTTTGCCTCACTCTGACATATGGAGGGAAAGATAAAGTCTGCTGTAGAGACGTCACTAAGACTGAATGAGAGCGAATAAAAAGTATATTTCAGTCTGTGCGTGTGTGTGCGTTTCAAGGGGCTGTTTTTTAAGCAAGTGGAGAAATAGGAGCTATAAAAGCTCCTGTTCCTGTTATCTATGCCCTTGTAGTATTTAATCGATTTAAGCGATCACTTAATTTTATCGATTCCTTTAATCGGGGCTCCGTATTGTGACTAAAATGGTTGCAAACACACCCAAAAAAAATAAACATTTGCCACACTATCTTTGAATGTAGTCGCCACTGGGACACTTTGTTTGATTCCATATGCGGCTTCATCAGATGCTGTACTCAACAAATGAACACAATCCAATATCTGATTTGTGAACATGACTCCTATTAACTGATTCAGTCATAAAGATTAATTAGAGATCCTCGAACTCACTCTTGAGCAGTGTTGGGTACGTTACTCTAAAAGTAATTAATTACTAGCTACTAATTACATCTTCAACAGTGTAATTAGATTATTGTACTAATTACTCTCTTTAAAAGTAGTGGATTACTATTACTATTACTATTATTACTAATTCATTTCTAAATCCCATATCACGAAACAGCACTTCTGATTCTATCAAATAAACAATAAACAATTGCATAAATTATTCTTGAACTGACCAAAGTGTGTAAAGGTAGAGGGTTACATTAAAAACATACATTTTAATATTAAAATTGGATGTTAAATCCACTATTGCTTTATATAGAATTTATAGTATTTAATGCAATTACATCAGAATGTTATGAGTAATCCCTTACTTTACTTTTCAAGGGAAAGTATTAAATTACAGTAATTAGATTACTTAGTAATTAATTACACCCAACACTGCTCTTGAGTTATCCTTTTGAGTCAGACTCGCTCAGTGAATCATTCAGAGCCGTTACAGTGTTCACAGTGAACCATATGAAATGAACTGGAAACCATTACCTTGATGTATAACTACTTTAGGTTTGTCTATTCACAGACTTCTTGTTCGTTAGCCAACGTGTAATTAAAGATACATATTATCTCTATGTTGTGATTATTCTAAATAAACAGAATAAAGTTTTTGGCAGAATATGGGAAGTTCGAAACACGAACTGCATGGTGATGCTCCAAAGCGGTGTCTTCGAAAATCTGCTGAGAAATATAATAATAAATGCATCTCTACCACAGTGAAGAATGGAGGAAGAGGTGTCATTGTGTGGGGAGCCTTTTTAGCTGCTGGTATTGGTGAGCTACTTCACTGTGAAAAGTCATTTAATGCTTTGGAATACAGGAGAATACTGCAGAAGGGCTTGCTTACCACAAAATAAAAGTTGTATCTAAAGAGGAATGATTAGCTGCTATTTTTAAACAAGACAATGCTCCTGCCCAAATTGCAAAGACAACCAAGAAGTGGCTTGAGAACCATCAATGGACACCATTGTCCATCAGGCTCATGTTTTGGCCTGGTCAGAGTCCAGATTTGATCCTCAGTGAATATTTGGTCTCACATTAAATGCAAACAAACTGGGAGACATTACACTCATGAACAGTTTGAAGCCATTAACATTGAGTGGAACAACACTGACTCTTCTTCCTGTAAAAAGCTATATACATGTTGTCACGGTCTCGGAGTCTTATTTTGAAAGTCTATTGTGTTTACTTAGTTCCTGTTTCCTGTTTTGTAACATCGGCGAGGCAGAGAGGGAGCCTGGACCCACGCCTACTACTGACTGAGCGATAGAGCCTGCCACCTGGGTCGTCCCGGAGTCAAAGTGTGCTGATCAGTCCATCTCAGAGCCAGGAGCGGATCTAAACCTGATAGATCTGTAGTCCGCAGATCCAGTTCCCACCCAGATCCCCACCCCCAAGTCCTCGTCGTCTTCGCTGGTCCAGTCAGGATATTTGGATTCTCCGGTCCTGTCCGGAGATCTTTTTCCAGTGATGTTCCTTCCTGATTTAATGGTCCCGTCTCCACCGCTGATGTCATCTAGCTCAGGGGTGGCGAACTGCGGTCCTGGAGAGCCTCAGTCCTGCAGAGTTTAGGCTTCCCCTCCGACTGCACCTCAGCCTGTCGGCTCGGCCCTGGCTCTGCGTTCCCTCATCTCCACCGTGGCCCGTCTGCCCTGGGACTCCTCTGGGCTCCCTCGTCCATCCGGATAAACCTAGGTTGGTTGTCGCTCAGCTTCCGCCACGGACTTCCTGCGCTTCGACCCTCCACCCCTTCAGCTCCACCAGGCTTCTCCTTCACTCCGGCTTCTCTGTCGTCCTCATCTGCTCCATCGTCACCCCAGTCAGCCAAGTCCCCGCCGGTTCTTCCACGCACCCTGGTTTTGCGTCCGTCGATTGGTCCCCGGGCTCCGCCCAGCCTTTCAGCCAAGACTCCACCCTGGCTCCTCCCACCGTTGGCTCCACCATGGTGTTTGTCTCCACTGACTCCTCCTCATCCCTGTCCATCACCAGCTCAGTGCCCTCCCCCAAAGCCCCCTCCCTCAAAGCCCCCTCCGTCCACTGTTGGATGTTCAGTTACTGCGCGAGGACACGCCTTCCGAGAGAGGGAACTACTGTTCCTGTTTCCCTGCAGTTTAGTTTCGGTTTCTGATCATGCCCCTTTTCGTTATAATTATCAGCTGTGTCTTATTTATTTCATTGTTATCTTCTTCATATATACTCTCTGTTCTGTTTAGTCCTCTGTTGGTTATTGTCTTTCATAATGTGTTTATCTCCAGTGTATTCTTCTACATTCGTCATTTAAGTCAATTTTGATTATTCCTTTCTCGTGCTTGTTGCCTGCTACACCGTCACGTTACACATGTATATACAGTATACTGTATATATAATATTTGGTTCTGATCATGGTTATTTGATCTAATAATAATTATCTGATATAACCACAATATTTTTGCAGTTTTAATATAATTTTGCCAAAGAATATAAAAAACGTTGTAAAGTACACAAAGATATAGTCACTGGTCTTCCTTCATACTAAATTCATATTAAATTGGTAATAACCATTATTTGTATGACAATTAATCGCCTATGCAGCACAAAATTCATGATTGTGACAGGCCTAAGTAAGACTGTGGGTGGGTGACATGTTAGGACCATAATCAACAATATTTTATCAATCAAACTGGCAGAAATATTTTTACAGAACTATATCTAGAGCAGTCCAAGAATAGTAACATAATGCACTTGTCTATGTAACATACCTTGTGTTTGGAGGTTTTTCTATGTATTTTGATTTATTGCATCTTGCCGTCAGACTGTGAAAAGAAGTGCTAAATTCTTTAGGTTCATAAGTTGTTTTTTCCTTCCATTTTTTTCCAAGGTTGGTTCTTCCAAGATCAGTGCACAGCAGAACTCTGAGTTATTATTTCAAAGTTTCAAGGTTTCTGCTGAAGTTGAGAAAGATTGAGGTCAGAGGGCAAGTTTCTCTCAAATCTCAGCTTCCGTTTATTATTCACAATATGTCCAGTCACAGAACAAGCTCAACAGCGCGTATACTAATTTGTTCGGGAAATGCAGCCCCACAAATAGAAATGCGTTGTTGTAGTAGCACCATAACAAAACAAAAAAAACAAAAAACATGGTTAAAACTTTATAAAATACCAAACAAACCAGTATTTGTAAAAAAATAAATAAATAAATATAACTGCATCTCGCCCACAAACATAATCAAAACATTTTGTTTATTATATTTTCATACTTGTTTTCTTTAATCAAGAGCCTTTGTTGGAGAGAATGACTTCCTTCACCTCCCACTGCTTAACTTCTCTGTTATTGCAATAAATGTGGTTATATCTTAATGTGTAATAATAATTTCTATGTTTACACCATGTAAAATAGTCTTACACAGAAAGTGAATAATTCACATATTGCTGAAAAGATTAATTCCAGCCATTTGTGAAAGCATTTTAACAGTGTGCCTTCACTAAAGTAAAATGTACATTGAAACTTTTGGATGCTGTCAGTATAGAAGCAGCTGCTCAATGGAATGCGATTCATCTCACTCTGCGAGTTTTTATTTAAATATGAGCAATCCAGTCACTCTAGCTAAGGAGTAAAATCTGAGCACAGTGTGTGATGTTGTTGAGATCTCTTCTAAAACTTTGAAGGAGACCATTGTGAGAGTGTTATAGTTTTTGTCTCAGGAGACAAGTGTGAGAAACAGGAGACTCAAGCAAAAGTCTCCATTTGATCTTAAACTAACCTCATTTTTCTCTAGGAGAAACATTTGAGATGTTAAAGAGATCTCACTTTGGATTTTTCTTTCCTATGGGTAGTCCCAGACTAAAATGTATGTTTGAGCTTTTTTAACTAAAAACAACTTGCACTGACATCTTAAAATATGTCAGTGCCACATTTGTATCAAGACGCACATCAGTAATGTTTATTTTTTTCTAAAAAAAATATTTATCCACAGTCCACAGTGTGTAAACAACCAGCCTATAATAGTAAAAATCCACCCAATACTTTTTTTATAATCCCCATCAATCATTATCAATCTCTCATAACACGCTGTTTCATATTTCCCCCTACTCCTACGTAAGAGTACGGAAACCCCACCCATGACTCTTAATGATCTGCCCTTTTAGCATAGACATACCCCTGAGTGAGAAGCACAAAGACCGCCATTTCTGTTTACTCGCTGTATCAGCTAGCTAGAGTATTACAATGTCTGCAGCAAAAAAACATTACATATGTTCTGTTGTTGGATGTACCAACGAACATACGAGTCTCCATAGACTCCCGGCATCCGAGCCACTAAGGGGACCGTGGTTAATTTTCATTTTTGAAGGAAATGTGCAGAAGAATGTCTGTAAAATGTTATATATTTGCGCAAATCATTTTATGCATGATTGCTTCACCAACGAGGGTCAGTACAACACTGGATTTGTGAAAAAAAAAAGTTGTTTCTGAAGGATGGGTCAATACCAACACTTCATGCTCTAACTTCATATCCAGAACAAGTAAGGATGGCACTTCATATTTTGTGAATGTTTGCAAATTTCCTTTCTGAATAAGCTTTCTATAATGCTGTACAGCTAAGTTACCATAGTCTCTGACTGTATTCACAGAGACTAGAGCTATGTTGTTAGTTTTATACCGAAAACGCTCACCGTCTCTGTAATTCATAAAAGTACATTTATTATGCATTGTATAGTCGGGTGACAGACGTGTTACGTTCCCACATGAGCACTTATACAACAATTTATAGATTAACATGACGGTACATGCTAGTCGATGAGTTGAATTAAACGTAACTCCACAACAACGAACGTTACATAAATGTATCCACTAACCATTCAGAAACGTCCAGGTGCAGTCTAAAAGTTGCAACCTCTTCCTGAGTCTCTCATCTGTGTCTGACTCCGGTTCAAACATGTAAGGCTGCACTCCACTACTGGTTATTTCTGACATTTTGGTTGAGTAAGATTCTTTTGTTGTTGACGTATCCAAAGCTTGTGTAAAGGAGTGTAAACGGTGCGTTTTTGCTCACACCCAAATAGGGGCAAATTTGAAAAGCTATAATAAATGATCTGGAGGGTAGTTTGAGCTGAAACTTCAGAGACACATTCTGGGGACACCAGAGATTTATATTGCATCTTGTGAAATTGATTGAACTAAACTGAACTAAAGCTCAGTCCTGGCTTATTCTAAGCCCTGTCTGTGAAGCAGGCCTATGGGCCATATTGGATAATAATGTTTGTGACTTGAATAAATTCTGTTCATTTAGATTCAGGCTAATTTAGGCTACCTGACAAAGTAGTTTTATAGTGTACAATGATTAGAATTGCATATGTTGAAAGACGTCTCTTGCTCGCCAAGGCTGCATTTATTTGATCAAAAATACAGTAAAAACAGTAATATTGTGATATATTATTACATTTTATAAAACGTAATTTATTCCTGTGATGGCAAAGCTGAATTGAATCGCTGCTGAATGAAAATTATTATAAAAATCTTATTATTATCAATGTTGAAAATAGTTGTGCTGCTTCCTTTTTTAAAATAAATAGACAGTTCAAAAGGACTGCATTTATTTTAAATAGAAATCTTGTAATAAATGTCTTTGTTGTGACTTTTGATGAATTTAATGTATCCTTGCTGAATAAAAGCATTAATTTCTCTTAAAACAAGCAAATAATTTAATCATATGCTTTAGTGAAATTCATGTGGTAACTTAGAAATATTTTTAATATGACTAAATTAGCCTGCCTACATTAGGTTACACCAACAAAGGTCATTTTAAAAATGAAATCAGATAGAAATATTGCCTTGAGATAACAACACAGTTTCATATTCTACAGTATATTTAACTTGTGATTCTCCAATTCTAGGGCTTTTGGTGGTGTTTGTTCATATGTATGTGTGCGCATGTGTCCTGGTGACTGTGTGTTTGTAAAATTTGCCTTGGGCGGAAGCATAAAGCTGAAGAAGTGTACTTTAACTCATCAGAGTCTCTTTCAGAAGTTTTGATGCCCTTCAAGCACAAAGCCCCAAACCAGGCCCCATACTTTATAATTTGCCTAAGGCACTGGGCTCCACTGTAGGCTACAGACATATCACAGAGAGCACAGCTACCTCACCAGAGAGAGAGAAGTGGAGAAAGATAGCTGGAATGAGAGAAAGAGAGAGAGAAAGATGTCCCTGTTGGCAAAATGGTAACACTTTACATTAAGGTTCCCTTTGTAAAGGGTTTATAAAGGTGTTTGTTAATGACTAATAACTCATTTACAAATGCATTATAGATCGTTGATAAACAGTTATAACGGCATGAATAAAAAGGGTGACTTTAACGCAATACCTGCCAAATAGTGAGCCCTTTTTAACTCACATGTTATAAATGCTTAATGAATGTATTTATTCACACTTTTTTAATACATTTTATGAGTTACAAACATTAGTAACCTGTGAAAGTGCACCTTAATGTAAAGTGAACACCTGTGAATGATGTATTTATTAATTATTAATGCACACACAGAAGATAGTATTTTTTCTGATGAAATATTTTATTGTTGATGCATTGTATCCGTAAACACAACTTTAAACTTTAACATTAACATATTAATACGCAATCAATAATTATTTTTGATATCATGATAAAGGCCACTGTAACCTGAGCATCTGGCCATCCACACTTACAGTAACGTTACATGCGCGTGACAGAACCGTCCGAGGGAGCGCCAGAACGGTTATTTGTGTATGGTAACTACAAACTAACACAGCAATTACACAATTAATATAAACACTTGAAAAACATAGTCTGCAGCGATGTCACCTCAGTTAGCTTACCCATCAAATCAGTAACACTTAAAATTTCTCTTCAGAGCACGATAGAACAGCGTGACTTCTTCTCATGAAAAGTGGCTTTATCTTTATCGGATGCTCACTAGCGCCAACTCCTGTCACACGCCAGAACACGCGTGCTTTAGTGATGTGATCCTGTAAGAGTAGAATAAAGAGTAGCCCGCTACTACTACTTCTACTTATAAAAAGAATACACTGCATATTATACATATTTGTCACAGTTGGTTGTGAAGAGCAGTGAGGAAGCAGGATTTAGATGCAGCAGTACTATTTTTATTAAGAAGATAACTGAACTCAAAAACGTATAATAACTGAGCCAAAAACGGCGGCTGATTTCGTCCACATAAAGACGAAATAAGCCAACAAAAGACTAAAACTCGGCTATAAATACACAAGACTAAATGAGCAACTAAACAGTTTGCTTCAAATCTACAGAAACAAACAATGACTTAGAAACCAAAGAAAACAGGAACAATGAACTGAAAATACAACAGAATGAAATAATATCAAAATAATAAGCAGGCGAACAGAAAACTAGACAACTTTATTCTACTCTTACAGGATCACATCACTAAAGCACGCGTGTTCTGGCGTGTGACAGGAGTTGGCGCTAGTGAGCATCCGATAAAGATAAAGCCACTTTTCATGAGAAGAAGTCACGCTGTTCTATCGTGCTCTGAAGCGAAATTTTAAGTGTTACTGATTTGATGGGTAAGCTAACTGAGGTGACATCGCTGCAGACTATGTTTTTCAAGTGTTTATATTAATTGTGTAATCGCTGTGTTAGTTTGTAGCTACCATACACAAATAACCGCTCCGGCGCTCCCTCGGACGGTTCTGTCACGCGCATGTAACGTTACTGTAAGTGTGGATGGCCAGATGCTCAGGTTACAGTGGTCTTTATCATGATATCAAAAATAATTATTGATTACGTTTTAATATGTTAATGTTCAAGTTTAAAGTTGTGTTTACAGATAATAAAATATTTCAACAATAAAATATTTCATCAGAAAAAAATACTATCTTCTGTGTGTGCATTAATAATTAATACATGATTCACAGGTGTTCACTTTCACAGGTTATTAATGTTTGTAACTCATTAATAAATGGTTCGCATGTGTTCACTTTACATTAAGGTTCACTTTCGCAGGTTATTAATGTTTGTAACTCATTAATAAATGGTTTGCATGTCTTCACTTTACATTAAGGTTCACTTTCACAGGTTATTAATGTTTGTAACTCATTAATAAATGGTTCACGTGTTCACTTTACATTAAGGTTCACTTTCACAGGTTATTAATGTTTGTATCTCATTAATAAATGGTTCACATGTGTTTACTTTACATTAAGGTTCACTTTCACAGGTTATTAATGTTTGTAACTCATTAATAAATGGTTCGCATGTGTTCACTTTACATTAAGGTTCACTTTCACAGGTTATTAATATTTGTAACTCATTAATAAATGGTTCGCATGTGTTCACTTTACATTAAGGTTCACTTTCACAGGTTATTAATGTTTGTATCTCATTAATAAATGGTTCACATGTGTTTACTTTACATTAAGGTTCACTTTCACAGGTTATTAATATTTGTAACTCATTAATAAATGGTTCACATGTGTTCACTTTACATTAAGGTTCACTTTCAAAGGGTTATTAATGTTTGTAACTCATTAATAAATGGTTCACGTGTGTTCACTTTACATTATGGTTCACTTTCACAGGTTATTAATATTTGTAACTCATTAATAAATGGTTCACATGTGTTCACTTTACATTAAGGTTCACTTTCACAGGTTATTAATGTTTGTAACTCATTAATAAATGGTTCGCATGTGTTCACTTTACATTAAGGTTCACTTTCACAGGTTATTAATATTTGTAACTCATTAATAAATGGTTCGCATGTGTTCACTTTACATTAAGGTTCACTTTCACAGGTTATTAATGTTTGTATCTCATTAATAAATGGTTCACATGTGTTCACTTTACATTAAGGTTCACTTTCACAGGTTATTAATATTTGTAACTCATTAATAAATGGTTCACATGTGTTCACTTTACATTAAGGTTCACTTTCACAGGTTATTAATATTTGTAACTCATTAATAAATGGTTCACATGTGTTCACTTTACATTAAGGTTCACTTTCACAGGTTATTAATGTTTGTAACTCATTAATAAATGGTTCACATGTGTTTATTTTACATTAAGGTTCACTTTCACAGGTTATTGATGCTTGTAACTCATTAATAAATGTTTTACACTTAAGATTCACAAGTAACTAATAATGGAACTAAAATATTCATTATTAAGATCTCATCAAGTTATGGTTGTACTCTTGTGTTTTTTATTTTTTTATTTTTCAAAATAAAGTTTGATAATTTCATCTTGATAAGCAAGAAATCAGTTTTATACACTGCTGTGGATAGGCATGAGCCTTTTGTGGAATATCATGGGTAAGACAGTAACTTTTGGTAAGGAACATTTTAAGAAAACTGGCAGTCATGAGATATTAATGAGAAAACCACAAATACAACACCCTTCACTCTCACTAAGATAGTCTATTTCTGCTGCATCATGAAATAAATCAGGAATATGGTTTTGAGTTAAATAAGTGTGAATAAATACATTCATTAAGCATTTATAACATGTGAGTTAAAAAGGGCTCACTATTTGGCAGGTATTGCATTAAAGTCACCCTTTTTATTCATGCCGTTATATCTGCTTATCAACGATCTATAATGCATTTGTAAATGAGTTATTAGTCATTAACAAACACCTTTATAAACCCTTTACTAAGGGAACCTTAATGTAAAGTGTTACCGGCAAAATTAAAGACTGAAGAATGCGAATTGTTTCTTGTCCTCAGCAGCTAGATAGTTTCTGAAGGAAACAAATATAACATCGTCTGGTTTAAACATATAAAAACTTATGAATGTGTGTGCTTAGTGGACTATTTGTGCCTGCTTTCCTAATAACTCAGATATGTCTTAAGATTCCTTTGAAAAGGGCTTGCACTCCAGAGAAATTTCCTAAGGACACTTAAACACCGTCTCTCGTCCCCAGCAGAACATCCTTGAGTTGCATAGTGCCATAGAGGTGTATAAATGAGAGCGAGCACGAATCGGGCCCTGCGGTGGCATTTCTGTGATGATAAGAAAAACACAAACACTTTTGTAATTGTTTTTATGATGCTTTCTCTTGTCCTGAAGGCCTGATGAAGAAAATCAGCATAAAAGATAATTAAAAAGTTACACTGAAACCCGATGTGTCTGCCATCTCTTTCTTTCTCTCTCGCCCCGTCTTTGCCCTCCAGTCACATAAATGGAAATAAGGTTCTAGCGTCGAGCATTCAAACCTGAATGCAGCCATTTACAAACTCTTTGATAAACGACGTCTTTAAATACTTTCAAGACGAACCGCTTGTGCTTTTTAACATGCAATAAATTATGGCTGCTTGCTGTCTTGTTGCTAATGAAGAATCTCAGCTTTGCATTATTACCTGAGTTCTGCAGGGTGTTGTTTTATAGCCTGAATTAGGTTGCTTTTGTATGTTAGAGACCTTAATGCATTCTAATGAAAACTAGGGTCTAACAAAAGTGTTCAAACATCTGAGCACACAAAACAACGCTTCATCTTTTCCCCTTGGGATTTTCCATCCTAATGCGTTTATTCACCTAAACCACAACAGCATTTTAAGAAGAAAAACTTACAAATGCCTCAGCAACAGTGGAGTTTTTCTTAAAGCCAAATCAACATAGTTTCGAAACGTTTTATAGGCCAGCAATTGAGAGTGAATGCATAAAGGAATATCTATCTTAAAGCCATGTTCTTAATGGCAGTTGTGGCTTAATGGTTAGAGAGTCTGAGTTGTAACCCGAAGGTCGAGGGTTCGAGTCTCAGTACCAACAGGAAATGTAGGTACCCACAACTTAGGTGCCCTTGAGCATGGCACCTAACCCCCTAATCGCTCCCTGGGCGCCGCAGCAGAAATGGCTGCCAACTGCTCCGGGTGTGTGTTCAATATTCACTGCTGTGTGTGTGCACTTGGATGGGTGAAATGCAGAGATTCCGAGTATGGGACATCATACACTTCACTTCATTTTCATTTTCACTTTCACTTTACTTATGAAGAATAGGACATATCTATCGTTCTTCTCTTCTCAAAAGCTATTTTTCAGGAAAATCTTGATCATCTTTCAGTTTCAGTCCAGCAAACATTTTTTACCAGAAGATTTAAAGATCTTTACAGTTGTCCCTTCTAACTATTTTCTTCGTCTCCTATCATTAAGGTGTGATAACGTATCCAAATGTCCTAATTTTATTATGCTTCTTTATATTTTCAAATTTCTTTAGTGTGTAATGTTGCTGTTTGAGCATGCAAGAGCTCTGCAAAGTTACAAAGCACAGAGTCCACTCCAAAAAGGAAGTTATTATGGTAAGGGGCGTGACATTCCTGAAGCACACTGGAAGCAGTTGACCAATCACAACATTGTGATTGGTCCAGCTGACCAATCAGAGCACACTGCGCTTTTTGGAAGGAGGGGCTTTATTGAGACCTGAAATAAACAAAGCATTACTGACAGACTGGGAAGAGAGGTGCTGCAATAATGTAAAATATGTGAAAAAAGTGTTTTGTTTTTTTTTAATTCAAGCATGAAAACTTATTCTAGTAGATCCCTCAAACAAAATTGAGACTTTAAAAATAATAGGTCCCATTTGAGATTTAATTTAAGTGAAAGTCCCATTGTGTACAGTTCTGATGTTGATGTACATTCTTATTAATTCTACTGTCTGTTAAGTCTATTTGGGATGTTATAGATATTTAGACTCAAAGACATGTGTAACCTGGGAAATGCAAGTAGCAGAAGTTATACTGGCTGTAGCTGTCACAATCCTCAGTCACTATCACCTCTGTACACTACATCTCCCACAATCCTCCTTGGTTATCACCTGCATTCACTTCTCAATCACCACACCTGTCTGCGATTACCCTCATCAGCACCTCTCATCTCACCCTTCATAAGTAGTCACCTTCCACACCACAATTGTCTGGTCTTGTTGTTCTATCATGAACCTCAACCTGACCACTTACCTGAAAGAAAGACAGACACTTACCTGAAAGACAGACACTTACCTGAAAGACAGACACTTACCTGAAAGACAGACACTTACCTGAAAGACAGACACTTACCTGAAAGACACTTGCCTGTGCTATTCTCGTCGCTCTTCTTCAGTCGCCTGCCATCCGCTTCAGTCATCCGGTCCACCATCTCCAACTCTCAGCATCTGCAACAGATAAGACTGTTATCCACTGCCATCTCTACTACAACTAAGCTATTTTCAGTTACTTACCAGCTCACATTGCTTGTCTGCCTAAACCTGCAAATAAACCTGTTGTCTGGAAATCACTTGTGTTGCACCCTTCTGTTTTATGACCGTAGCATCATGCCATAGGGCTGCCTAGTAGAAAGAAACTATGGTGCAAACAAAAGAAAATTCTAAAAGACAACCAGTTTCAGTCTGCTAAAAAACTAAAAATCTGAAGCATCTATGAAACATCATTTTTAGATAGGAGAATGCCAATTTGTGATTCCAAATACAAGCTTAAAATAGAGCTCAAGAGCTACCTGAATGGCCAAGACTCCTATAATTTGCAAAGCTCAAGCATTCCCCAACAAACTTGAACAACCTTGAGCAAAATATGCCAGGACAAATGGTACAATTACACCCAAACAGTGTGAATCTAAGGCTTACCTAAGGGTCATTGGCAGCTTAACAAATTATAGTGTGATGATTTGGCTTGTTTTGTGAAGGTTATTTTGTAAAAAAAAAAAAAAAAAAGGTATCACATTAAGATATTTTACTTTGTTTTCAGTATACCTTGAAATTATGATATTGCTGAGAGAATTTCCACCTACCTGAAGAATTAGCGTTTAATAGTTATACTGCTTCCACTTCATCAAACTCAGCTGCACACTGGGTCAAAACTAAATTTATGAAGACATGTGTACACATTTGTTTCTGTCTTGTTGAGGTCTTTCCATTGACTTGGACTGTTTTGAGCTAATGATATTTCTACTCCCTGTGTCAACTTAATTCTCCCAGAAACCGATGGAATGGAGGGAGGGGCGGGTGGGCGGACGGATATTATCAAACATAGTAATATTCTTTTGTTTATTCAATCAGAAGATTTTGATGTGCTTTCTGATGTGTCAACCATTTAGTTTGTTCACTAGACAGCCCTTATATGGACAAAAGGAATCTGAGAGCATGCAGTTGAAGCGGATCATTCAAGTAAGCAGCATATTTAGCTTGTTTATTGTGTGAGAATAAAATTTTGCTTCTGTTGCTGTTGATAGCTTTGAAAACACTGAGATGATGTGCTGCTGATCTCCTGCTCCTGTATCTCAGATTACAACAGAGGTATGTCTAATTCAAACTTGGCTTCCAGAACGGCTAACTTTGCTTACAACATATTTTAAGCTGCCTTCGTGTGGATGGCTTCATGTTTTGATATCCTTGTGAGGACATTTGGTCCCCACAATGTAGGCAAACCTGACCCACAGTCTTACACACACAAATATGACAATTGCTCTTCTGTCTTCTGCTCTTATTAGATTGCAGCTTCCAATGTGCATCATCTACCAATCTCTTTCGCTCTCTCTCTCTTCTTTCATTTATTCCTCTCTTCTTCTCTAGCTTCAAATCGAATGACCTCACCAGGGTAGTAATTGCTAAGCTGATCTGTGGCCTATCATTGTGCAGAATGAGGGCCCTGCTCTTTTTTCACCCATGTCAGGACAACAGCAGTTGCTAGGCATTGATCCGGTTTGTATCGACTGCCCCTGCACAGCAGCTGTTAACATTTGAAATTCATTCCATTATTAAAGCTACAAGGGAGTCGGAATAGAGCAGATATATCCTGCGCTCGTATTGCTCAGTTCCTCTTCATTCTCTGAGGATTGTAGGCAACAGAGCAAATTTGAGTCATCCTATAATGTTATTTTAATTCTGACACATTAGTTCCTCTGACCCCAGTCAAGCGTATTAATATAGTCTGGGTTTACTAAACGGTGAACAACATGATCTGATGGACGCGCGTCTCAAATCCCCCGGTTGCCAGCCTTAAAACCTCTGCTCACAGAAACTTGAAAGGCACAGCAGAGGCGCCAAGCCACCCACATCCCTCCACACGCCATCGGCAGTAGACAGTTCATCTTCAAATCCTCCCTCTCATCCAGCTCAAATCAGCATCACTTTCTCTCTCTCTCTCTCTCTCTCTCTTTCCCCAGAGGTACTGACTGAAGGTCTTAGCGTGTGAATAGAGGCGAATAGCAGAAATCGCACCCCTGGGCTTTTGGCCATCGTGCGTGGGAGAGAGAGAGGAGGGGGGAGAGATAGGTAGAAAAGGCGGATGGAAAACCGGAGAGCCTCATCCGATTGGGTTTCCCGCTAAGAGCCTTTCGAAGGCGGATGACTCAATCAGTGGCATTTCCAATGGGAGGCCATAAGTTTTCCCTGGGAGGCTCTGTGCTCTGAGGCAGAAGCACTTTTAGCTGCAGTCTGAGGTCCGGAGAGCTCAAATGAAGCTTCCTTATTGTTCCAGCTTAAGCCAGACTCACCTGCGTTAAAGCAGGGCAGCTCTTCCAGAAATCCAGTCAATAATATGTGCTGGATAAAACCCATTTGAACTCAAAAAGAAATATTATAGACTGTGTATTTAAAATCAACACCACAAATAAATAATCTTTCCTCAGTGGATATGCTCATTGATATTTGCAGGTAGTCATACATAGTGTTTACGTTTGGCTATATGATGAAATGTATATTAACAATATTGCAAAAAATAAATAAAAAATTGTATGCACAGCTTTAGTAATGTAAAAATATTATATTATATTATATTAATTATTATATATATTATATTATTCAACACAAGTTGAATATGCCATTAAAAAGTGAAATGTGGTAAATACATTAAATAAATGGGGTGGCACTGAACATATTTAATTAATCTCATTGATTAAATATATTAGAATCAACCTGTTCATTTTGTGAAATCAATATACTTTGAACTTTGAAAAGGACTGGTCAACATTTTACATTTATAAATTTGTAAAATTCCTGTTATAGATTCTGTCAGTATAATTATCCCACTATGGTGTATTGTCATTTATAAATGACGCAGAGGAAATTGCATTTAAAATACAATAATGATATTCAACCAAAAAACAATTACAGTTTAGTATTATCATATGACAGTCAATAAAATTAAAATCTATTAGTCATGTGCTTGACATTTTTGGCAACAAGAAAGTGGAGACATTAGCACATGTTAGGTCACATGCTGTCAAGGCGCCATTGTGAGTTCATTTTAGACTAGGAAATACATATAAATTCAATTTTTAAAAAAATATCATTGTCCATCCAAATGTGTTTTCTAAAGTTTTTTTTTTCTAAACATTTTGTAAAATCAGTAACTCAAAGATCAAAAAATATGTGTGTTATGCATAAATGACAAAGTCCTTTTAGGGGATACATATTTTCTGTGTTGCTGGCACTATTGTTCATTACTGGCAGGCAGTATAATAGCCTATTTGTCTGTGTTTTAGGTTGATATTAGTAAGTTTTATAGAGGACAAAGTAAAAGCTGTACCTTTTTCAGAAATATTGATGGTGATAGTGACGGCAGTGCATCAGAAAATAAGGTCGTAGTAAGAAAGGAAGAAGTTGAAGATCAAGGAGGATAGAAGCAGTCAGGGTTGTCCCCCGTGGCGAACGGACTTAGGGAGGATCCCCCTTCCGCTACCTCGCACTGAGCCCCGCTTCATGCTTCGGATGGCCCTGGAAGCAGTGATAGTAATAGGTGGCAGAGAGGAAGAATATACATCATAGATTGTTGGTGAAGTGTTGGCCTGTCTACAATGAAAAGCAAATGCTCCAGAATTGATGACTAAACAGGTCAAAATCGAGTTACATGTGGAAACTGTGGGCTACACTGAAAAAGAAGAGTCTTGTTGATTTTCACTTGTGCTACAATCATTGCTTTGGAATTCCAAGAAAGAAACAATGTTTTTAATGCTTTTTGAAACACTAAGACATTGTTTCACTACTTTCCAGGCAGTGAAATTACATCTTAATTTGTCAAGGTTTTGACATTTTCACATGCGAGTTCCAAATTAAATATAGTAGCACAAGATGAAATGGAATGTTAATAATGCTTTTTAATGTTTTTTTGAAACACTAAGACCTTTTCACTACTTTTCAGATAGTGAAAATGCATTTGAATGTGTGTGAAGTTTCAGACATTTTTTGTTTCAAAAATAGTTTACCCTAATAGGACAAAGTCAGTTATAAATGATGAAATCCTAAAAAAATTTAAAAAAGGTCAAAGGTCAGATTTTGAAAACTAATTATGGAAAATGATTTTAATCTTAAAGCTGCAGTCCGTAAGTTTTGCCTTTTTGTCGCCATCTCTGTTTGAAACCTGCAATTGCATTTAGTTGCGGAATTATCATCTTTACGTGGGTTGTGCATCAGCACGGCTCCTCAGCGCGGATGAATCTAATGTTTTGAGGAGTATATGTGTGGCTCTCATTCATTCACCGCACCGGTGTGGATACTGTACTTCAGAATTACAGATACTACATCTTGGAAGTACGACCAAAATAATAAGTTTCACTGGAAAAGGTCATCTGAACAAGTATCATGTCTGCCACTTTTGTTCTGACCAACTGAGAAAAAAAGCATTACAAGAACCCACGCTACCAACGGTGATTAAATCTAACGATCGCTTAGCTCATATCACATTAGACTGTGCAAATTATTATTATTGTTATACTTTGTTCTCAAATTGTTAATGTTAACAACATCAGCATTGCGTGACTGTGTAGTGTGTATTAGCGTGACCTATAGATTTCAATTTCTGTACAGTGTAATCTTTTGCTTTTGACTACAGGTGAATCTCCAGTTGTCACTGATGATTGTCTTTTGGACCTTTCTGGATTACAATCCGCCATCAAAATTATAGGTTTAATTATTCCAGCTGCTGTGAGAAAAGGCTATAAATGATCCGCCACCTGCAGCATCCTCACATGCGATACTACTACTAGCCGGACTACTTCTTTGTGTATACAGACGTGACGTAATGACGCAAAGACATGCTCGAATTTCCCACGGAAATCCACCAGTACCACTCAAATTATAACACATTATTACAAGCTTACCGTTGTAGGTAAGGAGATAGTTTTCAACACTGGCTGGTTATGTACTTGGTCAAAATTAGATTTTCGATCATTTTTAACCAAAAGTTACAGACTGCTTTTTAAATATATGTAAAATATGATGTGATTTATTTCTAGCTGTGATTATATATATTAGTCCCATATGTTTCAGTGTTTACGCAAACATACAAAACTGTATGAACCACACTTTTTGTATAAACAACCTACTGACAATTTCAAATAAATTTGCTATGTTGCTCATGTCCAGTTAGGCTAAATTATGGACTAAATTGTGCTAGTATTTTATCAAAGCAGGACCATTGCGCTACAGTGATTTATCCTTCACAGCATGCCTAACGTTAAAAAAAAATCCCTGTAATGCACTGCCTTTGGCTTATTAGTTATATTGCAGTTTCTTAAATTAGATAATGAGAGGTCAGTGTTATTTGAGTGACACATGGATATCCTCTTAGCTCCAAGTAGATGCTTTTTATAGTTGCGACTGCGCAGGAGGAATGTGTTCAGTCAATGTCTCCAGTTAAGTATGGGTAAAAGCTCGCCATTTAGTGTAAGACCATCTGCTGTGCAATCACTAGAGTTGTATTGACTACTAAGATCAGATTTGCCATTTGCTGGAAGAGTGCTGTTTGGATCGGAGGCAGGTGTACAACTGTTTTTCATTCTCAGACCTGCAGACCCCGCAAGAAAAAGTGTATGTGTAGGTGTTTTCCCAATGTTTACACTACACTAAGCTGTTTACCACTTTGAATCCTCCGCACAGTTCTCAGGTGAGCATATTCTCCATTTCTGAATGCCTAAAACTGAATAAGCTGGTATGCATGTGTATATCTCCAGAACAGACACAGACATCTCCCAATGCTTCCCTTAGTATTTTGTCCAGGAGACAGTAATCTTCGCCCTGTCTTAGAGCTGACAGCACCGTAAGCCCATCTGCAGGAAGATGAAGACATCTGTCTTCGCTTTTCAATCAACTTCCTCACACAAACACTTCCCGCCTCTTTTGTTTACGTTCATGTTTCTTTATTTGACTGAGTCTTAGAGGGATCAAATAAAGCGGCATGCATGAGAAGAGATTTTTTTTCTGTTTTTTCCAATTTTTCAGTGGGATTAGAGAGAGGAGGGATGGCTTTGCTCACTGGCAGACGCATCATAAAGCTATGGCTTAGACGAGTCACTGGAGCCACAAAGAGACCGGCACACCTCTAAAACCCCTCCACACACATACACAGCCATAAGCTGCCACACACACACACCTGATACAGTGAAGACCGGGTGAGCAGAGGGGTATAGAAGGAAGGAGTGGAACAGAAGGGAAGTAAAGTCTGCTCGTAAACATCCCTGTAAACTGTTAAGTGCAACTCTGTTCTTGTGTACCATCAGTGCCAAAGAGGCATTTTGCCAGCCCATTATATTATACTGCAGTTAAACCAACTTGTGTGTCAACACTATAGTTTCTTTTATATTCTTCTAAACTTTGAAACACTCTCCATTTCATTTGATGTTATTACATACAGTACGTGTCAAAAGTTTGGAAACATTAAAAAACATTTAATGTTTTTGAAAGAAATCTCTTAGGTTGCATTTTTTTTGTCACAAACTGCTCCGAGACTTGGCTTGAAGATCCAAATGCACCTTTATTGGGACAATCCAGAATCGTAATCCACATCACAATCAAAGTGTCAAACACACAGGCGAATAATCCAAATAAGCAACAGGGCAGAAAACAGGCAAAAAGGGTAATCCAGAGAATCAAAAACCAAGACACAGGAAACCAGGATCTTGCTCAGAATTGCAGTGTAACACAAATACAAGACTTCACAAAGACTGAGTGAATACACAGGGCTTAAATGGGAAAGAGTAATAATAACACACAGGTGAAAGTAATCAAAACATGATTAGTCTAGGCAATGGGTTATGGGAAATGTAGTTCATGGTGAGATTTAAAAAAAGACGGAAGGAGTGCCCTCTGGTGGAGATCATGGGCACTCCAGCTGTTGGTGGTCACAATTTTATTAAAAATAACTATTTTCTATTTTAATATATTTTAAAATGTAATTTATTCCTGTGGTGGCAAAGATGAATTTTCAACATCATTACTCCAGTCTTCAGAGTCACATGATCCTTCAGAAATCATTCTAATATGCTTATTTGGTGCTCAAGAAACATTTCTAATTATATCAATGTTGAAAAAAAGTTGTGCTGCTTAACATTTTTGTGGAAATGGTCATACATTTTTCAGGATTCTTTGATGAATTGAAAGTTCAATGAACAGCATTTATTAAATAGATATCTTTTGTAACATTATAAATGTATAAAAAAATATATTTCAAATAAATGCTGTCCTTTCTATCAAACAATCCAGAAAAAAATACATGTATCACCGTTTCGTCTAAAATATTAAGCAGCACAAATGTTCTCAACATTTATAATAATAAATGTTTCTTGAGCATCAAATCAGCATATTAGAATGAATTCTAAAGGATCATGTGACACTGAAGACTGGAGAAATGATGCCGAAAATTCAGCTTAGTCATCATAGGAATAAATTAAAATTTTTAAATGTATTAAAATAGAAAATAATTCTTTTAAATTGTAATAATATTTCACAATATTACTGTTTTTACTATATTTTTGATTAAATAAATGCAGCCTTGGTGAGCTTAAGAGACGTCTTTCAAAAACAATAAAAAAATCTTACCAATCCCAAACTTTTTTGTATGTGTGTATAGTAATAATAATAATAATAATAATTAAAAGAACACAATTTGATTAAATAAAATAAAATGTGTCCAAACTACACTGGCAACAATAATGTGTCTTAGAACGCCTTACTCTTTTTCTTAAAAAAAAAAAAAAAAAAAAAAAAAAAAAACGTTTATTGAAGATGTCTCCCACGTCAGGTGAGCGGCTCCTGTGGGAAGACGGTTCTCATTTGTAGGGAGGGACATCAAAGCACTGCAGTTCTGCATTAGTAATTAAGGGAGAAGGGGACTGTTTATCCTTTGCACAGGCGGTGCGTATGAATGCGACTGCCTGCTTCTTTCACAAGCTAATGCTGAATAAATCTTCATCCCATTTAATTATACTACAAAGTCTTTCACCTCAGCCCTTCATGCAAGCCTTTTGAAGCGTATGTGTTTGTGCGGAAAAGAGAGTCACTTTTAATTTTTTGCTCTGGAACGAGTGTCTCTCTGAGAGACACAGGGGAGGGACCGAGGGACAACTCTCCTGGCTAACTCTGATCTGAGATTGTGGCAGTGTGTGTGTGTGTGTGTGTGAGAGAGAGAGAGCTGGAGAGAGAAAACCATTCACTTTCAATAAACATCACGCTTTTCACTCAGACACAGGTAGGATTTTTCAGATCCATAATTCATGGAATTTCTTGGTGTCTCTCAGAGAATAACAATGCTCTTTATTTGAGACCGTACAGCATCTGCACGGGGTAAACGCATGACAGCGTTCGGCGCACATTTAAACTTCAAACACAGAGGCAGCTGAGGGTGTCACGTTTTAATGCGCCCTTTCGGGGGAAAATAACATAAGCACAGCTACAGGCACAGTGTCATCTGCAGTGTCAAACCCTACAGGAGAGGCACATGCACTACTGTATTTAGTCATGAGTGAGGGAGGAAAAGAGAGAGAGAGGCACTTATGATGAGAACACAGTCTCGGTTGAATGGGTGCAGAGCTTTTGTGTGTGTTGTGTAGGCTACTTTAGTCTGATTAGAGTGCGATATGCAAAGTATGACATTTTCCATTTCTAAGGCAACATACAGCACACTATCTGCTTTTCCAGTGTGCATCACATGCATGTTGAGCTGAATGACAGTTGTCCAGATAGAAAATCATCTTTGTTAAAGGAACACGCCAATGGCTTTTTCGTGTTCCCACATTTTAGAGTACTCTCTTAATACAATGAGCATTCATACAGAATCTGAAACCACCAACTGTCAAGTTTGTGGTTTGGTAAAATGAAAAGGGGGAGAGTGAGAAAAGATTTATCAGGAATATATATTTATAGGAACCATCTAAAACGTGGTTGTTTTGTGTCAAAGCCTTGAAGATAAAGCATATTTTTGACATCTTTTCTGGTATTAGTATAAATGATAATTCAAATATTAAACATTTATGAAATTAGTTATAGCCTAATTAATTTTATGATTAATCATGATTAAGTGTTTGTATACCTGAGCATTTTGATTGTCAGATTTTTGTGAGGATCGTTAAAGCCAATTTGCATAATATCATCCTAACTAGTCCTCCTAATATATAGTTGAACTTATTGTAAAGTTAAAATTATGCCTATTGTATAACAGAAATTTCATAGAAAGTATATCATTTCCAGTTATTTTTAACAGTATTAATGGTTATGACAATGAAAACACACAGCTGCCTTTATATTTTAGGAAGGGGTCCCTCGTAAGGGGATCATCATGTTTGGGGGTCCATGAAAAAGTTAGAATGCCTGGTCAGAAAGTTGTAAAAGTCCTGGTAACCCCAAGATTTCACATTTTGGTGTGTTCAAGTCATGTCAGAAAGATTGTATTTACGAGTTGAACGCACAAAGTTGTAAATACGAGTGGGAAGCTCTGGATTTTCTTTAAGCCTCAAGTTAAACAGTTGGGGGACTACAATACTGACAGATATTTAGCAGTGACATTGTCAGGCTTTTTTTTATTTACAACAAAATAAGCTAATTGCACAAATTATAATAGCATTATAATATAAAATGCGACGATAAAGTTTACACTGATTTCATAAATTAATTAAAAAGTCACACTTTATATTATGTGTCCTTAAGTATGCAGAAGTAATAACACACTTCCTGTTTCCCTTTTCTCACCATAAATTAGTCTCCTCGCCACAGCTGAACCGTTCGAGATATCAAAAATCTGCTCGTAATTTAGCATCCTCAACTACTATGTACTTACATCAAAATATAAGTACAATGTACTTACTGTGTTCATATTGTATTGCAAAATACTTTTGCTGCTATTGAGGTGGGATCTGGGTAAGGTCAGTTATACCACAGGTTTGGTGGTATTGGTAGGTTTAAATGGATAGTTCACCTAAAAATAAAAATTCTGTCATCGTTTACTCACTCTTATGTTGTTCCAAACCTGTACGAGCTTCTTTCTTCTGTTGAACACAAAAGAAGATATTTTGAAGAATGTTGGTAACCAGACAGTTGACGGCACCTATTGACTTCCATAGTATTTTTTCTCTACTATTGGAAGTCAATGGCTACCATCAACTGTTTGATTACCAACATTCTTCAAAATATCTTCTATTGTAAGGGTGAGTAAATGAATTGTAAATAAAAATGAAATGAATTTTTGGGTGAACTATCCCTTTAAGGTGTAAAGGAAGGCTCAACATTGTAATTATGTCAAATTAAATGTTAGTACATAAAGACACCTAATATAAATTGGGACCAAAACACACCTGATGCACATTCTTTGTTGATCATTTACATTTTTGTGTAGTTACTTAAGGGAAGGTACACCAGCATCTTGCTCCAAAAAAAAAAGGGACTTGAACGCACCTGATGTTGTAAACACAACTTCCCAACTCGTTATACAAACTTCTCATGAGGACTTAAACGGACCATTACACAATCTCTCCAAATTACTTACAAATGTGCCTGCTGAATATAGTGATTATCTATAGATGACAGTGACTATAATGGTTGCTATGCCCCCTATCATGGCCGTAGCCAGCTATGAGGTCACCGAGGTCCGGACCTTGGTATTTTCCCGAGGTGTATATAATACATTTTGTGAAATAAATGCCTAATATAGTATTAACACTACTTTAGTGCTGCAAGGATATAGCACAGGGGCGATTCTAGGATTTTCATTTTAGGGGGGCTCAGCCCCCATGTGAGGGTATGAAACAAATGGTAACACTTTAGTTTACGGTCCAATTCTCACTAAAAACTAATTAATTTACTTATAAAGCAAATATTAATGCTTATTCTGCATTACTGTATTGTAGTACATCCCTTAATCATAACCAGGATTGTAGGCAGGTTTATAATCACTGAGATCCCAAATGTGAGGTAGTTAGGGGGTTTGGCGGGCATGGTCCCCCGAGAAAATTTTGATTTCTATGATCTACATATGTGCATTTTAAGATGTTCTGAAGGCCAAAAAAAAATGTATAACAATAGCTTGAAAACCATGTCAGTGGGCAGATATGACTGATATAGTTTTTCCATTTTCGTCAGTGAAGAAACATATGGTTAACTGATATTTATGTTTTATGAATCATTTTTGTAGACACGTTAATTTACTGAAGGCTACCAAGAAAGCTAAATTTATTAAATTAATTCACAATATGCACACATACTAATCTTATGCCCAATACAGGATGAAAAAAGCTGAGCTTTTTTAAATTACTGAAGGCTACAAATGGAATTATATTAATTTACAATATGTACACACATTCATTAATAATCTTATGCCTAATCTGAAGAAAATGGCTTTGTTAATATTTCTTGTTTGTTAATTACATTATGAATCACATTACATAAGCCTATTTTCAATTCAAAATGGCGAAATTATACAAAAGTTTATTAATTTGCCTGAATATTTCAAATACTGAGTCATTTGTTTAACATTTCTGACTTAAAGAAGCAGCTGTCAAATATGAAATGTTTAGTTTAGCTATTTTTTACAGTCTATGGTTTAGCTACTTACATATCTCGCACTTGACGTCGAGTCGCGCTGCTCAAATTCGCGCTCAGCCTCAGCTTCTGTGTGAACATAAAGCCCGCCTACTCTGATTTGATTGGTTTTCTCAAATATTTTGACATTGACGAGCGGTGACAGATCAATGAGGCTCAGATGAACGCACACACCTCTGCTTCTGACGTGCGCTCTGCTCGGAGCCGCTGCGGATTGAAGAACACGCCGATTAACGCAGACTAAAAAACGGGACGAAGCCGAAGCCTCCCGCCAGTTTCATATGTTTTAAAGGATAATCACATATTTTTTAGGGGGGCTGGGCAGAAGGGCTGAAGCCCCCCTAAAAAGAGCCTAGTGACGCCCATGATATAGCACAGCACCAAGAGCTTCTCATCGGAGCTGCCTCAGCGGTCTGTCACCTATGGAAGCCCGTTTCCGCCACAATTGGGTAAAAAAATATAATTCTTTAAGTCATAATAATGAGAAACTTTCTCATAATAATGACATAATATCTCGTAATAATGAGAAACTTTCTCGTAATAATGACTTAACATCTCATAATAATGAGAAACTTTCTCGTAATAATGACTTAACATCTCGTAATATTGAGAAACTTTCTCGTAATAATGACTTAACATCTCGTAATAATGAGAAACTTTCTCATAATAATGACTTAACATCTCGTAATAATGAGAAACTTTCTCGTAATAATGACTTAACATCTCGTAATAATGAGAAACTTTCTCGTAATAATGACTTAACATCTCGTAATAATGAGAAACTTTCTCATAATAATGACTTAACATCTCATAATAATGAGAAACTTTCTCGTAATAATGACTTAACATCTCGTAATAATGAGAAACTTTCTCATAATAATGACTTAATATCTCGTAATAATGAGAAACAAACTTTCTCATAATAATGAGAAACTTTCTCGTAATTATGACTTAATCCACGCATGCGCAATTTGCACATGCGGGCAGCAACTTCCAGCACATCAAGCGAGGCGGGCAGCAAGCATTATATGTGCTATCTTATTAATTTATTTTTATTATTTATTTTTTATTTTACTATCTGTGATACTGTTGTCTCTGTGTAGCTTCCTCTGTCACCAAAACAAATTCCTTGTGCGTGCAAACATAGCCTACTTGGCAATAAAGCTCCTTTTGATTCTGATATTGATTAAATAGGCTACTCTACTAATATACGTGCGCCATTTATTGAAACATACAATATCATTTTTACAGGAGTATAAGCTATATTTACTGTTGAATGAAAACTGCTGCCCGATCACAACCTCATATTTCTGTTGCAACTGTTCGGCAGCAGAACTCACTGTTTCCCTGTCGGTTACAACACCATCCAACCAACATCTGTCTGTCTGTGTGTGTGTGTGTGTGTGTGTGTGTGTGTGTGTGTGAGTGTGTGTGTGTGTGTGTGTGTGCGCACGCGCACGCGCATCAATAATCATGACATTGGCCAGAGGTTTGAAGTTGTTCAATGAATGTTGCCACCTCATGCAGCCACCTCTGTTCTGTTCTTTCTGCGCCAAAGCTTGTTCTTGCTTAAAATCCTCTCAAGAGCGCGTTTGCTCAGAGATAGGCTATTCAATGCCATTCAGATAATAAGATAATAAGGCAATAATTTAATCATTAGTTGCTAAAACCACAGTTAAAATACTCCTTAATGTGTTCACAATTCATCCTGTGTCGGGTCGCGGCAGATCAATGAGCAGCAAGTCATAATTTCGACTTAGTTATGTCATAATTTCGATTTTGAAATTATGACTTAAGTATGCTTTTCTTATGTGCCGGAAATGGGCTTCCATAGGAAATGGGCTTCGACGGAGGCCCACTGTTTGCATGAATCAGCATCAGCAACACCGGCGCCTCAGTAGATAGTGTGGCGCAAGCGCAGAATGCGTCGTAATGACAGTTTCTCATTATTATGAGATGTTAAGTCATTATTATGAGAAAGTTTCTCATTATTACGAGATGTTAAGTCATTATTATGAGAAAGTTTCTCATTATTACGAGATGTTAAGTCATTATTACGAGAAAGTTTCTCATTATTATGAGATGTTGTCATTATTATGAGAAAGTTTCTCATTATTATGAGATGTTAAGTCATTATTACGAGAAAGTTTCTCATTATTATGAGATGTTAAGTCATTATTATAAGAAAGTTTTTCATTATTATGAGATGTTAAGTCATTATTACGAGAAAGTTTCTCATTATTACGAGATGTTAAGTCATTGTTATGAGAAAGTTTCTCATTATTACGAGATGTTAAGTCATTATTACGAGAAAGTTTCTCATTATTATGAGATGTTGTCATTATTATGAGAAAGTTTCTCATTATTATGAGAAAGTTTCTCATTATTATGAGATGTTAAGTCATTATTACGAGAAAGTTTCTCATTATTATGAGATGTTAAGTCATTATTATAAGAAAGTTTTTCATTATTATGAGATGTTAAGTCATTATTACGAGAAAGTTTCTCATTATTATGAGATGTTAAGTCATTATTATAAGAAAGTTTTTCATTATTATGAGATGTTAAGTCATTATTACAAGAAAGTTTCTCATTATTACGAGATGTTAAGTCATTATTACGAGAAAGTTTCTCATTATTACGAGATGTTAAGTCATTATTATGAGAAAGTTTCTCATTATTACGAGATGTTAAGTCATTATTACGAGAAAGTTTCTCATTATTACGAGATGTTGTCATTATTATGAGAAAGTTTCTCATTATTATGACTTAAAGAATTATATCTTTTTACTAAATTGTGGCGGAAACGGGCTTCCATAGTCACCGCTCGTCAACGTCAAAATATTATATTTGAGATGACCAATCAAATCAAAGTAGGCGGGCTTTATGTTCACAGAAGATGCTTAGCGCGAATTCCAGCTTAATGCTTCTGTCAACGGACATAAAGTGCGGGTGTAAGTAGCTAAACTTAACATTTCATATTTGACAGCTGTTTTAGGATAGAAATGTTTAACAACCGACAAAAATAATAAGGTCAACTAATAAAAATGTCTAATTTCACCATTTTGAATTAAAAATAGGCTTATAATTCACGTGATTCATGTAGCTAATGTAATAATTAGTAACTGTCAATGTGAGGGGAAAAGCTGGTTAGATCAGTATTAAAGAACTATCTCAACTGTTAAATAACAGATATAATATTACAATAATATCAGATTTGTCTAGTTTTACATAAACACAAAAAACAGAGATGATAAATGAAATTAAGTAAGAAATTTACTTTTGCTATGCTTAAATAAACGTTCAGGGATATCTTCCAAAGATTTTTTTAATTTTGGTGCATTTTTTTCTCTAAATAGTGTTGATATGGCAATTAGTAAATACACAAAGTTTCGTCATGCTGGCATGTGTGGAAAGTTTTAAACCATGTGTGTGAATGAATTTAACTTGTCTAAGAAAATTATTAATAAAACATATAGGCTAAATATCAGTTGACCCTATGTTTACTTTCTTCACGGACACAGACGAAAATGAAAAGACTACAGTCAAAGCTCAGCTTTAGGGGGGTATTGACAAATAATCTACTGCCCACTGACATGCTTTTGAAAGCTATTTATTATAAATTTTTTTGGCCTTCAAACGTCTTAAAAATGCACATATGTAGATCAGAAAAATCAAAATGTTCTCGGGGGAGCAACCCTTCAACCCCTCAACCCCCTTCCCCCGAACCTCTCAAATTTGGGACCTCACTGATTTTAAAACCCTGCCTACGGCCCTGCCCCTAATAGATATCTAACGCAAATACGTCCACCCACATCCGCGTTGTCTTTGCTCTGTTCCTTCCTTCCAGGGGAATCTATCAAATTACTGTTTGCTTTGTTATGTCCTCAGGTTTTACGGGTTAATGAACTGTCATCTTCATGGCAACTCGTGAACCTGCGTGAAGGTTACCCCAGCAACGGCACGCAAAGCCCGTGTCATCTTAAGTCGCCGCCGATGTCAGTCACACTGAAAGTCATTACCCAGAAGCACTTGGGAGCACGCCTCCCGTCTTAGCAGGTAAATCATCAGTAATTGTGTCGTCCGGCTGATCAGACGCGACGTTCATCCCATTTGTTCCTCGTTGTACTGATGTGGCTCACGTAAGCGGTGTTATTTAAATTAGTTTATCTGTGTTTGCTACTTTTTGTGATTATCAGTGGGGGGTTCAAATTTTCAGATATCAGCTGCCTCATTTGTCTGTGTTAAAGGAGACCTTTGATCTTGAGTTGTGTCATATTCCTCTTGTTCATTATATGAAAATGAATCATCCTCATCTTCATGTTTATTAAATAGCCAACATGAGAAGGACACTTTATGCAATAGTTCACTCAAGAGTTGAAATTCTCTGAATTTCTCTGAATTTTGTTAGTTGTCCCTGCGCTGTAAAAAAAACGATGTAAACTACCTGGTTTGGTTTAAGCCAGTTTTAGAAAAGCTGGTTTCCCAGCCTGCCAATCTGGTGTACAAAATAAATAGCAATATTATGAAATTGTATTAAAATTTAAAATAGCTGTTTTGTATTTGAATATATTCATGTAATGGCAAAGCTATATTTTCAGCATCATTACACCAGTCTTCAGTGTCACATGATCTTTGAATCATTCTAATGATGATTCGGTGTCTAAGAAACATTTCTTATTTTTATAAATGATGAAAACATTTGTGCTGCTTAATATTTTAGTCGAAACTGTGATACATGTCTGGATCCATCTGGATTGTTTGATAGAAAGGACAGTATTATATTTCATTTATTTGAAATATAATATTTTGTAACAGTATACATTTCTTTATTGTCACTTGTAGCTAGTTGTCAACTAGTGTAGCTCCACTCAGCTCTAGTTGGACAGTACTTTCTCAAGTCATATAGTATATAAAAAGTCTATTCACCTAAGATGTAAATGCACAGTAGAAACTCAAAAAAAGTCCATTTGCCAGTTTAAATGCCTACACTGACGCTCACATGTCTGGGTGAGAAGCAGTGGCTAATGTGTGCAGTGTGTGAACATGATGTTCTCAGTAGACAGCAGGGCTCTCTGCTCTGAGCTCTTATAAAAGCAGCACATTAGTGCTGACACAAAAAGAGGTAGCAGACAAGGGGAGAGCAGAAAGAATGACAGGAGAATCACTCTCACCGTCTTCTGCTCTTTCTCTGAGCAACACCAGTGTGCTGCAGCTGCCTTATGGAGCACAGGTGTGACAGCACTGACAGTTTTATTACCACGCCATCAGTTCTGTGTCATCTCCTCACATTTTCAAAGTCTTTGCATCTCGCCCCCTCTCTCCCTTTCTTTACTGTCCTTTTTCTATCGACAACGGGTCACTTCTATCGTTATCAACTCGCTACTTCAAATCTATTTTCATGATTGTTTTTGGTTTAGCTTACCTGTAGTATGAGCCATTTAGAGCCTAAAACTATCATTATCTTGATTTAACAAGTGTGTAGCTTTGAACCTTTCTTGTGTGTGTCTTCCCTCACATTCCATGCTCTCTCTCTCTCTCTCTCTCTCTCTCTCTCTCTCTCTCTCTCTCTCTCTCTCTCTCTCTCTCATTGTGGAAGATAATAATTCTGTGTGTGAGTTTGGTGGTTGGTATATAATCATGAGCCTTCAAGCAGTGTATACGATGTGTGTGTGTGTGTGTGTGTGTGTGTGTGTATTGAGGGAAGACTGCAGGGAGGTCTGAACGCATATAATTTCCTCTCCAGTCATTTGTAATAGACTGTCAATATGAAGTCTCTCTTTTTCTTTCCCTCTCATTCTTGCTCACCCATTCACCTAGTTCTCTCGATTGAAGAGCAACATTGCCCCCTATAGGCGAAGGTGCATCCTTTAGCTGGGAAATGTTAATGTGGAAGCCCACCACATAAGAAAAAAAAAAAAAGACATGCTTTGGTAAATAATTATAACATAGAAGTCATAATTATTACATAAATATATTTATGACATAAAAAGTTAAAATTGTAAAATAAGGTTATTGTGAGGTTAATTATGACAGAATTTGGACTTTTTGTTCCATAATTCTGACTTGTCTCATATTTTTTACTTGACCTCCATTAAGACTTTAATGTCATAATTCTGACTTTTTATTCTGCCATTAGTTTTTATCTCGTAACTTTTACTTTTTGTCATAATTAAATTTTTTATCTCATATTTTACTTTTTATATCATAATAATGATTTATTATTACTATGATTTACTACTATCATTTTTCTTATGTAGCAGAATCTCATTATTATGGCTTATCTCATTATTTTGACTTTTTATCTCATAATTAAGACTCTATTGAATTCTGTTTTTATACACAGCTGAGGATGTTTTAAAACCTCTACCCTTTCACAGAAACAGTAGGGCATTAGGGAATTGTTTAGTATATTTATCAAGCCGTTTTTTTTTAAAGCTGGTCCCCACAATGTAGATGATCTCAGGGTCTACCATGCTTGTCCGGTCATTTGGTCCCCATATGTGTCTGCTGAACCTGACCCACACATACAAACACATTCATTGAGAGATAATGGGTATGCAGCAGGACCTGAGAAGAAACCATTTCCTGCCATACTTGAGATGGCCTGTTACTACTGGTGCGTGTCTTCAAAGAAATGGTTCTAAATAGCGTTTCTCAAGGGTCACTCCAGCTGAATCCCAGTATGTTCAGCATACAACAATTTGATCTTCAGATCACGAAGACCTTCAGCTAATGTACAATCTTAAAGGGTTAGTTCACCCAAAAATGAAAATTAGCCCATGATTTACTCACCCTCAAGCCATAGGTGTATATGACATTCTTCTTTCAGACGAATAAAATCGGAGTTATATTAAAAATGTCCTGGCTCTTCCAAGCTTTATAATGGCAGTGAATTGTTGGGTCATTTTTGAAGTCCATAAAAGTGCATCTATCCATCATACTCTTTCACCGTAAGTTGACTTGTGCACCGCTGACCGCCGGAAGCTTGTTATTTTAGTCTATAAAGTTTTAAATATGGATATTTTTCTTACACAAACGCGCCACTTCGCATCAGAAGGCCTTTATTAACCCCCCGGAGCCGTGTGGAGCAGTTATATGATGGATAGATGCACTATCGTTTGTGTAAGAAAAATAAATAAAGCTTGGAAGAGCCAGGACATTTTTAATATAACTCTGATTTTATTCGTCTGAAGGAAGAATGTCATATACAACTAGGATGACTTGAGGGTGAGTAAATCATGGGCTAATTTTCATTTTTGGGTGAACTAACCCTTTAATAGAACATTCTTCCTTGATTTAAAGGGATAATTCACCCAAAAATAAAAATTCTCATAATTTACTCACCCTTATGCCATTCCAAACCTATGTGACTTTCTTCCCTCTGTGGAACATAAAAGAATAACATTTTAAAAATGTCTGTTTTTCTTTTCTTTTTTTTTGTCCATACCATGGGCTCCAATGTTCTTGAGGGTGTGTAAATGATGACAGATGATTGCATATTATAGCATTTATTTCAGAGACTCTGCTATTAATGGTGAATGGCAGAACCAATGTTTGGAAATTAAACTGACATTTTTAGACCCTTTTAGATGCATACATCATTATGGGAAATATAACATACAGTACTTACATTTTCCATTTATTTAAAGGGCAATGAATCTGTGCGTTCACTCAAACTGAGCTTCTTTTCATCTTTTTAAGTGCACTGAGAGCAAAATGTGAAACCCATAGAATAAACAGCAAGAGTTTAGTACAGTCTTTACTTTGCTTAAGAGAGCTGCTTGGCGGTCAGGACTGTTTTCCCCAGACTTCAAGGTACAGTACAAGATGGCACTTTTGCAGATTATTTAGCTACGATCCTTGTAGATACAACAAAACTAAAGTTTTCACCTTTCTGTCCAAGGCTTTGAGGCAGATTTTACACCATTCCATCAACTTCCATTTGATGAAATAAGACCAGTGCCCGTCAAAAGTTTAGACCACGCCTACTCATCATGGTCTTTTGGATTATCAACTTTCAGGGCCCAATTTTAACGATCTGAGTGCATGGTCTGAAGTGCATGGCGCAGGTGCACTTAGGGCATGTCCGAATCCACTTTTGCAAGTTTAACGACGGCAAAACGGTCGGCACACCAGGAGCATGGTCCAAAAGGGTTGTCTACGCGGTGAGTGTGAGAAACTGCCGCTCAAAGTGCTGCGCTCCCGCCTGGCCATGTTCGATGAGGCCGGCCAGGCTCGTGAGCCCCGCGGTTCGGGTGGCGGCGCAGATCATGGGGCTCGCAGATGGATCTGTCAGCGGGACTTGAGACTGCTGAGGCATCTTCTCAGTCCTCGTCTGACAGTTCTGATGTTCTCCCTCCCCGTGTGGAAGCCCGCTCTGCGGCTTCTTCCCCCGGGGTGGAGAACCCGATGCTCGAGCTGTTAGATTCTGAGGAATTGGATGTGCTCAGCATCGAGGCGGGTGAAGCTGAAGTCAGAGACTCACCGCTTCATTCACCCACTCAAGAGGAGCTGGTTGAGGTTTTGACCCGCGCTGTGGCCAAACTTAACATCAGTTGGCCACAAGAAAGGCAGGAAGTCCAGCCGAAAAGTAAGCTGGACGAACGCTTTCTTAAGTAAAGGTTTCAACCTCAATGCCGGGGCTTACCATTATTTCTGGACTTGCATAATGAGTTGTGCAAGTCATGGAAAAAACCATACTCAGCGCGCTTATCTAACCCCCCAGTGTTAGATTACAGCAACGTTATGGGTGCGCATGAGTATGGTTATGGGGCGATGCCTCGGGTAGCAGAAGCTTTGGCTAGTTACCTCTCTCCCAACGCTGCATCGTCCCTCAAAGCCCCGGTGCTGCCCACCAAACCCTGCTGCGATACGTCAGCGTTGGTGGGCAGGGCTTATATGGCGGCTGGTCGGGCTGGTGCATGCCTGCACGCAATGTCCATCATGCAGGCATACCAGGCCGACCTCCTCAAGGATTTAGATGAGGGCGAGGGACCCACTCCGGAGGATATCATGGAACTGCGGAAAGCTGCTGACTTGTCTCTCCGCATTACCAAGGAGACGGCCTGTGCCATCGGCCGCTCCATGGCAGCAATGGTAACTGCGGAGAGACGTCCTCTGGCTGAATTTATCGGGGATGAAGGAGAAAGAGAAAAGCTTTCTCCTGGACGCCCTGATATCGCCTTTTGGACTGTTCGGCGACGCAGTCAATACTGTCGTCGACAGGTTCCAGGAGGCGAAGAAACAGTCAGCAGTTTTCAAGCAGTTTCTGCCTCACCGCTCTAAATCGAGGAAGGCTGCCTCGAGCGGGCAGCCTCAGCCATCTACCAGCTCCTCGTACCGGCAGGTACAAAAAGAGAGTGTCGCCTCTAGAGCCCCTCCTCAGGGAGCTTGGCAACAGAGGCGACGCTCTCGCCAGAAGCCAGCCGAGCTGAAGGCCGATCTGAGGACCGTACTTCAGGCTAGGAAGGCTTCTGGGAAGAGGTCCTAGCTTCGGCTGGACCTCTGAGAGCTGTCCCCCCCGAGGAGGAGCGATCGAGGTCGCTTCCTCCGCAGAGCTCTCTGGAAATCGATGCTGTGCTCCCGCCGTCCAGTACGCTTCGGGCCACATCAATTTCCAGCGAACGCACGCTGCTCCATCCGCCTCACGAACTTGCGGCTGGGCAGCGAACGCGTCCACACACCAAAAAATAGTCCTCAACTTCTCCCTGCCGGTCAGCCGCTTCAGGGGGTCGGGAACGAGGCTCGGAAAACACCCAAGGCCAGCCTCGAGAGGCTGGTTCCCTTAGTAGATTATCTCGGCGCATGGTTATGCCTTCCGAATATATCTGCATGGGCCCGGCGTACTGTAGAGAAGGGATACAAACTGCAGTTCGGTTACCCTCCCCCGAAGTTCAACGGGGTGGTCTGGACTACAGTGGTCCCATAGCAGGCTCAGGTAATGGAACAGGAAGTTCACTCCCTGTTGGTAAAGGAGGTCATAGAGCGTGTTCCTCCGCCAGACAGGGAGTCCTGGTTCTACAGCCAGTACTTCATAGTTCCCAAGAAGGATGGGGGGTTGCGTCCAATTTTAGATCTGAGGCACTTGAATCGTTCTGTGAGGAGATTCAGATTCAGGATGCTCACAATTCCAACCATTGTGAGTCAGATCAGGTCCAAGGACTGGTTTGTCACGATAGATCTAAAGGACGCATACTTCCACATTTCCATCCTTCCATGTCACAGGAAGTTCTTGAGGTTCACTTTTGGGGGCGAAGCGCTCCAATATCGGGTTCTTCCGTTCGGCCTAGCTCTTTCCCCTCGCACGTTCACCAAGTGAATGGATGCAGCTCTGGCTCCGCTGAGACTCCAGGGCATCCGTGGAGCTGGCTCATATTGGCCCAGTCGCGGGAAATGGAAGTTCGGCATCGAGATGTTGTCCTTGGCCATATTCAGTGCTTGGGGTTGAGACACAACACAAAGAAGAGTGTGTTGACGCCTTCTCAGAGAACCACGTTCCTGGGAGTCATATGGGATTCGACCACGATGCGGGCACAACTGTCTCCCGCGCGTATCGAGTCCATACGGGCGATGGTCTCCAGAATGAAGCTAGGCCACAGCATCACTGTGAAGCAGTTTCAAAGACTGCTGGGGCTCATGGCAGCTGCTTCCAACATAATACCTTTTGGCGTGCTGCACATGAGACTCTTACAGTGGTGGCTGAAAACCAAGGGATTTTCCTCGAGGGGAAATCTGTTCCGTATGATCAGGGTAACGCGCAGATGCCTTCGCTCCCTTTCCATATGGAAGAAACCTTGGTTTCTGTCCCAAGGCCCAGTGCTGGGAGCGTCATGTTGCCGGAAAACCGTTTCAACAGACACCTCCCTCACTAGCTGGGGCGCGGTCATGGACGGCCGCTTTGCGAGAGGTCTGTGGGAGACCCAGCATTCCTCCTGGCACATAAATTGCTTGGAAAAGGTGGCGGTCTACAAAGCTCCTCAGAGGGAAGTGGAAGTGGATCTATTCGCGTCTTGAGAGACGTCCCACTGCCCAATGTGGTTTTCTCTCACGCATCCAGCCCCGCTGGGGTTGGATGCCGTGATGCAGACGTGGCCGAGGCTGTGTCTGTATGCATTTCCCCCGATCACTCTGCTCCCGGGAGTCTTGGAGAGGGTCCGTCGAGAAGGGATCAGTCTACTTCTAGTAGCCCCCTATTGGCCGGCCCGAGTATGGTTCTCAGACATCATAGCTCTGCTAGCAGGCCTTTTATGGCAGATCCCTCTGAGGAGGGACCTGCTGTCTCAGGCAGGGGGCACAATATTTCACCCCTGGCCAGAGTTGTGGAAGCTCTGGGTCTGGCCCCTAAGGGGGCCCGGTACCTAGAGGCTGGTCTATCAGCAGGTGTAGTCGAGACCATACTTAGCTCCAGGGCTCATTTCACGAGGAGGTTGTACAGCCTAAAGTGGAATGTGTTTTCCACTTGGTGTAGAGAGCGTGAGGTGGACCCAGTTAACTGCCCGGTGGCTTCAGTGCTGGAGTTCCTCCAAGATCGCTTCTCTGCTGGTCTTACCCCGTCCACACTTAAGGTGTACATGGCTGCCATTATGGCTTTCCACGCTCCTGTAAGTGATGGGCCTCTGGGGAAGCACCATTTGGTTGTATGTTTCCTCCGTGGTACTCAGAGGATGAGGCCTGCGACTCGTTCCAGAGTCCCAACCTGGGATCTGGCAGTGGTTCTTGAAGGGCTGTCTATGGCTCCCTTCGAACCACTCGAGTCGGCTGAGGCAAAGAACCTGACCCTGAAGATGGCCTTTCTCCTTGCTATCACCTCTCTTAAGAGAGTGGGGGACCTTCAGGCCTTGGCTATCTTGCCGACTTGCCTGGAGTTTGCCCCTGGCGGAGTGAAGGCCATCCTTCATCCTAGACCAGGCTATGTGCCTAAGGTGCCATCCAGTGTGGCACGGTCAGTGGTTCTTCAGGCTTTCCATCCTCCACCACATGTGTCGGCGGAAGAAGGGAGACTTCATCTGCTCTGCCCGGTCAGAGCATTGAGAATTTATTTGGAGAAGTCTTTGCAGTGGAGAAAGTCAGACCAGTTGTTGGTGTGCTTTGGCTCACCCAAGTAAGGGCTCCCTGCTTCAACTCAGACAATCAGTAACTGGATTGTCCAGGCTATAGCCACGGCCTATCAGGTGCGCAATTTGCCTTCACCTGTGGCCTTGAGGGCTCATTCTACCAGAGGCATGGCATCCTCTAAGGCCCTCCTTTCTGGAGTCCCGCTTCAGGAGATCTGTGAGGCAGCTGGGTGGGCCACCCTGCACACCTTCATAAGGTTTTACAGTTTACAACTCCCTGCGACGCCTGGCGGTAGGGTGCTCTCATCCTAAGTGTGCCTGGTTTCCAGCTTCACACTAGGGCAGGCATGTTTCTCGGTGTGGCGTAGTGGGTATTCGTTCCCCAAAGTGTCGTTAGACGCAGTTCGAGTTCCCTCAAAAGGGAGCGTCTCGGGTTATGGGTAACCCTTGTTCCCTGAGAAAGGGAACGAGACACTGCGTCTCGCGGCCACACCTTCGGCATGCCTGGAGCGCTTGCTTCATCGTGAAGCTATCTCTTTTATGTGCCGGCGTCCCTTTGTAGCTTCCATGTATGCTGTCACATGTTACGTCATGACGCAACACCAATCAGGATTGGAATAGTTTTCATTCATATTTCAGACGCGCAACGCTAAGGGAGTGTCCCCAAAGTGTCGTTAGACGCAGTGTCTCGTTCCTTTTCTCAGGGAACAAGGGTTACAGTCAGAACCCAAGACATTTTGGTTTTTCAAAATAAAACAAAAAATATGTCCCACTTTATATTAGGTGGCCTTAACTACTATACTTACATCAAAAAATAAGTACAATGTACTTATTGTGTTCATTGTATTGCAAAACACTTTTGCTGATATTGAGGTGAGATACGGGTAAAGTTAGGGACAGGTGTGGTGGTATGGGTAAGTTTAAGGGTAGGGTTAGGTGTAAGGGAAGTGTCAACAGTGTAATTATAAATGTAACTACAGAAATGAATTACAGATGTAACATGCAGGTATTTTTTTAAAAATGTAAGTACAATTTAAAAACATGTATGTACACAATAAGTGCATTGCATCAAATGATTAATTTAAATGTTAGTACATAGTAGTTAAGGCCACCTAATATAAAGTGGGTCCAAAAAATCCTACCGACCCCAAAATTTGAGTGGTAGTGTATTGCATGTAAATGAAATCCATATCACATACAAGTTTTATGAGTAATACAGGTCTCCTTTTATGCATTCTAGGGTTAAGAGCAATTGTTACTAGACAGCTGCATAAAAAGACAGCAGGTATTTTGTCTCATTGACCAACATGAATACCCACAGTTCCAAAGCTCAGAACAGAAGTCTGGATTTTGCCCAGAGCAAAAAGTCAAAAAGTGATACCATGGTCTAGATAGTAAGAGTTCAAGAATTAAAGCACACAGAACAGCAAACACAATCCATCACTTGTCCACTATATTCGGCTCTGCAGTGTTTTGATGGAGATGCTCATATTCAGCATCCGTTTCACATGGGATGCAGATGCATAAACACTGCTCCACCGAGGATGACATAAACAGAAATGCAAGGCAGAGAAAAATGCAGTCCTTCATCCACACAGACATTTTGTTCGCTCAATCGCTGACACAAAGAGGGCAGAGAGCACAGAGGATCAGCTATCACTGCCATTATCAGGAAACATCTAGTTCTTTCTTGTCTGAATAAATAAAAACACACCCACACATTTGTTATGTATAGCTTTCTGTTGGTAATAATATATGTTGGAAAAAAAAGGAAAATTAAATATCTACTTTTTCTTGGCACACACATATAGATTCACACACACACACACACTCTTTACTTCCCACATCGCTCTGTTTCTCCCAAGTGTAAAGGAACATAATACAATAGCGTGCATCAATCACATAAATAGGGCATAAATATGTCAACTTGATTATTCTTTTAACAAGCACCACAATCACTCCCTTATTTTCTTCTGTCGGAGTGACACTCCAAAATGTCAAATTACCATACATGACACAGTCAAAATTAATATCGTGAGGTCTGGGTGGATTTATTTGTCTCTCAAATGAGTGTAATGAGCAGCTTGCATTGTTTGATTTCTTATCTTCTGCAGGTTGGCTGTAGGTATCATTTGCTTTTTGCTTTGCTTTTGATCTGTGTCCCCATTAACTCTAAAGACCAACTGAAATTCTATAGCTATATGATATTGCTCATAGAGTGACTGCAAAACATATTTACACACTTCTAAAATGTATCAAAATGCCATTGCATTAGATATTAAACCAAGTAGCATTGCAGTATACTGGGTAATTTTGGTTTTGGTTTTAATTAACTCTTAGTGCCAAATCATTTCAGACATAAGACATTTCTTTTAGTTAAATGTATTCACAATGCCTCATGATACATTTTTTTTTATCTAATGCAATGGCGTTCATACAGTTTTAAGTGTCGCTTAAGTGTCCAAATACTTTTTAGCACCAGTTTATTATGAAAATTGAAGTATTTTACACTGTGGGCTTCCTTTACTATTGATTTGTATAAATTCAATTGCAATTTAGCAAGCTGTACTTGTATACACTCAATGACTAAAAAGGTCATGGTTAATTGCAGCAGGCTTTATTAATTGCAAAGGCCTTCTTATGGCTTCTATAAACAGAGCGATGCTTTCACAGGTTTTTGCTCAAACAGATTGCTTGCTGCACTTCAACTCCCACATTCAGCTTGTGAGTCACGTTGAAAACCTTGAGATTGTGGATATTGAATGCTTTTTCACAAAAAAACAAAGAACATAATAGAGTACATGACTACACAACCAAAACCACAAACTGAAATCAAATGGAATGTTAACCTAGGTGACAAGAGTTTGAGAAAAATATACAACCAAATGCAGAAAGTTGGGACATTTTTTAAAATGCAATAAAATCAACAATCTGTGATTTGTTCATTCTTTTTCAACTTTATTTAACTGACAACAGTTCAAAGAAAAGATTTCCAATGTTTTCACCGAACAACTTTAACTGTATTTTGTAAATATAAACAAATTGTTATTTTTATGGCTGCTACACACCAAAAAAGTTGAGACAGAGGCATGTTTACCGCTGTGTCACATCACCTTTCCTTTTAATTACACTTTTTAATAGTTTGGGAATTGAGGATACTAATTGTTGCAGTTTTGCAAGTGGATCTTTTTGCCCAATCTCGCCTGATACAAGACAGCTGCTCAACAGTCTGTGGTCGTCGTTGACTGATTCTCCTTTTCATGATGGGCCTTACATTTTTAGTAGGAGACAGATCTGGACTGCAGGCAGGTAGTCAAGCAAATCCACTCTATGGTGTAGAGTGTCTACAAAACCACTCTGTTGTAGCACATGCCTGCATTGTCTTGCTTCCCAGGAAAGATGTCATCTTGATGCCATTAAATGTATCTGTACAATCCCAATATATGCCTCCCCGTCAGTGGTACCTTGACACACATGCAAGTCAACCATGCCGTTTGCGCTAATGCACCTCCATACCATGACAGATGTTTGCTTTTGCGATGACCATTTTACACAAAAACATGCTGAAACGTGCACTATCTGACCACAGCACACATTTCCACTGTGTTTTGGATCATCTGAGATGAGCTCGGGCCCAGAGAACTTGGTGGCATCTCTGCATAGGACTGATGTATGGATTTCTCCCTGCGTAACGTCTCGATTACGTATGTAACCCTCGTTCCCTGAAGGAGGGAACGGAGACGCCACGTCGGGAGACCGATGAATAGGAATCTCGCTAGAGAGAGCCAATCTACTTCGAGTGTAACTAAACAAGCCAATGCACATTGGCATGCAATGATTGCACCAGCTGCTCATGCCACGCAGTGCGGGTATAAATGAGCCACAGGTGCTTGAATCAAATCAGTTTTCGCTGAGGAGCCGAGTAGGTGAACTAGCACCCCAGTGGGGCACAGAGGACATCCCTCCTTCAGGGAACGAGGGTTACATACACAACTGAGACATTCCCATTCAGTCGTTCACTCTCGACACCACGTCGGGAGACCGACGAATAGGAATCCCTACCAAAACGCCATGCCTCTGCCTCCTTCCAGTGCCCTGTGAGAGCCTCCTGAGCTCTCTTACCTGATGAGACGGGGCTCACACAGAGAAGTCCATCACCGCTGTTCCACATGACCTGCTCAGTGACTTATTGGATAACACTGGGAAAGCGTGCCCTAGTAGCAGGGAACACTGCGGAACCCACTCGTACCCCAAAGGAGTTATGTGGGGTATAACTGCTGAGCCGTAGCCTACAAGCAAGAGGGGGCTCCAGCCCCACTGAAGGGGGGGGGCTCTCCCAAGGGAAAGACACGGGCTTCCGTTTAGGAGCGACCGTGGAAAAACATGGGATCCCCGCAGGGTCACTCATATATACTCAGCCCAGTACCGGTTCTCAAGGATTGAGCGGCAAAAGGCCTGATGCCGGAGGCTCCAACGGTATCACCCGGCCCGAACTCTAGGCACGATTCGTCGACCGAAAATGCCTGCAGGTCCCCTACCCTCTTAAAAGAGGCCAGTGCAGCCAGCAGCAAGTCTTCATACACGAATCTTTAGCTCTGCCCACTACAGAGGCTCAATGGGGCATTCTGAAGTGCTCGGAGCACCAGAGCAAGATCCCAAGAGGGTATAGAGGGAGGTTGAGGAGGATTTAACCGTCTCGCCCCCCTAAAGATCCTGACGACCAGGTCGAGCTTCCCAACCGACTTACCTTCCACGGCCGCGGCAGCATAAACTTTGAGGGTGGAGGGAGACAGCCTTCGCTCCAACCCCTGCTGCAGGAAGGAAAGCACAGACGTGATTGAACATCTTCGGGGGTCTCCTTTGTGAGAAGAACACCACTTGACGAACAGGTTCCACTTCAAGGCATAAGCCTGTCTGTAGATGGTGCTCGTGCCGAAGTGATGGTGTTAACTACCTCTTGGGGTAAGTCACCTAGAACCTCCACGTCCCGTCCAGGGACCAGACATGAAGTTTCCAGAGGTCTGGACACGGGTGCCACAGGGTGCACTGTCTCTGAGTAAGAAGGTCCTTCCTCAGAGGAATCTGCCAGGGAGGGGCTGTTGCGAGGAGCATTAGTTCTGGGAACCAGGTCTGGTTGGGCCAGTACGGCGCCACCAACAGGACCTGCTCCTCGTCCTCCCTGACTTTGCACAGGGTTTGTGCGAGTAGGCTCACTGGGGAAAACGCATATTTGCGCAGGCCCCGGGGCCAGCTGTGTGCCAGTGCATCCGTGCCGAGTGTTCCCTCGGTCAGTGAATAAAACCACTGGCGGGGGGACGTTTCTGGAGAGGCAAATAGGTCAATCTGCGCCTCTCTGAACTGTCTCCAAATCAGCTGGACCACCTGGGGGTAGAGACATGAATGGCCCAAAGCGACCTTAGACACTCCTCCAGAGGAGATGACGGGCGAGTTGCGACATGCAACGGGAGCGCAGACCACCTTGTCGGTTGATGTACGCACCGGTCGCAGTGTTGTCGGTGCGGACCAATACATCTTTGCCCTGTAGCAGCTTTTTGAGGCGGCTCATTGCAAGTCATACTGCTAGCAACTCGAGGCAGTTGATGTGCCAATGCAGGTGCGGGCCCGTCCAAACCCCTGACACTGCATGCCCGTTGTACATGGCCCCATGGCAGAGGCATCCGTGAATACCACAGCATGCCTGGACACCAGTTCTAAGGGCACTCCGGCCCGAAGAAACGAGGGGTCTGACCACGGGCTGAAGGTTTGGCGACAGGCCGGTGTGATACACCCGGTGAGTGCCACGCTGCCACGCCCATCTTGGGACTCGGCCGTGAAGCCAATGCTGAAGCAGTCTCGTATGAAGCAGACCGAGCGGTGTTACTACTGCCACGGCCGCCATATGCCCCAGGAGCCTCTGAAATTGTTTCAGTGGGACCGCTGTCCTGCCTTGAAACATGTTCAGGCAGTTCAGCATCAACTGGACACGCTCTTCAGTGAGGCGTGCCACCTGCTCGACTGAATCCAACTCCATACCAAAAAAAGAGATCCTCTGCACCGGGGCGAGTTTGCTCTTTTCCCAGTTGGCCCGAAGACCCAACTGGCTGAGGTGTCTGAGCACCAGGTCCCTGTGTTCGCACAACTGATCCCTGGACTGTGCTAGAATGAGCCAGTCATTGAGATAGTTGAGAATGCAAACACCCTGTTCTCTCATGGGCACCAGGGTCCCCTCCGTGACTTTTGTGAAGACACGGGGGGACAGGGACAACCCGAAGGGCAGGACTTTGTACTGATATGCTTGACCCTCGAACGCAAAGAGCAGAAATGGCCTGTGTCGAGGAAGAATCGAGACATGAAAGTACGCGTCCTTCAGGTCGATCGCTGCAAACCAATCTCGGGGACAGATGCATTCGAAAATGCATTTCTGCGTGAACATCTTGAACGGTAGCTTGTGAAGACTCTGAATCAAAACCCGCAGGTCCAAGATTGGCCATAACCCACCGGTTTTTCATTTACAATGAAGTATGGGTTGTAAAACCACGTCTTCATATCGGCTGGAGGGACCGGCTCTATCGCGTCCTTCGCCAGTAGGACTGCGATCTCCACTCGCAAGACATGGGCATCGACAGCTTTCAGCAAAGTGAAGTGGACACCCATGAACCTGGAGGGACGCCGGGCGAGCTGAATCGTGTAGCTGAGCCTGATGGTCCGAATGAGCCCGCGAGACAGACTGGGGAGCGCTAGCCTGGCTCGCAGAGACCGTACAAGCGGGACCAAAGGGACCACCGGCGTACCCAAAGTGGGGCAGCGAGGTGGAACGCAGGGGCCCTGCTGGGGCGGCTCTCTCTTGGAGGTGGCCCGCGACGGGGTCTGAGTGTGCTGTGCAACACTTACCTGGTTCCACGGGTGGGCAGAGGGTACGTGAGAAGGCTTGGTTGCGTCCTCGAACCATCCACTGCTGTCCACACCTGAGGAGGACGAGTGTGGTCTGGCGTTGGACTGTCCACAGCTCTCTGGACCCCCTTGGGACCCCCTTGGGACCCAGAGATAGAGGAACTGCTCTTTTGTGACACCAGAGGCGGAACAGAATTTTGACTCAAAAGATTCTCTGTCACAGGTGATGTTTCACCGACCGCTTAAACAGCAGCAGAGACGGGTGGTGTCGTCTTCCTGTGGCGGACACAGTACAGCAGGCTGTGCCAAATATTTTGGGGGTTTTTTGCAGGGGAGACACCTTTGGCGACGAGCAGACTGAGGGGCGGCCCACGAGGGACTCTGATGGTACGTCGGGGGAAGCTCTTGATTGCTTCAGCCTGCTACCGACTGCGAAGAACTGCTGGGCCCAGTTCTTGACAGTGTCGCCGAAAAGGCCACCTTGTGAGATGGGAGCATCAAGAAAGCGTACTTTGATGACCACTCGCACCTCAGCAAGGCAAGCCGGGGGCCGTTTCTGGATCACCGAGGTGGACACGTCTGTCCGAGGGCCTGCACCGTTACTTTGATCACGGTTAGTCAACATGCGCAGCTCAACCCCGACTCAGAACTACCCTCGTGCATTAAGAGTGCAGGGCGAGGGTGGTCTGCGCACAGCAACCCCACCGTTGAGGGTAGTGAGAGAGGAAAAACTTTTGGCCCCTTTGGCACCAAAGTAGTTCCATACTGGCAAGTTTTCCATGCACATCCGGGATGCTGGGAAAGCATGGCTGTCAACTCTGAATCTGATTCAGCAACAGGTGTAATCATTGCATGCCAATGTGCACTGGCTCGTTTAGTTACACTTGAATTAGATTGGCTCTCACTAGTGAGATTCCTATTCGTCTGTCTCCCGACGTGGCGTCGAGAGTGAACGACTGAATAGGAACAGAAATTCAAGTTGCATTTCTTGATGCATCAGCAGACTGTTAAGTGACAACAGTTTTCTAAAGTACTCCCGAACCCAAGTGGTTGTATTTAACAGAGTAGCATGACAGTTTCTCATGCAATGCCGTCTGAGGGCTCAAAGGTCATGCACATTCAACAGAGGTTTCCTGCCTTGATCTACATGGACTGATATTTCTTTGGATTCCCTGAACCTTTTCACAATATTTTGTATGGTAGATGCTGGTGAAAGACCTAAATTCTTTGCAATCTTGCATTTAGAAATGTGATTTTTGAATTGTTTGACAATTCTCTCATATTTTGCACAAAGTGATGAGCCATGACCCATCTTTGCTTGCAAAGACTGAGATGTTTCTTTTACACTCAAACACAATACCCTCACCTAATACCAATTCACTCACTTATTGTGGACTGTTTCAAAAGAGTTTTATATTCTATAAGCTTTTCATTTTTATTTAGTCTCTTTCCCAACTTTTTTTGGAGTGTGTCACAGCCATCAAAATCAAAATTTGTTTATATTTACAAAATACAATTAACTCTTAAATGCATAAATGTTTCGGCAATCATTATTACATATTCGGGTCTTGAGCAACCCGAATCTATATCTAATACAGATGGATCTCTACCTGTCGCGATAATATAAAACTCTTCTGATATTAGAGTAACAATTCCAGAAGAATAAAATAAAGCATATTTTGTTACCTTTTGGAGCTTTGAAGGGTTCAGTTTAAGCAGATGTTCTATACCATCATCACTGTCCTCGTCAGACACTTTGGAAGAGTGGTTCTCCTTCTAAAATGGGAGATCTCGGAACAACCCGCTCTCACTCCCAACTCGTCACATATTAATGCTTGGTCAGGACCCTTCGGCGTCACTTTTCATAATTTAGCATAATTTTTCGACGTGCAAGGTGCTCCATTGATTTATTTTATTTATTTTTTATTTACGCTATACCGAACCCCATCCCTAAACCTACCCATTTGTGTATTATATGATATAAAACACAGGATATAACAGGCAGATCCGACTGCAGGCACAATTTATTCAAAAAGTACAAATATTCCAAGTGTTCCGAAGCCAAACAATTGATTTGTGTGAAGAAAATCCCCAAAAGCGATCAGCGTCTCCATCGGCCAAAGATCATGCACACATTAAAAAATTGCCGCCCGAAGAAACATTACGTCAGCTTTGATAGTGAAATGGCATTGGCTCTCGTATGTCTTGTGACCAATTGCGTCAACTGAAATCAATGGACTTCCCTGCGCATCAGAAAATGACGCTAAAGGGGTACCCTGTGCGTTAAAAAGTGATGCCAAAGGGGTACCCTGTGCAAAAGTGACGCTGAGGGGTCCTGACCAAGCGTCAATATGTGACAAGTTGGAGTGAGACCGTGTAGCTCGGAAAGGCCAAAAATTGCATGACAATAACAGACACTTTTCAGCTTGACATTTGAGAAAAGTTTCAATGTACCTTTTGAAATAATAGAAAGTAGCACTAAATTGGACTATTGGACAAATCATTTGTGAAGTCTTTTAAATTGTCCAGGTTCAAAAACTGCAAAATGAGCTCATCATGTGAAAATTCACTGTTTTTCATTTAGATACAATATAATTCAGAGTATAATAGATCAAAATTCAGTTGATCTACAATTTGCTTCAAATTAATCATTCAGTATCTGATTCAAAGAACTTAACAATTGAATATTTTAGCGTTACAGTAAGAAAAGTAAAATGCATAACATCCTTTAGGTAGCCAATTGATAAACCTAGGAATCTAACTGTGATAAAACTTATTTGACCAGTTAAAGTGATTCACTTCAGCCAGTAACTCAAGAATCAGACTTCTAAACTGAAAACTTATCAGCTCAACATGAATCAATTTGATTGATTCATCAAAAAGAATCAGTTGAATAGAATAACTGACTCACAAATCAGACATCACTTAATTATAACCCTGGTTTAAATGTACATGTACATGTACCAATTAATGAATGCAGATTAATGATAGTAAGGGTTGATTGCAAGTGTGATGCTATGTTTGTTTTTCAGGAGGTGATAAATCTAAATGGCACCAAAAAAAAGTTTCTGAAACTATGTGGGTTGTACTGAAGTAACTTTATCTTATATTTACAGGGGGGCAAAAAAAAAAAAACATCATGAAGTGGTTGTTCTTTATATAATCAGAGTATTTTTTACCTTATGTAATTTTCTCCAATAATGCATTGCTGAAATTATTTCCTCAGCTCCGTTTCTTTTTTCTTTCTCTCTCTGATAGACCTGCCTTGAGGAAATCTGTAATAGCTGAGAGGATGAAAAAAAGTGAACTGGAGCACCTGTCCCCGTTTTTTCCTTTCCTCCCTGCACTGCTCTCCTTTCTAGCATTCACTTCATTTCAGAGGTAATGACCCTCCTCTTCACTTTAAAAGGCGAAACAGAGAGAGGACAAGAGTGTGCTAGGAGCTCGTGGAGGGCAGGTTAGTGAAAAGACCTTTTCCTGTTTTGTACAGGAGGAGGAGAGGGGCTGCATCTGCGCACATACGAGCACGTCCATCCTTATTTCCCTGCCAGCCCATGTAGCAAGACTCCATTAAAGAGAGGGGAAGAGAAGAAGAGAGAGATAAAAGAGGTAATGTGAACATGATGTCCTTGCATTCTCTAAGTGATCTCTGGTGCCCTTCTTCTCCTTTCCCTACTCAGCCTTATAGGATAATAGCATGTCTCTGACTCAATGCCTGAGAAAAGAGGTTTAGAAAGAGAGACCGGAAGGATAGGGAAGTTCAATGGAATACCTATGATGCCGGACGCCGGAGCTAAAAGAGAAAATGAATGATAGAAGTCCATGTTGCAGGTGTGAGGTGGTGGTTGAAGAGAATGTGTTTGAGAATAATTGCTTAATCCTTTCTCTTTATAAAATATTGGAGATCAGATTCTTCTACTCACACTGGCAGTCCAGCGCCCCTCACTCTCTCTGGAAGTTCTGTATTATTTTTTTTTATTATTTTTTATCCTAATGAATACTTTACCACATAAGTAGAACATCTACACTGCGTGCAGAATTATTAGGCACGTTGATTTTCTGATCATTTTTTTTTTTCTAGGCACATTTTACCAATTTCAAACCACATTAATCTTAATAACTACTATTCATTTTGAATCTCCAGTGCCACCGTTTTCCAGAACTGCAACCTACCTGGAGTCTCCAGAAGTGCAAGGTGTGGTGCTGGTCCTTTAAGAGTCACTCTCAACCTATCTGTCTATAAAGCCTATAAAAAAAACATCCTTCATGTATTTTACAACACTTCAGCTTGTGATTCTTATTAAGTGGGGGTCATTTTTTAGGATTCTTTACCTAACTTAAGTCTCTGAGATCCTGACACCTTGCACTTCTGGAGACTCCAGGTAGGTTGCAGTTCTGGAAAATGGTGGCGCTGGAGACTAAAGGGTTCCTGATGGTTTAACACTTAATTCTTCACAGTTAACATGTGTCTTGTCTTCGCCACCTGTTTTTGTCTGACCCTGCTGACCCAATGAGCATTTCATTGTCCAATGGTCATGCCTTAACTGCAATTTCTAGTATTGCATTAGTATTGTATCCTTCTCATTGGGCATTTAATAATTTTTGACTTTTCAGTCAGAGTTAAATCTCTTTTTTGGCTCATTTTATCTGTAAAAGAAAACGTGCCTAATAATTCTGCACACCTGAATATGGGTGTTTATAAGGTGTTTTTCATTTCCAGCCTTCACAAACAATTATGTATCACTTAAAAATGATTAAATACTAAATTAATAGTAGTTATTAAGATTAATGTGGTTTGGAATTGGTAAAATGTACCTGGAAAAAAAATATGATCAGAAAATCAACGTGCCTAATAATTCTGCATGCAGTGTATAGTGGGTGTGAAGGAGTGAACTCTTTTGTGGTTTATGCCAAGAATAAAAAGTGTTTTCATTCAGGTATTTTTAAGGTATCAGGTATCTTTAAACTGCTGCAGAAAAAGTTACGTGCCATGCAAAATGTAACAAGTAATTGTGTTACTCATTGCAAATGTATTGGAGTAAAGAGTACATATAGTTATTAAAAAATGTAGTCAAGTAGAGAGTAAAAATTGCTAATATCTTTGATTCTCAAGGTACAAAGTAGCCAAAAAGATATTTAAAGGATTAGTTCACTTTAAAATGAAAATTACCCCATGATTTACTATTATTAATAAATATCCTGGCGCTTCCACACTTTATAATGGCAGTGACAGGGTCCATTGAGTTTGAAGTAGTGTTGCTTTCGTCAACGAAAATTATGACTAAATATTGTAGTCAACGAACCTTTACCACGTGACGAAAACGAGACAAGACGCAACGTAAATGCTGGTCATTTGACGATGACTATAATTAAATGTATAATGCAATATTGTTGACGAATAAAAACGAGACTAAATGTGGTTTACAAACTATGCTAAAATGTCTCTTCATTTTCGTTGACCAAAACAAGACGAGACGAAATGTTATAACGTTATTTCGTCTCGTTTAGTCGCGTTATTATTCTTATTTTGCAGTATTTCTGTGTCTCACTTTAGGGGCTGCATCAGGTCGCACTGCGCAGACGCAGGCGACTCCACTCTCTTCAAGCCCCACTCGCGGCATTATTTAGAAGATGCAGCTGCGGTGTTAGTGTAAACGACAACAAACAAAGTTAAGTCTGACACAGAGAAAGGGACCGATGGCCGGCCAGCCAGGGTTCGTCTTTAGCCCTATTCGGACGGTAATTGTTTCTCGTGGGGTCGTAAGGTATTTTCATCAATTACAGGGGCTGTCTGTGATTTTATTGCCGTCCGAATGTTTTTCTCCCACCACCCGCGTAAAAATCCCTGGCCGAATTACCTACTGTTTTTAGACAAACACCAAGGTCGTGTGGTGATTTAATTGCCGTCCGAATTCATATCTCTGAGTTTTCAAGAATATATCACTTCAAAATTCACTGTTTATATCCTTTTTGACCCCTGCAGAGCACCGTACGGTTGCGCTTCGCTGTAATTTGGATGCATTTTAAAGATCTAGACTTTTATTACTGAAATGCTGGCAAGTATTTACAAGAGCAATATATTTCATCACCGCTCAAAAAATAAAAAGAAGAAAAGCACGTAAACATTTGAAATGGGCCGTTATTACGGCAGCAATTATATATGTTAAAATAACCAAGCAGCATTATGTTTACCTCATGTAAATAAGAGGCTGTATTAACTTATTTCCGCTCATTTCCATGTGGAATAAAATGACATCCTTTATTTTGAGATAAAATACAAGACAGAAAACCATTTTAACTATAATGTGCGTCTATATCTTCCTATTTTTAAACAGATTTAAATAATTATTAGGATATTATTTTCCTATTATTAAATTAAATATGCATTTATTCTTATTATACTAAGCATATGACATTTTATTTACAGCATACAATCATGTTATTGACTACGTGAGCAGCGCGTTCCCAGGTGCGCAGGATCACAAAACTCGCTCCTCCACCTTGAATAAATCGCCATCTGAATGCATGAGTTTTATCACCGAGGTGCCATGCAAGTTTATTTTTACGGACTTCCACGTGAGAAACAATTAGGATCCGAATAGGGCTTTTGGGAGAAAAAGAAGAAACGACATTTGGAAAAACTTTCATTACATAGAAGTGGAAAAGAAAACAGAATGTGTTGTGGAAAAAGATAGGGAGAAATGCGGCCACAAAATCACAGGAAAAAACACCACGAACCTTAAGAGACATCTCAATGTTTTTATTTATTTTATTTAAATTTATGTGTGTGTACTTCTAACATGTTTGGTTGGTAAAATAAATATGTTGTAAATTCAAATCAGACCGTCTTCTGTGTCTGGAATGGATGTATTATTGAGTCTATAAGGTAACAATAATATAATAAGATGGGTTTGGCTAAAAGAAGATTTTGGTTTCGTCTATACCACTAGGTACTTATACTATATTGACTGGGTTAAATAGAATTGCATTACTAAAAAGAGACTAAAATACAATTTTTATTGACTAAAACTAGACTAAAATGTCATCAGTTTTCGTCAACTAAAACTAGACGAAAATATTCATGGATAATTCTGACTAAAATAAGATTAAAATGCTCATACGTTTAGTCGACTGAAACTTGACTAGACTAAAAAGAGTATGAACGTGACTAAAACTAATAAAAACTAAAATGACAGCTTGACACAAAGACTAGACTAAAACTAAAATTAAAACAGGCCGCCAAAAACAACACTAGTTTGAAGCTCAAAAAAGAGCATTCATCCATCATAAACGTACTCTACACGGCTCCGGGGGGTTAATAAAGGCCTTCTGAAGCGAATCGATCGAGTTTTGTAAGAAAAATATCCATATTTAAATCTTTATAAAGTAAAATATCTAGCTTCCGCCAGACCGTCTTCCGTATTCAACTTACGAAAAAAGCGTAACTGGCGCGACGTATGACATCGGACGTAGCGTAAGCATTTTGAACTGCGAGAGGCGTTACACTTTCTGCGTAAGTTGAATACGGAAGGCGGTCTGGTAGAAGCTAGATATTTTACTTTATAAAGTTTTAAATATGGATATTTTTCTTACAAAACCCCATCGTTTCGCTTCAAAAGGCCTTTATTAACCCCCCGGAGCTGTATGGATTAATGGATGAATGCACTTTTTTGAGCTTCAAACTCAATGGACCCTGTCACTGCCATTATAAAGCGTGGAAGCGTCAAGATATTTGTTAATATAACTCTGATTGTGTTCATCAGAAAAGAAATTCATATACACCTAGGATGGCTTGAGGGTGAGTAAATCATGGGGCAATTTTCATTTTAAAGTGAACTAATCCTTTAAGAACAGTAACTAATTACATTTTCTCAAATACTCCACTGAGCCATAGTAAACTACTCTCTTTAAACTAATCAAGTATTCTGCGTTAGTTCAGGCAGGCCACGTAGTCAAGCTCCGCTATCAGCTGATTGGAAAAATTCCAACTCCGCCCATATCAGCTGATCCGATTCCTATGCACTCAATTGGCAACTCTCAAACAGGGCGCCTTACTTAAGCGTAGCTTCAGTTCAGTCTGCCTGCTTGGCTGCTTCCACTGCATGCTGCTTTGCATCCCACCTCCACCCCAGCTCCTCCTTAAACTGTGTTTAACTTAATCAGTGTCATTCTTTTGTCATTGATGCATGCTCTGTCCTCAATGGGGGATTTACGCTGCCCTCCCAGTTTAAAAAAAATGGGAGGTTGTCCCCAGAAGCTGCTGCTGTTCCCTGTCTTGGCTTTTCATGGAGCTCATGAAGAGGATGGGGACTTTAGAACAGAGCCATATCGCCAAATGTAAATTTTGCAAAATATGCCAATAAAAACGTTGACTAAAAGTTTCTCTATGGTGTTTTTGACTTAAGTGGACCTGACTGAACTTTATAATAATAGTTATGTCAAAACTGACTTTATTGGTCTTAACTTCATTTACAATGCTCTTCTGACGTAACTATGTGGTACAGGATAGAGACATTTTTATGGATTGTGCTTTAGGACTTCCACTAGAGGTGTAAGAACACTGTCACGCACACATTCACACTTAAACCTCTTTTACTTGATTATAGCTTGCACGGAACGGTGAGATTGCATTAGTAAATCACATTGTCCATGCTCTTGTGTGATCTAAGGCAGCACTCAGAACCCATAGAGAGCATTATTACACATGCTTACGGCACACATAAACTACCGGAACTCACCGTGTTCTATTTCAAAACTAGTCCAACTGTGAATGACTGTGGGAGGGTAATAACAGTCAGGCTTCATAAAAGGACTCAGTAATGTGTTGTATAAGTCTTCATGAAGTCTTGGAAATGAAATCAGTAATGTGTAACACATTTCCATGTGAGTGGTGTCCACAATTGCAAACTGTTTCAGTGGGCCATCTGACCTCCGTCTGGATCTTTAAGGTTTATTTTCTCTGCACACACACGCACACGTGCGCATAAACACTCACGTGCATTTACGAACTCGCAACAAATGTGATGCCATAAAGCAAGACAAATAATGGCTAAGGCAAAGGCAGAAAGCAGAATGAACAGTGGGCTTAAATCAAAGCAGTCTATGTCCCTTGAATACAGATTTTCTTTCAATCCCTGCAAAGAAAGGATGAAAGATACAATCCAAACTCAGTCTCGCTTCCAAAAAATATACATATGAATGGACTTATATCATGATGAGATCTCGCTGGCACCGAAAGGCACGTGTGCGTTTCTGTGTGTGTGTATATATGGATGTGAATGTGTGTTCTGGGAGTGGATGGTTTGTGGGGTCTGAAATAGCAGTGCCGCCTGAGAAAGGCAAGCAGAGTTTATAGAGTGATATTATCAGTTTACGGCTGTACATCATCTCCCAAATCAAATCACCCCCAGGGGGCTTTTCCCTGGCCTGCCCACCTCGCTTCGAGCCCCACTCAGAGATGGAGCTTTTTCATTTCCGTAATCGCCTCGCTGCCATACACCGCCTCAGCTGCCAAGAGCCCACAACTCCATTACTGCGGTGACAGTGTGTATATGCTCAGGTGTGTATATGTATATGTGTGTGACCATCAGAGAATCAGTCCCACAGGAGTCAGAAGTGAACAGTTTATGACTTTAGATACCTATAGAGAGAGATTTTGTGAGGCTCATTTAGATAATACAAATGGGAATGGGAAGCAACATTCCAAAAGACTGTGGTTAAAGTAATAGTTCACCTAAAAAATGAAAATTCTGTCATCATTTACTCACCCTCATGTCATTTCAAACCCATATGACTATTTCTTCTGCAAAACACAAAGGGGAAAATTTTGCAGACAGTTATCCATGCTAAAGGACACAACAGCACCATAAAAGGTCTATATGACTTGCGCTCTATATTGCAATTCTTCTGAAGTTGTTCAGTCTCTTTGCGTGAGGAGCAGACTGACATTTAATTAGTTGAAATCAAAAGTAAAGTAGAAATTAGAAAAGTAGAAATTTCCTGTTTGTGAATAAATCATTCTTTCTTTTCAAAGAATCAGTTGATCCAGTTCACAAGAGTGGTTTGACTTAAATTCGGCCCTGTTTATCCCAGTGATATCTTAGTATTATTGGTATACCATTACAGTTTTATTAAAGCTATGAATTAACATTAATTTTTGTATTTCATTTGAATTTTAGTTTAATTCTTAGTAATTTTGTTGTGCTTTTCACACTTTTATATATTAATAAATAGGGTCATACTTTAGTTTAGGGTCCAGTTCTCACAATTAACTAACTAGTAACTACAACTTTTGCCTCAATAAACTCCTAATTACTGCTTTTTAATAGTTAGTAAGGTAGTTGTTAAATTTAGGTATTGGGTAGGATTATGGGATGTACAATATGGCAGCGTCATGCAGAATAAGGCATTAATATGTGCTTTGTAACTACTAATAAACAGCCAATATCCATGCTAATAAGCAGCTAGTTAATAATGAGAATTGAACACTAAACTAAAGTGTTACCATAAATAGTTTTAATTTCTTTTTATTAATTTTTGTTTTCATTTTATTTCATATTTTATTTCATTTAGTAATTTTAGTACTTCAACTTTAACTTATTTCATTTAGTATTTCTAATTTGTATTTAGTTTAGGTTATTTATCTTTTTTTTTTTTCTTTCTTTTAATAGTTTTAATCGGTGATAACACTGTTTCTCACACAAAGCTATAAGACTTGGAATGTAGCACATTTCTGTGTCCTCAATCATTGTAATTGCATGGAAAATAATGACCGGTACAATCTTGAGAATTTCTCAGTTTTGTTTTCCATGGAGGAAAGAAAGACATGAGGGTGAATAAATAATGACAGAATCTTATTTCTGGGGTCAACTGTTCCTTTAAGGACATTTTTTTCTGTGTTTCTTATTCCGAAAAAATCATTTGTGTGTCACTAATCTTGCAGGAGAAAGAGTTCTGTTATTCCCAAGTGAAAGTTCCTGTGGTTGTAGAATACTCTTGGGTATTTAGGCAGCCTCCAAATTAAAAGAAAGACAGATTGTGTCTCGCAAAAAAATGCTCTGAAAGAATAATCCGTAAATTAAACAGCTTAATATATAATGCCAGGAAGTGCAAAGTTGCGGTGGAATAAAACTTTGAATTAAACTAGTTTTTCAAACGTTGCACAGTGGCTTTTAATGGAACGAGCTGTCATGTCCTTCCGGCAGAAGTATTCTTCTCCAGCTCTGCAGAATTGTTTTGCAAGGGTGGTCCGAATGAAGATGGAGTGTTGTGTCAGAAGGAGCGCTGCCTCATTTTTAGGGTTAGTAATTCTTATGGAGATGAAAATGGCAGGCCTTTCCCATTCCTCTATACGGAAAAGAGCTCAGATAAACTCAAAGCCATTTCCTTTCAAGCTCTAACGCAAAAAGCTACCTCTACACCATCATGTGGCCTCCTGAATCATAAACGACCTTTCTCTGATGTGTTTCAGTACTTTTCCTTTTGATTTTCTATTTAGATGGAACATGTTTATTTATTAATTTTTTTAGTAAATGGGATGGTGTATGGAAACGATTAGGTGGTTAAAAACTAAATCCATCTGTCATATTGCAAGATGTCATGTTCAGTATGTATTGTAATGTCTTAAATTCAAATGTGCTTATGGTCACTACAAATTTAAAATGATTTACTAGATAAATATTATTAATAACTTGTTAAAATAAAATTTGATCATTAATAATATAGCCTATGGCATTATGAATACAAAATGAGTCATAAAAAGACAACAGTGGAGTTTCATATCTGATCTCTTTCTATCTCTCATTGACACTAGCATGTGGTAGAAACATTCTGGCGATGACAAATGTGTCAGTTTGAATATGGTAATGAGGTTTATAAAATGTGCCAAATGAGAACATGCCAACAATGTAATAAAGATGCTTCATTATATTTACCTCAGAAACAAGTTCAAAATGTGCAATGTTGTTGTGCAATCTGGCAAGATTATTGTGTTGTTCTAGGATTTTACTGTGACTTGGAGATGGATTTTTTTCTGCTGTGCTTTTTGACAGTTATTTTCACAGTTGAACAATGTAGTTATGTGAGCAAGGTTAATGCTGATCAACCTTGTCAGCTGCTAATGCAGAAAAATCACTGTCTGTTTTTGGAATATTGATTCTCTTCACTGTCTCTCAGTGATTAGCGCTCATCATGCTTAGTGGCTGTCTTTACAAGTGCACTCCTGCCGAGCCTGGCAGGTGACATTTGAATATTACTATAGCTACAATGAATGTGAGGATTTTTGTATGATAGAAGATAAAGATACATTGTCGATTATAGCATGTGGCCTGTTTGGTGGAGAAACATCTCTCTTGAGTGTCCACTAGCACATTGGCTAATTAGCTAGTGCTAGCTTGGCTTGGTGGATTGTGCACTTGAGCCCTCATTACATGGGTTGCAGAATCAGATCTTTGAACAAACAAGGTCTTTTACATATATTTGACCTCTGTGCAAGTATATGTAAATCTATTATCCGCAGAAATCGGCTCTATGCTGACGGCGTGGCTAAAGTTTGGGTTGGGAGTATGTGTTCTTTGATGTTAACAAACTGTAAGCATTCTCCCAAGGTCATTTGAGGGATATCTTGTCCCATGAGCACATTTATGGTCTAATTAGGTGTTGTTGTTTTTGTTTTTCTTTCTGACAGTCATCAGCAAGAAAACGTTTAAGAGGAGGCAGGCGTGAAAACAGCGCTCGCTGACTACCTAGAGACATGAAGGGGCTGACGATGAGGCGTTTTATCTTTTAACATTACTTGCAAGGCTTTTTTAGAATATAAGGCATGATCATTTTACTTTGATTGTACACCAGGGTAGTCATTACTGTGGCCCCCAGAGAGAGAATGTAAGAACATAAGCAGATAAATGTAGCAAACAAAACAATAGAAAGAAGCATTGCACCTTTTTCTTCTATTAAATAAAAGGGTTTTTTGTTCTTTTTGATGGGTTAAATTGGTTGAAGCTCAGGTAAACATACATTTCACAGTAAAATAAAAAAAAAAATAAAAAAATTTGTATCGGTGCTAACAGTCGATGTGATCTCATTCATATTCACAGATATTTTTATGTAGCAGTTCTAGCACTCACATATTTTCAGAGATACTGAGACATTTTAGTGTATTGACAGCACCTAAAATGTAAATTCTTTTACATATTAACAACTTTGGAGTTGTGAAAATGTTTGTGAATCTTAGCTTATTAATCTGTGTTTGTCACATGTTTGCTCTGTCTTGTGTTTTTGGTTAAGTCTCTCTGACCCAGTTTTCCCCAGTTTGTCTAATTAGTTATATCATTCACCTGTGCCTCGTTTATCACCTCGTTATTCTCATTTGCTTTGTGTACTTAAGCCCTCAGTTCTCCCTCAGTGTTTGTTGGTTCTCGTCTTTAGTTATACGTGTGTAAGGGTTTCCTGAGTTTTATTAAAGTTCCTGTCTCCTGTTCATTCTCGTCTTTGTGAGCTTCTATCCTACATGTACCGTGACAGCGTTATGTGTACAAACCCGATTCCAAAAAAGTTGGGACACTGTACAAATTGTGAATAAAAAAGGAATGCAATAATTTACAAATCTCATAAACTTATATTTTATTCACAATAGAATATAGATAACATATCAAATGTTGAAAGTGAGACATTTTGAAATGTCATGCCAAATATTGGCTCATTTTGGATTTCATGAGAGCTACACATTCCAAAAAAGTTGGGACAGGTAGCAATAAGAGGCCGGAAAAGTTAAATGTACATATAAGGAACAGCTGGAGGACCAATTTGCAACTTATTAGGTCAATTGGCAACATGATTGAGTATAAAAAGAGCCTCTCAGAGTGGCAGTGTCTCTCAGAAGTCAAGATGGGCAGAGGATCACCAATTCCCCCAATGCTGCGGCGAAAAATAGTGGAGCAATATCAGAAAGGAGTTTCTCAGAGAAAAATTGCAAAGAGTTTGAAGTTATCATCATCTACAGTGCATAATATCATCCAAAGATTCAGAGAATCTGGAACAATCTCTGTGCATAAGGGTCAAGGCCGGAAAACCATACTGGATGCCCGTGATCTTCGGTCAAAAAAGAAGCCATATCTAAACATGATCCAGAAGGGCAGGCATTTTCTCTGGGCCAAGGCTCATTTAAAATGGACTGTGGCAAAGTGGAAAACTGTTCTGTGGTCAGACGAATCAAAATTTGAAGTTCTTTTTGGAAAACTGGGACGCCATGTCATCCAGACTAAAGAGGACAAGGACAACCCAAGTCATCAGTGCTCAGTTCAGAAGCCTGCATCTCTGATGGTATGGGGTTGCATGAGTGCGTGTGGCATGGGCAGCTTACACATCTGGAAAGGCACCATCAATGCTGAAAGGTATATCCAAGTTCTAGAACAACATATGCTCCCATCCAGACGTCGTCTCTTTCAGGGAAGACCTTGCATTTTCCAACATGACAATGCCAGACCACATACTGCATCAATTACAACATCATGGCTGCGTAGAAGAAGGATCCGGGTACTGAAATGGCCAGCCTGCAGTCCAGATCTTTCACCCATAGAAAACATTTGGGGCATCATAAAGAGGAAGATGCGACAAAGAAGACCTAAGACAGTTGAGCAACTAGAAGCCTGTATTAGACAAGAATGGGACAACATTCCTATTCCTAAACTTGAGCAACTTGTCTCCTCAGTCCCCAGACGTTTGCAGACTGTTATAAAAAGAAGAGGGGATGCCACACAGTGGTAAACATGGCCTTGTCCCAACTTTTTTGAAATGTGTTGATGCCATGAAATTTAAAATCAACTTATTTTTCCCTTAAAATGATACATTTTCTCAGTTTAAACATTTGATATGTCATCTATGTTGTATTCTGAATTAAATATTGAAATTTGAAACTTCCACATCACTGCATTCTGTTTTTATTCACAGTTTGTACAGTGTCCCAACTTTTTTGGAATCGGGTTTGTATGATATAATTAAATTTGGTTAGTGATATGCCATTTAACGCATTTAGCTAATTTAACATTATAATTGTTTAATGATTGTGACTATTGTAACCATACACACACAAATCTGTTCATTTTAATGTCACTGCAACATCAATGTGTTATAGTTCATATATTGTTATATAGTTTACATTAAAAAAGGTCTTTCTGGGGCGCAAGATTCTTCATCATTTACTCATAAATGAACTTTGATACCTGTTTTGTTACCAGTTCTCTGAAGACTGACTGTAAAGGTAAAGATTTGTACATCTTTAGAGTTGCACATGCATAAAATATTTTTGATCCTGACAATATGATACTGTAAGATTCAGTGTCTAGTCAAACTTAGAAAAAAATGCATGTACACTTTACGTACCAATAAGAATGAGAACAAAGTGATTCATTTGTACAGAAATCACATCATTGCAAGGCACAAGCACATATACATACAGTAAGCACATCAATACTCAAATGTGTCCGCCACACATATTGAAAGTGATTGAGTACTCATATGCACATCACAACAAAGGAGTGTCTCTGAATTGATTAAGGGCTCACCAGCATGAAGTAAGAGATTAATTTGGTTTTGAAATGAAAATCACGGTTACCATAATTATGGGAGAGTGAGTAATGGAGTGTGTTGTGATTGAGAATTGCTCCACAACTGCAGAGTACCTGCCAGGTCTCTGAATACTGTCAAATCAACTAAAAAACACAACACACATTATTGCTGCAATTATGAAGTACAATCACTGTTATACATCAAATTATTCATGAATCCCTAAATGAGAGGACGTGTCCATCATGTTCTTGTTGGGTCTTTCCTTACAGACACTTGGTCTCTGAAGTAATTTGTCAACGTTAGTGTGAAAAAACGAAATATGTGGGAAGATATTTTCTGCGTTTTACACTGAAGTATTCCAGGTTTAATACAAGTTAAGCTCAGTCGACAGCATTTGTGTAACAATGTTGATTACCACAAAAGGTCACAAGGTTAAAAGGTTGATTACCACAAAGGTTACGTTGAGACTACAGTGGAAGTGAATAAGGACAGTTTTGGAGGAGACTTGTGTATTATTTGTGACACATGCTGGCAAAAGGAGTCGGAATGAGCACAGGATAATTTCGAGCTACAGGCAAAACAAGTGAAAAATGTCGATTTTGAAGTTTTCATAAAAATGAGTTCATTAAGGCCTCGCCTAGCGATCCTAATGCTCCAAATAGCAATTAAACACATTAGAGTACTTCAAAATATCTGTCTTGACGAGTATTCATGGAAACATTATCTGTTATGTCTTATGTGAACGTTTGGTTAACTGTTGTGGAAAAACATCTGATGTGTAACATTTGGTGTTATTACCAGGGATTTTAAGGTATGGTTGCTAGGTGATTTTGTTTTGGAACCTTTAGAAAACTTTAACTCGATTTTTCTCAAAATTGACTTTGCTGACTCTATTGACTTCAAACAGGTGTAGCTCGTTCATTTTTTGTCCAATTCAAACAAACCATACATCATTTTGAAGGGTTTTTAATAGAGAATGATATTAGAGAGAAATTGCTCATTGCATTTTGCAGCACGGGTCACATTTTATGTGTAAAATTGTTTAAATCATTTTTATGGCGTTATGTTGTCTTGGCAATCAAGTTATAAAATGAGATACAACTTTACACAGAAAAGGTTAGTAAGAGAATTCTTCCACATTAAAACCATGTTAACATGCATATTGTTTATGTGTTCTGGCTATACTATTAAAAGTGCATCAATATAAAACCAAATTTTTGCTTGTTTGTTTGTTTCATAAATTAATCTAATATTGTAATATTCCTTTAATCAATATCCCATAGAATAAATATAGCTCCCCCGACCACAGATTCATAGCAGACAAACTATAAAACAAGCTTAACATTTTTAAACACTCATTTACTCCAAACTACAAAGGGGGGCAATAAAACAAACAGACAAATGTTTACTTTCATGTGCCGTCACGTATTTGCGAGCTTGCAGCAGGAATCTCTTGAGTGAGAACGAGAAGTTTAAAGCTTACAGGCTATCGTACGTTGTCCTCTTGCAGCATCTGCTGGGATTTCTAACGGTCCGATTCTCTCAAGTCTGCATTCGATGGCTGTGTACCATTTCAAAGGCTGCATCCTTCGTAGGACTCTGACTTCAAAGGCCTTTGAAGGCTGCAATGGTCGGACTGAGCGTTGTTAAATGGGATGGTCTGGCCTACGGAGGATTGTTCTTGTCACCTAGCAACTGTTTTAGCTGCTGAAAACAAAACAGGGTTCACAAACTGTGTAAATATGTTTACCATGGTCCATTTAGGTGAAGTGAATAACACTGATTATCTCTTCATCATGGCACTTGTTAGTGGGTGGCATATAATAGGCAGCAAGTGAAGTCAGTCAGAGAAGTCAGAGCATCTCCAAAAGGTGTTCCCGGTCTGCAGTGGTCAGTATCTATCAAAAGTGGTCCAAGGAAGGAACAGTGGTGAACCAGCAACAGGGTCATGGGCGGCCAAGGCTCATTGATGCACATGGGGAGCGAAGGCTGGCCCGTGTGGTCCGATCAAACAGAGGAGCTACTTTTGGCAGCAAAAGGGGGAACAACACAATATTAGGAAGGTGGTCATAATGTTATGCCTGATCAGTGTATATAATCACATCTTAGTAAGATGTGTCAACATTTGAACCGCTTTTTTTTTATTTTTACATTTGTATCATTAGATATTTGAGTAAGTTGAACCCCAATACTTACGTTTAAAAAAATCCTGTCGTCATTGGCACGTAATGAATTCTGGGGTAGACAAAGCCGCGAATGATCCATCTGTTGCATCCTTCATTTCACGGTAAACAAAGGATGCATTTGGAGGAGCCTTCGAATTGGGACAGCCTTTGTCGCGCCGTAGTGACGCAATTGGCCTTGTTCGATGGATGCAGCCTCTGAATTGGAACATAGCAGATGCATCCTCGATAGCAAGAACACATCTGGGTACTTTCATGCATCCTCTGTACTTGCGTTCTTGAGTATTGGTATTGAACTTCGATGGCTGATGATGACGTAGTAGAGAACACAATGGCACAAGATCGCTTAAGAACGCATATTGAGAAACGGCCAATGTGACCTTATTGCAAGTCAGAGGCAATGAATAACAAACATTTGACAGAGCACACAGAACCACCATTGTAAAACAAGCTTGATGAAAAGGAAAGAATCAGATTTATAATTCGATTAGAGAGACAATTTAAAAAAAAACATTTATCTTGACATATTCCCAGAAAACGGACATTAAAATAACTGGAATAGAAATTAAATCATTTCAACCCAATATAGATTTCAGTCATTTGAGGTGAAATGGGGAGCGCAATATGATTAGATAAGTTAGTTTGTGTCCGTTTATGTGTGTGTGCATGATAACGCACACACACAGTAGCATATGTGTGTTATGCATGGAGAGTTCAGGTGCTGAGAAGAGAAGAGGAGGTCACATTGTCCCAGTCTAACAGCCATCAGCCTAATGTGCTATGAGACATCATTAAAAACCCATCCTAGAGGCTGTCAATCATACCACTAACGTGAGAACGAGGAAGAGAGAAACCGAGTGAGAGGCTTAGGGAAGGAGAGAAGCTTAGGGAATAGAAAAGAGAAAAGGAAAACAGGTTGTGAATGTTAGTCTCCTCCCCTTCACTTCCTGAGAAATGATAGTGTGATGGCTTATGGCTTGAGTGGGCTGATCATCAGTCCATGTGAGAGACTTAAGCCGCCATTATAGAAACCGACTGTCTTAGTTCTGATCTCTTCATATTCACAGAAACACACAATAGATGCTTCTGTTCAGACTCTTACAAAAAAGTACTGTAGCGAGACTTAAGCCGCCATTATAGAAACCGACTGTCTTAGTTCTGATCTCTTCATATTCACAGAAACGCACAATAGATGCTTCTGTTCAGACTCTTACAAAAAAGTACTGTAGCTGTAGCTTGGATAATCAGTTATGGTATCAGATAGGAATATCATGATATTTTATATATAACGTAGTATAGATTTATTTCTTTATTCATAAAGTATTTATGGTGCTCCAACAGAATCATATTAGCTAATAGATTACAACATAATTAGCATTTTCTGAAAAAAAGTGCTTGTTAAAGGGATAGTTCACCCAAAAATGAAAATTACCCCATGATTTACTCACCCTCAAGCCATTCTAGGTGTATATGACTTTCTTCTTTCAGACGAATACAATCAGAGTTATATTAAAATATGTCCTTTTCATTTTTGGATGACCTATCCCTTTAAGGTGCGGTCACAATAGCGGAATTTTGGTAGAATTGTCTATATTGTCTATATACAGTTGCAAGAAAAAGTATGTGAACCGCTTGCAGTATCTGTGAAAATGTGAATTATTTTAACAAAATTAAAGAGATCATACAAAATGCGTTATTTTTTATGTAGTGCTGTCCTGAATAAGATATTTTACATAAAAAATGTTTTACATATAGTCCACAAGACAAAAAAATAGCTGAATTTATTAAAATGACCCGTTCAAAAGTTTATGAACCATTGACTCTCAATACTGTGTGTCGTTCCCTGGATGATCCACGGCTGTTTTTTTGTTTTCTGATGGTTGTTCATGAGTCCCTTGTTTGTCCTGAACAGTTAAACTGCCCAACGTTCTTCAGAAAAATCCTCCAGGTCCTGCAAATTCTCCAGTTTTCCAGCATATTTTGCATATTTGAACCCTCTCCAGCAGACTGTATGATTTTGAGATCCATCTTTTTGACAATTGAGGGACTCAAACACAACTATTAAAAAAGGTTCAAACATTCACTGGTGCTCCAAAAGGAAACATGATGCATTAAGAGTGGGGGGTGAAAACTTTTGAACAGGATGAAGATGTCCAAATTTTTCTTATCTTGTATAAATATCAGTTTTATTCATTTAGTACTGCCCTTCAGAAGCAACAGAATATACGTACATGTTTCCCGGAAGACAAATTAAGTGCAATTTACCTTGATCTTCAAATTCAATAAGTTTTCACCTCTCGGCTCTTAATGCATCAGTGAATGTTTGAACCTTTTTTCATAGTTGTGTTTGAGTCCCTCAATCGTCCTCAGTGTGAAAAGATGGATCTCAAAATCATACAGTCACTGCTGGAGAGGGTTCAAATATGCAAAAGATGCTGGAAAACTGAAGAATGTACAGGACCTGGAAGATTTTTCTGAAGAACGTTGGCCGTTTTGTATGATCTCTCTTATTTAGTTAAAATTATTCAATTTTCACAGATTCTGAAAGCGGTTTACATACTTTTTCTTGCAACTGTGTAAAAATAAACACTTTTTTTGTCAATTTAAATATAATTAAACAGTATGTAGGGCTTCCAGCACCAATTTTACTTATGTGTTATGCATTGTGAATGTCAATAGGTCATGTTTTGTTTGTTTGTTTGGTTGTTTGTAGACTGTTTTTTGTGTTTCCCTCCATTGCACATTCTAAAGGTGGGCCTTAATACAAGTTTTGCTCTCTGTCGTTAAAGTTTATCTGCAACGTAATAAGATTTATTGAGTGTGTTATAAGTGTGTATGTGTGTGAGTGTGTGTCTGTTATGAGCTGATATTGGTCTCATTTCAGCATGGCTGCTAGGAGGTGTCCACACTGTCACCTGTGAATCCCATTAACTTCTTATCATCCAGTGATTAATGTTTGCTTTCAGGCAATACAGGTATTTTGATATCCGCGTTATCCGCTAAATCGCACAATATGTTGACATCATCTTTGACATTCTAATAAACAAAGCAATTGCATCTCTGTCAATCTATGTATTGCTTATGATGGGATCCAAAATGGTGATCGGGTCTGCTCTCCTACTCAAACGGCACATCATAAAGAACTTTAGGAGTATTTTGTGCAGTGCATATTCATGGTTGTTTTTGTGTGTGCAAGAATGAGGCCGAGAGAAGGATGGAGAGAGAAAGAGACCCTCAGCCATGGACTCTGGCATTTTAAAGGTCAACAATGACATCATTGATTAGTATCGTCCAGGGAACGAGATGCTCCAAGGCAAAGACGAGAAAATCTATGACGAATACTTGCACAATGAAAGCCAAAGAATTTACATCATGTACTGATCACTCACTTCTAAACCTATTACTGTCAATGTAGATGGATGTGCAAACACTCATGTTTTTTGGGATTAGCTACTGTTATGTTTTAACTGGCGAGGCGGAGAAGAGGACTATAATTAGAATGACAATTCCATGAATCACATAGAAATGCTTAGACGCTGGAATTCATTAAATAGGCGATGCAAATTAGCAGGCCAAACTAACTGACAGACTTAACGCTTAAAACACGTGCACCCGGTTTCACAGACAAGGCTTAAGCCTAGTCCCAGACTAAAATGTATGTTTGAGCTGTTTTAACTGAAAGCAACTTGCACTGACATAAATTAAGTCAGTGCCATTGTTTTGTCTCAAGATGCACACCAGTAATGTTTTTTTTTTTTTTCTAAGGAATGTTTATGAATGTTACTTAAAGGGGTCATGAACTGAGAAATCAAATTTTCCTTGAGCTTTTGACATATAAGATCATCATACTATAAGAATATCCTTTAAGTTTCAGAACTGAAAACTTCCTTGTTAGTCCAATAAAAGCTTTTATTGACACCAGGCCCAGCAAACGACAGGTTTTTCAAAGTGGGAATCTATGACAACAACAACAACATTTATTTATAAAGCACATTTAAACACAATATGGATTGATCCACAGATCTACACAAAAATAATTACAGGTTTTCAAACGCTAAAGAATAAAAATATGATTTAAGAGTAGATTTAAAAATGTCCAGTGAAGGAGCAGACCTCACATGATAGGGGAGACCATTCCAAAGCTTGGGCCCAGCCACTGAAAAGGCCCGATCACCCTTTGATTTCTAGCTACACCGAGGCACAGTTAAGAGCAAGTGAGTAGAAGATCTAAGTGCCCTAGCAGGACAGTATGGCACAAGAAGATCACTTATATAACTTGGTGCACGGCCAGACAACGCCTTATATACAAACATAAGGATTTTAAAATTAACTCTAAATTTAATGGGAAGCCAGTGAAGAGATGCTAAAATAGGGGAGATGTGGTCCCTCTTTTTAGACCCAGTCAGCAGTCTAGCAGCCGCATTTTGAACAACTTGCAAACGTAATAATGAAGACTGAGGGAGACCAAAATAAAGAGAGTTGCAATAATCTAATCGTGATGTTACAAGAGCATGAATCACAACTTCTAAATCTTTGCTTGAAAGGAGATGCTTCAATTTTGCAATAGATCTTAAATGGAAAAAGCTTCCTCTAATAACAGCACTAATTTGTTTATCAAAAAATAGAAGATCACTCCAAGATTTTTGATTTGTTTGTGTACATTTGTTGAGAGAGGACCTAACTGGGCTTCCAGAGCAGGGGAAGAATTTGCAGGACAACCTAAAATTAAAACCTCTGTTTTATCTTCATTTAGCTGCAAAAAATTATTTGTCATCCACCTCTTGATGTCATTTACACATTTCAATAACACATCAGATGAACCAGTGGTGTCCAGCCTTACTGGTAGGTAAAACTGGGAATCGTCTGCATAACAGTGATATGAAATGTTGTATTTCTGAAAAATGAGGGCCAAGGGAAGCATATAAAGGGAAAACAATAAAGGTCCCAAAATGGATCCCTGGGGCACACCACACAAAACAGGTGCAGATGATGAGGAAAAGTTTCCTAAATTTACAGAAAAAGTCCTATTCCCGAGGTACGAAGCAAACCATTGTAATACAGTGCCTTTGATACCTACCATACATTCTAGTCTTTCAAGAAGAATGTTATGGTCAATGGTATCAAATGCTGCACTCAGGTCCAACAAAACCAGCACTACTCAAGAGCCTGAATCCAGAGCAAGCAAGATATCATTTGTAACCCTCAACAGAGCTGACTCAGTGCTATGTAATGATCTAAACCCAGATTGGAACATGTCCAAAATATTAAAAGAATCCAAAAAATTCTGAAGCTGTGAAAACACTACTTTCTCCAAGAGCTTAGAGATGAAAGGCAGTTTAGAGATTGGCCGATAGTTACTGCATATTTCCGGATCAAGTTGAGGTTTTTTCAACAGAGGTTGCACATTTGCATGTTTAAAACTAGCTGGAACAACACCTTTGGCTAGAGAGCTGTTAACTATAGCTGTTACCATAGGACTAATGGTAGAAAAAACATCCTTAAACAGACGAGCTGGGATAATATCTAACTTAGAACCAGAACACTTCATAGTAGATGTTATATCTGCTAACTGAATTGAAGAAACATGTTGAAAGTTAGACAGACAACTCATAGGGCAAGGCAGTTGCAATTGACAAGGTTCAGTCTACAACAATGGAGCATCTAATATCATTAATTTTTTGAGTGAAATGTTTTAAAAAATCTTCACAAAGCTCTGCAGAGGCTTCAGATAAAATATTCACAGTCGGGTTTAGAAGGGAATCAATCGTGTCAAACAGTACTTTCGGTCTCTTCGCGTTGTCAGTAATTAATTGAGAAAAGAAATTAGACTTTGCCTTCTTTACTGCCGTTTGATAGTTGAACAGACTCGATTTTAAAATATCAAATGAAACCTGGAGCCTATCTTTTTTCCACTTTCGCTCCGCTTTTCGACACTCATGTCTGAGAGCGCGGGTGGCATTATTGAACCATGGCTGGCCGGCAACCTTCATTCTTTTACGCTTAAGCAGAGCAACAGCGTCCAGAGCAACAGAGGATACTTTATAAAATTCCTCAACCAAGCATTCATTTCGTTAAGAAAATTATTATTAAAATGTTAAAAGTAATATTCAGAAAACAAATTTGCAGTGTTAGAATGAATAGATCGCGAGAGACATGAAGGCTAGGAACAAAAATTGGGTAATGGTCAGACATACATGCATCAATAACGTCCAGATTTGAGATCAAAAAACCTCGAGACAGCACAAGATCGAGTGTGTGACCCAGATTGTGAGTTGGACCACATACAGATTGTACGAGGTTTAAAGACTAGTGACCAGTGGTTTCGAAGGGCAGCAGAGGTGAATGTTAAAATCCCCAAGAATCAATAGTCTATCAGCTCGAGTCACCAGATCAGAGAGAAAATCAGAAAATTGATTAATAAAATCCTTATTGCATTTAGGGGGTCTGTAAATCAGAGCGCATAGCGCAGGACCCTTTAAATCAACCTTCAATACCTGGACCTCAAAACTGGAAAAGGTGTCCATAGGCACAGTCTTGCATTTAAAACAGTTTTTATAAATTGTTGCAACTCCACCACCATGTCCAGAGGCCCGTGGGGAACTGAAAAAAGCACAGTCAAGGGGAGCAATCTCAGCAAGAGGCATTAAGTCACCCTGTTTTAACCAGGTCTCAGTGACGAATAAAAAGTCTAAGGAGTGAGATATAAAGAAGTCATTTAAAATAAAAGATTTATTCGTTATTGACCTTGCATTCACTAAGGCCATCTTAACTGTAGCAGGGCAGGCGGACTGCCGAGCGCTGAGAGGTGCGTGTTTGAGCAAACAAATGTTTCCAAGATTGACACTCCTACTCTTACCATTTGACCCAACGGTAGAGCGGCAATGTGGTTACCAAATGACCGGGATGTGATCATTATCCTGAGACACAGTCAAAGTCCTCACAAACGGGTCACGACGAGATCCACGGTGGTTGTACCTGTTACGGCGCGCAATTCCCAATGCGGTGCAGCGGTTGTATATTCCACCGGAGAGACGGCAGAACGATTTTAGTCTCTGTAAATCCGCCGAAGAGTATTTAAGCACCATATTTGGAGAATTGTTCACACTGGGATGAGGAAACAGACCCCACTTCGAAGAACAAAGTGTAGCACTCCAACACACCAGTGCGCAGATAATATAACACTACATTTCAATCTGGATTCACTCCTCCACGTTCAAGTTCACCAAGCGATGCTCAATAGATCCAAGCATTCAGATCCGACTCAGTCCACCATAGCAAGCGATGAAAGAAATCTGGCAATAATCAGTGAGATCTCCTCGATCAACGGTCATAAAATATTCTCAAATGGGTAAAAACAAAATTAAGAGAAATAAAACCGGAGAGCAGCGGCAGCCAAACGCTCCAGCGTTCGCTCGAATCGGAACCAGAAAGCACCGCAAGCACCGCCTCTGCAGAAGAAGATCAACGCCTACTTCATCACTGCCTGTTTAGCCCCGCCCACCGATTCGCGCATGACATGCAATAGGTAGCGTAAGTAACATAGGCCTACGTGGTGTTAAACCAGATCGAGCTACCAAGCAATAAACATGCCGTTGAGGATTACAAAATATTGTGCAGTGCCTGGGCTCGACAGTAATGCAACATGTAAGTAACTGTGTTAATTCTAATGCCTGATCTGAAATGTAATGATTCATGTACAGTCAGATGTTCTTTGTCTGTGTGTCAGTAAATCAAACCAGTGACTAAATGTCAACTTGCGTTGTTTCTCTTAGTAGGAATAATAATCTGTTATTTAACGGTGATAAAGAAAGTGATCAAAGAAAGCTCCCTTTGCAATCGCTGGAGCAGCGCACGCTGCAGATGTCAATCAAAAAGCGAGAGTTTATCAGTGACGCATTTATCAATGACTCCCGTTTTATTCAACGAATCTCTTAACTATATCACATTTGCACTGTTAGTGAAGATGAAAGCATTTGTTAGTGTACAGAAACTGAGTTGCAATGACGAGATCACTGCTTTCATGCGCTCAACATGTCTGTGATCGACTACAATGTTCATCTCTGCAACCTTTCATGCCACGATCTTAATATAATGCCATAGATCTAAATGTAATGCAACACTTTTCACGATTAGTTAACCATGAGAGCTGTAATAGTAAAAACGCGCTAAAAGAGAGAGTAATACTTAGCTATTTCAAATGGAAAGACGTTAGCCAATCACAGCAGTGGGCGTTTACACTGAACTCTCACAGCAGACACGCCCCTTCAAACAGAGCGTTCAAGCAAGAGGGCTAAAATCAGTGTAGGAAAAACGCCTTTTATTTATAAATTATGACAATTTTTGATGTAAAAAGCATTCTAACATTATAAGTGCACCCCAGGAAACATCATAAAACAATAAAACAAAGCAGTTCATGACCCCTTTAAATGTCCTAATTGAACTAAGGCCTAATCCTGGCTTAAGCTAAGCCCTGTCTGTGAAACCAGGCCCTGATGTTGTATCAAAGCTGCTACATGTTAGGTACTAAACTTTACCTACCTCCCTTTAACAGGCATGGAATATTGAATGGAGTATGAGGAATAAACCCTTGCAAAAATGCAATGGTGTTACACTGGTCTACAGCCAAAATGCTTCTGAAATAAATGTAGTGAAACTTCACTAATTCTGGGTCACTGAGAATGAAAACGATGCTTAAAATTTCTGATTGGCTCTAGTTTTCAAGATACGCTATTGGTTCATTATATACAACCCTTGGGAATGGCAGAGGTTAGGTGAGTAATAAAGAGAAGGGATCTCCATTTAAACCAGAAATTACTAAAATTCCTCTTTGACTGGATTTATGAATAAATCTGTGACTTTGGACAGTACTTGCTTTTTAGGCAAAACAATGAATGATGCAAACAGAAGCTGGTATTGCATCATACATGATATGAATTGAATGTTATTCCTATAAGATATGGATAATGCAATCATAATAATGCTTACATCACTCTGCTGAACAAATTGCCCTATATCAGCTCTAGAAATCATACAGCAGGGGTGCAAAACTCAGTTCCTGGAGGGCCACAGCCCTGCAGAGTTTAGTTCCAACCCTTCTCCAACACACATACATGTAGTTTTCAAATAAGCCTGAAGGACTTGATGAGCTGGATCAAGTGTGTTTAATTAGTGTTAAAGCTAAACTCTGCAGGGCTGTGGCCCTCTAGGAACTGAATTTTGCACCCCTGTCATACAGGGCTTACTTATTTGTCAGTGTTTGATTTTGCAAAGGGAAACATTTCTGATACAAAGTGAGAAAAGATGCCTCATACTTGTGTGAGCAGTGCAGATAACTTCAAATGGAGCAAATGGAGCCCATCAACGCTTGCATGACCATTTTAACCACTTGCATGACCAAATATTACATCCATGACATTTAATATTTTGTCTTTCTTCTTTGTTTATGTATTTCTTTCACCAAAAAAAAAAAGATCAAAATCAAAAAAATTAACCTGGGACCTCTGGTTGAGTTGACACGGAATGACCCTGCTGCATATGGGGCTATGTAGCCGCAGACCAATCAGAGTGCCTATGTGACCCCTGTCCACCGTCAAAACCACCTACAATGGGCAAGTGAGTGTCAGAACTGGACCTTAGAGCAGTGGAAGAAGGTTGCCTGGTCCAAAGTGTTTTCTTTTACATCACGTGAACAGCCTTGTACATTGCACCAGGATACACTGTGGGATGACAACAAGCCAGTGGAGGGAGTGTGATAGGGCTAGGCAATGTTCTGCTGGGAAACCCTGGGTCCGGCCATTCATGTGGACGTGAATTTGACATGTGCCACCTACCTAAACATTGTTGCAGACCAGGTGCACCCCTTCATGACAATGGTGTAGCCTGGTGGAAGTGGTCTCTTTCAGCATGATAATGCACCCTGCCACACTGCACACATTGTTCAGGAATGGTTTGAGGAACATGATGAAGAGTTCAAGGTGTTGCCCTAGCCTCTAAATTGGGCATTTGTGGGATGTGCTGGACCAACAAGTTCAATCCACAGGACTTGAAGGATCTGGTTAGGGCTGCAACTAACGATTATTTTGATAATCGATTAGTTGGCCGATTATTTTTCGATTAGTTGATTAATCGGATAAAAAAGCCAATTTTTTATTTTATTGACAAAACACACTATTCCACATCCTGCCCAATGCTGTCCTTCAAACAAACATGTCAGCTGAGTGCTATGAAAACACACATAGTGAATATATCTACCCTTACAAAAATTAACCATGGTTTTACATCGAATAAAACAAACAAAAATAATACTAATAAATAAATAACAGGGTTATTGTAGTTATTCAATTGTAACCACAAATTAAGTTAGTATTAGTTTATTATTAAATTAGTTTTGCTTCAAATCCATAGTTTAACTATTTGTGTGGTTATACAAATGGTAATCAGTACGGCAAAAACATGGTTTTATTATAATAAAAACATTGTTTTACTATCTACAAACCCGATTCCAAAAAAGTTGGGACAGTAATTTACAAATCTCATAAACTTATATTTTATTCACAATAGAATATAGATAACATATCAAATGTTGAAAGTGAGACATTTTGAAATGTCATGCCAAATATTGGCTCATTTTGGATTTCATGAGAGCTACACATTCCAAAAAAGTTGGGACAGGTAGCAATAAGAGGCCGGAAAAGTTAAATGTACATATAAGGAACAGCTGGAGGACCAATTTGCAACTTATTAGGTCAATTGGCAACATGATTGGGTATAAAAAGAGCCTCTCAGAGTGTCAATTTCTCTCAGAAGTCAAGATGGGCAGAGGATCACCAATTCCCCCAATGCTGCGGCGAAAAATAGTGGAGCAATATCAGGAAGGAGTTTCTCAGAGAAAAATTGCAAAGAGTTTGAAGTTATCATCTACAGTACGTAATATCATCCAAAGATTCAGAGAATCTGGAACAATCTCTGTGCGTAAGGGTCAAGTCCAGAAAACCATACTGGATGCCTGTGATCTTCGGGCCCTTAGACGGCACTGCATCACATACAGGAATGCTACTGTAATGGAAATCACAACATGGGCTCAGGAATACTTCCAGAAAACATTGTCGGTGAACACAATCCACCGTGCCATTCGCCGTTGCCGGATAAAACTCTATAGGTCAACAAAGAAGCCATATTTAAACATGATCCAGAAGCGCAGGCGTTTTCTGTGGGCCAAGGCTCATTTAAAATGGACTGTGGCAAAGTGGAAAACTGTTCTGTGGTCAGACGAATCAAAATTTGAAGTTCTTTTTGGAAAACTGGGACGCCATGTCATCCGGACTAAAGAGGACAAGGACAACCCAAGTTGTTATCAGCGCTCAGTTCAGAAGCCTGCATCTCTGATGGTATGGGGTTGCATGAGTGCGTGTGGCATGGGCAGCTTACACATCTGGAAAGGCACCATCAATGCTGAAAGGTATATCCAAGTTCTAGAACAACATATGCTCCCATCCAGACGTTGTCTCTTTCACGGAAGACCTTGCATTTTCCAACATGACAATGCCAGACCACATACTGCATCAATTACAACATCATGGCTGCGTAGAAGGATCCGGGTACTGAAATGGCCAGCCTGCAGTCCAGATCTTTCGCCCATAGAAAACATTTGGCGCATCATAAAGAGGAAGATGCGACAAAGAAGACCTAAGACAGTTGAGCAACTAGAAGCCTGTATTAGACAAGAATGGGACAACATTCCTATTCCTAAACTTGAGCAACTTGTCTCCTCAGTCCCCAGACGTTTGCAGACTGTTATAAAAAGAAGAGGGGATGCCACACAGTGGTAAACATGGCCTTGTCCCAACTTTTTTGAGATGTGTTGATGCCATGAAATTTAAAGTCAACTTATTTTTCCCTTAAAATGATACATTTTCTCAGTTTAAACATTTGATATGTCATCTATGATGTATTCTGAATAAAATATTGAAATCTGAAACTTCCACATCATTGCATTCTGTTTTTATTCACAATTTGTACAGTGTCCCAACTTTTTTGGAATCGGGTTTGTAATAGAACCATGGTTAATTTTCGTAAGGGTATGTTTGTACTATACATTATGTGCAAAAAAAAAGTTACTAAGCAAAAGGAGTTTAAATGATATCATTAAAATGATATTAAAGAAAAACAAAAACACAAACTCAGTGTTAGCACTGACAGTACCTGTTACTGTCATTTCTTTATCCTGTAGAAACGTCTTACATTTTTATTCAATGACACGCTGTTATCCTTTACAGTTACTACTCTCATAAAATACTTGAATTACATGTTGACTTTTAAAACTAAATTTAGGGTCCAACAGCAGATATTCCAGCTAAATGTTTTTGCGCTGAATATTAATTGTCTCCCTCTCGACTGCGTTCTGTCTGTTTGACGTGCATGCGCGCGCCCCCACGCCAGCGCTCGTTAAGTGAAGTTTAACACAGACTGTCAGGACGCGCTTTCATGCAAAATGGAAATACTCGCGTGAATTAGTAGCATTTACAGATGAGAATGCATTCGCTTGAAGCTTAAAATAAACAATTCTCATGTTTTGGGCGCTTGGATCATGTAGGCTACCTTTCCTGCATCAGCTCACTCTGTTTCCACTCCACTATTTCTAGATGCACATTTTGTCCATAAAAATGCCTTATTCTGTGCTGTAATTTGGCGCGACTGGTGGAAGCTTATCGTGCACAGAGGGCAGACCCGACTAATCGATAATGAGAATCGTTATCGATTATTTTTATTTCGTTATCGTTATCAGTCAATTTTATCGACTAGTTGTTGCAGCCTTAGATCTGGTGCTAACATTTTGGTGCAAAATACCACAGGACACCTTCAGGGGTCTTATAGGGTGTATTCACACTTGTAGTTTGGTTCGCTTGGTTCGTTTGGTTTGGACCAACAAAAAAAAAAAATCAGATTAGCGTTCAGATTGGCATTTTTATCACTGAACCAAAAGATTCCGAGCCTAAAGACATAGTGATATGTTCATAACCTGATTGGTCGGCTTTTATGACGTATTGACTATTTTAGGACAGAACTTACCAAACATCCAAAACAATGCTGTGTGCTGGGATAAATGCGCACGTTGTATGTGTGTAGCCTGCATATGATGGTATTTTGACCAGCTGAGAACTTATGAAGAGCTTATAAAATGTGTAAAGGAGTCAAAATAACAGCAGGAATCCCTCCATCACACACACAACCAAAGATATGCTGCGAGGAGACACGGTTCTGATGCCTGTATCGAACTGTGATGGGCAAACTCGCGACTATGACAAGAAAAACCCGATATGCGTGAGCATTCTGTCCTTTTTAGGGTCTCATCTTCCTGTGTCTGTGTTGCGTTCATATATCATTCGAACCGCACCTGAGTCCGCTTGGAAGCAGACCGAGACCCATCTTTTCAACGGTCTCGGTCCGCTTGTTTGGTGTGCACCAGGGTTCGGCTGGCAGCGTTCACACATTCCACACTAACAAAGCAATCGCACCAGGGTTCGTTTCGGCAGCATGCAGAGGACCAACAGCATATTAGGTCATAATGTTTTCATCTGTGTTTGTACCATAGTACAGTGTGGTTTAGCACAGAGTGAGAATACATCATGGTTTATTCTTTTCAATGGAATTATGTAGCAGAGATGGAAAGATAAGAAACTTTACTTAGAATGTCAAAGTCAGCTTGCAGTGTTTCTGGTCGCCAGATCTTCAACTGTGTGGGAGTAGAGATTTTAACATAGCCTACTGGAAGGACGTTTTTGAACTGATTTGTTATTTAACTGGAGAAATTGTTCTTGTGTAAGGCAAATTACATTTATTGCATGTATACCCTGTAATTTGAGAGGTTAATGGAAGAAAACGCAAGCTATTCGATTTTTGTTATATAGACCAAACATGTAATTGCTTTAAAATAAAAAAGCAATTTTTTTGAAAGATATCCAAAGACCTTCCTCTACTTGGTGGGTTAAAGAAATGTCTTGCGGTCTTGCCTGGGAAAAGTTGGCATATACAGTGGGGAGAACAAGTATTTGATACACTGCCGATTTTGCAGGTTTGCCCACTTACAAAGCATGTAGAAGTCTGTAATTTTTATCATAGGTACTCTTCAACTGTGAGTAACGAAATCTAAAACAAAAATCCAGAAAATCCCAAGTAATTAATTTTAAGTAATTAATTTGCATTTTATTGCATGACATAAGTATTTGATACATCAGAAAAGCAGAACTTAATATTTGGTACAGAAACCTTTGTTTGCAATTACAGAGATCATACGTTTTCTGTAGTTCTTGACCAGGTTTGCACACACTGCAGCAGGGATTTTGGCCCACTCCTCCATACAGACCTTCTCCAGATCCTTCAGGTTTCGGGGCTGTCGCTGGGCAATACGGACTTTCAGCTCCCTCCAAAGATTTTCTATTGGGTTCAGGTCTGGAGACTGGCTAGGCCACTCCAGGACCTTGAGATGCTTCTTACGGAGCCACTCCTTAGTTGCCCTGGCTGTGTGTTTCGGGTCGTTGTCATGCTGGAAGACCCAGCCACGACCCATCTTCAATGCTCTTACTGAGGGAAGGAGGTTGTTGGCCAAGATCTCAAAATACATGGCCCCATCCATCGTCCCCTCAATACGGTGCAGTCGTCCTGTCCCCATTGCAGAAAAGCATCCCCAAAGAATGTTGTTTCCACCTCCATGCTTCACGGTTGGGATGGTGTTCTTGGGGTTGTACTCATCCTTCTTCTTCCTCCAAACACGGCGAGTGGAGTTTAGACCAAAAAGCTCTATTTTTGTCTCATCAGACCACATGACCTTCTCCCATTCCTCCTCTGGATCATCCAGATGGTCATTGGCAAACTTCAGACGGGCCTGGACATGCGCTGGCTTGAGCAGGGGGACCTTGCGTGTGCTGCAGGATTTTAATCCATGACAGCGTAGTGTGTTACTAATGGTTTTCTTTGAGACTGTGGTCCCAGCTCTCTTCAGGTCATTGACCAGGTCCTGCCGTGTAGTTCTGGGCTAATCCCTCACCTTCCTCATGATCATTGATGCCCCACGAGGTGAGATCTTGCATGGTGCCCCAGACCGAGGGAGATTGACCGTCATCTTGAACTTCTTCCATTTTCTAATAATTGCGACAACAGTTGTTGCCTTCTCACCAAGCTGCTTGCCTATTGTCCTGTAGCCCATCCCAGCCTTGTGCAGGTCTACAATTTTATCCCTGATGTCCTTACACAGCTCTCTGGTCTTGGACATTGTGGAGAGGTTGGAGTCTGTTTGATTGAGTGTGTGGACTTACAGAAAGAAGCATTACAAGTGTATAACTTTTAAACTGTCTGGGGCTGAGTGTGTGTTCACTGTACTTTTAGATTAATTGAATTTTCTAAGTAGAAACACAGACAAAGTGAGACTCTAACTGCTGGAGAAAAAAGGGAGAGCTTTTCCAAGCATGTCTCACTGCACCATACAGATATATACTGCATAGTTCAAATATGTCTTTCTCTCACACACTCTCTCTCTTTCTCTATCTCTCTCTCCGCAGGGTAAATTTAATTTTTGGAATGGAGGAGTGTGAGAATAGGCCATGCGAGTGGATAGGGTGATGTCGGGTGAAATGATGCAGAGCGGAAAGGCAGAATGGGATGGGAATTACAGCCGGACTTGGTAATGGGAAGCCTGGAAACAGACCAACTTAATAAAGCCACCGGCACTCTGGCCTGAGCTTGAGAGTGATTCAGGCAAACTGCCCAATCCAGTCATTAAGCTGATGATACAAATGAGAAGCGAAAAAGGAGTGTGCTTGTGCGTGTACGTGATTACGCATTTGTATGTGTGTGTGTGTGTGTGTGTGTGTGTTTTAGAGAGACACCACACAGCAGACTGATTGGTGCCTCTTCAGAGTGTGGAAGAATAGTCTTGATTCTGGCTCCTGTCCTTGTCTTTAGCTTGTGCATCTCATGATTAAAACCAATTACTCTCTTGAATCTGAGTTCCTCCCCACCAACATACAAGTGTAAATATCAAAAGAAACAAAAATCTCACTCACATCTTGAAAGTATTAGTACATTTTATTTATTTATTTTATTATTTAAAGCTGCAGTCCGCAAGTTTTGCCTCTGTGTCGCCATCTCTGTTTGAAACCTGCAATTGCAGTTATTTGCGGAGTTATCATCTGTACGTGTGTTGCGCATCGGCGCGGATCCTCTGCGCAGATGAATCTAATGTTTTGATGAGTATGTGCGGCTTGCTGTCAGTCACTGCCTGGTGTGGATACTGTACTTCAGAATCACAGATTCTACGTCTTGGAGTATAACCTAAATAAGGATTTTCACCGGAAAATGTCATCTGAACATTAAGTAACATGTCTGCCACTTTTGGGAACAAAACATTATAATAAATCGCGCTACCAACGGTGATTAAATCTAACAATCGCTTGTATAACATCAAATTGTTAATGTTAACAGCAGCAGCATTGTAGTAGCATACTACTACTAGCCGGACTCTTTCTTTATGTATACAGACGTGACGTAATGACGCAAAGACATGCTTGAATTTCCTGCAGAAATCCACCATACCACTCTAATTATAACACATGATTACAAGCTTACCGTTGTGAATGGGGCTAAGGTAATGAATACTGGCTTCTTGTGTACTTACTCAAAAATTGATTTTGGATCATTTTTAACCAAAAAAAGTTACGGACTGCAGCTTTAACTATTAGCTTTGTAGTTTTTTGTTTTACTATTGGTTCTGTTTGTTTTCTTTTGATCAATTAATCAGCATATCACAGCATGACTGCAAGTGTGAAATTGCTTTTACAGAACAATTCAATAAAAAAGTTTCATATTGAGCAGCTTGTACTTTGACAATTGTTTTTGGTCCATCAGCGAAAATAGTTTCAAACGAAGCCACAACACAGCTAACAATTGCACGTCTCCAAACAACACAAAGTGAGTAATGGCAGTACTGAATGTATTGGTGTTTTAGAAATTACTAAGTGAATTGATTAATAATGATAGTTATAAAGGTAATTATAAAATGGAAAGTTCCTTGATGCTGATTGGTCAATAGCCACATTTTATTTACGATAAAGCACAACTATGACCATTTGACCGAACAGAACAACCTTAGCAACATATACAATCAATCAACTGTCAAAACTGTTGTGTTATGTATTTTAGCAAAATTAAAGCCACAATATAAGATTTTTGGATTAAAATATCCAAAAACCACTAGAACAATGTTATGTATTTTGTTGACTTGTGTACTTACATTATCCCAAATGTTTCTAATAATGTTTAAATCCAGAGAAATAAGCAATTTTAACCTGGGCACGGACCGTGTTCATGCGTCGCAAATCAATGACATTATACCCACGTTACCCTTGATTTCCGGTTTTATTTTGTAGAAACCATGGAAACACCAAAGACGCTTTAATATATTATGTGTTTTATTAGGCCGGTGAGCAACTGTTTGGATGCATTCATCGACAGAAAACTAATCATTGTTATATAGCTCAACACAGTTAGTCTTATTGTTTAAATCTCGTTTTCTTGATTTACTGTGAGTACCATGTTTTACCATGCCTAATATCAATCTAACTTACTGCAGTGTGCAACAAGTGTCTCATAGCAGCTGCCGAGCGAACGCACAGAGTAGCATTATACATAACTTTCAACACTCAATGTATCTAATCTGATAAAACAGCGCTGTGTTACCCAACATACGCATGACCAGAAAAAGGAAACGGAAACGCTAGTCTGCGGCATAATAAAAGCTCTGCAAAATCAAGGCGTCATCAAGCTATGCCTTTGTTTTGAATAAGCGACCTTTAGCTGCAAAAAATTACATATTGTGGCTTTAACTGTTTATTATTAATTTAATGAAGTCGTGCCTAACAACGGCCTTCAGCCGTGACCGTATTCACAATACAGCACGGCCTCTCGACTCTTGTACTTTTTCTGTTCTTATAGAATTGGATTAAAATTTATATTTGTAGTTATCGTCCATGGTGTGAACAGCCCTTTAATTAGTTCTTTCCTTCCTGAAAGAAAAATTCCAACCACTTATACACAGACAAAGCATTAGGTAGACATAAAAGAGATTTACAGAGGAGATAGGACTGTTTTGTTTGATGAACGCAAACTGGCATCCTGCTGATGATTTTATGCACTGGGGATCTGTGCTCAATATGGTTATTTGACATTTAGGAGATCCAAAGCATTTTTAAAGCAAGGACAGTCCCCCCAGAGCGGCTTGGGGTTAAGTGGGCTCAACTGTGAAAGGGGATCAGCAATTCTTCATGTGACCTCTTCATGTGTAGGTTACAAGCTCACTTTAACAAAAGCCCTTTTTTGCCCCAAAAACATTGTATTGATTCCCTTCCCCATGGCTGTTTTGTTAACTGCATGCAATTGTATGTGGATGCATTCAGACACTGGTAAACAAAACATTCTCTTTTGATAGGCTATTTAGCACGCCATAATCGTGTGTGTATCTTTGTGTGTTGGTGTATGTTTGTTCCTATGAATGAATATGTGGCTCTGATCCCAAATAATTTCCTGTTGTGGGCCTGAGTCTGTCAGGCAGACTGATGGTAACTCATTTAAGTTTCTTTTACATGTTTAATTTTGTTTCCTTGCCTCAGCAGTTGTCAGCTGCCAGGCTATTTATTCCACATTTTGATAAGCTTTAACATACTACATCTACAGACTGCTCAAGGAACTTATACTATGCATGCAGTCAATTGGTACAGAATTATGTTGATTTGACAATACCAACACCCAGTTAGTATTCATTTGTTATTGCTTATTTATTATTTACTTGGCTGTACAAACCTACACCTGTCGCATGTACGTTCAGTTTAGTTCAGTTCTGTCCTGTCTGCATGAGTTCTCATTAGTCACCATGGTTATAATTAGTTAAGTCTTGTCAGCTGTTTCCGTTTAGTGTCCTCATTAACCTTTGTGTATTTATACTCCCTGTTCTGTTCAGTTTCTGGTCAGTTATTGTTTGTGTGAACAGTGTCTTCCTTGTCTGTGTTTGCTATTGGATTAAAGACTGTTGATATCACCATCTCCTTTGTTGTGCGCTTTCTAAGCCACCCTTGAACTGTTACAACACCTTGGCTGAGCTTATTTGTTCCCAGTTGGTTTTTACAACCATCCCCAATAGGAAAACACATAATTTTGAGTGGTATGGTGCTCTCAGACAAAAAAATGTAGGTTCTAAGAATGGAAAGGAACGGTTCCAGTTATATTCCTCTTAAGCTTGGGCAGCCAAGCCATGATTTCTGTGAGCCGTCATCTGACAAGGTCAGTATCCAGTCTTGTGATTCAACCTTGCATTATTGCGTCCAGAGAACAGACAGATGTTAACCTATAAGCGATGGCGATAAACAAATGTCTTTGTCAATGCTCACACAAGAAATTGCTCAGCAATCGATTTGTTGAAAGTTAATCTTTGTATCCCGTTGCTGCTTCTTTTGTCTACCTGTTCTTTTTGAAAGCAGTTTTTTTTTTTTTATTAGCCATGTTCTATAAATTGCAAATATGGACCTATTTTGCACTTTCCTTGAAGCTACAATCTTGTTCTGTGAAAGAAAATACTAAACCAATGCAGCATTGAATAAGATTTAAATTACGTACTGTGTCTGTGAATTAAACCTTGAAGTGAAATCAACTGCCGGTCTTGTCCAGTATAGAATGGTGCCTAAGTCATCTTAGGTAGCTGTTTCTCATAACTCATCTTATTTCACTCCATCTTTTCAAGTATGCAAACCTGGTCTCCTCTAGACATCCAGGTGATGGCTAGATCTTACATCCAAAGGCACCTCTGCACATTCATTCGGCCACTGAAAATGTATCGTATACTGCGTCAAGCTATGCAGAGAGAAATGGGCTCATTGGAAAACATGCCTCAACCTACCTTTTTACAAAACTCCAAAAATGTATCTATATGTACAATTCACTGCAGTTCCCAGCCAAAATTATCACTAGAGGAAATCAAACGGCAACAACTTTTATTCCTTTTCACACAGATTATGATTACAGGAGCAGATTATCGATTAATAAAAACTTATTTGTGTAATTTCTTATGTTGTCACTTCAAAACACATTTACCACAGTGCATGATTTGTAAACTAATACATTTTGATGTTTTCACCACATAGCTCCATAATTATGGCTTTTTTGACATAGTAAACTTGCTTGGTAGCTCACCTGGTACAGCATTCCATATGCGATGTGAAGCACTCAAGTCATGGTAAAAGAGAGCAAAGACTTGTAGCAGCAAGAAAAAATGACATGGTTGCTTCAGCAGTTGCATTTATCTTTCTGTCCTCTACTGGTTAGGTTTAGATTATAGATAGAGTGTAAACCTTTTAGCATCACTCATCGGACATTTAGTTTACGAACTCCCACGGTACACACAACAACCAAGAAATAAAACATTGGCAAATCTGTTTTGGACGAATCTGAAAGCACTTTTAGCGCCACTCAATGGACATTTCACTTTGAAAGTGTCTTAAAACATACAAGAAGCATTGTATTATCGCTTAACAGAAGTGTGTGTTTCCACGCTACAGCAGAGATTGGCAGATGGGTCCAGACTTCTGCTTTGTTTTCAGTCTATATGTTTAATTTTCAAGGTGGAAAGAACTTAAATGTTTAGACCAGGAGATAACTTCACATTTCAGTGTACACGACCAACTATTTATGGGATTTTGAGTCATTCTTTATCTCTCTTTTCTTTTCATAATAAATGGCTTGAGGTTAAAAAAAAAAAGTTCATTCAGTGCTTGAGATTTACAAAGCTATTAATCTAGAGGATCTCTGGCATTTTGTTCTGTGAGTGTCTGTGTATTGCATTTCTGCTTTATAACATACTGGTAGAAATGCCCAGTTGTGCACATGGTGTCTGTAGGCCTGAAAAAGGTTCAGAAGACTTTACAAACTCTCAGAACTCCACATGGACCAACAGTGCCATCTACTGGTGTGATGATAGACTATAAATTGAAGATAAAGGCACTTTCTGCTGCATGATTCTGTCTTTTGCATTTTATCCCTGCAGCATTGTCTATTTGTAAAAGAGATTGTTTTACTTTATTTAATTCATCTCTCACTTGTCTCTCCTGGTTTTTCCCTCTATATCCATGTAAAGCCCAGTAGTGAAACACTCACTGTTCAGTGTTGAATAAATGAGTGGTACTGTGAAGAAAGACACTATCCTCAATGTTATAAATAACACAGATAATGCACAGAGATAGGGAAAAAACAAAAGGACTTTTTTTTCTTAGAAACAAATGATTGCCTATAAGATAAAATATCTAAAATCCTTGAGATGTAAGATTAGTTAGTTCAGAGTCAGACCAATGAGTTATTACAGAAATGACGGGATGATCATGCTGTACACCAAATTTTAATGTCTGTACCTGCACCTTTCACTACTATTCATGTTCAGATGGTCCTCTTCTCATTGAAGCACTCAGAATGAGCACTTGAAATTCGCCAAATGCTGCACTTAGTCCCATTACACAAACCAGTCATAATGAGTTTTCATAATGGAAGTGTCAACTGGAGAAAGAAAGTAAAATGGCCCACTTGAGTTATGCCAGCTATCGGGTCAAGCGCATGGAAGCTCTTGAGTTCATAATCACAGCACTAACTCCTGCTGCATGGACTCATGCACATTTGTGCATTTGTTGAGTGTTTCATTTCTTCTTTAATCAGGAAAGTGTGATTGGGTATGCATGAATGATGGAGCAAGAATGCAAGAGGAAGAGATACAGCAAACAAGGGGACACATGGAAGTTGAAGATAAGAACAGTGTTTAAATGTGAACATCTTCTTCTTCAGAAACTGGTAAAAATAAGTGGATCAGAAGTTGAAAGGCAAAATGGAAGGCTTATCAGCAAGCGTCTCTCAACATGAGGTATCATCGTTACAGGGGAAGGAAAAATGGAGGACACAAGAGGTGGTTTGTTGGGGTTGTGAGTAAAGTTCAGTAAGGTTCTTTCAATATTTGCCTTTTTCCTCTGTCATACTTTTACTTTCTGATGGACAGAGAGAGACACTTGTCACCTGTGAACCCAGCATGTGAAGCTAATACTATATGAGAGTGACTCTTGGGTACCAGAAGTGAAACACATACACACACACACATCTCACTATCTTTGTGGGGATTCTCTATGGACGTAATGGTTTTTATGCTGTACAAACTGTATATTCTATCCCTTCACACTAACCCTACCCCTAAACCTACCCATCACACAAAACTTTCTGCATTTTTACATTTTTAAAAAACTTATCCTATGTGATTTATAATGTTGTTTCCTCATAGGAACTTCAATTTAGGTGCTCACGGTGACATGAGTCCCTATGAGTCTGTGTGCATTCAGGTTGAAGTCCCAACCAGGATAGATCTCTCTCTCTCTCTCTCTCTCTCTCTCTCTCTCTCTCTCTCTCTCTCTCTCTCTCTCTCTCTCTTTCTCGCTTTCGCTCTCACACACACACACACACACACATCATGTTGTTCTTTCGAACTTTCTGTTCCTTAAGGAATCATGAAAATAAAAATGTAACATGGTTTCTACAAAATATTTAGCAGCAGAAGTTTTAAACACTGATAATAATAATAAAAAGAAATCTTTCTTGAGCACCAAATCGGCATATTATAATGATTTCTAAAGGATCATGTGACACTGAAGACTGAGTAATGATGCTGAAAAATCAGTGTTGCCATCACAGGGATAAATATTATTTTTCCTACTGTATTTTGATCCAATAAATGCAGCCTTGGTGAGCATAAGAGACACAGTTGTAATTAAATTTAACAAAAGTGTACATCCAGATGTAGCACATACAGAAGCATCCAACATTTTATGTTTCAGGTTTGTTAACATGATGAACAGTGCATTAGGTTAGAGCATTTTCTGTCTGGCTGGACTTTGCTTTTAAACATGCAGAGACACACACTGAAGAGATTTCAATCTTCAAGTCTCTCTTATCTGCGCTTCAAATATCTTAACCTGATTTAGCCTGCATTCCCTCGCTTCCTTAGTGTCTCAAGCCAAGAAATGTGATGCTTAGATGTTTTTCCACACTTCAACCCCAGCCCCCCTTTGTTTTTGTTTTTTGTTTTTTTTTAAATAAACGCTTCACGCATCCTCGTGGGAGACAACATTTTATGCCATCTCATGCCATCAATAAGTTGCTTCTCTCAGGTGGTCTTGGTGGGAACTCTGTCAATATTTACCAATGCTGTGACAATTTGGATCAGTCTGAAATCAAACCCAAGGTTTTAAATGCCATCAAACAGCTCAAATGATTGTGTTCGCCTGCTAGTTTTGACATCTTTTCAGTGTGTCTATGCACTGTATTGCGGCAGAGTTACAATCAAACATGTCTGGAGAGCAGACAATTCCTTTCAAGGAGTGTCTAGTCAGCTTTGTGTGTTACTGAAACACCTCTGCAAAGCAGTTTAAACACCATTGTAACAACACCAGACAATCGAATATAACATGTTTGTAAGGTGCTGAGCCATGCAAGCACTGAGAGTCGTAAAACTCCAAAGCTCCAAACTTTTGGGCGATCCAAAAAGCAAGAGGAGAAAACTGCATGAGACCAGAGAGGAAATGAGCCAGACTCTCCTATGGCTACAAAGCACTGTTAAATCACCTCCCACCATCAGACTCCAGAGTGGGTGGATGCTGAGGACATCTTCATCCCAGATATCTGAGCAGGACTGCCAGGGGGCCACGGGGGTGGTTGGAGACCTATGTGAGGTTTCTCATCCAGCGCCAGATCGCTCTGGGAATCCGCATTATGTGGAAGGGAAGGAGGAGAAGAAACAGTTAGCCCCCCAGGAGTTTCTGCACACCACAGAATCTCATTTTTGATTCATGAAGAGGTTGCAGTGACATCAGATTGCACGGCTACGGAGATAGAAATGGAGCAAACCAGTTGAACATAACAGTTCTTGAAAAATAAGCCACAGTTGTGGCATACCCTAAAAAATGCATATGTGAAAATGTGAAATGTTGTTCCAAACATGTATGTCTTTCTTTCTTCAGTGGAACATAAAAGACATTTTGAGAATTTTTTCCCCGCATACAATAGAAGTCAATGGTCACCAAAACATTCTTTAAAATATCTACTTTTGTGTTTAGAAGAAAGTCATACAGGTTCAGAGTGACATATAGGGTGAGTAAATTATGAGTTTTTTGTGTTTGTTGTTTAAGTCAGAATTCAGATGATTCATGTAATTTGTTTTGTTATACAACCCTCACAAAAAAAATAGCTAGAAGTAGGCTATAGAAAACAAATTGTTTTTTTGTATGAAACATTAAAATACATCTAGCTAATTTAATTAAAAGTTCTTCATGACACCCCAGGAACCTAAAGTTTAATGTCTTTTGATGGGAAGGGGGGAATTCTGATGGAGATTAAAGACTTCAAACATACTTAGAGTACCATCTAGTGGCTAAGAGGTGTAATAAACTGTAAACCAAGCCTACTCTCCCTCAGAAAATATTTAAGAGGTGGAGATTCATGTTTTAGGGTTCATGTGCAAGTAGGCCAAGAGGGTCAAACGTCAGATGGTAAAAAAAAAAATTGAAATAATTATTATACTGATATAGGGTCTAAGGAGCCTCTATTGATCCCTCATGTTTTACCTTTAATAATTATCAACAGTAAATTTAAAGGGTTAGTTCACCCAAAAATTAAAATTCTGTCATTAATTACTCACCCTCATGTCGTTCCCAACCCGTATTACCCGTTCATCTTCAGAACACAAATTAAGATATTTTTGATGAAATCTGAGAGCTCTCTGACCCCTACATAGACAGCTATTTAATTACCACTTTCAATGGTAGTAAAGAGTTGTTAGTTGTTATTTTGTTTGTTTTTTGCACACAAAAAGTATTCTCGTCGCTTCATAAAATTAAGGTTGAACCACTGGAGTCACATGGACTATTTTAACGATGTCTTTACTACCTTTGAAAGTGTTAATTAAATAGCTGTCTATGGAGGGGTCAGAGAGCTCTCGGATTTCATTGAAAAGATCTTAATTTGTGTTCCGAAGATGAACGAAGGTCTTACGAGTTTGGAACGACATGAGGGTGAACTAACCCTTTAAGATGTTTTGTACATGTTTAAAATGCAACAAGCGTACAGTAAAATATCAAAGCAGTTAGTATATAATCAAGTCTTTTGTTAGAGCACAACCATGAACCATTATTTGCTACTTGATTGCAGGTGGTATCATGGTGTGGCACCTTCTTATTCAATTTAATTGGAGGGAAAAAATGGGTAGTGCTAGTGCAGCTTATTTTTATTTATTTATTTGTAGTATTAAATTATTTGGCAAAACTTAGAAAAGCTGTTGCATAGTTCATCCTCTAGAAATTGTTAACGTATTTGTATGTTTTCCCTAATGGTTATTAATTGCCATGGCTGGGCCTCCTATACAGGCTATAATGGAGTTGCGTTGTATCTCTCCGCATACAGGAGGCGCTCGTGTTTACTTTCTGCTGGTCTCCAGCTGTTGGCTTGGAGGAGCGCTGCTGTGATTCACAGCTGTAGATCTTCAGTTCTCTCCACGGTCAGGGATGCTGACGGGTCATGTCAAGAGAAGAGGCGAGTGGAACCTAACTATTCCTGAACTTTTCTTCTCCTGGACAATATACTATTAAATCTGAAGTCATTTCAAAGAAGACCTCGTTGCTGCTTAAGGGTGTTCGTCTCATCTTTCTATAAGAAACTGATTAATTCGTAATATTAAATCCCTTTCGGCGGACATGTAAGTAGCTAATCCCAGTAACACTGCATTTACAGATTAGCTGTTTATTTCATCGGGCTATAGGCTAATTGCACCACATTTACTTTGCAAAGAACGCCATGACACGACGCGACCAACGCGTTCAATATTATCATGAAAAGCTGCTGTATGTGTTTCAATTTGTCGCGTCGCGTTGCTGGCGGTGTGTAGGCTATGTTGTGTAAAACTCCATAGTTATGATTTTTATTGTTTCTTTTAGTGGCGTGTCATCATAAAATGTTTCCAAAGAGAGGAAGCTTGACTTTTCTCACTGGGGTTTTGATCGTGGCGCTGTCATGTGAAGCGAGAGGTGAGTCGTGATGTCTGTTACGAGTCTTTTATTCATTCAATAGGGCATTATGACGATACAAGCAAAAGTTAGCAGTCTGATGATACATTTATATTATTGGCTCATAAATAATAGCTTTCAGTCTAATTTTTAAAATACCACTATTTGAATGTTCCTTTTTTTTACCTTTTGCTCCTTATTTAAATTTAGAAATAAATTCAAGGAAAAATGTGTTCAAAACCAATTATCAATACATGGGTGTATTTTACCCTGTAAAATTACTTCAAAATCACTTTAAATGCTGCCTTAATATTTTTATAAAATCAAAGTGATAACCTGAAGGGCTTAATGCAGTGCACATTTTCCTTTTTCAGCCTCTGAATTTAATTGCAGAGTTACATTTTTGTGCTGAAATTACTGGAGCTATTGTTGCAATTTAAACTTGATGTAACATGACAACAAATTTTTTTGCAGTGGTACTGAACTAATTAGTTTGCTAAAGGTCAAGACATTTAAAAGCGACCTTTTGCAGCCCAATATGTTTATTGACTGCTTTAAGCACATTAGGGAACGTCTCGGCCATGTGCTGTGTTTACTGACACACACACATAAACACACATAAAGTCATTCTTTTGAAGTCTATATCTGCACTGGGGTGTCTCAGACCAAACAAGCGGTCGCTGTTCCTTGAACTGTAACAGAAATTTAGAGGTACATAATTCAGTGTTCCCTGCCAAGTTGAAAAGCAATTTACATAACTCAAAGCATAACTCAAACTCAAACTAATGACTCCTACTGTGCTGGAGATTGTGTATCAGAGAGTTGAGTCAGAAAGGTGTTGAACTTCTCCACATGGGCCATCACCCTGCTGTGAGCCCAAAGGACATTTTACTGTCTCCCAGAGGAAATAAATGAATGTGTTTGCCAATGAAAGCCAATTATATGTGTTATACTATCTCTTCATATTGTATTATCATTGTTTAACATTCTTTTAAAATGAATGCATTAATTATAGAACTCATGCTGGGAAACCAGACCTTTTTATCCTTTATGATGGCTTAGCCATTTATGGTCTCATTTATGTCATTGTTATATGAAACAACATTATTGGGTCTGGCATAATAAATCTGGATGAGTTAACTCTGGTATTTACTCTGTTAAAGGTGATTACTATTATTGCGCCCATAAGAATGCCAGGTTAACCCACAAGTCAGAGCCTGACCTCTACTAAGTAAACAATCCATTGTCTTCTCTGTTTATTGGTCCATTTGTTGACTCTATCCCTCATTGTGTGCTATGAGCCCTTCTTGAGGAGGGGTTCCCAATCCGTGTTGTCCTTGGATTGCTCTTTTTTTTTTTTTTTTCCCTGTCAGCCATTCTTGAAATACTAGATCCCAGTTCTCCCACTATCTGTGTGTTAAAATCAGGGAATGAGGAAACAGGAGTGCGATTATATGGCATGTGTGTAAACAGCTTCTCTTTGGCTGTGTTGAATGGGGTGTATGTTGGTGGAATTGCTAGAACAGTGGCATTCTACAAGCTTTAATATTAAATAAAGAATTAGGAAATAGCTTTTCTGAATTTGCTTTAATAGATTGTGTCAGACACAAATGCACTGAGGGTTCATTGTTGAGTGAAGTGACTATTATGTTGTAGAGAAACACGATTTGGAGCTTAAGGCAAGACAGTTACTGGATGTGTTTCCAATGAGTCTTTGGCACCATGTGTCAAGAGCATTACTCTGTGACACAAACACTTGTTTCCCTTGAGTTCTGGAAGAGCAAACACATGACTTCACTCTGGAGAAGAAACCAGATTGATCAGAGCAGGTCTTTCCTGATTACATTTACCTTTTAATACTATATTTGTCAGTCCCTGTTTTATTTTTCCAAAGTTTGAAATGGAGCAGGTGTATCTGTACTTTCGAGAACTTGATCTTCAATAAAAGTTTGAGATCAAATTTAAAATTTAAAGCATGACAACTTGAGCATCCTTATAGCACCTAGAGGTTGCAAGATACAGAACAAAAGTAAAAAAAAAACTGATATACAATGGGATATATGGTATTTTATTTTATTTCAAACAGGCTGTCAATCTGTGCACTAAAGGGATAGTTCATCAAAAAATTAAAAATAATTTTTTCACAGTTGTGTCTTTACAAATCGATAGGACTTTTGTTCACTTTGGAACACCTGATATTTTTCAAAAAATCTGAGAGATTTCCATCTTTCCATTGACAGTCTATTCATCCAAAACTCTGATGCTGCAAAACATTAATAAAGAGATCGTAAAATAAATCCATATGAATCAAGTGGTTTAATCCAAGTCTTCTGAAGAGACACAATCACATTATAAAATGAACAGATTTAATTTAGGCTTGTATTCAAACATTGATCAGTGAACAATGTTTACATTATTATATTTTAGTAAACGGAAGCTCAAGCATGCTTGCTTGACCCGTGGGAACCAATGAGGTTCATTCTCGTTAGTGCTGGGCGGTATGACCAAAAATTTATATCAGTGTTTTTCAAAATTATACCGGTTTCACGGTATATGACGGTATTTTTTTCCCCATGCATGACCTGGTGTTAACCACATTTTCTACTGATTGAGAGAGGAAATACTGCAGTAGATTGACGTAGAATGCCCAATTTTACTGTCATGACGAGTGAATATTGTAGAATAATTCCACACTAGAGTTAATACAGGTTTGCAAAGCCCCACAAAATGATGCTGTGGGGAGACAACAACCAATAATAGCACTAGTCTCTGAACAAATGACACGTCAGTTTAACACAGAAAGAATAAAGTTACTTTTTTGCCCATTCATCTTTGAATTTTCGGTCTACATCATTGTCTTCTGAATAATCTATCATGTCATCACGTTCATGATCAGACATACGGCTGTATCAGTGTCCTTATTTGCACATATATTTCATTTTAAGAAGACGTGATTAAATATGTGCGCATACACGGTGCTGGTCCATGTTTAGAGCACTAGAGTATATGAAATATGTCCATAAAAAACTTAAACGCGCTGTCCGGTCTGTATCTGATCAATGATCTACGTGGTGAGCGTTGTTAAACTCATCGCGGCGCTCCTCGCGGAAACTGCTCTCTTGCGCGCGCCGCATGTTTGAATTCTCCGCTGTAATGCGATCTCAGCTGTGCTCTCACTACAGTGCAACAGTGAAACGGGACCCCTCTCAGCGTTCCGAACGTTGTTTAAGCGACATACACTGGTATTGCGGTATAATAAAAATTAATATCTTAACAAAAATAAACACCGGTATTCGGTATGAACCGGTATACCGCCCAGCACTAGTTCTCGTATGTTACGACTACACATTTGATTTGAGCTTCTACAAGAACCTATTTGTCTTGTTCTTGTACGTGTATGGCATGTATGCTAAATGGTGTCAGACGTTTTTTATATTCAGCAAAAATCAGATTACAGCTGGGATAAGTTTTAGAGATACACCAGTCGACTGGCCATAAATCGGAACCGGATGGTTTTTGCTCCAAACACACAATCGACAACTAGCCAGTTTTTTGTTTTATTTTGGCCGATCTCTTTTCCAGACAAATTGCACTGCAATCATTTCCCAAAATGTAATTTGTGTGGAAATATTACAAAGTCTTTTAATACAGGCCAGAGATGGGATGCGTTAAATACGGTCGTAAAGAGGAGAACAGAGACACGCCAGTACTGTTAGTAGTGTTTATAAGCGCAGAGCTGCTTTATGCGCAGCGGTACCCAAAGAAACCGCTGCTGTTCCATAAATGCCACCTACTGTCAGAGAGTGAAATTGCTCTGTTGTCTGTCTGTTGTTCTTCTTTTGTGTAGGTGTCTTATGTAGCATAATTTCACAAAGCTAAAGTCAGACCATTCTGTTTTTTCTTTAAATCTTAAATTATACAATCTAATTTAAAAAACAACTGCTCAGTCATGCTACATGTGTGTAGCATCTTTGTTTGGATCATGACTGAAATGCAGTGGTTGCCTTTAATTTCAAATGGCTATAGATATTTTTTGTTTAACCCTTAAATGCATGACTGTTTCGCCAATCATTCTTACATATTCGGGTCTTTAGCGACCCGGATCTATATCTAAGACGGATGGATCTCTACCTGTCGCGATAATATAAAACTCTCCTGATATTAGTGTAACAATTACAGAAGAATAAAATAAAATATTTCGTTACCTTTTGGAGCTTGGAAGGGTTTAGTTTGAGCAGATGTTTTATACCATCATCACTGTCCTCATCAGAGCTCATTTTCCAGTACATTTAGCATCTGGCTCATATTCGCGATCTCAAACTTATTTTCAAAACTATAATTTTAAACATCTTAAAAATCAATATTTTGATCGCCGTCAAGTGACAGTGACACTAATATTTGATTGCGTTCAGTACTTGCTCTGCAGTAAATCGCTGAGCCATTTCAAGTTTAGCAGATTATACTTATTATTCTTTTATTTTCTGTCTGCAGTAACTATGAGTGAAACGTCACTTCATCGTGTATCAGACATTGCCACCTTGTGGAATAAAGGTAAATTGCACTTATTCCGTCATTAAAGATTCAATTATTGTTGTGCAGAAAAAAATATACGTACACACTTACACACCTCGGGCCGTTAGTGACCCTATACAGTTTTTACAAAAAATGAATGGAAAAACAGGCATTCTTTTATAATTTTTTTTTTTTTTTCTTGTTATATTGTTTATAATGAATTGATTGAGGAATACAAAGAAGGATGATGTCTAACTTTAAAAAATGAATGAGGAGGGTAGTGAATGACGTCCCGGGTCGCTAAAGACCCGAGGTATGCATTTAAGGGTTAAGGCCAGTTTGGCCTGTTATAGAACAAATAAACAACAAATATATTAGCTTAAATAAAGAAATAAATCGGAAAACGGTATCCGAGTTGGCCAGTTTGCTTGTAAAAAATGGGCCATGAAAAATCATGATCATTGCATCACTAATAATTTTTATTTTGCCCCATGGGGGTCATCTTGATTGTACACTAAGTGTAGGCTACTTGTTTTAATCTCATTATCTCATTAGTTTCTATGAGTACGGACAGCTCAGGTTAGCATGACACTCCTCCAGCAACCCTTACACACATAAACACACCAGTCATCTCAGACAAAGTGTGAACACAGCGGTCGAGAAATGCTCTTGCTTCCCTGTTCTCTCGTGTGGTCAGACATTTCCTGTTTCTCACTAACTTTCTTGCTGGTGGAAAGAAGCTGACTGCTTTCTCCCAAGAAAAAGGTTGGGTTCCTGTGGCACCACGCCTGGCCATTATGAGCAGTGCAGTTTGATGTTTGGCTGTTTTTTTTTTGTTTTTTTTTACGTTGATCTGGCAGATGATTGCTGCTGCAGAGCGTGTACTTGAAGTTAAAGCAAAACAAACCATATCTATGCTAATAAATATAGCTCTGTGATTTATGCGCTCTACCGGTTGTAGAGTTCAATGAAAGACATAAATGTGTATCCAACAGTCGTGGCAGTTACCAGCTGTTTAGAGTGGCACATGTATCAAAGGCCTGGGTTATGCTCTTTAAAGAGGTCAGATACGGTAAAACGTGGTATATTTTTTTTTATTTGCAGCCACAGGAAAAGACTTTCACTCTTTCTTTTAAGGGTTTCTTTTTTTCCTCCCCTCAGATATTTAAATCATTTCCAGATTCTGGGTTGTAAGCAGGAGATGTTGGCCCTCATGCTCCATTTACCTCAATGATCTACCTTTTAAAGTAGAAATAGCTTTGATAAGAACAGGGAAAACAGGCTTCAGTTATGCAGTGCTCCCTTCAGCTGGCTTCTCAGCAGGTGTCAGGATCTCTGGGTTTATTAGACAGATAATGCAGCTCAGCAGGCAGGCCCCGCTTATCAAACAAATGATAATGGAGCAGCTTTGTTGGAGCCATGCTGTGCCTGTGATCTGCCTCAGCAGGACAACAGTAATGCAGGCGTCAGTCTCTGGCCGCTTTGGCCAAGTTAGAGAGAAGCTAAATGCAATGGAAAAGCATTGGCTGCTTCATATACTAAGCTTTGAATGATTAGTAGGCATGTGCCTATATTATATTGGAGAGTTCTAATGGATGTAATTTGCATAGTTATACATATCCCCTTGCAATTTATGTTTGCTTATGAAATATTTGTTAATTTGATCTATCTATCAGCTACTAATACGAGTAAGAGTGTAGTACTCTCAACTCTGTTCAACTTTTTTATAGCATATTTAAGTGTGATAGTTCGCCCAAAATTGAACATTTTGTCATCATTTCCTTCATGTTGTTCCAAACCTGTATGACTGTATTCTTTAAATAATGGTTTTTACACACAAGAGGGTCTTTGGGATGACGCTTAATTGTTCCTATCTTGTTGACATACTTGTCCATCTTTCCTCTTTTTTTCTTGTCTTTTTTTTTTTTTTTGTTTGTTTTTTTTTTTTTTTTACAGATTCTTGGTTGAGCTGTTGTATAAACGCCTGTTGAATCACAGCCATGCTGGTTTTTCTCAGTAGTATTTTTAAATTAAATTATTTAAAAATATATCCCTGTTTAATTCATATAATTATATAGTGTAATGTATAGCTTTGATTGAGATTATTCAACTAAATTGTGAAAATGCATACATTTACATAAAGTATTTCATTTAGTATTTTACATTAATGACTTCATTAAAAATGGTATCAGACTTATTTTATATTCAGCAAATATTTAAAGGTACACTGCATACATTTCCAAAGCAGAAGAACATTGTTTTGGTTGTGCTTTGGCTCTGCGTGACTGAATATGGTTATAGTTCTCTCCATCTCCGAAAAGCCAAGGCAATGTTGATTCTCGTTTTATTACAAGCTCTGTGACTGTCGCATTCTCTTTTTGCCCGCAGATTCAGCGTTTTTTTTTATACAAGGTTTAGTGTGCTCTGTCAACCTTTCTCACTCGTTGTGACAACTAACCTATGCCACTCCCACACCATACATGCGTCAAAGTAGCCGGAGCAGTTTTTCTCTATTTACGGATATAACGAGACACACACAGGCAAGTGACGTATGTACAGAATTTCCCGTTAAAACCGTCCTGACAAGTCTAAAATTTAAACACTTATAATAGGCTTACCATAGTGAATCATAGTGAGTAAGACAAAAACATGTTTTGGAAGAAGGATTGATGATAGATTGAGTCATTATTTAAATTTGATTAATTTTGAACAAAAAAAGTTACATAGTGTACCTTTCAAAAAGTTTGATATTTCACCCAAAATGTTACATTTTGTCATCATTTCCTTCATGTTGTTAAAAATGAGAAACATTTAGCAGAATATGAATGGCGACCAGAGGCTGTCAAGCACAAAAGAATTGACAAAAAGCACCATAATAGTTGATATAACTTGTGTGCTTTTGTTCCAAGTCTTCTGAAGCCATAATATATCTCTGTGCGGAAGATTGCAAAGTTTAATTCTTGTAAACCAAATATCATAGCCGGTTCTTATGGGTCTTGTAATCAGTCTTAGTCTGTTGAATTTAAATGTGTGAATATTAAAATTGCATAAATAAAATTTGAGGGCAGGCCATCAATCCAAGGTATTTCCCCATTTCCCCACCTGCTGCCTGCGACGCTGGGATAGTTACAGCATTGGGGACATAAAGTTGGGTCTGCTTTTCACACACACATATTGTGTGACTTTTTAGAAGATATGGAATATAGATTATTTATTTGTTATACTTCATAATGATGTTATGGTGTGTTTTTTGTTTGTTTAGTTTTTTTGTCTTTTTTGGGGTGTGATAGTCCATTCACATTTATTGTATGAAAAAGAACTGGAAAAAGAGCTGTGAAGAACTTTATTTGCATATACTATAAGCTGCAAATGTATGCAGTTTCAATGAGCTACACTTATCATTGAGCTCTGCATCTAATGTATTCTGTGTTAGAGAAATTATGTACCTGGCACAGAGTTGAAAATGCCTAAGGATACAAACAGCTGTAACCAGAGCTGTTCTTATCTGCCTGTCTGTCTGCGTGCACTGGAGACAGAGTTATTGTCTGCCTGTCTGTCTGAAAGAGCTGCAAACTGTATCAGCTAAATGCACCACTCTTGTTGAAGAGATCTATCTGGAAATGTCAGTATGTAGTTCACAGAATAATGCTTTTGAGAGGAACATTATGTGTGTTAGCATGCATATGTACATGTGTTTGTAATTTGGCTGAGATTCAGAGATAATTATGATGTTGATGGCGGTGATTTCACTATTAACACATTTTCTTGCTGAAGTTTGTCTTGCCACGGGAAGTGAGAGTCATTTAAGTGTATCTCTGTGGCAGTTAAGTTTTAAAAAATAATTATTTAGCAAATACCACTATTTGCGTGTGTGCACACATGTGCGTGTGTTCCTTGGCATTGTAAATGCTGAGCAAGTTAACCAGCACATTTCAATGGGAAATAGTGCAGTTGTTAAATTTGAACATGATGTTCATAATATCAGGTCCTGCAGTGAGTCCAAACACATATGTACATGCTAGAATATTAATGTCAGGACAGCATGAACCCAGTCTGGCAAGAACTAATGTTGTATTTTACCCCATATTTTTAATCCCAGATGAAAACCAGAACCATTAGCCCATTATTCTCCTCTGAAGTCTGAGGGCTTTTCTTTGTAGTTCGTGATCTATGTTAAACGTGCGCTCACATCACAAATGCCGTCGGTTTTGTGGGTGAAAAGTCAGTTTACATAAACAAAGCAGCTAATGAGCTGCATTTGTCGGTGCTGTAGTGTGTCGACGCGGCTCTTTGAGTGTCGGTATTTATAGAGGAGGTATTAAAACACAAAGGAAGCGCACCAAGCCTTTGAACGTTTTTTTATAATCTGAGCTTAGTTAAAAGTTTCAGCGCTTGAATAGCTCTCAGAGTTCAACCGTGTTTCATCCCCTGCTTGTCTATGTACCTGTGACAAACCGAGTTGGAGTGTTTGCACAGGTGGGAGAGGGCAACTCTGAGAGAGACTGAATGAGAGATTGAGAGCTGCCATCCAACTTTTGTTCTCTCCATTCCAGTGGACTGAGCTTGTCGGAGCAGTGTCCTCGTGCAAGACCAGGCCAATGCGTTCGTAATGTGCAATTTGCTCTGAATGGGAGGTTCCCTGTTTCAATATAGGAGGCTTCTTGGGTGTTTCTTTATCCCCTATTTAAAAGAAGGATTAGCCTGTGTTTCACAGGATTACAGGTGTCCAACACAACCAGGATCAACCTCTCATTGTCAGATGTGAGAGATGCACTTCACTGTCACAAAGTGAATTTATTGAACCCCATTTTGTGAGCTCTAGCATTCAAACCTGAATGGATGGGCCTCTTTTTTTCACTCTGTATTGGTAACTCGGGTCCACTTTTCCTAGGGTCGTTGCAATAGGTCAAATGTCAAGGATAGAAAAAGTACAGAGAGAAGGTTTATAAATAAGGACTGGTGTCATAAAACAGTCCTCAAGTTTATTTCAGCATCTGAGAAAGAAAAGGGAAGATTAAAAGAAATGGGTGAACTTTTCGTGTTCTCAGTGTAATGTAGGGTCAAAAGTGATTAATAACATCAGTTTGGCAAATGCGTTTTGTGCAGTCTTGTCTTTTCGCGAACAGCTGTGTCTGCTCTGGCACGCAATTCTATCAGTGTCATTGCTACAGCAGTAGCTCACGCTGCAAGGCATAACTCAATAAGTAAACACTCATGAGAAAGAAAGAAGAGAGAGAGAAATAGATAAAAAAAAAAGAAGCAGCAAAAAGAGAGCCAAAGCAGGATTAGAGGCCTTGCGTGTGATGGCTGTCGGCCGGGATTTTTGACACAAAGGCCGAGCTTAATAAGCAGGTGCTCATTACGGTGCTGGAGACCAGGTTACTCAACATTACCCCCGAAACCCTGCAGAGCTGCGAGTCTATTTATGAGGGTGGGTTTGGCGCACTGCAGTGCCCTTTCCCTGTGGTCTAAATTGCTGGTGGTCCATATGAGGAGGAAACAAATAGGGAATGCTGTCCTGCGCTGAAGAAATTGGAGATGCTGTCCTACATTGGGTTTCTGAGGTTGTTAGATCACAACTTCACTTTGGGGGGGGTCTGGAATACTGAATAGCAAAGCAGAAAACCATCATAATTTCCGCCAGCATGAGCGAGATAAATCTCAGATATGCTTTGTATCTATAATGAATCGTAATGTATACTGGTTCCCTGTAATTACACTCTACAGTGAAACACCAGTCATACTTGAATACAGCCTTCTACTGTATGCATTTGCAATCTGCAGTTTGAAACCATTAGCAATAATATAACATATCCCCAATTGTAGATCATTTTGTTGAGCTGCGGACTGGAGAACCATGGCAGCTTGATGACAGACAGGGACACTGTGCATTTACAGCAATAGATGCTACTTGTATCTCATCTCAAACTCTCAAAATATTTCTATCGGGGTGAGGGTTGGGCGAGGTTGATGAGGCTGGACACTCTTGAACCAAATGCCCCAGCTGGCAGTTTAAATGTCAGGGGTTCATCTGAGATCCTTGGCATCAGCCCTTTTCTAGCTTTACTTTAGCTTACGATAATAACTGTGTTAAGTTATCATAAAAAGCTATCATTAGTTTAGTTTAGTTTAGTTTAGTTAATTTTATAGGGTAATAGGGTAATTTTACACCCTCAAACTGAATTAAAACATAAAGAATAAAAAGTTAACTAAACTAAAAACAGTTATATTATATTATATTATGTTAAATTATATTAATTATATGTGTATATATATATATATATATATATATATATATATATATATAAATATATATAAATATAATAAATAAAATGTAAATAAATAAATAATTGATATGATGTACAGGTAATAGCATTATATTATATTATTGTCACATTCAGTTTGGTTTTCTGTTACTCTTAGTTTGTATGTTTGTATTTCCTGTGTTTAGTTCCTGTTTTTTTTGTTCTCTTGGTTCTTCTGTTGATAGGCTGCGTTTAAGGCCCTGTCCCAAATGGAACCCTAAGCCCTCATGGTCTTCCTCCGCGGCAAAAGTATGCATCGAGTGCGCATATCGGCCTCAAAGTGAGCGCTCGCAAGCTCCCTTCTCTACCTTCTTTTTTTTCCTTATGAATTTGTTTTTTACATACCATTCTATAGACCTATATGTATGCTTGAGCTGTTGGAGAAAATCTAAAAATTACACAAAACAAAAATGATAACAATACAATAATCTATAACTGTGTAAAAAACAGTCAGCTTAAGGTAGCTACAAGTATTATGTTGTTAAATCTCAAAATAACTAAAATATCATACACTAGATTTGTGTGGGTTGGGGGTAAATTAAGCGTGATCTGATGTGATGTATACTCGTGTTGCATTGTCATCAATGGATTTGCCTGAGGTGTACACATTGAGTAGACTCGCTCCCTCGATCAAAATTGAGGGGTCGAGGGTCTGTCCAAATAAACTTTCCTCGCCCACTTGATGAAGTTGAATGCACTTCAAAATGGCGGTGGGGATTCCCCCCAAGAGGAAGTGTATGTCTAAGGTTTACATGACAACAATGTATTAAAAACAGAAATGCTTTTCCTTTGGGTTGTCAAAACGATCCCTGTTCACACAGATCCTCAAAAACGACTAAAAACGCTGTATTATGCATGTCAGGTTAGAAGTTGGCGTTGTCACTTTGTAAAGAAAAACTATGCGCCTATAGACTGAACACATAAATATGCATGCGCATGTCGTCACCGTTTTCACAAATTCAAAAACAAATTGTCAAAAACTTGCACTTTGAAATCGTTTTCAAAAGTTTGCGTTTTCAGGCCGATTCTCCTAAACTTCAACTGTGTCTTGTTGGCTTGTGTATTGTCGGCTGTTGTCTTTATGTGTAAATTTGTCATATTTACGATTGTTTCTTGGATTCTTTCGTATTTGTACGCACAGGAGAACTTCTCACGAAACATCTCCGCCTGATTCACAACACATTCGTAAGCACATGAATTTGTTCTTAACATCGTTCTGATGTTAGTGAATTTGGAGTATTCTAAATGAGCGGCCGCGTGCATGAGGTTAGTAATTTGCATAAAACACGCCCAAACCATCCCCATATAAGGGCTTTCCGGACACGCTTTCCTTACAGCCTTTCGTCACTATCGTCAAACTTGCCGCTCGCAGATGCACTCTCGCCCAATCCTCGAGTAATGTCAAGTGTGCCATTCTCACCAGTTCTCACAATAAACACCTTTTATACAAACCCAGATTACAGAGCTCTCTTTAGCCATCTGTACATACGTGCATATCTGCGTTATTCAGAGAAACCTCGCAGCTGAAGCTATAACTCAGCTTTTCTTACTCTTTTACTGTATATGATTGAATGTATTTAAGATGAAATTAAATTGTATTATTTAATCATTGTATTATATAATTTTATATATAGATTATATAATACAATTAATGCAATGTACTTCAATGTAATTATAGTCATGTTAGGATGAAATATAACTTCTTAACACAATTATAAGGCCATGCTTTTTGCGTACGTGTGGTTTCAGTTGTTCCTATATTTTTAAAAAGATTTATTACGAAAATTTATTACGTGATTTGTTCTGAAAGGGGTCATGAACTGAGAAATCAAATTTTCCTTGAGCTTTTGACATATAAGAGGTCATCATACTATAAGAATATCCTGTGAGTTTCAGAACTGAAAACTTCCTTGTTAGTCCAATAAAAGCTTTTATTGACACCAGGCCCAGCAAACGACAGGTTTTTCAAAGTGGGAATCTATGACGTCAAAGGGAGGCAAGCACCGCCTCTACAGAAGAAGATCAACGCCTACTTCATCACTGCCTGTTTAGCCCCGCCCACCGATTCACGCATGAAATGCAATAGGTAGCATAAGTAACATAGGCCTGCGTGGTGTTAAACCAGATCGAGCTACCAAGCAATAAACATACCGTTGAGGATTACAAAATATTGTGCAGTGCCTGGGCTCGACAGTAATGCAACATGTAAGTAACTGTGTTAATTCTAATGCCTGATCTGAAATGTAATGATTCATGTACAGTCAGATGTTCTTTGTCTGTGTGTTAGTAAATCAAACCAGTGACTAAATGTCAACTTGCGTTGTTTCTCTTAGTAGGAATAATAATCTGTTATTTAACGGTGATAAAGAAAGCGATCAAAGAAAGCTCCCTTTGCAATCGCTGGAGCAGCGCACGCTGCAGATGTCAATCAAAAAGCGAGAGTTTATCAGTGACGCATTTATCAGTGACTCCCGTTTTATTCAACGAATCTCTTAACTATATCACATTTGCACTGTTAGTGAAGATGAAAGCATTTGTTTGTCTGTGATCGGCTACAATGTTCATCTCTGCAACCTTTCATGCCACGATCTTAATATAATGCCATAGATCTAAATATAATGCCATAGATCTAAATGTAATGCAACACTTTTCACGATTAGTTAACCATGAGAGCTGTAATAGTAAAAACGCGCTAAAAGAGAGAGTAATACTTAGCTATTTCAAATGGAAAGACATTAGCCAATCACAGCAGTGGGCGTTTACACTGAACTCTCACAGCAGACACGCCCCTTCAAACAGAGCGTTCAAACAAGAGGGCTAAAATCAGTGTAGGAAAAATACCTTTTATTTATAAATCATGACAATTGTTGATGTAAAAAGCATTCTAACATTATAAGTGCACCCCAGGAAACATCATAAAACAATAAAACAACGCAGTTCCTGACCCCTTCAAAATCGTTCGTACGCACATTTTGCGCACACATTTGTGCGTACGCATGCTTAGTGAATGAGACCCAATATGATGTAGGCTACAGGTAATAGTCTGCTCTGTTTGTCTGTTTGTGAGAAGACGCCACCTGCAGATACCATTTGACGCAAGTAAGAATGCTGGTACTGATTTAAAGTTCATCTAGCTGGTTTTGCCAGTTTTAAGGCTGTTTTTATCCACATTCATATTTTACATTTTTATTTTCTATTTGACCTACTCAATGCATTTAAATACCTTTAAAAGTCTTTGTAAACCCATGTTTGTCTTATATATGCCTTTTGTGAAGGCTTTACATTTATAAAGATTTTGCCTGTTTTTTCGAAAATTCCTTAACTATAATAACTCCACAAAATATTTACCGACACAAATTTTTTTAACATTAATAATAAGAAATATTTCATAATAGAAAGCATATTAGAATGGTTTCTGAAGGATCATATGACACTGCAAACTGAAGCAATGGCTGCTGAAAATTCAGCTTTGCCATCACAGATTTAAATTACATTTTAAAATATATTAAAATACAAAACAAATTTATTTTAAATTGCAATATTTCACAATATTACACAATATTTTTGATAAAATAAATGAGACTTCAGTAACACTTTACAAAAGGTCTCATTTGTTAACATTAGTTAATGTATTAACTAACATGAACTAACAATGAGCAATACATTTGTTACAGTATTTATTCATCTTTGTTAATGTTAGTTAATAAAAATCCTTATTGTACAATTTTAGAGACTTCTTTAAAAAATATTTTAAAATCTCAGTGACCCAATTTTTAAAATAAAACAGGAAATTGCAAATGCAAAAATTACAACCTCTTGGTGTTTAATTTGGAAAGATGTACATGTACATGAATGTCATAAAGATTAAGACAAAGTGAGACAAGGCAGTCTGGGCTTTGCTGTGTTTAATTGAATTAATGGGTTATTGGATGATAGGCAGCTGTTCTGTATCCTCCTCAGGGCACAAAGAGCAGCACAAAATCCACAAGGAAGTCTGTGTGGAACCGCACACATGATGTCAGACTTCAGCAGTGCCTTATTGAGTTAGCTTGGCTCCAGAGGCAGCAGTTGGTCGAGTATAAAGTCTGGCTCAAGATCTGATTACACACAGTAGAGAGACAGCTGTGAGCAGTGGCAGTGACAGAACCACAACTCTTCGTTCAGATTACCAGAATTAAAAGTGAGGGAAGGTGTAAGTGAACCTGTTTACCTAGCCATCCTCTGTTTGTGTCGGAGTAGGAGGCTCTGTGCAAACAGCATCAGGCCTCAATCTCTGCCATTATCTCTCTCCCTGATAAAAGAGTCACATTCCATTGCCCAAGACCAGTACTGCAGTGTTTGGTCTATCTGTCTCTATCACTGATCACATGCTGAGTCCAATAGCAGCTCTCCTCCCCTTTTTCAGGAGATTCAACGTAGGAGAAGATAAAGCAGCCGTCTAGATCACATGGCTATGGTAGATCAAACTCTAGATGACCTGGCAGAAGCTGCCATCTGATTGGCTGCCAGTGCTATTTTTATTTTTCATAGAGGGGAGTGCTGTATCAGAAAATCTAGATGCATGATGCATTTTTTAAAGACTTTTTTGAAGACTTCCGTTTTGTTTATTTTTAAATTAATTGGTAACACTTTACAATAAGGTTCAATTCATTAAAGGGATAGTTCACCCAAAAATGACAATTGTCATCAATTATTCACCCTCATGTTGTTCCAAATTTTTCTTATGTACTGTCTTTTATATTTTGAGAATTGTGTCCATATGATGAAAGTCAATGAGGTAAAATTTAGTTTCTACCCGCAGCGTTCTTCAAAATATCTTCTTTTGTGTTCCACAGAAGAAAGAAAGTCGGAACAGCATGAATAAATTATGTCAGAATTTTCATTTCTGACTGGACTATCCCTTTAACATTAGTCAATGCGTTATACACTGCCCGGCCAAAAAAAAAGTTGCTGTTTAAATTTAAATTGGTAGATGCTTAAGACCATTCTTTCACAGTTTGAGCCTGATGAATCTTGACATTGTCATCCTGGAATATGGCCATAATGTGTCTTCTTACATGGTTGTTTAAGAAATGAAAAGCTACACAATCCATCAATTAGGGTTGGAAGAACTGCTGCCAAACATATAACATGCTAGAAACATAAAAATCACTGCAATAATGATCCAATCATTGACTCTTAAGCATTTGCCAATTTAAATCCAAACAGCAACTTTTTTTTTGGCCGGGCAGTGTATATTACTATATTAATCAAATGTGAAAAAACAATATATTAAAAAAATGAGTGAAATCTGTAATTTGTCTTATTTGTTCATATAATACTAATTTGAAATGTTAAAAATATATTAGTATGTGTATACTTCTGTTCAAAAGTTTGGGGCAGGGGTCACTTAAAGGGTTAGTTCACCCAAAAATAAAAATTCTGTCATTAATTACTCACCCTCATGTCGTTCCAAACCCGTAAGACCTTCGTTCATCTTCGGAACACAAATGAAGACATTTTTGATGAAATCCGAGAGCTCTCTGACCCCTCCATAGACAGCTATTTAATTACCACTTTCAAGGCCCAGAAAGATAGTAAAAATTGTTAAAATCGTCCATGTGACTCCAGTGGTTCAACCTTAATTTTATGAAGCGACGAGAATACTTTTTGTGTGCAAAAAACAAACAAAAATAACGACTTTATTCAACAAAGCATTGTTCATTTTTAGTTCATCGTGCCTAATGCCTTAACTAATGTTAACAACATGAACTTTATTATAAAGTTCAGCATATATGTTCCCTGATAATCAAACCTATGACCTTAATGTTAGTAGCACCAAGTTAAGCTACAGGAACTAAAATGCTGTTACATGTTTTGTTCAATTCATACTAAACATTTTTTAAAATGCAGTCATAAGCTATGTTGAGCAGATTTGTAACAGCGGAAAATAATCGCCCGGAACACTGACAGAAATGTGCAGCGCAGGCTCTTGCACTCACTATGGGCTGGACTGTTTTGGATGTTGTGTACACATGTCCTTTGACAGCACCAGTTAGGTAACTGGGTGCCATGCCTGGACTGTTCATCTATGTCTTCAGTATTACTTCTGCATCTTCTTCTCTTACACACTGCCCTCTCTCTTTCTCTTTCTTTCCATCGCTCTCAGCCTTTGATGGTCATGTCACTTCCTCCATTCTAATCATTTATCTATGCAGCATGCTGACAAGGTCCGTTTGAAGCTCTTCCTGTGACACCAGTGATGTTCATCTAAAGCTGTGGAGGCTGCTGAGGCTGCAAAGTATTTCACTGCGGTCTCTAAGACCTGTTTATAAATCCTTTGAGAAATCAAAAAAACATATCAAGATGTCTGAGACAAAACGGGCCAGTGAAGAAGCGCATCATGCTTGGTAGCTGGTAATCCATATTGTTAGGATTTCTTTTTGACAGTAGAGATTTAACCGGTCATGTGTCTAGTCCAGTATATAGATATAGACAGTAATTAGCCCAGTGAATCGTGCAATTGTAGTCATTTATTGTACAGTCAGGGTGGCAATAAATGTGTATGAACTTTATGGAGCATCAATCCATTGATCTTGTCTTCAACATTGTCTCGAATGTGCTGAGGTTTTTTCCTGGGAGGTCTGTCAAAAACTCATTGCATGTGATGTCTGCACATGGACGCAAGATGATTTCTCTCTCTTTATTTCTGTTTTTGTCATGCTCACATTTTGACTATAGTTTGACATGCACATTAATGTTGCTAAGCTGAATCTGTAGGCACTAAAATATTTAGCAGCCACAAATATTGGGTGAGTTTGGTTTTAATTAGGTGTAACTATTTTTAGCAATACTTTTCAGTATAATGAAATATTACTATATTTATAATAGCTCTCAACTTTTGTCAAGTGTCTTTTTTTTGTTTGTTTATTTGTTGAAATACATACTCAGACTGTCTAAATCATGAAAGAAACATCTGATGATAGCTTAGAATTTAGCCAAAAGGAAGTAGCATTCAAAGTTTGAGGTTGGTAAGATTTTATGTTTTTGGAAGAAGTTTTTTTTATGCTCACCAAGGCTGCGTTTATGTTTGATAAAAAATACTGTAAAGCAGTGAAATATTATAAGTTTAAAACAGCTATATTTTAATATTATTTTTTTTATTCATTTTTCAAGACTCCAGTCATCAGTGTCACATGATCATTCTGATATACTGATTTGCTGCTCAAGTAACATTTCTTATTATTATAAATGTTAAAAACAGTTGTGCTGCTTACAATTTTTGCGCAAACCATTATACATTTTTCAGGATTTTATTGTTGAACAGCATTTATTTAAAAAGAAATATTTTGTAACAATATAAGTGTCTTTACTGTCACACTTGAATGCATCATTGCGGCATAAATTTTTAAAAAATCTTCCTGACCCTAAACTTCACTGAGGTCAACTAGTTCATCCAGATTTAAAAAATAATAATAATAATAATAAAAAAAAGGAAGCTTTAATATTATTTTTAACTGTGGTGCTGCAAAGGTATTGCATTTAGAGGCTCAACCTCTCAGAGGGTTTTAACATTTTAGGTAGTGTCGGCACAACGAATCCTTACCTCAACTGAAAATACTTCATTCTCTGCCTAAACATCTGCCTTTGAGGTAGACCCTGATTCTCAGCACACAGTGATGTCATTTCCAATTTTTATCACTCTGTCTGCCATAACCTTCCACCAGACACATTTTTTGATGTATGGGGCATGTGTGTGGCCCCTGTCATCTTTTGTCTTTTCCACTATTATGGGCAATATTTGTCTGTCAGCACGTATGACGCCTCTCTCTGCCTCACATCAAAGCTTTTCAGTCAGCTTAGACACAACTCTATGACAAATAGGTAAGTGCGCAATTTTAAATGACAGTCCCAAGCTTTCTTTTCTTGAGTCTCTCTGAGTCACATCTTTCTTCTAACACATTCTTTATCATGTGTGTTATGTATGCCGTGTGTAAAGCGTGGCCTGTTAACGGAAAGGGAATGAGCTATTTCAGCTTCTGCATCTATGGTATCCACTAGGTTGTTTTAATATTCTTAAGCAAACACTCAAGAGTTATTCTCTTCTTTTTCATTCATTCAGCCACCAGGTTCATAAGATCTATCTCACATGGTCTGTGCAATGCCCCTTATCTCTTCTCCGCTAGTGAAAAGATCCATTGTTTTTTCGAGGAGCCCACCGATTAGCAGACACCCTACATGAAATCTAGTCATTATAAACATACAACTGTTCCTTTCCAATGTCTTACAAATGTTTATTAACCCACCAATTGTTTTTCCAATTAAGTGCATGATTCATCTAACATAGACTTCTCTCCAGCTGTGATGTTCATTTCCACCTTTTTTCTGCTCTATTTCCAGAGAGGATTTTTTTCTGCCATTCTCGGCCCTTCTCAGTCTAACATTCTGGAATTTACTGTAATTTAATTCCAGCACCAAAACAACCTTTTCTTTTCCCTCCTGCCTTTTCTCGTGGCACTTTCCTGGATGGCAACCAGCAACTTCAGGTGAAAACACTTCACTCCTGCTGAGAGACTTGAAGGAAAAAAGAGAGAAAAAAGTACATTTAGGTTCAGTGTCATTTTTCAATTTATAATCTTGGTGGTTCTCACAGCAGCTGCTAGAGCAGCAACAGGATGTGACGGTACCAGGCATGAATGAGAGGTGCCTTCCAACGTACACACAAGCCAGTATGAAGGAAATGGAAAGCAAGTGCTCATGGGAGTCTTCATAAGCTGCAAGGAAGGGATGAAAAGGACCTTGTGCATGCAAGGAAAGAAATTCCCCATAAAATTCTTCTGCCTAACTTCCCCCCTCATAACATTTCTTTGTGGGACATGGTGTATTTTTCTTCATGTCAGAGATTTTTTTTTGCCCATGAAATTTTTGGCAGCGTTGCGCTTATTGTGCCCTAATGCCAGCAAAGGAACATTTCAGTCCACAGGGTGCATGAATCTTCTCATACTTTGCTAGTCTTTTATAAGGATATGCAAGACTAGTCAACTAAACAATACTGCTGCTACTATATTGGAAATCACATGTTAATTAAAAAAAATAATACATTATTTTGTAAGTGTATATCTGGAGCAGAAAACAAAATCATTTCATTTTACCTCAGACCTTGCATGCGTTTGTTGTATCTGTGTTACTCACGGTAATAATTACAAGTAATAAGTTCACAAAAAATGTATTATAATAATAATGCAATTTATTTGATTAAATTATTAAAATTATTATTGCTAATACATTTATTAAAGGGGTCATGAACTGAGAAATCAAATTTTCCTCGAGCTTTTGACATATAAGAGGTCATCATACTATAAGAATATCCTGTAAGTTTCAGAACGGAAAACTTCCTTGTTAGTCCAATAAAAGCTTTTATTGACACCAGGCCCAGCAAACGACAGGTTTTTCAAAGTGGGAATCTATGACGTCAAAGGGAGGCAAGCACCGCCTCTGCAGAAGAAGATCAACGCCTACTTCATCACTGCCTGTTTAGCCCCGCCCACCGATTCACGCATGAAATGCAATAGGTAGCATAAGTAACATAGGCCTACGTGGTGTTAAACCAGATCGAGCTACCAAGCAATAAACATGCCGTTGAGGATTACAAAATATTGTGCAGTGCCTGGGCTCGACAGTAATGCAACATGTAAGTAACTGTGTTAATTCTAATGCCTGATCTGAAATGTAATGATTCGCGTACAGTCAGATGTTCTTTGTCTGTGTGTCAGTAAATCAAACCAGTGACTAAATGTCAACTTGCAGTGTTTCGCTTAGTAGGAATAATAATCTGTTATTTAACGGTGATAAAGAAAGCGATCAAAGAAAGCTCCCTTTGCAATCGCTGGAGCAGAGCACGGTGCAGATGTCAATCAAACAGCGAGAGTTTATCAGTGACGCATTTATCAGTGACTCCCGTTTTATTCAACGAATCTCTTAACTATATCACATTTGCACTGTTAGTGAAGATGAAAGCATTTGTTAGTGTACAGAAACTGAGTTGCAATGACGAGATCACTGCTTTCATGCGCTCAACATGTCTGTGATCGACTACAATGTTCATCTCTGCAACCTTTCATGCCACGATCTTAATATAATGCCATAGATCTAAATATAATGCCATAGATCTAAATGTAATTCAACACTTTTCACGATTAGTTAACCATGAGAGCTGTAATAGTAAAAACGCGCTAAAAGAGAGAGTAATACTTAGCTATTTCAAATGGAAAGACGTTAGCCAATCACAGCAGTGGGCGTTTACACTGAACTCTCACAGCAGACACGCCCCTTCAAACAGAGCGTTCAAACCAGAGGGCTAAAATCAGTGTAGGAAAAATACCTTTTATTTATAAATTCTGACAATTTTTGATGTAAAAAGCATTCTAACATTATAAGTGCACCCCAGGAAACATCATAACACAATAAAACAACGCAGTTCATGACCCCTTTAATATTGTTAATGCAATAATAATGATGATGATGATAAAAGCAAAATGCACTAAAAAAAAAAAAATTATAGTAAAAAAATCATTAAAAATATTAAATAATAATAAAATTAACAATATTTATATAAAAATTAATTATTTTAATATACTACCTTTTTATTTTTTAATTCTTTATTATTATTTGTTTTGCTAATCATTTATTAAAATTGTTAATGTATTATTAATTATTTTAAAAAAAATGCACCAAAAAATAGAAAAATATCATTAAAAATATTAATAAAATTAACCATATATAAACATTACTTTTTTACTATTTTATTATTTTTACTAAATTACTAAATTTTACTTTTTAAATTCTTTATTACTATTATTATTCATTGTTTTGTATTAAATCAAAACACAAAAACATATTTTATTATTATATATATTTCTTTGTGGGACATGGTATATTAGGTGTATCAGCTCCTATATACACTAAAACAAATATGCATTTTTGTTTCATATGTTCATATGTTAGGTAGAAGGTTGTATTGTTTTTCTATGTAAATTGGACAAATGCTGTTCTGTTTCTTAAGACATTGTTTTTTGCACCAGGTCCTCCATGGGTGAGTCGTAAGGTAGAGGACAGACAGACTGCAAAACTGGGCCGCACGGTTCGTCTTCCATGCCCTGTGGAGGGTGACCCCCCTCCACTGGTCCTGTGGGTGAAGGATGGGCGGAACGTCAATCCAGGCTGGAGCCGCTACAAGGTTCTGAAGCAGAGTCTGAAGATCAAAGAAGTGGAACTGGAGGATGCCGGAGAGTACATCTGCCGCGTCACCAATGGATTTGGCAGCCTCGCCCTTAACTTCACACTCATTGTAATTGGTAAAGACTGCCTCCCACGCCATACACCACAACCCTTTATATCTCAGTACTTTGTACTTTTGCACACCCAGAGCATTTGTAAGCCACATCAGTCATCCAGACTTAATCAAAACCTGCAACGTTGCACACGCACTACGGTTTGAGGTAGTCTTTTAAGGGGATAGTGCCCCAGCTAGACAGATGGCATCTCAAAACAGCAGAACTGAAGCATGAGTTTTCAACTGAAATCAAAAAAGAGCAGGGGAACTTTTAGATGCCCTCACAAAAAGTTAATTGGGGCACAGGAAGGCAGTCGGCTCACATAGCTGCTCCCAAATCATATTTGACAAAACTGACGTGACTGGCAAGGTACTTTAAAGCAAAGCATGGTTTCATGTACATAACATTAACTGAAAAAGCACAAGAGAGCATTGTACTGATGGAAATGTATGACTTGTTAGCATTTGTTGGAGCATATGGCACTGATGCCATTTTGCATTATCAAATCTAGAGAACAAAAGATGGCTTCATGTCGTCCGTCACACAATACCTGCAGTTGTTTATGTAGGCTGTAATTTAATACCATGTTCATACTCTTACCCGGGTAGTAGAGACTTTTATCCCACTAGAACCTGACAGGCAAGGAAATTAATACACACCTTCTTGGATGGTGGGAAGGAGAAAGAAAATGAGGTGTAGAGACATGTAGCTGTTGTGAGACTGGTTGGAGCAATGGGGGGTTTGTGCTGGACTGTTGCAGTTCGAAACGTGTGGTTCTCCTGATGACTGCTGAGGGACTATGGGGCAGGCATTTCCAGCCAAAAACGTTCTGTAGAGGGAGAGGAGACAGAGACGACCTGCCGCCTTCTCTGCCATAAATCTGAACTGGTCTGGAGAAGTTGAGAGGCCTAGAGGACCCAGAAGCCCTCGGCTCTTCCTGTACGTCTTGCCACGTTTGGGGAGGCAACTAGTGTGCGGATGTAAAGCATGATTATTCTGCTGAGCGAGGCAGCTGCTTAATTGGCCGAGCCAGTGTTTTCAGGTTCCCTCCCCTTGATGTCTTTGCTCTGGGCCTCCTGTATGGGGAGTGATGGCAGCCTGCTGTTTTCCTGTTTCGTCCCCGAGAGCTCTGTGGAACTCAGAGTTATGGTGCATTGGACTGCTTCACTCCCTTTGGAATATAGTTGTAGAGTTTACTGAAGTCATTAACTGCAATGACCAACAGCCCCAAACAAAAGGCCCATTAGACCCTCCTTTTGCAGTGTTTAAAGCTGTGACTTTTGCTGGGAGGAATGCCACTATTAGGTAACTGAAGAGTGGTTAAGAAGCTCCATTGTTTTTCAGTAAAGATTAGTGGGCCCTACCACAGAAGAGTTAACGGTATAGTTCACCCAAAAATTTTAATTTGTAAGTCACCCTCATGTTGTTTCAAACCTGTATGTCTTTCTTTCTTCTGTGGAACACAAAAGATATTTTGAAGAATGTTTCCACCATTTTTTCAAGTAACTTCTTTTGTGTTCCACAGCAGAAAGTCATACAGGTTTGGAACAACATGAAGGTAAGTTAAAAATGTAAATTTTTAATGAAAAAAAACAACATTTCTTTAACTAGTTGTCTTTCAAGCAAAATACATTTCTTCTATTTATTGAGTTTTTTTATTTAGCATCATCACTACTCTCTTCAGAACATGATGTGCGTGTTTAAGAAAGGCTTTGCCAATTTTACATAATAAATTTGTGAGCATAGCAAATTACAAAATTACCCCTGACAGGTGTTTTTTACAGAGATCCTCCTGTGAAGCAGCTACTTAATGTAGATTAATGTACACCAAAAACACAACAGGGAAACTCCAGCCAGGGCTGATTGTATCAGGACTGAGGAATTTGGTGACATTCAATAGCACCTGTTGTCATCAGAGCGGGTCTAATCTGCACCAGGGTTTGCACTCAGGGCAAGCATGGGCAGAACCATGCCCTCATATTTTAATGTGTGTGCAATCTATACCCCACATATTTCCTCATGAAAGTGTAATTTTAGCTTTTAGTTGATATTGTGCCCCTATCAAACCAGGCAGCTGATGGCTTGGTGTAATCAGTTGGCAAAAAAACCTAAGCTGAGGTAACAGCTATAATTTAAGCCTTGAGTTTTTCCTGACCACAGTTACCGAAAAGTCTTTGTGCTTTTCACATGCGTAAATAGAAACACATTTTTTTCAAAATCATGTCTGCAATTGTACATGAGAACAACAACTCAAGTTTTAAATATAGACAGAGATTAGCGCAGCTTTACAGCTTTAAGGCATTTTAATAGGATTGTTAACTTGCTCTCCAATGTTCCTCACATATTCAGTACTTTTTTGCAATGTGGCACAGGGAACTCTGGGAATTTGGGTTTGTAAGAATGGCATATTGGGTTTTAAAGGTCAGAGTAAAGGTGTTGTTTACCAGAGGGTGTTGGAAGCTGTTGAAGAAATGCTTTACCATCATCTCACACTGACCATTCCCACATTCACTGATGTGTCATGGAGTCAAATCAGTCTCCGTGTCATAAACCGCTGTACTTTAAAATGTCCGACAGCACCTGGGACTCTCCCTCTTTCCCCCGCGGTGGTCCCAGACCCTGCACCCCTGCTGTTTCTAAAGAGCACCACACATTGCCAGCATTGTTTTCTCCCAGCGCTGCTTCGCAGGAGTCCAGGGCGAGGGATCTGAGGCTTTTCTGCACAACCTAATTGTCTATATTGTGAGAGTTTAAATTTATGTTGGATGTATGAATCCGTGAGTGGATTTGAAGATCTTAAGTTTGCCTCCGACAGTAACACTCTACAAACAATTGGCTGTTGTCGAGTCCTGGTTCCCTGGCATTGGCTCCCTCTTGTCTGCATTTCTCACCTATATTGTATAGGAGGCCATACTGTGTACGGACGCAGCGGGGAGAGACTGTGGCTTCTACTCAGACGGTGGTTTGGGCTGCCTGTTTGGGCTGCCTGTTTTATGAGGGGACTGGTGGAGAGCTTCCAGCAGTGGCCTTTTGTTCTTTGTTTGCAGGCCACGGGGTACATGTGTTGCAGTTTAGCCAGCGTCCTCCTCACCTAAATGGATAATTGTATCAAAATTACACTCGTAAGCCAACCCAAGACTGCCGAGGGACGTGGTAGGTGGGATAAGGGAGGGGCAGCAAGTTTGGGACAGCATAGATATGCCTTCCAGTCCTTGGGTCATGCCACCTTGACCAGGTCTGGCTTGAGTAGGAATCACAGCACTGACGTTCATTCATTCGAGATAATTTGCTCATAACCTTTCCCACTGCTAAACTACACAAGCTCTTTTCCATTCCAGTAGACATGCGTTTACTCCTTTGCCTTGGCTGGCCTGAGAGCAGAACAGCCTCACTGCTGCAGTATTTATGTTTAGTCTGATTTACACCTATTTTCCACGACAGCTCCTCTTTGGGAAATGCTTCTCTCCTATTTAAACAGTCCAAGGGGAAAGAAACATGAACTGGGTCATTTTATAAAATGGCGTTTTTTCCAGTTAAATATTTTGATTATTTTAAATTGTAATATTTCACAATATTACATATGTTACTATATTTTTGATCAAATAAATGCAGCCTTGATGAGCATAAGAGACTTAAAATAACAGACTCCAAACTTTTGAATGTATACAATTTTATTGTGTACAACTTTGGACTCCACTATATGCATGAACTGGTAATCTAAACAAAATGTTTATGTAACTAAAGGAATGATGAAATTTGATCACTATTATAATATCAGAATTTTATTATATTAACATTAACTGAGCAGAAACCATTTCCTCTGCTTACATTTACATCATAATTACCTTATCATCTGTTTTTTCTGCCCTTCTGCTGCTGAAGTTTCTCAGTTGTGCTTCTCACTTCCCCGCTTGAACTCACTCTTATATGCCATTGCAAACTCTGTATGTCTCTCTCTGTTCAGCTTAATTTCATGTGAGTCCAGACTGGTTTCAATTCCATCAAGCATCCTTTCATCTTTCCTTTTTTTCAGCCATGTCTTTTCTTCTGCTACTCACAAGCATGAATTAGTTTGTGTCCATATGTGTTTGTGCTTTGAACTTTCCCAAGCTTATTTCCCTACAATGAAAGAAATAAACACGCTCTTGAGAGCTCAAGTTGTGAAGCTCCGTGTCACATTACAAGTAATCAGAATTACGAATTACATCAGTGTTAGAGTGACGCATGATCAAAGGGGGGCTTTAAGAGCATTTTCCAGTGCTTGTGACGGTTTTTGTGATGTGTTCAGACAAATAAATTCTACTGTATTCCAGTCTTTTCTTTAGATGCTAATAGTCATTCTACAAAACGGGTGCCATTTGTGTTTTATATACATTTGTGTACAAAAAATTACTTCACCCTGTAACAGTTACAGCATATTAACAAATATGCAAGATGAAAAAATACATAAATATAAAAGCTAGCGTTTAGTCAAGATTTTAGTGAAACTAATAAAACTTTTCCAGGCTGTCAGTTAACCCTGTTACATCATATTTTAATGAAGTAGTTATAAAAATAATTTAAAGAAGTGAACCCTTAATTGATTATTGAAAAGTAGATATGTAGAAATATCAGCATTAAATTCCAACTTTTTAAGGAGTACCTTTTTGAAGTCATAATATTATGTAAGGGCAATCATACACATACAGTGGGGAGAACAAGTATTTGATACACTGCAGATTTTGCAGGTTTTCCTACTTACAAAGCATGTAGAGGTCTGTAATTTTTATCATAGGTACACTTCAACTGTGAGAGACGGAATCTAAAACAAAAATCCAGAAAATCACATTGTATGATTTTTAAATAATTAATTTGCATTTTATTGCATGACATAAGTATTTGATCACCTACCAACCAGTAAGAATTCCGGCTCTCACAGACCTGTTAGTTTTTCTTTAAGAAGCCCTCCTGTTCTCCACTCATTACCTGTATTAACTGCACCTGTTTGAACTTGTTACCTGTATAAAAGACACCTGTCCACACACTCAATCAAACAGACTCCAACCTCTCCACAATGGCCAAGACCAGAGAGCTGTGTAAGGACATCAGGGATAAAATTGTAGACCTGCACAAGGCTGGGATGGGCTACAGGACAATAGGCAAGCAGCTTGGTGAGAAGGCAACAACTGTTGGCGCAATTATTAGGAAATGGAAGAAGTTCAAGATGACGGTCAATCTCCCTCGGTCTGGGGCACCATGCAAGATCTCACCTCGTGGGGCATCAATAATAATGAGGAAGGTGCGGGATCAGCCCAGAACTACACAGCAGGACCTGGTCAATGACCTGAAGAGAGCTGGGACCACAGTCTCAAAGAAAACCATTAGTAACACACTACGCCGTCATGGATTAAAATCCTGCAACGCACGCAAGGTCCCCCTGCTCAAGCCAGCACATCTCCAGGCCCGTCTGAAGTTTGCCAATGACCATCTGGATGATCCAGAGAAGGAATGGGAGAAGGTCATGTGGTCTGATGAGACAAAAATAGAGCTTTTTGGTGTAAACTCCACTCGCCGTGTTTGGAGGAAGAAGAAGGATGAGTACAACCCCAAGAACACCATCCCAACCGTGAAGCATGGAGGTGAAAACATCATTCTTTGGGGATGCTTTTCTGCAATGGGGACAGGACGACTGCACCGTATTGAGAAGAGGATGGATGGGGCCATGTATCGCGAGATCTTGGCCAACAACCTCCTTCCCTCAGTAAGAGCATTGAAGATGGGTCGTGGCTGGATCTTCCAGCATGACAACGACCCGAAACACACAGCCAGGGCAACTAAGGAGTGGCTCCGTAAGAAGCATCTCAAGGTCCTGGAGTGGCCTAGCCAGTCTCCAGACCTGAACCCAATAGAAAATCTTTGGAGGGTGCTGAAAGTCTGTATTGCCCAGCGACAGCCCCGAAACCTGAAGGATCTGGAGAAGGTCTGTATGGAGGAGTGGGCCAAAATCCCTGCTGCAGTGTGTGCAAACCTGGTCAAGAACTACAGGAAACGTATGATCTCTGTAACTGCAAACAAAGGTTTCTGTACCAAATATTAAGTTCTGCTTTTCTGATGTATCAAATACTTATGTCATGCAATAAAATGCAAATTAATTACTTAAAAATCATACAATGTGATTTTCTGGATTTTTGTTTTAGATTCCGTCACTCACAGTTGAAGTGTACCAATGATAAAAATTACAGACTTCTACATGCTTTGTAAGTGGGCAAACCTGCAAAATCGGCAGTGTATCAAATACTTGTTCTCCCCACTGTACGCTATACTGGACAGAAGTAATTAAGATTTTTTTTTTTACTTTTTTGAAACAACAGTCTTTAACTTTAGCAGCAGAAAGCCAGAAACGAACATGAGGTAATTAAGATGAAAATGTAAGCAGAATAAACTGTTTCTGCTGATTTATTGTTAATATAATTCTATTTTGATATAATAATTTTGATCATATTTCATCATTCCTTTACTTAGATTAAACATTTTTATATTAGCAGTTCATGCCTATAGTGGAGTCCACATTTAAAATCTGGGATATTAATAATGTTTAAAAGCATTTTAATATTTTGAAAAATTTAAAACACATCGTCCCAGCCTGGAGTGTCTTGTAAAGCAGAGAGATCTCCCACAATGGACTCAGAGATGAAGCCCATGCCCGCCACGGAACCAGAGCCCAAGCCAGCACCTGCTGCGGACCACAAGCTTGAGCCCCCTCCATCCCCGGAGACAGAGCCATCACAAACCAGAGCCGGTCGCCTGGAGCCGATTGATAGGTCCATTGAGGAGTTAGCTCCGGTAAGACAGTACACTGTTGAGCCAGTAGAGGAGCGCTGGCTTATCAATTTCACCACTGAGCCAGCTCCCATCCATGTCCTCACCCCTGAGCACATCCATTCCCAGTCCACCACACTTTACATCATGGATAACCCGGTCCCACCAATGTCCTGCCCACCCCATTATCACCATCCTCACCACAGGATTTGTCTAATTCCCTGGACTTACCTGCCTCACAGCTCCACCTGTGTCATTGACTCATTCCAGCTCATTGGCCCTCACCACCAACATGATGCTGTGAGTTGGATCCCCTGGCTTCACTCCCTGCGTCTAGGCCCATTGCTCCGCCTCAGCCTGTCAGCCCGTCGGCTCTGCCTCGGCTCTACGCTCCCTCAGCTCCACTGTGGTCAGCCATCACTAAGGCTCCACTGGGCACCCTGACTGGTCTGCGGCTATGCAGCCACATATACGCAACAAACTGCGATGCACTGTGTATTCTGACACCTTTCTATCAGAACCAGCATTAACTTCTTGAGCAATTAGAGCTACAGTAGCTTGCCTGTTTGATCGGACCACACGGGCCAGCCTTTGCTCCCCACGTGCATCAGTGAGCCTTGGCCGCCCATGACCCTGTCGCTGGTTCACCACTGTTCCTTCCTTGGGCCACTTTTGATAGATACTGACCACTGCAGACCGGGAACACCCCACAAGAGCTGCAGTTTTGGAGATGCTCTGACCCAGTCGTCTGGCCATCACAATTTGGCCCTTGTCAAACTCGCTCAAATCCTTACGCTTGCCCATTTTTCCTGCTTCTAACACATCAACTTTGAGGACAAAATGTTCACTTGCTGCCTAATATATCCCACCCACTAACAGATGCCGTGATGAAGAGATAATCAGTGTTATTCACTTCCCCTCTCAGTGGTCATAATGTTATGCCTGATCGGTGTACAATATATATATATATTAAAACAGAACATTGCAAAAAAGAAGCTCTCTGACTTTTAGACCCCACTTTGTCAAATTATAGCATCCAGTATATGCACTGAATATATTGACTCTGATGCGAGTATTTTGCATTTTGACTGCCTGTACGGACACCCTGCCACCCTGCCACCCTGCTATTCCTTCTATGTGCAATTCAAACCAGAACCTAATCACATCATGGCTTTGGTTTCATGGCATACAACTGAGCCTTTTTTGAGCTGCAGGGGGAGCAAAGGTTTTAATTAAACTAAAGGGATGCAAATTACCCACCTTCATCAGAGAGCCACATTAAAGGGCCTTTCATCCACCTCATTAGAGGGGCCAGAGGCTGGGCCGGGCTCTCTGCAGGATGCTCCGGGCCCACTCCACTCACAACAGAGAAGAAAAGAACACAGGCACATTAGGTTTGACCAATTTCCTCCCGAGTCACCATACGACTGTTGCAGCAAACCACTTATGGCTCCATAAAAGATACAAGGAGACTTCTAATTACCCTTTCTCCTCTGCTTCTCTCTGTCTTTGCCTGCTGTGAATGTGCCAACAGCCTCTAATTTGCCTCTTCAGTCAGCACTCATAGAGATATGCCATGCCAAATATACAGAAGAAAATGAGATGTATGTGCAAAGCAAACAAAAATGGAGGTATCAAATCATATTTCTTAAAAGCATGAAAGCTTATCTACATTACCCATCTGATTTGATTTTTTTTGTCTTGATTTTATTGGCAGGAATAAGCACTTGCTTTTGTAACAGCTGTCTATTCATTTGTATTTTCCTCTCATCTTTCTCCAGTATTTTTGAATACATTTGAATACATGAAAACACATAACTGCTTCTTTCAAGAAAGATTAGAACTCTGTAATGTTTTCATCAAGAACAAAATTACTGGAAGAGCTCAAAGGGCTGGAAAGCACTCAAAAGTGTTATTGTACAAAAAAAAAAAAAATATACCAGCTCATACCTTTTCCATTCCTAGTACTATAATCTCACTATGGTAAACAGCATTGGCTGTGTTTTCTTTTGATTTACTGGAACAGACATGGTTTCAGTTAGTGATATGCTATTACCTTAAAAACACAGCATCACTCTCAGTCAAACGACTCAGTAAGTTTCTACACCATCTTCAATCTTCATTATGACCTTTATAGAAAAAAAAAGGTAAGACCATTTATTCTTTTGATGTTTATTTTATTTAGATGTCGCACTTGTCAGTGAAAATCACTAGAAACGTTTCAGCCTGCTTTCTATTCCGTGTTTGTTTTGCTTTGAATTTTTTTCAAGCATGTGGAGCTCTATATGGCAGATCTACAGCAATGTATGTTTGCACACAGGTATGAATGGAGAATGAACCTTTTTGAAGGCGTTGCTTTTAACTCCATCCCAGTTGGAAAAAATAATATGTGAGCCTTATTAACACTGAGTCCATGTGAACATCATTTGTAAGCTGAGCTGTGGAGCTGCCTGTGGACCTCAACCAAGCCCACCTTCTTTGGGCACCCCCTCTCTATATGAATCTCTATAGGACTGCAGAGGAAAAGGAGGCCCCTGTCCTTCAGAGCTTCAGAGCTCCTTTGCCTCTTTTTTCCTGCCCCACCAGTGCAAAAACTTCACTGAGAGTAGGTGAACTATGAATTCACTCTATTAGAAACATGCAATACTCACAATGCCATACAGCTCTAGAATGTTGTGTCAGGAAGACCTCTGTCTTTTTGGACACCTGTTTAGAGAACTTGCTCTTCACAATTCAGAGAACTAGAGTCTGGAGTTGGGCTCTCAGTAAGACCACTTTAGCCCACATAAAGCTCAACTGATTCCCCTCTGCTGCTGCTGAATAGAGCGGCAATGGCTTACTTTTGCTCCTACACCCCAGGGCCAAAGGTAACAAAGGACTGAAGGCTGGTGAAAACACTTCTGCTAGCTTTGGCCGGAATGTCTGTGTTGAACATGCAAGGCCTGTGCTTAGCATATGAGAATTAGCAGGGACAAAGGTGCGATGCGCTCTCCACAGCAGCTACACACACAGCCTCGGGACAGTATGAACTAAAGAAAAACAGAGTTTGAAGGCTTTCCTTTCATCGTCATGTTCAGTAATGTGAAAATATACTACTATTCAAACGTTTGGGGTCAATAAGGTTTTTTTTAAATAAATACTTTTATTTAATAATAAAATAATTTGAAGCAATAATTAATTATTAAAACTTTTATGTATTAATAATTTCATGCATTAAATGGATCTAAAGTTACAACAAAGACTTTTCCTTACGAAAAAGTTTATTCAAGTGTGCTATTAGTATACTTCTTTTAAACTAAAAATAAGAATGTATACTTTGTCTACTTATGTACCTTCCAAAATATACTTAAAATTGCACTCAAGTATACTTGACTTATACTGACAGAAACGTCTAAGTATTTTTGGCCTATACTTGTACTCAATTATACTTTTAAGTATATCTCGATCAAAAGATTAGGTATTCTAAGTATACTTGGCTCGTAGTTGTTTTTACTCTTTTGATTGAATAGCCTATTAAATACTTTTTTTCACATAGTCTTATAAACTTACATTGTTTGAAAATATTGATTTATAAAGAAAACAGATATGTTCTTAATTCTGAGTATCTGAATTTTTGTGTAGGCTAGTCCACTCGTAGTGTACATAGGAATTTACTTAAAATCAGCTTTACTCTATCCCTGCCATTAACTGAATTTTCCGGCTATATGTTTTCACTGTTTTACTGTAGGTGGCGCTATTATGCATCTTTTGAAATAGTACAGAATCTCCAGATCAAAACACAGGTGAAGAAGCACAAACAAGTGATAGGAGATTACTTATGCAAATGAAAAAATAATGCGATCATCAAACATTAAACAGCATATAAGTTCAAAACTGCCTAACGTTACTGAATGAAATGTCAACCCAGGAAGGGTTAACAAATGTGAAGCTTTGAGGGTGTTGATGGACTCCATCTACTCCATCTGTGTTTTGATCATCATTCTCTTTCCGATCCGGACGTAGTCTTTGATAAAAATTAGATTTTTTTTATTAAACTTCAACATTCAAGTGTTGATAAAAAAAGATGCATGAAATGGAAAGAGTTAAAGTACAGTTATATTTCAATTATAAAAAAATTAATACCTAAATAGGATCATAGTAGTATACGATGTTTAAAAATAATATATAAATAGGAAACTAAGTATGATGTTCACTTAAAGAAAACTTAAAAAAAGTATACTTGCAGTATAAAACTACTAAACTAGTAGTTTATTGAGAGTATACTTCAAAGTGTATTTTCATAAAATAATTCATCAACTAAAAAATATGCTACAAGTATTTGACTAGTAATCTGTCAGTATACCTAAGTTCACTTGTAGTATAGTTGCAGTAAAAACAAAAAAAATAGTTGTAAACTAGTTGTGTACTAGTTTACTACTGTTAGACTTAAAATATACTTAAAAGTATACTTTTATGCACTAAAAAGTGGGCCAATTTAGTCCCAAGTAGTATTGAAACAGTACACTTACAAGTATACTTCTAGTACATTGATATTAGTATATTTACTACATAAAGTATACTTAAAAATATACTTAAACTTTACTTAAAGGGGACATAACACGCACAGTTTCTGCCAATCTCATGTTAATCTTGAGTACCTATAGAGTAGTATTTCATCCTTCATATCTCCGAAGAGTCTTTAGTTTTATCATATTTATAAAAGACAGATACGCTGTACCGATTCTTTCTGGAAACAGCCGAACTTGTGGAGGCGTGCAGTGGGCGGAGCTAAAGAGTCACGAGCACACACACACCTATGACACACACACATACACAATACATCATGGCATTATCCATGGATAACTTTCGATTCACTATAAGTTTGTGTTGTTTACATTATATGCACTTATGTGCCGCTTGCCAACAAAACAGACATTTGATGATTTCACTCACCGCCTGCGGTTTCGACTCATGACCGGGAACAAACAAACACACTTGCAAAACTCCGTTGCTGCTCCGGAAAAACAAACTACTCCACTGTTTCCTTAACGCTGGGTTATTTGGGAAGCTGAACAAGGTTATCTTTCCCTCACAACCAAAAACACACTTCTTTAGTGACATTGTTGATTTCGTGGTCTAAAAACAAAATGACATCGCTGCCGACGGCTTCCGTAACCCGAACGAAGCTCGTTGATGGACGTGCTCTTGCTCTAGCTCTGGTTGATGTGCGCACACGCTCATCTGGGAGAAGTGCCCATACAAGAAATTCCGCCCTTTATGACGTCATACAGGGCCACACTCAAAAAAAACTTTCCGAAACTTTTTAGAATCCTGAAGTGTATTTGGCACAGAAATACTCCGTCATACGTCCAACTCGGTTTTTTTTTTTATTTTGGCCATGTTTAGCATGAGAATCCAACTCTTTAACACTGTAAATAAGTCAGAGTGCATGAAATAGCATTAGACCTCCCCTTTAAGTATACTTAATAAAATAAACTTGAAGTATACTTATCTTTTTTTGTAAGGGTTACATTGTTAAAATTATTTGTATTTCAAATAAATGCTATTATTTAGAACTTTCTATTCATCAGATAATACTGAAAAAATTAATCACAGTTTCCAAGTCTTTGATAACATTGATAAAGAAAAAGCAGCAAATCATCATATTAGAATGATTTCTGAAGAATCATGTGACACTGAAGACTGGAGTAATGATGAAAATTCAGCTTTGTCATCATATTTGTAATAATATTTCACAATATTACTGCTGTATTTTTAATAAAATAAATGCAGCCTTGGTGCACATAAGAGACTTCTGTCAATGACATTAAAAATTACTAACCCCAAACTTTAAAGGATGTATATACACTACCGTTCAATTATGTTTCATGGAGGGGGGGAAAGTAACATTGTATAATATTTGGTTCACTTCTTAAGTGAAGTACTAGCTGTACCAACCACTGATGACGCTGACTGAACACAACTATGGAAAGTATTCAGAAGGCATTTTATTAAGTAGTTTCATCACCTTCCCATGTGAGAACCATTTGTTGCCACAGTGTTGATTCGTGGCTTGTTGATTTGGGATTGCCCAGAATAAGTAATGTTGTGTACATAAAGATGTTGTGCTCGGCTCATGTACACAAATGTGTGTGTGTGTGTGTGTGCTGACGATCGGTCTGCTGTGGATTGAGGGGAGTGAGAGGGTTCTCTGTGCATTCCTGTGAGTCAAGCCAGAGAAATCATCCCAAACAAAGCAGCACTCTCAGCTCTGTCTGCACAGTTTAGGTTAAAGTCAGTTAATTGGTTTCCTGTCCAGGGTTAAGTCAACACAGTGTTGTGTCTTAAACAGTGTGGAAACCGGAGAGAAGAAACAATATAGCAGTGTTTGCTCACCCCCAGCGCACAAACCCCTCCAAAATAATGCGTCGGTTCAGCCTGGTTATAGTTCCCATGGAGTTCTAAAATGTCACCGGTTCTGAAACAAAACACACAATCCTTTACACACCTCACAGTCCACTGATCTCCAAGCAAAATGGTTCGTTTTTTTCTGCACAGAGGGGTTCTGTTGGCTCTCAAAGCACTACAAATAAATCTCACCAAGTGTTGGCCTTTGCATTGACCCGCTCATTCAACATGATTTACATGACACCATTTGCAGACATTAATAGTGGGTATGAAGATGAAAGAGCTCATATTGCTAGAGCAACATCTGACTGATGATTTATGGACCAATATCTAAACTATCCCTTAAATTTTGCCTGAGAACATGAGGATTTTTTGAATTGACGTGTTAGACTGGGGTTAAACAAGATTTTAGTACTTTCACATATGCTTTAAAAAAAGAAATATTTTCATTCTGAATTTAATCCACGGACACTGAAACAAGCTGACATTTAAATTGCTCCCTGAGTAGCAGAGATTTGCTTGAAATCATTTGTAAACAAATCCTATTTTAAAAGAAAATATTTTTATATAAAAAAATGTCAAAGCATATGTCACCTGAAAACAAATGATGCTAAACCTTTTCTCAGAACTACACTTTTCTTAGATATTTTGTTTATTTCTAACTGGACCAAAGGTTGTTGTTTTTTTTAATGATTGTATGAAGTCAGTTCACATGGATGTTCTAGCAAAAATTTTATCAAGGTTTGACTACCAGAAAGTGTCCAAATATTTGTCTTAATTTAATTTTGAACAGTGAGGCTATTGTTTTATCATATTTACCCTAATATAAAGATATATTTTATACTAATTGCCATTTTTTTTATATTTTGTTATCCAATGCAAAGATATTTATGCATTTTTGCTTACATGTGACTCTGAATATTTGTCTTATTTTTTTAATCTATTGTTTTAGAATTTGAAACTTTTTGTTTTTTTCCGGTCTAATTGCCATTTTGTTCAGTATTTGGTATCTAATACAGAGACTTTTTTACGTGTGGCTTAAGTGTCCAACTGCTTTAAGGACCACTGGGTATTTTAATGTTATAATAAGATTTTATAGAAATGCACAGTGATTCATTCTGAGAAATCTCTTTCCTCCACTCTGTCACTGTTGGCTGTATGAAGCACATGACAAAGAAAATGAATAACAAAACAGTCTTGAATAAAATAAACAAGGAATACTCGTAGGAGAAATAACAAACACAACCATGTTCACATAGACAATACCAGATCAGATAAAGAAACAGGAAATTCAGGGATTAAATACACAGGGCTAATTAATGTAATCAGGGAGAACAGAATCAGGTGTGTGGAAACTAAGTAACAGCCAAGGAGACTAACTAGGCAAACGGGAACACAGAAACTGAACAAAACAGAGCATACATGTGACACACTCTTCCTACTGATTATTTGAATCTACATGTGTAGAATTCTTAAGTGAAGCATGATGAAACGGTAAAGATTTCTCATGCTTCATCACTTTGGACTGTGTCTTTCAGACGATGCAGCTGTGACACAGAACCAGCCTCTGCCAGACGCAGCAGAACCTAACGCAGATCTCACCATGCACGACCCAACCGGAGAGCCACGGGGTGAGGAACTGATACACACCCTCCTCATCTTTCACTCAGGGTTACTCAACACATGAGCTCGTCAGCATGGGCTGTGTTTGTGCCAGCATCCTGAAAGAGCTTAAGAGAGATCATTTCATCACTGATGTGTGACTATCTAACAGAATATGTTCTGTCATCTAGCCGTAACCTCATGTTGTAAATGTTTTATTTTCTCCGCAGTGAAGCCACGCTTCAGTCAGCCCACAAAGATGCGTAGACGTGTGCTAGAGCAGCCTGTTGGCAGCTCGGTGCGTCTCAAGTGTCTGGCCAGTGGAAATCCAACACCGGTCATTACATGGTGGAAAGACCAGAGCCAGCTGCCCAGCCCTCAGCAGAGTAAACGGCCACAGTGGACGCTGACTCTGAAGAACCTGCAGCCTCAGGACAGTGCCAAATACACCTGTCACGTCTCCAATGCAGCTGGACACATCAATGCCACCTACAAAGTGGATGTAATTGGTGAGTTTGGTAGCCAAAGTGGACTGTTAGCAGCAATGTTATCTATTTGTTAATAATATATAAATATTGAATTTTATAATATATTACAAAAATTGTGGTTTGCTATATTTCTAATAATTAAATATAATAAATAATAATATATCTTATTTTATAATAATGGCCACTTTGTTGTTGTTGTTGTTATCTAGTGCAAAGATATTAATGGATTTTTGTTGCATGACTTATTTAACTAAATAGTTTTGTCTTAATTTTAATATACCTATAATATTTTTGTGAAATGTTTTATAATACATTTACATTTATACTGAACATTTCATACATTATACATAATGTGTGTGTATGTATATGTGTATCTCATTTTAAAGTATATTTAATAATAAATAATTAGTGAGTTGTGATCTAAAGTGAATTGTTAGCATAGCATGGAATATATTTAAAATGTGTATATAAATATTTATATATACACGTTTAAAAAAATGTATTTTATTTATTTATTTATATATATATATATATATATATATATATATATATATATATATATATATATATATATATATATATATATATATATATATATATATATATATATATATATATATATATATATATATATATATATAATATTACACAATTTTTTAAATCAATAAAAGTAGCAAAAAGTATTAATATATATTTTGCATTAGAAAACTTTTATTAGTTATGGATAGTTCAGAGTTGACTGAAAATTATTGGTAGAACAGAAACTTATGTCATGCATTAACGGCACAACTCAATAGCTAATCGCTATGCAATGGTTCTGAACACTGTTTCTGTTTACCATTACACTATACTCAATTGAAAATGTGCAAAGTGATCTAATGGCCAGCAGCCATATCACCCTGTAGCCTAAGACTGGTTTCCCACTGAAGCTAAGCAGGGCTGAGCCTGGTCAGTACCTGGATGGGAGACCAACTGGGAAAACTAGGTAGCTGCTGGAAGAGGTGTTAGTGAGGCCAGCAGGGGGTGCTCAACCTGTGGTCTGTGTGGGTCCTAACGCCCCAGTATAGTGATGGGGACACTGTACTGTAACAAGCACCGTCCTTCGGATGAGACGTTAAACCGAGGTCCTGACTCTCTGTGGTCATTAAAAATCCCATGGCACTTCTCGTAAAGAGTAGGGGTGTAACCCTGGTGTCCTGGCCAAATTCCCTCCATTGGCCCTTACCAATCATGGCCTCCTAATAATCCCCATCCATTGAATTGGCTCTATCACCCTCTCTCCTCTCCACCGATCGCTGGTGTGTGGTGAGCGCACTGGCGCCGTTGTACTGTGGATGCTGCACACTGGTGGTGGTTGAGGAGAGACCCCTGACATGAGTGTAAAGCGCTTTGGGTGTACAGTAGTACATATGAAAGCACTATATAAATGCCTCATTCATTCATTCAATGAATGGTAGTTCAGACACCTCAGAATATTCAAGTTTTGATCGTTTTCTCTACAGAGCGCACCAACTCCAAACCCATTCTGACTGGTACCCATCCTGTCAACACAACTGTTGAGTTTGGTGGAACAGCCTCGTTCCAATGTAAAGTCCACAGTGACGTTAAGCCCGTAATTCAATGGCTAAAGCGGGTCGACCCAGGCACAGAGGGGCGCTATAACTCCACGCTGGAGGTTGGAGGCCAGCACTTCGTGGTGCTGCCCACTGGGGACGTGTGGTCCAGACCTGACGGGTCCTACCTCAACAAGCTGGCCATCGTCAAGGCACGCGACGAGGATGCTGGAATGTATATCTGTCTAGGGGCTAATACCATGGGCTACAGCTTCCGTAGTGCCTACCTCACCGTTCTCTCAGGTCAGTTCCTGTAATTCTCCCATCCAAACTAAGTGGCTTTACAGCACTAATATTGCAGTGAATAAATTAGGGTTTCACGATATTGGAAAAAAATTACTGCAATATTTTGGTTTTCTGTGATATATATTGCGATATGAAAACAAGTACAGTAAGTTTCACCAGATGATTTGAATAGTTTTATTTGGAAAGAATTAATAGTTCTATAATGATTGGGGTGATTTTGTTGGGGGGTGCATCTCCAAAGAAAATAAAAAAAAGAGCAGAGAAATTACCTGAAGAATTTTTTTCAAGTGAGAAATCTTTTTAGAGCTGAATGATTTGTGGAAAAACTTGAAAAATGTAGGTGTTCATACTTGGGCTTACTCTTTACAAAAAAAATCTCTTTCCACTTGAATTTTCATAGGCCACATTCACACAGTTTTTGACCTTCAATATGACTATAGAACAGTGGATCTTAACCTTTTTAACTTCAATGCACCTCCATTGTCCACAACAATATATTTTAACCCACCCCTCCCCCCAACACACACACACACACACAGTTTCTACTCAAGGTTTCTACTTTAGAGCTTATTTTCATGCATGTCTTATTTTAAATAAGTCATTTTGAGGCAATCTTGGAAGTTTGTTGAGGCCCACTAGTGAGCTCCGGCCCCCTGGTTGAGAACCACTGCTATAGAATGATTTCTAAAAATACCATCAAGCTTTTATTTTGACGGGTTCCTGGCAAACAAATAAATGCACTGCTGGTTTCAGAGTAAAGCTCTGTTTCAAAGTAAAGGCACTGTATGTTTATTTACACGCATACAGCTCACAACGTCTCAGAATGGCTAGCCATTATGTGGCTCTGAAACACTGTATCATGAATTACACGTGCGTAAATGACACGCTTCACTCTGAATTCAAAAGCATGTATATTTACTTCATTAAATCGCACTAAGCCATATTGCTATATCAGTTTTATTTCAATGTATTGTGCAGCCCTAGAATAAATGCCAGTGTTTGTTTACAGATCCCAAGGTGGAAAAAGATGCGATTCCACGCCACATCAGCCCCGGTCTTCCCTGGCCGCTGATCATTGGGATCCCAGCTGCTGCCCTGCTCATCGTAGGCACCATCGTGCTCTGGTTGTGCCACAGCCACAGACGCCAGAGCGTTTTGCCTCCCCGACCGACGACCTATCGAGACCATCACATTCCTGACAAGGAGCCCAGCATGCCAAGCGCCATCAACCCTGACCTGCCCAACCAGAGACTTATGGGAATGGGGCCCCCAGCTCACAGCGGTCCACCAAAGATTTATACCAAGGTCTACACAGACATGCACACACACACCCACACACACTCCCATGCACACATGGAGGGAAAAGTACACCAGCATTTCCATTACCAGTGTTAACAGGTTACCATCAGGTGACCAATGCTGCTGCCTCTGTTTTCATGAGCTAAGGGCCACCACTTGAGGACCACAACCGTACTGTAGGACTGCACGAGAATGACCCGAACACAAGCGTGGAGGAGTTCTAAAGGAGCCCATTTACCTTGAAATGTCTCAGGTCAAGGAAAATGTCTCGTACTCAGTTGAGCTGCAGTGGTCCTCAATTTTCCTTTAGGTTCTTTGGAGTTCAAAATCCAATAACAGTGAATCAAAGCAACCCGAGCAAGTGCTAACAGTCCAAGAAAAATACTTGGACCTTTTTGCTATTCCAAAGCCAAGCATTACACAGGAAGTAGAGTGGAGATATTTTATATTTGGAGAAACTGTGATGATATGTGTTAAGAATACTGGTGGGCCTGTTTACAATGTGTTCTGAACAATGTCAGTAAATTAGCTAAAATGTGGTGTTTTTTCTTTTGTGTTTGTTTGTTTTTGTTTTGCAACATTATATTGTAAAGAAATTATGCAAGGAAATGTCAGGGACACTAGATGGATGACTAAATGGAAAGGGGGCAAGGGCTTCTGTTGTATTACCATTAAAAGGTACTTTGTGTGTATGTATTCAGCTCAACTTTCTGATAATTGCAGTATTACGTAACGTACCCTCTCTGTCAATGCAATCTCACTGTTTGCTAGTTACAGTCGAGGAAACTATTTTATATTTGAGCAGTTAACATGGCATTATGATAATATATTTTCAGATTCAAACAAAAGCTAGTCAGTTCAGCAGGTCTTTAGAAACCCCTTGTCAGCCGATATACAAATCTCTTTAACTATAAATGTGAGAACATGTTTATCTGAGATACTGCATGCTGCGATTTTTACTTTGGTGCTCATGTAAGTGTATTTTAATAATATTTTTGTAATAAATAATTTTCTATTTTCCCCTATGCGTTTACAGTTTGACCTCTAAAAGCTTGCGTATTTTCGGTGGGAATTGAAAGTTGGATGCCACCGCAGTGGCTGTTGACTCTCCGCACCCTCCCTAACACGGCCTCAGACCACTGTTAGTTCAACAGGCGAAGGAATGCAATGAAAAAATCAAGTTATTCTTTTCGACACCAGGAAAGTAGGGAAATATTCCCAGCAGGATTTGATGGGTATTAATATTCAGATAGGGTTACAAAGAGGGGGCTACAGTTCTTAAGGCTGTTTCCTCTGTGCTCCCTGTCCATGACAAGGGCAAGAAAAACTCTCCACCAACACCAAACGCCGCAGAGGTGAGTGCTGACTGAGCACTGGGCATTTGAGCTTTTACAAGAAAAAAAGAAAAAGGTTTAGCCTGCTTTAATGTATTGAAACAGTTGCATGGATGGAGAAACTGTTGGTACCTGCCAAACCAATTGTACGGGTAATATAGACAAGAAAGTTTATGGTGCCATCTAGAGGACATAATTGCTGTTACTACTCAATGTGCAATAAAAATGCCATTTCTACTTCTCTTAAAAACACCATGAAATCAAAATGAACTTTTTTTTTTTATGGAATGTTGCAGTATTTATTATAAATGATTTATCGAGGCACATTATCCTTTAAAATTCAACCTGTCACTCATGCAAAGCAAAAGCAAATGCACAGCCCCATGTTGCAAGGATCTGTACACAATTCCTGGAAGCTGAAAACATCCCAGTTCTTGCATGGCCAGCATACTCACCGGACATGTCACCCATTGAGCATGTTTGGGATGCTCTGGTTCGGCGTATACAACAGTGGAACTGTTGTGTGTACCAGTTCCTGGCAATATCCAGCAACTTCACACAGCCATTGAAGAGGAGTGGACAAACATTCCACAGGCCACAATCAACAACCTGATGAACTCTATGCGAAGGAGATGTGTTGCACTGCGTGAAGCAAATGGTGGTCGCACCAGATATTGACTTTTTTTGGACCCCCCCGGCCTGGAAGTTTTCCACTTCGCCACAGTCCATTTTAAATGAGCCTTGGCCCAGAGAAAACGCCTGCGCTTCTGGATCATGTTTAGATATGGCTTCTTTTTTGACCTATAGAGTTTTAGCCGGCAACGGCGAATGGCACGGTGGATTATGTTCACCGACAATGTTTTCTGGAAGTATTCCTGAGCCCATGTTGTGATTTCCATTACAGTAGCATTCCTGTATGTGATGCAGTCCCGTCTAAGGGCCCGAAGATCACGGGCATCCAGTATGGTTTTCCGGCCTTGACCCTTACGCACAGAGATTGTTCCAGATTCTCTGAATCTTTGGATGATATTATGCACTGTAGATGATGATAACTTCAAACTCTTTGGAATTTTTCTCTGAGAAACTCCTTTCTGATATTGCTCCACTATTTTTCGCCGCAGCATTGGGGGAATTGGTGATCCTCTGCCCATCTTGACTTCTGAGAGACACTGCCACTCTGAGAGGCTCTTTTTATACTCAATCATGTTGCCAATTGACCTAATAAGTTGCAAATTGGTCCTCTAGCTGTTCCTTATATGTACATTTAACTTTTCCGGCCTCTTATTGCTACCTGTCTCAACTTTTTTGGAATGTGTATCTCTCATGAAATCCAAAATGAGCCAATATTTGGCATGACATTTCAAAATGTCTCACTTTCAACATTTGATATGTTATCTATATTCTATTGTGAATAAAATATAAGTTTATGAGATTTGTAAATTATTGCATTCCTTTTTTATTCACAATTTGTACAGTGTCCCAACTTTTTTGGAATCGGGTTTGTAGACAGATTTGTGAACAATATTTGAGAGAAATAGGCCTTTTGTGTACATAGAAAAAGTCTTAGATCTTTGAGTTCAGCTCATGAAAAATGGGGGCAAAAACAAGTTTTGCGTTTATAATTTTGTTCAGTGTAGTTGCAAAGGTACTTAGTCAACAGAATGTTCAAAAGGGATCATCAAAATAAAGTGTTACCATAATTTGTGTGCATGTGTACTAGGGGTTGAACGACTTCCGATTTTTTAAAGTCGACGTCGACTAGTCGCTGATGATGTCATTAATGAACAAATAAGTTTGAACCTCAAGCTTTTTGTTGTTGTTGTTGTTGTTTGCACAGCTATGGCATATGACACAGCTCTGCCCAAAAAGTTATTGCTCCTACATAACAGCTTTTGTTTATCAATTCTTTTGTCTTTGGGTCGTTATATTTCTCACAGATTTCTGCTCGTTTTGAATCAGATACAGATAAAGTAGCACAGTAAAGATTACATTTATATGAATGCATTAGTGAGAAAGCGATTGTGTGTGAATTAATTCTACCTGGCAGCGTCTCTCTACTAATAGTGAAGCTGTGGGTTTTAGTTATCAAGAAATATATGCTAGAACTTTTTAGTTTCTAAGCTATTTTATTGATAAATCACAGAACAGTGTTGACGATACATGATATCCAGCGTATGATGTAGGACGCTCCGATGAGAATATGCTAGTTCTCGCAAGAACCAAGTTTTGTTTTGCTCTATCCTCTGCACTTCCGCGTTCGTCACCGGAACTTACGCTACGCCTGCGTCCTATGCCATACGCTGGAACGCCAGGCTCTCCTGAACGCACGTACGACAGTTAGCGGAAAAAAAAAAAGTTTTAAATATGGAAATTTTTCTTACACAAACGTATCAATTTACTTCAAAAGGCCTTTATTAACCCCCTGGAGACGTGTGGAGCCCTTTTATGATGGATAGATGCACTTTTATGGACTTCAAAACAGAAACAGCCATTCACTGCCATTATAAAGCTTGGAAGAGCCATGGGGACATTTTTTTAATATAACTCCGATTGTATTTGTCTGAAAGAAGAAAGTCATATACACCTAGGATGGCTTGAGGGTGAGTAAATCATGGGTTAATTTTCATTTTTGGGTGAACTATTCCTTTAAAGCGTAATGGCAGAGCATTAAAGTCGACTAGGCGACTAGAGTTTCTATTTATATTGTTTTGGCCTTTGGTCTTTTTGTGCTCTGCTACATGGTTTTGAAAGAGCAGTAGATGCATATCTTACTCTTGTACATCTAAACATAAAATGCATTTCATGCTATCACAATAGGTTATCATTCAGAACACTCCTCCTTTTTGTGGTTCTGATCTGTCCTTTGTCAAAGTGACCATTGAAAACATGCCTTGTTGAGCAAGTATGTTGAGCAGTTACATGTTTTTATGATATACGAAAAATGTTTTCATATTATTAGATTTGCATAAATAGGTTTATTTCTGTCTTATACAACTAATAGTCATATGAAACAGTTCATCTAAATGGGAGTGGAAAAAGGAGGGGCTTAAAGTTTTATCTTACATTTGGACACCAACGCAACGCATCTTAAATATGAGACTCTTCTTTGTTCTTCTACTTTTGAGCTTTTTTTGTAAGTATCATTTTATATGGTTTTAGACTAGAGCCAAAACAAACTGAGTATTTACTTATGTTAAGAGGTACTTATGAATATGAGGTATGGAATATTATACAGTTAGTGGTTATCAATTGATATATTGGGATGATTTTGTGAGAAAATTAGAAATTACTTCCCTGTAAAGCAAATATGTTTTTTTCAGGCTCTCAGACCAAAGGCAATAATTCCAGTGCAAGTAAGGAACTTTTTAATTCTAAAATATTTTTATTTATTTATAAAATACATTTAAAATATCTATTCATCCGTCTTTTTTGATTGTGTCAAACTATAGCTTATATTTCAAGATCACATCCTTTTTTTTAATCTCTCAGGTTCTAATGAAAACATATTGATTCCTGTCATCGTAATCCTCTGTGAAGCATTACTGCTTTCTATTACTGTAAATGTCTACTTCATTTGCATGACTAGATATAGAGAGCCATGCCAGAACTTTTACAGTAGGTAACTTTTATTTCATTACCACTACAAAATAAACGGCATAAGTCATTACATTACATCAAAAATAGCATCATATGCAGTTTTGCTTTTCCTTTTTTTTCCAGATAATTATATTGCTGTCTGTTGTAGTTGTGGCACGCCGAATGAGCCTGAGCAATCAGATGACCAGGTACAATTTTATCAGATGCAAACATTTTAATTGTAATACATACAATATTTGGTTTCAGATCTTGATGTGATTGGTGAATATGAAATATACAAGGTACATAAACAGTTCTCTAAACTGACAGTATATCATATGCAGCCAGATACCATTCGGGTTGATTGCTTTATGTATTATCCTATTAAAGCCTCACTTCTGAACAGATTTTATGTTTACTTGTAGGTTCAAGCTGACACACAATACTCTGCAATAAGTCATTTCAGTGAGACAAGGGAGCGTGAGGGACAACCAGAAGAGAGCTCCATAGATTGTGTGTACTCTGATGTGAAACACTAGAACAGAGACCTCATCATAAATCTATGCTAAAATTGGTGATATATTCTGTTTTTTCCCTCAATCTTTGTTTTGCATTTTTGTTTTATTTTTTTTGCCTAACTGTATTTCTAATGTGTTAAGCAGATCATGATTAAATATTTCAAAGACTATACTGAATGGTTTTCTGAATATTTCTGAATATTTTAAAGTTTAGCAGTTCGCTGGGGGGGAAAAAAATGATTAAAGGTAGGGTAGGCAATGTTTTTCACAAACACTTTTTGTTAATAAACACTTACCATGACTGTTCCATGCTGGTGGAATGATCTAACTCAACCCGAGCTGCTGAGTCTTTAACCATTTTCACGCATCTTTTTCATCAACACTTGATCTGTTAATACTACTAACACTTACTGTTCTATAAAAATAAAAAAACTTGCTATGTGTACTGCAGACTAACTGGGACTTCTACAATATGTTTATATTTAATATTTCACGAAAGAAGTAATGTAGTTCTATCTAAAGTTAAAGCACAACACAAAGGTAAGTGCATTATTGATGTTGTTCATTTTTTGTTGTCGGATTATTGTACAGTATGTATCAATGAATGACATATTTTTGGCTGTCATGGTATGTGCGTGAGCTTGTGTGAAATGCCTGCTAATTACGCTGCTTGTTCCAATCACTTATATTGGGCACGATTTGATCTGTTTTCCTGGGAAATTTATTTATTTTTGTTTTATTTTGTCACTATTTTGTTTTAAGGAGATTTAAAAAAAAAAAATGGTGCTTATCAACCTTGATTGGCATGGCAATAAAATTCCATAACATTATTTTGGCAGTTTTGGGTGGGGTTTTGTGAGCTTTTGGGCTGGAAATCGCTGACCCAACAATAGCTTGTTATTGCTAGCCTCTCTGAAATTGCCTACCGTACCTTTCAAAGTCTAGTAGATTGTTTATTGTTTAACTACATGGTTTACCAGTTTTGGGTGGACAGAGGTAGTAGTTATTGGTAGTTAAGCAGTGTAGGCTATTAGTTGTGCAGTAGTTTCCACATTCTGGCTAAACGCAAATTAGTTGTTACCACATTTCTGTGCAATATTTTAGGCTAGGCCTATATGTGGTTATGAGAAGCGTGTGGGCCTACCTAAAAGAAAATGGTTGCTGTCAGAAGTTCAAAACATAGCTCATGAATTTTACCTTTGAAGCAGGATTTCTCATTTGAAAGATTTCTCATTTCTCTTTTGTGTGATGTAGGCTCCGTCTCTGTCATGTAGGTTTGTTTTCCTGTTTGTTGAATTTTTTAAAGCAGGCCTTCACAGAGTGTAATGTTCATGATGATGTTCATTTAAATATTATTAAACAGTTCTATTTAAAGCATATGTCTACTTACTTAAATTCTCCCGTTTTTGTACACATTCATATTTTGTAGAGATCGTATCACCGGTTCATTGCATAAGGTTTGTCATTACCTGCAATCTCAGAGGGCAGCAAAACGTACTAAATGAAAAACTATTAGGATACTCTATAAAATGTGCAATATTAGACAATAGGCTATTAGAAAAGGCTATTCCTACGATATGATTATGTGAAAGTTTATTTAAAATGTTCATATGCATTGCACTGGAGATTGGATGGCCAAAATGGTAAACAGATACAGGAGATACAAAAATGCATTTAACAGATGCCAGTGAACGCTGAAAGATCTGCCGCACCAGATAAACCTCACAGCCTGCGGAACCTCCCTGGCTCAGACGGCAGCTTCTCATCCACTCATACATGAGTGTGTCCTTTGAGGATGCTGGGTGACTCAGGGTTTGCATGCTTGACCCCAGAGGTGCCCTTAACATGACAAATGGTGTTAGCATATGCATTACCAGCAGGCCGGAATAACACCAGTCAAGACAAAGGGCCTCTCTAGTTTTACTTTTTCTTTTGCTTCTTATTTAAGGACATCCTGCAGTATGTGCAGATATAGCCGTTCCAGAAAAAAGAACAGTATACACATTTTTTCAGACCATTCCTAAACATATAATGCCCTATTTATCAAGGCCTACAACGCATTCAACCCTTTTTTAAACAAAGATGATGTTTTATTATGTGGTGGTATTTCAGCCGAGAGTTCACTTTAATTTTAATTTCATACATTAACTTCATATAAGCAGTCCAAGGTTGAATAGTAAAGAAAACTCATGGCCTTTACATTTAATAATATATGTACAATGGAAACTTGTGGTTTACTATTTAAACTATTTCAGTTGTACAGCAGCAATAGACTGTGAAACCTGAAAAAAATGGCATTATGGATTTTAACTCTGACTTCATTTTTTAAGGTACTGAATGTATAGGCCTACTAATGCTTGTAAAACTTGTGTGAATGTTTTGTAATTTGTTTGTTTCAGATTTTACTCACTGCACGGTTCTCCATCAGCCCGACTCTGTTATCACAGTAGAACCTGGTGCCAATGTGACTCTGCAATGCTTTTTCACAGAAAACTACACTATCTATTACATATTTTGGTACAAGCAAATCAAGAGCCAGCGGCCATGCGCTGTCGTTATGGCGAGAGCAGTTGCTGATCCCATTTTTTATAAAGGGTATACGAACACACGCTTCAATATCAGTAGATCAAAGAAAAGACTTTCTCTTTATGACGGTCAACAGAAAGTTTCTCCTCATGCTCACCCTGCAGATAATGACCATCAGAAGGGGGTCAGTCAATCATATTATGACTACTTAATAGTGAGTGAATTAGTTGCACATCACAATTGTAAATGGATGATAAAAACAGAACACTTACCACAATGAATTTAATTTAGTATTCTAGGACAGTTAACAGTCAAATACTCCCTTGCAATCACAGATTAACTTTTCAGTATTTTCTTTTTTTTTGCACTTGTAAGATTTATTATTATTAGGGGTTCAAGCACGAAGTGCCGAAACCCTATTGTAACTGTTAATTTTCCCATGATGCATCATTCTCCATCTAAAACTGATCGGGCAGACCAAACCGTAAGTCGTAGAGACTTGAAACTTTCAGGGCTGGTAGTACTCACAACGACTACAAACGTCACCAAGGCGCGCCCTGATCGGCCTGACGGGGGCGCTACAGTGGTCAAAAGTATGAAATGGCTCATAACTCCTAAACGGTTAGGCGTAGGCTCAAGTGTCTTATATCATTGGAATCCTTGGCTCAAGACTGGATTGGCTCGTCACCTGGGGTAAATTTTCGGCTATTTTGGCTCTTTCCAAAAACCTACTTTTGCGAACTAGTCCTAGGTTTTTGGCCCGACCGGAACCAAACCAGTGCAGCAAGATTCTCTGGAGTCTGAATGTCAATAGTTATCAAAAAAAAAGTGGAAATTTGGGTTCACCGTCCCTAAAGGCCGGCAAAACGTTCCAAGTGGGAGGAGCCACTTTTATTAAATTGGCTATAACTCGTGAACGGAACGAGATATTTTCACCAAACTCAGAACGCCTATGTAAGAGCTCATTCTGTGGTCGCGTGAAAAAGGACGCGGCGACTGGCCACTTAGTGGCACTATAACGGTTAAAAAGGTGTCAAAATGATGTATTTCTATGGCAAATCCCATTAAATGGCTGAAAGCGGTCCTCTTCCTGCCTGATTTGCATACAGCTTCACAAAATCGGGCGTGCGCATGCGTCACATGATCCTAAAGAAGCTTGCAGACTTTTATAGACGTCGGGCCATTGGTGACGCTTTAACTGTTATAAAGGTGAACTATATTATCCTATGCAAAATGACATTTCAATGACTAAAAATTGTCTGCTCTGCATAGAACTTCACCAAATTAGCTGAGCATGTGCGCCATATTATTGTAAAGAAGCGTGCAAACTTTTACGGAGATCGGGCCATCAGTAGAGGTATTACAGCTTAAAAGGTAAAAAAAAAAAACACCACATTTCCATGATAAATGAGCTGAAAATGCACATACCGACCTTTTTGCTCTCTGATGTGCATGTTAAAACGCTCAATAAAGTTTTTGTAACCAGCAGCTCAAAAATCAAGTGCTGAGACCCTATAGTTTTTTTTTTATAGGCCCTTTTTAGGCCCTTTTTATGCCCTTTTTATTAGGGGTTCAAGCACGAAGTGCTGAACCCCTATTGTAATTGTTAATTTTCCCATGATGCATCATTCTCCATTTAAAACTGATCGGGCAGACCAAACCGTAAGTCGTAGAGACTTGAAACTTTCAGGGCTGGTAGTACTCACAACGACTACAAACGTCACCGAGGCGCGCCCTGATCGGCCTGACGGGGGCGCTACAGCGGTCAAAAGTATGAAATGGCTCATAACTCCTAAACGGTTAGGCGTAGTCTTATATCGTTGGAATCCTTGGCTCAAGACGGACAAAATGCATGCCTCGGATTGGCTCGCCCTTCAGGCGCCAATTTCGAGTAATTTTGTTTTTTTTGTAAAACCTACTTTTGCGAATTACTCCCAGGTTTTTTGGCTGATCAGAACCAAACCACTGCAGAAATGTTCTCTGGAGTCTGCATATCAATAATTATCACAACAACAAAAAAAATCGAAATTTCGATTCACGGTCGCTAAGGGGAGCCAAAATGTTCGATGTGACCGGGGCCTCTTTTACTAAAAGGGTTATAACTTGTGAACCAAATGAGACATTTTCGCTAAACTCAGGACACATGTGTATGAGCTCAATCTGAGGTCACATGACAAAAATCGCAACGACTGGCCACTTGGTGGCGCTATAACAGGGAAAAAACAAATGAAAATAGCTGTAACCGCACACAACCGTTAATCAGATGAAAATTGGCATGCAATGTCTTTGTCAGGGTGCCATGATAGTCTGGGTGCCATGATAGTCTATGAAGACATTGGCGTATCTCAAAAAACTCGGTATGCGTCATTGGCACAATGCCCTGAAGGAGCCTGAGAAGTTTCAAGAAGTTTTTCACAGGATTCATCTCCTTAGACTCCTGAATTCTTGCCAAGTCCAACGATACCAAACATGCCAGGTTTCGCTTTATGGTTTGTGCAACAGTGTGATTTAGCACGTAAAAAACTTGCGAATGTCTTCAAAACAGTTAGTCCGATCAAAACAAAACCACCACAGGAAATTCGAAAACATAGGTTGATAGCTAAACAATAACGTCTAAAAGCCAAAATTTTGAAAGGAAGTGCAAAAAAATCCAATCAGTGTAGGCCATGGGTCATTTTTATGCTCTCATAAATATAAGAGTCTATAACTTCAAAACAAAATGAGATATTTACAACAAATTCGAAACGTATATGCATGGGCACACTTTGAGGACACCTAAAAAAAAGTGATGGAGATCGGGCAAGACGTGGTGCTATAACTGTCAAAAAAAACTTTAAAAATCATATTTTTCCTTAGTAAATTGCCTGTATTGGCTGTTAATGGTCTTTTCCATCTATGATCTAAGTTTATTTGTTTATTTGGATCCCCATTAGCCACTACGTAGGCAGTGGCTTCTCTTCCTGGGATCCCAACTGGTGGCTTTAGGAAAACAGAGCATAGTGGGAAATATGCATTTAAGTATATAAAAATAGGAGAAGTACGTCAGTCATTTTTATTTGCCACACTTCCTGCTACCAGCTGGCGGCACTATGATTAACTAAATCTTGGCGTGTAGATGTCTTCAGGCTACTACTCTTATCAAACATGTGATGTTTGGGACATTGTATGCCTGAATTACAACAACTCCCTGTTTCCTGGCGTTAATCGCATACATAAGCATTTAGCCAATGTTTCATGATTTAATGTTTCTAGCATGTTTGGTACTTCATGGCATATTTAAATGTGTTTCAGGGAGTGAATTACAGTGTAAAGCATGCCATTTCCTGTTGCCAACAGGTGGCGCTATGACTGTAGCTGAATACTGACATGTAGATGTCTTCAGAACAGGACTCTTATCAAACATGTCAAGTTTGGGGCAGATCGCACATTATGTACCTGACTTATAACAGCTTCCTGTTTCTTGGCGAAACATCAAACTTTGTCAGGCCGCCACGGACACGCCCTTCAGGGAAAACTCAAGATCTTTGCAATTTAACATCGCTAAGGCCTTAAGATCAGACTGACCAAATGTAATGTTGTTCTGGTTAAATATCAATGAGGGATTAATCACAGTGTAAAACATGCCATTTCCTGTTGCCCACAGGTGACGCTATGACTAACTAATATGACATGTAGATGTCTTCAGGCCAGGACTCTAATAAAATGTGAAGTTTGGGGCAGATCGGGCATTGTATGTCCGAATTACAACAACTTCCTGTTTAATGGCGAAACATAAAATTTTGTCAGGCCGCCATGGACACGCCCTTCAGGGAAAACTCAAGATCTTCGCAATTTAACGTCGCAAAGGCCTTTAGATTAGACTGCCCGAATATGATTAAAATCTCTAGGAGGAGTTTGTTAAAGTACGTCTGCAAATGGCAAAAACTAAAAATTCTAAATATGTCACTTCCTTTTGGGTTTTCAGATTTTGCTCCCAGGGACTTTTTTGTAGGTATTGAGCTGTTACATGTGTCTACTGAATTTCATACTTGTACGTGAAATGTAGCACGAACAGCGCTTAATGGAAATTTTGGAGGTGGTGCTATCAAGCCATTTTGTCACACCTAATTCTGAAACCCGTATCAGATGTACATTTTCACCACTTCTGACACATGTACAAAGTTACATGAGTTTTCGGGCATGTTTAGGCCATCAAAATGCGATTCATTTTGGAGAAGAATAATAGACTGAGCAATTCCAATAGGGTCCTCACACCATCGGTGCTCGGGCCCTAATTAAATCAACAACAATAAAAACTCAAGTCAATGAAACATACAAACCCAAAATTATCAAATATTCCAATTATCAAAATCAACAATTTACTATATATTGTGCCATTAAATGATCCTTTAAATATTTTTTAAAAAAAAAAGTAATATCCGATAGTAAATCATTCCATATTTTCATTCCTCTATATGTTACAGTCCATTGTTGTGCAGTGGTTTTCAAAACAAAAAACATCCCTTTGATGTATCCCTTCTTGTGAAAATTGTGACTTGTACTACTATAAGTACAGTACTGTCACATATGCTCTGTGTCTGTCCTTGGACTTTTACGTTGAAGTGTTTCCTGTGCTTTATTTTGTAGTTCTTTGTAGTTTTTCATGTTGATTAGTCTCCCCAGGTGTATCTTGTTTCCTCCTTACTGTTATTAAGCTTGTTTGCCCCTGTGTATTTATAGCCCTTGTGTTTCATTTGCTCTCGGTCAGTTGTTGAATGTTATGCTGCCTGTTTTCAGTTAGATTTTCTTCCTTGTGTTCCAGTTTTCCTTTCGTTTGTTACTTGTTTCTTTATTAAAACTAGTGATGGGCAGACCGAGGCTTCATGAAACACTGAAACAGTTGAAGCAAATGTGCCGTATTGTGTCGAACCTTCGAAACAATTCGACACCCGTCTCCACGGCGACCCCTGCTGGTCAGAACAGTGTAAATGCAACAAAAACCCAAATGTTGCAAATGTTTTATTGAAAGTAAAATCTTTCAAATGCAATTAACTAATCATCTAATAAAATTCAATATTAAGTGTCTATATGTTTTATATGTTCCATATGTATACTAATGTCTAATTAAATGTCTAAAAATGTATAAAACTGATCAGAGATAAGGTAAAACCATGGGTAAAACACACAGACACTTGTTCAATGGTTCTCAGTGACTCATGATTCATGGGTTCACAGAGATCATCGCCCCCTAGCGGTGAACCATTGACATTTCGAAGTGTTTTGAAACGTTTCGAAACAGTGATGACGTAACGAAGCCTCGTTTACTGAAATCACGTGACTTTGGCAGTTTGATACACGCTCCGAACCAATTGATTTGAAACAAAAGATTCGTAAAGCTTCGAAGCTTCATGAAGCAGTGTTTTGAAATTGCCATCACTAATTAAAACCCCTGCACGTAGATCCATGCCTCAGCCTGCTTTCTCCAGATGTAACATGTACATTAAGAACTCTAGACACAGAAACACTTCTTATAAAACAAAGCAGAGAGACAATCCTTCACCTGTGGCCAACCTAGTTTTGTGCATTCTTATTATATTAGCCCTTCTATTACAGTTTACAGTAAGTCGTGCAGCTCTGTTCTAGGCTAATTGTAATTTTTCCAAGTCTTTACTTGATGCACTCAACCACACCACTGGACAATAATTGAACTAAGAACAATTGTCTGCACAATTTGAGAAATACAAACCTCTTCCCATAACTGTTACCATATTCTGTTACCCATCTGTTTTGACCACTTCAGCCTACTGTCTTATATATCTCCAAGAAGTCTTATTTTATCTACCTATTCAACAGGCACACTCTTTACAGACAGATTTAACTGTGGCTTTAATTTAAAATTTGATCCAAACACAATGCTTTTGGTTTTTGTAAAGTTTCTAACCAATTTATTAATCCGTACCTACTTTATGACCAATTGTAATTCCTCATCCAAAGCAGTAGACAACTGCTTAATTGATGTTGCAGATACATATAATATTGTATCATCTACGTACATGACTGTCCATGCACACTTTAAAACAAGAGGAAGATCATTGGTAAAAAACAAAATAATAATGGTCCTAAACAACTTCCTTGAGGTACACTACATTGCAACTCTTTCACATCTGAATAACTTCCATCTTAAAATACACATTGTCTCCTTTTACACAGATAAATTTTAAACCAATGTACAGAATAAGAAGTAAATTTGTAACATTTCAGTTTATCCAGCAATAATTTATGATCCATTACATAAAATGCGGAGCTAAAATCTAACAATACTCCTCCTACTAAGTTATTGTCATCAATTTGTGCTCATACTACTCACTAATATTGATCTGTAATTCATATTTAGACATTATAAAATCACTATTATAACATTTAAAATCACATTTTGTCAAAATTCATCACTTCCTTTCTATTGAAGCATTGGTATTGACAATTGTGTCACATAATGACTAATGTGAAACCTGAAGGAGACTTGCAGTAAACATTTTTGGTACCCATCATATATTTCACATATACAAAATGTGTGTATGTGTGTGTGTATGCATGCTTAGTCTGTATCAAATATTATTGTTCAAGACTGTCTTTTCTCTATGTTTTAGAGTATTCTTTTTCAGCCATATTATGGTGTCAGCAATACTTTTCAGGTTGACATAAGCCCTAACAGCATAAAGGCCTTAAATGCTTAAACCCCGATAAATGCTGCTTGCAGCTTTAATTATTATTATTATTATTATTAATTTTAGGTCTGGATAAATCTGCATATGTCTTACACTTTGTAAACACCTGTTGGTAATAAATTTCAATCATTTCCATATGGATAACATTCACTTCCAGTAGAGCTTCGAGCTTTCCTCTTAGACGTTTTTTGTTTTCGCATATACTTTTATTTAGTGTATACACAATACACCTCCTGCACGTGAACTTTATCTGTGATTATGTGAGGAAGGGTTGAAATTCAGTCTTGACTTAAGCTCCGCCTCCATTGCATGACTGAAACGCCAATCTTGGTTTCTAGTGTTTCAAAGTTTGCTTTTTGTATGTGTATTTGTTTCTCAGACAGGCCATTAGTATGTCGTTTCTAAGAGAGAAATATAAACATCAATATATAAATATAATATATAAACTTAACACTAGTAGTGTTAGTAAAAAGTAAAGTCCATCCTGTTGTCACTATACAAATTATTCTGTGGTGAAGTAAATACTACAGAAAAAACAAATGTAATTTCTACATGAAAAAGTTTTTAAAAAAACAAAGTAAATTCTATATTAGTACTCAATTCAAGCTTGTAGAAATTAAAGCGTAAATATCAACATTATAAAATTAAGTAAAACTACTCAACTTTTCTGATACTGGTGTTCCCATCATGCACTGGGGCTTGAATAATTAATAAGGTTGATTTTTTTGCTGTTTTCCAGCTCTATTTACACTGTTTTATCATTGCTTTTGTTGTTAGGTTTAGAAACTTGCCATTTTGTGACATTTGGAGTTCATTTTCTACTCAAAATGACATTCATACTCAAAAACGATCCATCGAATGTTACCGGCATTGTGTATTGTGTACCAAGTATTGAGGTCTCTGTGTTCAAGTACAGCTTTACTTTGATATGGTGTTTACACAATATCTATTGTATTATTTACTTAGATGTTTCTGAGTAAAGCATACACTTTAAAAGTGTGGTTTAATTCAGTGTTATATTGTCTGAGTAAAAATTATTGCATAAGAAGCTTACTAAGTAGAACTTACTCAACCCTTTACGGGCCAAGGTAAAGTTTCTTATTTTCTTTGTTAATTTTACTTAACTAAGTTAAATACCGTTTACTTAATTCCATATGTGAAATTTACTTTAAAAAAATCTGTGTGCAAAAATTTTGTTTTTTTCAGTGTTAGTTCTGACTCCAAAACACACTAATAAAGAGTAGAGCAAAACAAGGTTTTGTATCTCGTGGGTCCATCAAATGTATATTTCTGTGTTAAAGATATGGAATGCATGCATGTTTTTAAATAACTTGTGTTTGGGGTGCAGTGTTGGAGTAACCTAGCATGTGTGAATGATTGTTTTTTATGTGCATGGGCTTCTATCTGTGCAAAAGTGCATCTGTGCTTATACGTGTGAGCGTGTGTGAGGTATTGTGGAGATCATGAGACCTGTTATTTTAAGCGGTTTCACTATACCGCTCATGTCCTCCTATCACCCCCACCCTCGCTTAAGTTACCCATGACCAGTCATCTCTACTGACTTACATCATCCTCAGTGGGTTTCTCAGTAAACAACTCACTTGCCGCAACAACTTTTAAAGTTTCCACAGGATATATAGCTATTTTTGTCACAGGTAACGTTAGTGGCATGCTGTCATTTAAGGGAATACTATAAAATGTAATCTCTCAAGCACTTTTTTATACTTTTATATTAAAATTAATTTTAAATTAAATTAACATTAAGCTTAAAGGTTTTATTATTATTATTATGGTTACACTTTATTTTGATGGCCCCCTTTAGACATTCTGTTGACTATAAGTAACGTTGCATTGGAGTATTAGTAGACTTTCAGAGGTTGGTTTAGGGTTAGTTGACGTACTTGCAAAGTTACTTATAGTCCGTAAAATGTTGGGGGAACATCACAATAAAGTGTTAGCAGATATTAGACAGGCAGTCTACTAATACTCTAATGAGAGTTAGTTGACATGTAATGTAGGTACAACGTTACTTATAGTCAACATAATGTCTAAATTCAAAATCAAAATAAATGGTTACCATTATTATTTGGGTTGCACTATATTGTACAGTGCGTGTACTTACAGTGTACTTAAGTACTGGTAATATAAGGTAACTACATGGGTTAAGGTTAGGCTTAGGGGTAGGTTAATGGTTAGCACCTTGTTATTATCCATATTGCAATTACTATAGTAAGTACATAGTATATGCATGTGGAACAGGACTATAAAATTAAGTGCTACCATTATTTGTCATTTACATGTTGTTGATAATCAGGAAGGCAGCTTGTAAGTGCTAAAGTGCTAAAACCACAGTGATGCTTAAGTTTCCAAACCATGGCCACTTTGTGAGAGACAAGTGCTACTCAATAATGTAATGCAAAACATTAATCAAATACCAGGACCAATCATACCAGGACTAGTTTTCACATGATTTGTCAGATAATTTAACTTCTTATCTGTATTTTTTTTTTTTTTTTTTTTTTTTTCTAGCAGTGGCATGTTGATTTCAAACTGCTATTTCAAAATCTAATTTAAATTAGAACACATTTTGTGAATTCTGTCCAAACTTAAATTTATGAAACTCATTATAGTTTTTGTTGGGTATAGTTTTATAGCTGTTGGGTAAACAAGTGAATACAAACTAACCACATTAACATCCATTTAGACCAGAATAAATAATAATGATTTTAGATTTTAACCCATTAATCATTTATATAAGGGTATTAAATGTAGAGTTAGTGCAAGTTGTCACTTTTTTATGTTATTATAAATGAAATAAATGAATACAACTTACAAATGTTTTATTTTGCAGTCACCATAGCAGTTAACATTGTGACAAAATACACCATGTAACCACTACAGCTATTTGGCCTGGTGGTCACAAAAGTCAACACGTGTTCAGTGTACTGTATATTTTATTTTATAATAACCGTGGAAATATTTAATAGCTTTTTTGTAGACGCGAGTCTATATTCACCCTGAGAAGAAACAAAAGATCTCTACAAGCTTCTTCATCACGCCGTAAATCTCTAGCGCCATCTTTTGGTGCAATGTGTTTTATCTGTCCACACAAAACAAATTTAAATTTACATTAAGACAAACAAAAACGGCACAATTTCATTTGGCTTCAAGGTAGATATATGAATATTTGATGTTTACAAAGGTAGCCTATATTTTAACCCTTTATGGTACAGCGTTGCCATATAGCAACCATTAATTTCTACTAATTTCCTTGTTATTCAGAAAAAAATACAATAAACTGCACTATGGGAATTAAAAGGGCAGACATTAAGGTATGTAGCCAATAATGTGCTGTTTTTAAAGGGATAGTTAACCCAAAAAAATGAAAATTATCCCATAATTTACTCACCCTCAAGCCATCCTAGGTGTATATGACATTCTTCTTTCAGACGAATACAATCGGAGTTATATTAAAAAAAATGTCCTGGCTAATCCAAGCATTATAATGGCAGTGAATGGCAGCCCAAAATTTGAAGCCCAAAAAAGTGCATCTATCCATCATATAACTGCTCCACACAGCTCCGGGGGGTTAATAAAGGCCTTCTGAAGCAAATCGATGGGTTTGTGTAAGAAAAATATCCATATTTAAAACTTTATAAAGTAAAATATCTAGCTTCCAGCGGACCGCCTTCCGTATTCAATTTACGAAGAAATTGTAACGCCTGGCGCAGTTCAAAACGCCAGTTACACGTTTTGCGTACAAATATCAATATCAGTTAGGGCTGCAACTAACGATTATTTTAACAATTTTAACGATTATTTACAAACTAATCAGTTTGCCGATTATTTTTTATAAAAAAGCCCTTTTTTTATTGACAAAACACACTATTCCACATCCTGCCCAATGCTGTCCTTCAAACAAACCTGTCAGCTGAGTGCTATGAAAACATATACAGGGAATATACCTTACAAAAATTAACTATGGTTTTACAACAAATAAAACATACAAAAATAATAAATAAATAAATAAATAAAACAGGGTTATTGTAGTTATTCCATGGTAACCAAATTAACCATAGTTTTGCTTCAATCCATAGTTTAACTATGGTATTTGTGTGGTTATACAAATGGTAATCAATACGCCAAAAAAACATGGTTTTACTATCTAATAGAACCATGGTTAATTTTCGTAAGGATATATCTTTGCTATAGCCTACATTATGTGCAAAAAAAGTTACTAAGCAAAAGGACAGTTTAAATCCCTACATTAAAATTATATTAAAGAAAAACAAAAACACAAACAAACTCAGTGTTAGCAGATTAGAGGAATGTTCTGCAGGAACACACACACATTCAATATGGACACAGTAACTGTTACTGTAATTTCTTTATCCTAAATGTAGCGTCCTAAAGCAGATATTTCAGCTAAATGAATGTTTTTGCGCTGAATATTAATTGTCTCCCAGTCTCGACTGCGTTCTGTCTGTTTGACACGCATGCGCGTGCCCGCCGCGGGCACTCCTTCAGTGAAGTTTGAAGCTTATGCAGACTGTTAGGACGCGCTTTCATGCCAAATGGAAATATTCGCGTGAATTAGTAACATTTACAGATGAGGATATAACCTGTAAAATGATCGTTTTGGCCTGAGGACGCACACGCGTCTGTCAAAGCCCATGACAGGGTATGCATTAATTACCATGAAATTACCAAAAAGTACGAATAAAGTAACTGTTACGCCGTGTGTTAGCTGGGTTAGCTTGACGCTTAAAATAAAGAGTTCTCATGTTTTGGGCAGCTTGGATCATGTACCTTTCCCGCAGCAGCTCACTCTGTTTCCACTCCACTATTTCTAGATGCATTTTGTCCATAGAAATGCATTATTCAGTGCTGTAATTTGGCGCGACTGGTGGAAGCTTACCGTGCACAGGGCAGATCCGACTAATCGATAATGAGAATTGTCTATTCCTTGTTTTTTTAGTTTGTATGATTGAAGCTATTTCATGTAATAAAAAGTTATTTAACAAAAATAATATTTCATGGTTTGAACATAATGCATACCACAGAGGGTTAAATGATATCTATATGGCTTGCTCCTGTACAAAGATTTATTTTATCTATCCCATCCACACGTCCCATCCACATTCTCATTGCAAATTGCGCCGTCGTAACATGTTGATTCTTATCTTGAACATGACTAAACCTGACAGGAAATGATTGAGGACGAAAGGGCATGTGTTCATGTTTCCTTTGCAGGTAAACATTAACTCTCTTTACTGTACAGTTGGTCTTATCCACACCTTGAGAAGATAAATCAGCCAAGGCTTATATAATGCGTGACACCGCCTCACCCTCCAGAGATAGTTTTTCTTCTGAAGTATACTACAATCTCTCAGCCCTTTTCCAGCTCCGGAGAGGTCCATCATCATGATGTTCAGTCAGTGGGGTCTCCTCCTGTCCGTGTGGATGCTTCGGCCACCGCCGGTTTCTGCTTTTAACCTGGACACACAGAACGTGATGAAGAAGCGTGGAGAAGCAGACACGTTATTTGGGTTTTCTATGGCCATGCACCATCAGCTCAAACCTTCAGAGGAGCGAGTGTGAGAAACCTGTTTTTTTTTTTTAAAGCGAACACGTGTAAATTGTTGAAATTACGACAGATGCAAACTGTGTAGCATTGTGTTACATCAAGATTTTATATTGTTTTTTAAACATGTCCAACAGCACAAACTTTGGCGACACTTTGTAACATTATGTCAATAACAATCTCGTGCTGCCACGTGCATTCGTATACGAATATAAATGAAAAAACTATTATTAAAATTCATATTAGATAATGATCTGCTACGCAAAATCTATCTATCTGATGACATCACTTGCATCTTCAGATTGCTGATTGGAGCGCCTCGTGCTAAAGCGTTGCTTGTTCAAAATGCCAATATATCTGGAGGTCTGTACAAATGCAAATTCACAACACAACTCGATGACTGTGAACGCATTTCCGTTGATATAGAAGGTTGGTTGTGGTTTACTTGTTTTATGATGTTACTTTACAGTGTATTTCTCATTTTATATCAGTCAGCTGCATCACTGAATATTGTAATGATCAAATACTTTTTGTTATGTTTATTATTTAATAATACAAGCAGTTTAAGTATCCTAAAACTCTCTTTTCTATACTGGCAGCTCGTCCTAAGGATAGGACAGGTGTAGACTATAGAGAAAACCAATGGCTAGGTGTTCGTGTCCAAAGTCAGGGACGAGGAGGCAAAGTAGTGGTAAAGATTTTGTGCTGTTCATTTCAACTGGTTCTAATTCATTGTGAAAGCATTTTATTGCAAGTTGACACCTCAAACTTAAACTCTATATTTGTGTTACATATCTTAATGTTTTATAGACACTGTGTAACAAATATGCTCTGTTTTATCTAGACTTGTGCCCACAGGTACCAGGATTGGAGTTTTACCAACCAGCGGTTATTGGGCAGATGTTTTGTCCTGGAACAGGACCTTAAATTGGTGACAGATGGAGAGAGCACAAGATCATTTTGTAGGACTCGGGAACCAGATAAGCACAAGTTTGGATACTGTCAACAGGGTCTCTCTGTAGCATTTTCCAAAGACAGCAAATATCTTGTTTATGGAGCTCCAGGAGCCTATGACTGGAAAGGTACTGCAAAGCTTTGTTTTATTGATAATGTTAAACTTCACACTTACAGTAACAGTAACCTATGATTTTAATGGTTTCTCCTTTTCACAATTAAGGTATTGTGCACATGGAGCCTGTGGATGACTTCTCTCTAGAGATCTATGAAACAGGAGATCAACATCAACATGAGCTTATTACTGTGGACATTAGCAGCTTTTTAGGTGATCATGGTCAACCTACTACCGTGTACCACAGACCAACCTACATTACAATTCTAGAATGCAGATCTGTTCAAAATAATATAGTACTGTAAATCTTGATGCTTCCACTTATGTGATGCAGTAGTTAGCAATACATTAGAATACATCAGCAACTATATAAAATAATGCATTTTCATTGATAAAATAATAACATACTGTAACTTTCAGAAGTTTCAATGACCATTTATTGAAACTAAGCTACAAAAAATGACTCTACTAGCGAGTAGTGGACCTCAGGGGAAACATTTTTTGAAATAAGTATGATATGACTCTTTTAAATCTGATATCATCTGTTTATCAACAGTTTTCCTTCTGTTATTTTTTAGGCTTTTCTTTAGATACTGGGATGAACCTAATGAATAAAGGAGAGCTTAATATTGTCGCGGGGGCTCCGCGCTCATATCACAGTGGGGAGGTCTTGTTGTTAAGACCGGAAGAAAAGGCAGATACCAGGAACTTGAAAGCTGAACACATCCTTCAAGGTCCAGGTTTGGCCTCCTCCTTTGGCTATGACCTTGCTGTTCTTGACTTAAATTCAGATGGGTGAGTTTACACTAGAAACAGATGACTAAACAGGATGTGATTGTAAAGTTTCTTATGTAATCATAGGGCATTATACTGTATTAGAGATGACAATGTCCTTATCGCCTCAGGTGGGATGACATTGTTGTGGGTGCACCTGAGTTCTCCGAGAAAAACATGGATGAAGATGTAGGAGGGGCTGTGTACGTTTACATCAACCAAGCCAAAGGACAACGCTGGAGCCAAATCAAACCAGTGTGTCTGTACGGGAAAAAGGACTCCATGTTTGGACTAGCAGTGGCACACATTGGGGATATCAATCAAGATGGATACCAAGGTTGAACGAAAGGTTATATTTACTTCAGTCTTAGTCCTTTTACAGTGCATCTGACAGATGATTTTTGTCTGATGAACAGATTTTGCAGTGAGCGCTCCCAATGAGGATTCAGGGAGAGGTCGAGTGTACATATATCATGGTTCAGATGCAGGCTTTCATCAAAAACCAGTGGTTTGTAAAAGGACATTAAATATTTATAAACTCTTTGAATATCCATTTTTATCAGGTTTGTTTTGCTTAAGATTTAAATTGTATTTAAAATATATTTTTAACAAATTTCATAATATTATATATTATATTTACAAAATATAATTACAATATACATTGAAATCATATTGTAATATTATATTATATAATATATTATATATATTATATAATATTATTATATTATATTATCCAGCGTAATAAATAATGGCAAATAAATGTTTTATGTTATTAAAGGACCAGGCTTGCCAGGTTTGCGTAACAAAACTAGCCCAATCACGTTCCGGGGGTCAAAAATCACTTTTTCAACCCGTAGCAACAGTGTAAAAGTTGGAAAAACTCCAGACTTGGCAACACTAATGGGAACCCCTAATGGGAGCAGTTGAAATATATTATCATGATTCATTATAGTGATCTAGTGAGGCATTTTGCATTTAAAACTTTTTTTAAAGTGACTGTTGAAACAGTCTCTGTTTATAGGTTTTAGATGCTGGAGACCATGGTATCAAATTGTTTGGCTATTCCTTGGCTGGAAACATGGATATGGATGGTAACGGCTATCCCGACCTTGCTGTGGGTTCACATTCGGATACTGTGCTGATTTACAGGTTAGATGCTTCCCACTCTCATAAATCTATAGATTTAATGTGGATCAGTGCCCGGTTGCATAAAACACCTTAAGTGAAATTTTCCCTTAAGATCACCCTTAGGTTTCCCTTAAACTTAAGGGTGTTGCAGAAAATAACCCTTAAGTGTTTCTTAAACTGAAACATCATAAACCCTTAGAATTACCCTCAAGTGTTTATTTTTCACTTAAGTAATCCCTTAAAAACCGTTAAGTGATGCATAAATCTTTTGCATTCATATAATTCATATGAAGTGATAGAATAAACAGACACCCCAGACTATAAAAATACTTTCATTAAATATAATTTTGTAGGATCTGTACATTTTAGAATAATACATTAATTACGTTAATATAATTAATTATATTCATGAATAAATATGTTCTTTTTTTTTAAGGGCTAAACCCGTGGTAAACATAGAAAAGACCTTGACATTAACACCGAATATTGTTGACTTCAAGGCACAGGACTGCAAGAAATATCCATGGTGAGATTATATATATTAAAATTAGAATTATTTTTTATTATTATTATTATTTTTAATCCATTTTGAAAATTTTTCAGCATTATTACAGCTCAGTCCTGTTTCACTTACACTGCCCAGCCAGCTACATACAATCCCAAACTGAGTGAGTCCATTTCCTGTTCCCCATACTGCATGCTTAAATATCAAAACAGTAATGAATGTCCCACAGCAATCTGTATGAGTCATTCCAGCTGGGTGTGTTTGATTAGTTGATATAACTTGGCAAACAGATTCTTGTCAAAGCAATTTCTTTGAACTTTTTGAAGCATGTGAATTGCATTTGATAGTCACCTTTCTGTAGGGATAGAGTACAAGCTAACAGCTGATACAGTGCGCAGAGAGAGGGGTCTTCCTTCACGAGTGGTCTTTGTGAATTCTGAGGCTGCGCAGGGAGACCGGGAGCTGTCTGGCCAGGGCAAACAAGAGTGTGTCCAGACCAAGCTCAGGCTGCTGGTACTATCAATTCGCATGCTGATTTGCTGGTTTCAAGAACTAAAAGTGGGAAATTTATGATTAAAAACCATTGTACTGTGTTGTAGGGAGATATCCAGGACACGCTGACCAGCATTTCCTTCAGCCTATCTCTTTCTTTGCCATCTGATAATCCAAAACAGACAATCAGAAACCTCCCTGACTTAGAGCCAGTTCTGAATGCTCTACAGGAAAACACAACCAAAGCAGAGGTAAATATCACTTCCTTTATTGCTGTAATATTTGTCTCGTGTCACATGTCTCAAACATGGCTTTCTTTACCACAAACCTCTTATCTGCCAGGTCACCTTTATGAATGCTGGCTGTGGAAGTGACAACATCTGCCATAGTAACCTGCAGCTCCAGTATACCTTCTGCACCAAAGACCAGCAACAAGAAAAATGTGACCCTCTAGCCATGTAATATCATTTTTTATGTGGCTTGTATTTAGATCAATACACTATTGTTTTTACAGTTCAAAGAGCACATGATTCATATTTGGCATGCAGTTTGTATAAAGCTAATGTTTTATTGCTGTAACTGCAAAACATGTACTGACAAATAAGGACCAAATCAGGAGTTTAAATATATAGCATGCAAATCCATGAAATGCATCAAGTTATAAGGCAATGCAATTTGCCTATTAGCTACATATTTGGCACCTGTTGTAATATAGACTTAAGTCCAAGTTCCTTGGAATTGCTGAATTTGGGTGTATCTTTGTGTGTTGAAGGGAAAATGGTGTTCCTGTCATTTCTCCTGGTGATGAGAATGTTGCCCTGGAGGTCACTATAACCAACATAGGTGGAGAAGATGCACACCAGAGTCAACTGTCTGTGACGTTTCCAGAATTTCTGCACCTGTCATCAGTTATGCCAAAGAAGAATAGTGTAAGTGTCTAATTTAACTGAAAACAACAAATAATTACTGTGTAATTCTTGACAAGTCTGATTGTGTTTTGCTTTTTCCCATAAGACAGACGCATTTCTATAATGCTGTTTCATCTGTTTAGAAGGACTGTCATATTTAAAAAAAACTCCAAAAAATACAATGTTGGATTTAAAAAAAAAAGTGTCAAGTTGTTCCAAACAACTGTGTAAAGTAGTTCCTAAATTAAGTTGAATGCACTAAAGAAAGTTTAAGATAACTACTAGCTAACAATGGTACGTTGTTATATGGCTAAATATAGGTTGATTCATTGTTTTGGTTCATATATTTTAAAATGTTGCTCATTATGATGTAGACATTCTGGGCCCTTTTTTAACGATCTGAGTGCATGGTCTGAAGAGTGTGGCGCAGGTGCACTTACTGTAGGGCGTGTCCGAATCAACTTTTGCTAGTTTAACAACGGGAAAAAACGGTCGGCACGCTAGGCGCTTGTATTCTCTTTATGAGTCATGGGTGTGTTTTGGCCGTAAAGTGCAATAAACCAATCAGAGTCTCATCTCCCATTCCATTTAAAAGCCAGTTGTGCTTGCACCATGGGGGATTTGCTATTTACATGGCGGAATTTGTGAGCGGAAAGACTGAACGCTTCTCCAGAGAGGAATCCTTTTATTTTTAATATTTAAAAATGTTTGTGTGCTGCTGCGCGTCCCTGTGTGTAATAAGCAGAGTGTACGTGTGTTGTGCACCCGCCATTACTAATGTGCCCTTTAAATAACACAAAAAATACTGCGCTATTGACTTTAGACCAGGTTTTTGTTGGTCAATGGCGCAGTTGTTTTTAGTTGTCTCAAAATAGCAATGCGCCTGAACACACCTCGTTTTAAGACCAGCACGCCCATGGGCGAACAGATGGGTGCGAGTGCATTTGCTATTTAAACAACGTGGGGCTGGACGTGAAAATGAAAACTGTGTGCCGGGTGTATGATAGGGCCCTGTCTTATATTTATCATTTCACTCACTAAATACTGACTGAACAAACACTTGTCAAGGAAAGCTGACAAAACACTATTTCATTGAAGTAAATCTGCTAAATTAAGTTCACTTGACTATGCACTTTTTTTTTTTTGAGTAACGAGATGATTATTTTTTAGTGTACATTTTGCATATAGGTACCTTTTGTTTTTGTTTTTTATCACTGTGCAGGTAACCCAGGTGAGGTGTAACCCCAATGAGCATAAAACACAGGCTGACTGTCAACTTGAAAATCCTTTTAAAAGAGACTCGGAGGTATGAAGAGTAATTCAAATTTTCTCAAACCATCAAGCATGTTTTCGATATATTATCAAATCTGTCAGCCTCCTAATCTAGGTTCTTTTCAACACTTTCAGGTTTCATTCTTCCTGATACTAAACACGGAAGGGCTTTCCTTGAGAGTGACAGGCGCTAATGTGACTATGTCCCTTAAAACGTAAGAGTCTAGTTGTAATGGTATCTTACCTCTAGTTTAACAGTTAATCAACATTATACGTTTATAGAAGTAGTACTATAAAGGTTTATTGCACGAAAAGCAGTCTACAAGCTAATGTATAGTTTTAAAGTTTAAATCTATTACTGTTTGCGTGTGTGTGTGCGTGTGGCTTGCGTATGTGTGTGTGTGGTATGTCGCCACAAGGTTAATAATACCATTCATTTTTGACCTTGTGGAGACATATTTTGGACCCCATGAGGAAAACAGTTTATAAATCATACGAAATGTAAAAATGCAGAAAGTTTTCTGTGATGGGTAGATTTAGGGGTAAGTTTAGGATTAGGAGATAGAATATACAGTTTGTACAGTATAAAAATGATTATTTCTATGGAAACCCAACATGTGTGTATGTTTAATTTTTTTTCTTTTTCTTTCTTTCTTTCTTTCTTTCTTTCTTTCTTTCTTTCTTTCTTTTTTTATTAATAGGATCAGCATTCAAGATATTCCAATAGTTGTTGCAGAAGCGAAAATTATCTTTGAACTGCATCTGAACATCACTGGGTAAGTCTTATTAATTGTTAAACAAAAATATACAGTACCATTCAAAAGTTTGCAGACAGCAAGAATTTTTTTTTTTTTTTTAAATAATACTTTTATTTAGCAAGGACGCATTAAATTGATCAAAAGAGACATTTATAATGCTACAAAGATTTCAAATAAATGCTGTTCCTTTGAATTTTCTATTTATCAAAAAGTTCTTTTATAAAAAAACACAAAAACAACACAACTGTTTTCAGGATTGATAATAATAAGAAATGTTCTTTATTATATAACAAAACAAAAACAAACAAAAAAAATATATATATATGATTTGTATTTTTGATCAAATAAATACAGCTTTGGTGAGCATTGTTATTTTATAAATATAGTGTTGTTCTCTTAATTAGAGATTAAATGCTTATCAGAATGGTTGTTTTTTATTATGTATTTTGTCTTTGTAGTCTTGCTAAACCTTCCCAGTTGTTCTTTGGAGGAGAAATGAAAGATGAGAAAACAATGAAATCAGAAGATGATATTGGCTCTTTGGTCCAGTATGAGTTCAGGGTTGGTGTCTCGGTCCCCCTAATGTTACAGTGATACATTTTCATTAATCGTAATTTAATCTGGTTTAACAATTGCTATGGAATACAAAATGAATGGTTATAATTGCCTATATTGTAAATATTAGCATATTTATACCTCCAATCAAAAATAAATCAGTAGCTTATAACTAGAGGGAGCTATTGCATTTATGTCTGTAAATGTACAGTATTTAGTAGTATATTATACTTATTGGGTTTAGTACAGTCAAAAGCCTGTTGATTTTGTGTTTCTTGTGCGTGTACTTTCTATGTCAGATTTTTAACATTGGTCGGCCTCTGAAGTCCTTCGGTTCTGCAGTGCTGAACATTCAGTGGCCAAAAGCAACCAAGGAGGGAAAATGGCTCATGTACCTTGTGCAAATCAGTGATCGGGGAAAGAAGATTATTCACTGCACACCATCAGAGGCTATAAACCCACTCAGATATATCAAGGTAATTCCTTCATGGGATATAAAGTTAAATAACTATCAATTATTAACATCAGCTCTCACCGGTTCTACTTTGCAGCTCTTTGTATTTGATGAATGATAAATCCTTTAGACTCAGACTCAATGTGACTTCTGGCACTGTGGGCGAGGTCGCTGATGTTATGTGCTCACTTCTTAGGGGTCATCCAGAGGAAGGCGTGAACTAGAGCGTGAATCAGGCCTGAAGGCTCTTGCCTCCACTACTGATTTTTTTCCCTTTTTGGGCAACAAAAGAAAGTATAAAACTCTGGTAATTTCACTTTACACATGAAGTTATAGTTACATTATTTTAATTTCACTACTATCACTCGTTTTATACTAGTATCTTGTGACATATATCAAAGGTTTTAAGGTACTTACCTTTGTCTCTACCTTGTCTCTATCTCTACCTTTCATGTTGCCGCCCCAGACATGTGCTGACGACTTAAAATGTGTGGAGATTAAGTGCCCTCTTGAGGCAGTGGACAGCGCAGCAGGCATTATTCTTCATGCTCGCTTATGGAACAATACTTTTCTTGAGGTACACTTGCTGTCATTCTTTTCTTTTTTTTGCACTGTAAAGGTGATGGTACACGGCCACGGGGCAACTTGTGTTGCAGAGCGATGTTGCTTGGGCACTTTCCCATTGAGAATGGGCAACAAATTTCTATCTGGATACTTTAGATCGGTCGTGGGCCCTGTGCCTCACCTGGTTGCCCGTTGACGGCAAAATTGCCCAGCAACATTGCTCAAAGTGTTGCCCCGTGTATCATCACCTTAAGACTTTGCAGTAACATTTACAGAATGAATTGAGATCAATTCAATTAAATATTACTGAATGTTCATTGCATGTAGTAGGAAAAAGAACTCAAACTGAGTTACTAGAATTTTTATTTTCAATTCAAATGACTTTAATTACAGCATTTCATTTGGTTTAGTAGCGTATGTGTAACAAATTATGATTGCTCAGTCTGTGTTGATTAATACAGCAAAATTATATTATTTGAAACTTATGGTAGCTTATGCATGTGTGCTATTGCCAGCTAATAATTAACAGGAGATTTATTTGAATTAACTTTTGTCCAACTTAAATGGTTTTTACGCAATTCAGTTCAATTTCAACTACAAAAGTTAGAAATTGTTTTTGTTAGAGGACTCACATTTTTTGTGATTTGGGTTAATTTGTTGGGTTTTACAGTGTGAGCATAGCTTAACAAATGTATAATAACTAGTTGATTACTGATTCTTTTACAGGAATATAACTCGTTGAACTACTTGGATATTGTACTGGCTGCATCTCTGACCCTTAATGGGACTCAGGAGAATATAGGGATTCAGCCATCCCATACCAAGGTAGATTAGTACTTAAGCATATATTAGATAAACCATTTTGATTTATTAGTAGTAGTGATTTAAAAAAAACGTGTGCAACGTATAGGCAAAGCTCACTCAGTATTTTTATGACTGATATAGGTGAAGCTAACTGTTTTTCGTGAAAGGAAGCCTGCTTTGCTCAGTCGAGTCCCATGGTGGGTCATTCTGCTCAGCATACTGACAGCACTGCTGTTACTAGCTTTGCTGTTTTACCTGTTATGGAAGGTAAGGTGACCCTCATCATACAATAACTTAATTGGAACTAATATTTGATTTACCAGATTTACCAGAAGCAATTAATACTGTTACAGTGTAGAAGTGTAATGAACCATTGTATTGTTTTGTGCTCCTCAGTTTGAATGTTTCAATTGTGGAATGTCTGCCAAAGAGAAGAATATTTATTAAGAATCAAGAGAGGAACTTATGACCAAACAGGTGTGTCTTCTCAAAGATGGACAAAACAGTCTTCTGATTCTGTGTTTTTTTTTTTTTTTTTGTACACACTGTTTTTTAATGTTGTCTGTAAATAAAAAGAATGAATAACTACATAAATGATCTACAAACAACATGTGTCTCACAAAATAAAGTTGTAAACAGCATGTTGTATCACTAAGGACAGGTGATGCTTCTCTGCACTTTTTCCATTTGATTAACATTGTTGGTCATCTTATAATGTTAATCATAAATCTGAGTATTTAACGCAGTGAAAGAACAAATTACTTCTAAATAGTAATGTGCGCTGTCTGTACTATTACAAGTACAGTAATATTCCCTTTTGTAATGTGATAGATCTGTACTTCTGGATGTCTCATGGAGAAGGAGGTGGGGGTGTGCTCAGGAACATCTTCACTGCAGGTGTAAAGATGAGGATGGTGCCAAGCACAGAGACAGTGAGGAATGCCCAGAGAAAAATCCTGTCCAGCACCTGAGCCACAAACTTCCAGTCCTGTACTACCTGCAAGAGCCAAAGAATATTCACTAACACTTTACAATAACGTTTTATTTGTTAACATTAGTTAATATAAACTAACAATGAAAAATACTTCGAAAGCATTTATTAATCTTAGTTAATGTTCATTTCAACTTTTTTTAATGACCCTGCAAAATTTGTGGAAATTATATTTTTAAATATTTTAAATATGAGGGAAGAACAAAACACTAAACTTAGTTAAGGTATTTATCTGACAAAATTATTTGTCAAAAAAAGGAATAAGCTACAGGTTTTATTTTATGCACAAAAATATTGCATAGAAAAGTAAAAAGCTCACATTGACTACAACATAATCAGCTATTAATATTTTGTTGGCTCTCTCGTTTTTTTATGTTCATAATTTCTTTGCATGATAGCCTGGCCAAAAATTATCTCCGCATAATTTGACGTTTCATTGCGTTATCACAAATCAAATGTTCATTTCAACATTTATTAATATATTATTAAAATCAAAGGTTGTATCTGTTAATATTATTTGCTGGAACAGTACTAACATGAACTAACAAGGAACCGTTGTATTAACATTAAACAACAATGAGCAATACATTTGTTACAATATTTAGTAATCTCTGTTAGTGTTAGTTAATGCATTAACTAATGTTAACAAATGAGACCTTATTGTAAAGTGTTACCTACCTTATATTCATTACATCATAATTGTCATGACTGGCACGTTCATTATCAAATAATAGTCAGCATAACACTTAATTAGCGTTAACATTTTTATTCCTGTCTTTATCCTTAGCATCAACAGTATGCAGACCTTATTACTGCAAAACATCATTAACTTTATAGAAATATAATATATTTTCTGGCCAGAATATATTTCGAATATATGGTAAATATATAAAGTATTCACTGCAACTTAAGGAATTATTTTTCAAACTAAAAATAGTTTTATACATTTTTATTTAAACCTTCAAGTGCCAAAATATATTACAGAATGTTCTTCAATAAAAAATACATTTTCAATTTTAAAATGCATTTTTAAAATATATTTTGGACAAGATAAATATATTTAGATATATACACTACTATTCAAAAACTTCATGTTTTTGAAAGAAGTCTCGTATTTTAGTGGAAACCATGATACATTTTTTCCAGGATTCTGTTATGAATAGAAAGTTGGAAATAACAGCATTTATTTAAAATAGAAATCTTTTATAACAATGTAAATGTCACTTTTGATCAATTTATTGCATCTTTGCTAAATAAAAGTATTTATTTATTTGTTTGTTTCTTTGTTTGTTACTGAACTTAAACTTTAGGCTATATCTAAAAATAGCTTTAATTCTATTAATATTTGCAGTCATTCACTTTACCTTTATCTTAGGACATTTTCAAGTCCTTACCTCTTGAATACAATGCTCCTTCTTAATGTGACTTGAGATGTAGCGAACCGAGTTGGTGGCTTGCTCCAGCATATTAATCAGAGCCTGACCTTCTCCTTCAGGGCCCTTCTTTTTCCTGGGCTTCAGGTCAGGGCTGTGGGGCTCCAGCTCTGGGTAGTGGTAGCGGTCGGTGTTCCCCCTCATGCAGAGCAAATGTGGCAGTCGCTGGAGGAACAGTGTACGCACCCATGGAGACATGGGGTGGTAAGTTGATGAAGAGCGATGGTGTACGTTGATGACAAACACCGTCACGATGATGGAGAGAGTGACAAAGATCATGATAAAAAGCAGGTACTCCCCAATCAGCGGGATAACCTTAGAGGAAGAAGGGATGATCTCCTCGATGACAAGGAGGAAGACGGTGAGAGACACCAGAACGGAGGTGGAGAGGGAGACTTTTTCCCCTTCATCAGAGGGAAGGTAGAAGACCAGCACGGTTAGGAAGGACAAGCCCAGGCATGGAAAAATGAGAAAGAGTGTGTAGAAGAGAGGAAGACGTTTCAGGATGAACGAATATGTGATGTACTGGTAGAAGAGGTGGCCGTCTCGTCGGCTTCCTCTGAGCCCAGTCGCACTGAGAATCTCCCATTCGCCGTTATCAAAGAAGTCGCTTCGGTCCACCTGCTGGTTGATGAGCACAAGTTCAACCATGTTTCCATCATATGTCCAAGAGCCAAACTTCATAGAGCAGTTCTGGCGATCGAACGGGAAGAACGTCACATCCATGGTGCAGGCTGATTTGTAGCTGGCAGGGGGGGTCCAAGTGATCATGCCATTGTACCTCACAATGACTTTGGTCATAATTGAGCCTTCAAAACGTCCATCAGCACTAAAAGTGGACAAGATTACATTCTTAATATTCCAAAATGATTAATTATTGTTGTATCAGATTTTATCACTAACTTACTTCTCGTATAAAACAATGTCTGGGAGCCAGATGCTCTCTGACGGGACTCTGATAGAGGTGATGCCACCATAATTCTCAGGGTTCCAACGCAGTTTATAATCCAGCCATTCCTACAAACCCAGATTATAATTTTGAGTTTATTATGACAAACATATCCAATTTTTCGATGTTTGTTTCATTACTATTGTCAATGTCAGGTATCATTCACATGAACTGCTAATTTAGTCTTCTGCATCATATGCATTTTCTGTTATTTTTCCTCTTGCACCGGAGGTTTAGTAATGTTGCTAGAAATTAAAAATTTAGAATTTTTAAATATTTTAAATATGAGGGAAGAATAAAACACTAAACTTAGTTAAGGTATTTATCTGACAAAATTATTTGTCAAAAAAAGAAATAAGCTACAGCTACAGGTTTTATTTTATGCAACAACAATAAAATATACATTGACTACAACATAATCAGCTATTAATATTTTGTTGGCTCTCTCTCTCTTGTTTGTTTTTTTTTGTTTTTTTGTTCATAATTTCTTTGTACGACAGCCTGGCCAAAAATGTTATTATTATATAATTTGGCATGTTTCATTGCGTTATCACAAATAAAACAATTGACTCCAAATACAACTATGCAATATGCTTACAAAATCTTTAGCAAATTTAATAATCATTAATCGAAATAATCATTTGAAAAAAGGGTGAAGATGTCCATTTTCCTAGGCTGGAAATTACTTTTGGCCACTACTAGAACAACTATTATCACTATTATTTGTCATAACTACATTGAATGCAATGTTCAATTATTTAATGCAGCTACAACCAAGTAAATAATAAAAATGTACAACATTAAAGTAAACTGTTAAAGATTAAAAAATATTATTATTTATTATTATTAATTAAAGCATAATTATTAATATGTTTTAATCAATTCTTAACTGATCAAACTAAATAGCAATGCGGAGTACAAATGTGTCTGTAAAAAGGTGAAAACTTGCTGTTACCATTAATATATACCAGATAATACTAATAAATAAATTGTAATTTTCTAATAAATAAATAATAATTTGTCATATTAAATAATACTTTTGACTTGAATACAACCAATTAATTTACCTGCATACAGCACATTTTTAATTTACCAGACAAAACATTTTTACAGTGATGTTTAAGGTTACCTACCTGCCATAGCCACACATTAGTGGTCATGAGTTGGTTTTTCTCATCCTAAATTCATAAACAGAGAAGAAAAATAACAACTGAGATATGTGTATATGTGAGATTCAATATATGTGATTACTTTGCATAACTCAAAGTCTAAATTCTAGTGATTGGATTCTAATCATTTCTAAAGTCTGTTGTAATGCACAATAAACACAGCACAAAGATTAAACACAGGATTATATTATTATCTATTTTTCTTGAGATTATGAGACCGTTGAGGGTGCTGTGAGGGGTGACTGGAGCCCACATAATAATAGCTGTCTTTATTTATTTTCCATAGCCCTCAAAATCGTTGGCCATATCTTTTGATAAACGTCCAGCATAACCACTTTCACAGCCATCGACTCTGAATTACGAGGCACTTGGGCACCTGTGCCTTCAGGCAGTTTTTAAAGCAATAATATTAAACAGGCACATCTGAGCTCGTCAAGCAAATCAAATTGCAAGATGTACATGTAACAAAAGTAAGCTGACGTCATCATTTTTTATTATTATTATTGAGAGGAACAAGTAGCCCTAATGCGCACTTTATTTGCGTGTTTATATTTCTAATTTGTTTTGTCGACATATTAATAAAATGCACTTCGAAGCTGACCGATTTCACGCAGGACTGCCAGCATCATACAATGAAACAAGGTTTTACACATAGAGCACATTATTTGCTCATTCAGACTCAAATAATCTTGGATGCGCTAGCAATCCCATGAGATGAAATTAATACCTGAGTATTTGCTGAGCAAATATATTTTTTTAAAACAGGCTGAATTCCTATCAATTTAGTTTGTATAATTTAATCACAAAGGGAAATTGTACACTGATGGATTTGTGTGGAGCACACTGTTAAAAACAGGACAGCTCACTGGATCTCTGCACTCTTAATAATTCAGCCTCCCATCATATGAGTCTTCTGAACAGCAAAACCCTTTCAGAGAAAGAGCGAGGCAAAATAAAACCAGGAGAATGGGAAAAAAAGATGGAGGGGAGCAGCAGTAAGGCAATATTTTCTATATATAGGCTCTAAGGATGCAGATGCCTCTAATATACGCCTAATGTAGAGAGATGTATTGGCTTCATAAGTCAATGCCATTTAAAACCATGGACAGCTCCGGCTGCTGTATTTCAGCACCATGGACAGAGACCATCAAAATAAAGCTTCCAAAAGGAGTTTAAAAAGGCTGGATCTGTATGTTTGTCTTACCACATCCACTAGCTGAGATATCTTCAAGCCAAAGCGGACCTTCACAGTGTGGTTTGCATGCAGAACAGGCCTGACCCAGCGCTGGTACCCCTGAAACAAGTCCCTGAGCAGAGCATCTTCTCTTTCTGCCAGAGATACAAACTCTCTAGCTGCGTAGTATGAACACACACACACACACACACACACTTATTACATTACATTATACATTCTGTAGAAATTATATCAATAATGTAATCATTGTTTATACTACTATCTCAATTGATCAGGTATTAATGTTACATTCTAATAGATAAAATAATAGTGTTCTTTAATGAACTACTAAATAGTCCTGTTATAAAAGAGAGCGTCATATGAATAGAGACTAAGTACACTAAGTGTAATGACATACACACAAGGACAGACAGAAACCAGACACTTCATAGACATGGCAGTCAGCAGAAGTCCGCTCACTGCGTCCTCCACAAATTGTTTACTGACCTCAACTGAGGACAAGTGCACTCAATCAGCTACACTTAGCGAACAGATAGCAAATAAAATAGAATCATAAATCTATCTATCTATAAGATTTTTTATAATTCGTAATTTTATTGCTGACACGACGAACCAAACTTTGTTCAACGACTCATTCAAGATGTGGTATGCAATGCATAAATCATTCTGATAATAAACAATTAGCGATTACAAACTGATTTCAGATAATAAAACAACTTATCTCTTTAGTAAAATTCATAGTCAAATTTATAGTCTATAACTAATAAATAAAACAATAAAAAAAGATTGGTTTGCACTTACCAGGCGTGGTGGCGATGATGCTGGTAAACAGGGTGAAAAGACCAATGGCTGCCAACGTCATTTCGGGAGAAAGTATTTTATATTTTATATTGGCGGGACACCAACTAAAATAAATTTGAACGCATTAATTGCTCTTTTAAAACAACTTTTCATAGCAAATCAAAAAAGTTTGTAGTTGTTATACACGTTAAAGCAGTAAAAGCAGAGGATGGGAGCGACTCACTCTCAGAGAGAATCCATCCGGGGCGCGCGCGCGCTCCGGTCCCACAGCAGAAGAGGAGAGGAGGAGCGCGTACCGTGCCAGTTTAAAGGGACAGATGAATGTATCGCTTCACCAAACAGATCACCATCCTCAGAAAATGTTGCACAGTGTCATTTTTGACACTGTTAGCCAACAACAGCACAATTCTAGTGAGTGATATTGGGGGAAGTAATTGCATTAACTTGTTATAAACGCATGTTCTGATGTAAATTAAGCACATGAGGCTGTGTTTTCTCACACTGGTCACAAATGTGACCACTGAAATGTTTACATGAATTTTGAGCATGATTTATATGAGGCATGAGACAGAGCAAGCTTAATACATTAATAACAGACTTTAAATATGTTACACAAATGGTAGTTATATACAATATGTTTCCTTTTGTCATTTTGACAGACATTATCTTTCAAAGGGGAAAACTATAATTAAATATTCATTGTCATATAACTGTTTAGACAAGGCATGTAAAAAAATAAAATCAAGTCTCAACTCTCATTTATGGTTGTCAACAACTCTTTCTGCATCATTAAAACACAAATGTGACCAATAGAATTAAATGGGTTATATATATATATATATATACAGTTGTAATCAAAATTATTAAAAAATTATTGCTTATTGGCAACATTTACAGACTTTCAGCTGTTTGCAAAGACCAAATCAAACAAAAGTAATTGAAATAGCTCAACACAACAACTTTTAATGATTTAGAATCCCTCACAACAACACAGATCTGCAAAACAGGTGTTGTCTCAAGCACAATCAAGGGCTTCATTAGTTGAACTAGGTGTGCTTGATCTAGAACACATGAAATACCTGAACAGGCTAAGGGTTTGTTGAGTGTCACATTTGACTGCATGTTAGAAACAAGTCAAAACAATGGTACAAAAAGTTAAGAGAAGATATCATTGCCCTTCACAAATAAGGAACAGGATGAAAGATAGTGAAGGCACTAAATATTCCTAGAGACACTGTTGGAAGCATAGTTTGCAAGTTCAAAGTTAAAGGAACAGTGGTTACACTATACCTGGATGGGGCAGAAAAAGGAAGCTATCAACGGCTGCAACCAGATATCTGAGAAGGCAGGTTCAGAAAAACCCTTGAGTAACTGCAAAAGACCTGCAGCAAGACTTGGTGGCAACATACACTGAGGTTTCAGCTTGCACAGTAAGGTGCATACTAAACGCATGTGGTTTCCATGCCAGAAGACGTACACCACTACTGACCCAAAAGCACAAGAAAAGTCAGCTCCAATTTGCTCAAAATCACATAAATAAGCCACAGAAGTTTTGGGATTCTGTTCTGTGGAGCAATGAAACAAAACTGGAACTTTTCAGCCCTACGGATCAGCGGTATGTCTGGAGGAAGAAGAATGAAGCATATGCTGAAAAGAACACTCTGCCTACAGTTAAGCATGGTGGTGGCTCTATGATGCTCTGGGGCTGCTATGCATCCTCTGGCACTGGAAACCTGCAGAGTGTGGAAGGCAAGATGGATTCATTGAAGTATCAGGAAATCCTAGGAGAAAACATCATGCTGTCAGTGAGGAAGCTGAAGCTTGGCCGTCATTGGACCTTCCAACAGGACAATGATCCCAAGCATACCTCAAATTCCACCACGGCTTGGTTGCAGAAGTCCTGGAAGATTCTACAGTGGCCATCACAGTCACCTGACTTGAACCCCACAGAAAATCTCTGGTGGGATTTGAAGGCGGCAGTTGCAGCACGTAAACCCAAGAATTGAACTGAACTGGAGGTCATTGCTCATGAGGAATGGTCCTAACGGCAAAAGGGTGTTCTATTAAGTACTAAAGATGCTTGCCATGAAGGGGTTGAATAATTCTGAGACTGCAGAAGTCATTAAAAGATGCATTTTAAGTTGAATTTGGGGAAACCACTTGAAACATTTGTTGTTGAACTATATCAATTACTTTGATTTGTTCATTGCAAAGGGCTGAAAGTCTGTATTTTGCCAATAAACCTGATTTGCAGTAGGAGTTGAATAATTTTTATACAACTGTATATATATATTGTAATGTCATTACAAATGCTGGAAACACTAGTTAATGTGATGTTCAACAGTGTTAATTTAATAAGTGGTTCTAGTGGTGTCTAGCTAGTCCTTTGTTCACTTTCAGGGGCGGGGTTTCAACGGGGTCAAGGGGCTACAGAGTTCAGAGAGAGTTTGAGAGCGAGAGCAGCGAGCTATATTTCTCTTTTCTGTTATTTACGGCATGGGTTGCGGCCAAAACAGTAACCCTGCAGCTCTTTAATAGTCTCAGAACGAGAAAGAACCCTATATATATATACAGTGGGGAGAACAAGTACAAACCCGATTCCAAAAAAGTTGGGACACTGTACAAATTGTGAATAAAAAAGGAATGCAATAATTTAAAAATCTCATAAACTTATATTTTATTCACAATAGAATATACACTCACCTAAAGGATTATTAGGAACACCATACTAATACTGTGTTTGACCCCCTTTCGCCTTCAGAACTGCCTTAATTCTACGTGGCATTGATTCAACAAGGTGCTGAAAGCATTCTTTAGAAATGTTGGCCCATATTGATAGGATAGCATCTTGCAGTTGATGGAGATTTGTGGGATGCACATCCAGGGCACGAAGCTCCCGTTCCACCACATCCCAAAGATGCTCTATTGGGTTGAGATCTGGTGACTGTGGGGGCCATTTTAGTACAGTGAACTCATTGTCATGTTCAAGAAACCAATTTGAAATGATTCGAGCTTTGTGACATGGTGCATTATCCTGCTGGAAGTAGCCATCAGAGGATGGGTACATGGTGGTCATAAAGGGATGGACATGGTCAGAAACAATGCTCAGGTAGGCCGTGGCATTTAAACGATGCCCAATTGGCACTAAGGGGCCTAAAGTGTGCCAAGAAAACATCCCCCACACCATTACACCACCACCACCAGCCTGCACAGTGGTAACAAGGCATGATGGATCCATGTTCTCATTCTGTTTACGCCAAATTCTGACTCTACCATCTGAATGTCTCAACAGAAATCGAGACTCATCAGACCAGGCAACATTTTTCCAGTCTTCAACTGTCCAATTTCGGTGAGCTCGTGCAAATTGTAGCCTCTTTTTCCTATTTGTAGTGGAGATGAGTGGTACCCGGTGGGGTCTTCTGCTGTTGTAGCCCATCCGCCTCAAGGTTGTGCGTGTTGTGGCTTCAAAAATGCTTTGCTGCATACCTCGGTTGTAACGAGTGGTTATTTCAGTCAAAGTTGCTCTTCTATCAGCTTGAATCAGTCGGCCCATTCTCCTCTGACCTCTAGCATCAACAAGGCATTTTCGCCCACAGGACTGCCGCATACTGGATGTTTTTCCCTTTTCAGACCATTCTTTGTAAACTCTAGAAATGGTTGTGCGTGAAAATCCCAGTAACTGAGCAGATTGTGAAATACTCAGACCGGCCCGTCTGGCACCAACAACCATGCCACGCTCAAAATTGCTTAAATCACCTTTCTTTCCCATTCTGACATTCAGTTTGGAGTTCAGGAGATTGTCTTGACCAGGACCACACCCCTAAATGCATTGAAGCAACTGCCATGTGATTGGTTGATTAGATAATTGCATTAATGAGAAATTGAACAGGTGTTCCTAATAATCCTTTAGGTGAGTGTAGATAACATATCAAATGTTGAAAGTGAGACATTTTGAAATGTCATGCCAAATATTGGCTCATTTTGGACTTCATGAGAGCTACACATTCCAAAAAAGTTGGGACAGGTAGCAATAAGAGGCCGGAAAAGTTAAATGTACATATAAGGAACAGCTGGAGGACCAATTTGCAACTTATTAGGTCAATTGGCAACATGATTGGGTAAAAAAGAGCCTCTCAGAGTGGCAGTGTCTCTCAGAAGTCAAGATGGGCAGAGGATCACCAATTCCCCCAATGCTGCGGCGAAAAATAGTGGAGCAATATCAGAAAGGAGTTTCTCAGAGAAAAATTGCAAAGAGTTTGAAGTTATCATCATCTACAGTGCATAATATCATCCAAAGATTCAGAGAATCTGGAACAATCTCTGTGCGTAAGGGTCAAGGCCGGAAAACCATACTGGATGCCCGTGATCTTCGGGCCCTTAGACGGCACTGCATCACATACAGGAATGCTACTGTAATGGAAATCACAACATGGGCTCAGGAATACTTCCAGAAAACATTGTCGGTGAACACAATCCACCGTGCCATTCGCCGTTGCCAGCTAAAACTCTATAGGTCAAAAAAGAAGCCATATCTAAACATGATCCAGAAGCGCAGGCGTTTTCTCTGGGCCAAGGCTCATTTAAAATGGACTGTGGCAAAGTGGAAAACTGTTCTGTGGTCAGACGAATCAAAATTTGAAGTTCTTTTTGGAAAACTGGGACGCCATGTCATCCGGACTAAAGAGGACAAGGACAACCCAAGTTGTCATCAGTGCTCAGTTCAGAAGCCTGCATCTCTGATGGTATGGGGTTGCATGAGTGTGTGTGGCATGGGCAGCTTACGCATCTGGAAAGGCACCATCAATGCTGAAAGGTATATCCAAGTTCTAGAACAACATATGCTCCCATCCAGACATCGTCTCTTTCAGGGAAGACCTTGCATTTTCCAACATGACAATGCCAGACCACATACTGCATCAATTACAACATCATGGCTGCGTAGAAGGATCCGGGTACTGAAATGGCCAGCCTGCAGTCCAGATCTTTCACCCATAGAAAACATTTGTGCATCATAAAGAGGAAGATGTGACAAAAAAGACCTAAGACAGTTGAGCAACTAGAAGCCTGTATTAGACAAGAATGGGACAACATTCCTATTCCTAAACTTGAGCAACTTGTCTCCTCAGTCCCCAGGCGTTTGCAGACTGTTATAAAAAGAAGAGGGGATGCCACACAGTGGTAAACATGGCCTTGTCCCAACTTTTTTGAGATGTGTTGATGCCATGAAATTTAAAATCAACTTATTTTTCCCTTAAAATGATACGTTTTCTCAGTTTAAACATTTGATATGTCATCTATGTTGTATTCTGAATAAAATATTGAAATTTGAAACTTCCACATCATTGCATTCTGTTTTTATTCACAATTTGTACAGTGTCCCAACTTTTTTGGAATCGGGTTTGTATTTGATACACTGCCGATTTTGCAGGTTTGCCCACTTACAAAGCATGTAGAAGTCTGTAATTTTTATCATAGGTACTCTTCAACTGTGGAAGACGGAATCTAAAACAAAAATCCAGAAAATCACATTCTATGATTTTTAAGTAATTAATTTGCATTTTTTTGCATGACATAAGTATTTGATACATCAGAAAAGCAGAACTTAATATTTGGTACAGAAACCTTTGTTTGCAATTACAGAGATCATACGTTTCCTGTAGTTCTTGACCAGGTTTGCACACACTGCAGCAGGGATTTTGGCCCACTCCTCCATACAGACCTACTCCAGATCCTTCAGGTTTCGGGGCTGTCGCTGGGCAATACGGACTTTCAGCTCCCTCCAAAGATTTTCTATTGGGTTCAGGTCTGGAGACTGGCTAGGCCACTCCAGGACCTTGAGATGCTTCTTACGGAGCCACTCCTTAGTTGCCCTGGCTGTGTTTCGGGTCGTTGTCATGCTGGAAGACCCAGCCACGACCCATCTTCAATGCTCTTACTGAGGGAAGGAGGTTGTTGGCCAAGATCTCGCGATACATGGCCCCATCCATCCTCCCCTCAATACGGTGCAGTCGTCCTGTCCCCTTTGCAGAAAAGCATCCCCAAAGAATGATATTTCCACCTCCATGCTTCACGGTTGGGATGGTGTTCTTGGGGTTGTACTCATCCTTCTTCTTCCTCCAAACACGGCGAGTGGAGTTTAGACCAAAAAGCTATATTTTTGTCTCATCAGACCACATGACCTTCTTCCATTCCTCCTCTGGATCATCCAGATGGTCATTGGCAAACTTCAGATGGGCCTGGACATGCACTGGCTTGAGCAGGGGGACCTTGCGTGCGCTGCAGGATTTTAATCCATGAGTAGTGTAGTGTGTTACTAATGGTTTTCTTTGAGACTGTGGTCCCAGCTCTCTTCAGGTCATTGACCAGGTCCTGCCGTGTAGTTCTGGGCTGATCCCTCACCTTCCTCATGATCATTGATGCCCCACAAGGTGAGATCTTGCATGGTGCCCCAGATCGAGGGAGATTGACCGTCATCTTGAACTTCTTCCATTTTCTAATAATTGCGCCAACAGTTGTTGCCTTCTCACCAAGCTGCTTGCCTATTGTCCTGTAGCCCATCCCAGCCTTGTGCAGGTCTACAATTTTATCCCTGATGTCCTTACACAGCTCTCTGGTCTTGGCCATTGTGGAGAGGTTGGAGTCTGTTTGATTGAGTGTGTGGACAGGTGTCTTTTATACAGGTAATGAGTTCAAACAGGTGCAATTAATACAGGTAATGAGTGGAGAACAGGAGGGCTTCTTTAAGAAAAACTAACAGGTCTGTGAGAGCCGGAATTCTTACTGGTTGGTAGGTGATCAAATACTTATGTCATGCAATAAAATGCAAATTAATTATTTAAAAATCATACAATGTAATTTTTGGATTTTTGTTTTAGATTCCGTCTCTCACAGTTGAAGAGTACCTGTGATAAAAATTACAGACCTCTACATGCTTTGTAAGTGGGCAAACCTGCAAAATCGGCAGTGTATCAAATACTTGTTCTCCCCACTGTGTATATATATATATATATATATATAATGTATGTGTGTGTGTTGTAAGTACAGAAAATTATGCTGCAGCTGATTTTATTCATGATAAGAATAGCATTTCTTCAGCTTTAGCCAGTCTTGTATAAAAACATTTAAAATGTTTATTTTTGTTATATGAAGGTCAAATTAAAATGGTCTTGGAAACAGTATGCACTAGTCTAGAGTGTGTTTGTTTACAACAACCTTACAGAAAAATTCAAATAAAAAGCGTCTCTCTGCGTTTTGTGTTAACACCCACACTGCTCAGGCAAACATATCTTCTCAGCATTCACGGCTACTGTCTGAGCTCAGATGATTTTCTGCTCCAGTTGGAACCAGCTGTGGCCTCCGTGAGGGTCTGTGTCACTTTTCTCTCACGCCATTGCATGTGATTCTGTATCATTCGAATATGGGAATAAACTTCACTGGATAACAAAAACATGGTCAAATGTTCTGCTATACATCAGAACTCTCAGTCGAAATCAAAAACGCACTGATAGAATCAGAAAACAGCAGTGCAATAGCAAAGTTAAGTGAAGTCTACCTTGGTATTATTGCATTTGGCATGATGATTTAATGGTTGCTGACTCACATTCTGTGCTTATTAGCTTCCTTCATCCACACTGCATTTGCATGTCTGCATGTATCTGCACATAGATGGCTGTCTTCAGAAGAGAGCAAAACAGACTGGAAAATGACTTAAATATTCATACTCCTTTAAATAATGCATCTCAGCATCCATTTGCACACTCCCCTGACTGCACTGTCGCCACCTGTCAAATCAGCAGAGCCACAGTCATGATGAGTTAACACTGACAAAACACTAAAAATATCTCTGAGAGTCCTGAGAAATTAATACAGCAAAAATACAGTAACCCCAGCAAGAAGGATTGGTGATTAAAGTAATAAAAGGTGAAAGGCCCCCTTCTGCATTGCAGATGCATGCTTTGTTTTTTGTCATGTGGAAGCAGATTCGCTTTTCTAATGCTATTTTATGATTTCATGACAGTCTTTTTTTAAAGATTGTGCTAAACACACTAAATATTTTGTAGCAAACTTAAAGGGATAGTTCACCCAAAAATGAAAATTCCAAGCAGATCTCGGCAGCCATTGACATCCATAGTGGGGGAAAAAATACTATGGTAGTCAATGGCTGCCGAGATCTGCTTGGTTACAAACATTCTTCCAAATATCTTCCTTTGTGTTCAGCAGAACAAAGAAATTCATACAGGTTTGGAACAACTTGAGCGTGGCTAAATGATGACAATTTTCATTTTTGGGTGAACTATCCCTTTAATAAAAAAGTTCATGTTCATGCAAGTTCACAGTGCATTAACTAATGTTAACAGACGCAACTTTTGATACAACTATATTAGTATATAACATTTACAAATATATTAGTAAATGTTGAAATTAATATTAGAAGTACTGTTCATTGTTAGTTCATGTTAACTAATGTAGTTAACTTGTATTAATAAATGAAACCTTATTATAAAGTGTTACCAAATTACCTGGAGATGTTTCCTTGCCCTTATGACTTAAAAGAAGTAAAGGTAACACTTTACAATAAGGTTGTATTAGTTAACATTAGTTAATGCATTAGTTAACATGAACTAACCATGAACAACACCTCTGTTCAGCATTAGTTCATCTTTGTTAACGTTATTTAATAAAAATACAGATGTTCATGGTTTGTTCATGTTACTTCACAGTGCATTAACTAATGTTAACAAGATTTTAATAATGCATAGTAAATCTTGAAATTAACAAAGATAAATAAATGCTTTATAAGTGCAGTTCATTATTAGCTCATGTTAACTAATGAACCTTTTTGTAAAGTGTTACCGAAATGAATGATATGCATACTACACATCAGCAGTAAAATGTACGTAAATAAAAGAGCAAACATGACACAATTTTGTATGGTTTTAATTTACTTTTCTAAATATATCACATAATCATCATAATAAAATAACATGATAATTATGTTAAGCATTCATCAGTCATTCCAACGGCAGCACGTCAAGAAAATCGGTCTGTAAATGTCAATTAAAATGCTGCTGCAAGAAGCTGCCTATATAACATTTAAAAAAAAAATCTAACAGTATAATAGGGGAAAAAAACGACATGAAAATGTGTGTTAAAGAATGGTACATGCATGTGTGTACAGTATGTTAAGGTGTAAATCTAAGTTCCAGTAAACAGCTTATTATTATTATTATTATTATATCCACATCGCTATTGAGATAGGATTGACTTTTTTTTAAAAGACAGTATATACTTTAGTCGTAATGCGTCAAAGCATCTTAAACACGTTTCAGGTCTATAATGAGCTCCTCTGATGTAAACAAGTTTTCTCTATGTAGACGTGCATTGATTTGTAATCCTGCACAATAACATTTTGGGAATTTCTGAAAATTTGAATACGTTTCAGAAAAACACTCAGTTTTGACAAATCAAGTCAAGAGAAGTGTGGGTTTGGAGCCATTTTGGGATTTGGGGAGTTGCTTTCTTTGAGAGGTTAGAGAACGCTGAGGCCTCCAGGGCTAAATGTTGTGGATGAATGACAGCTCTGAAGGGTTTTTGAGTTCGGGTCAGTGTTAGAGGCAGATAAATATTCAGTGTGTGTCCAGTATTGTGCTCTGAGTCAATGGCATCTAAGAATTTTGTGTCATTGTGCATTGAATGGTACACTTAACACTTTATGAAATGTGTCAGGTTTGAAGTCCATTGTTGGGTTTTTGCTACAATATTTATTGAAATAAGCAGGTTGTCATGTCAAGTTCACGATAAGACTGGGCTGTGGGGTGTGCACTGAAAATAAACGTGGGTTGGGTTGAAGTTGGTCTGACTTTATGTGATCTACAAGTCATCAGTGGTGGGTGTGTTATAGCTCTTGAAGAGCGGCTGAGTAAAGAGGCCGAGGGTTCCTGTAACGCACACTAAAACAAAGATCCACAGAAACAGACGGTCAATCACCATAGCCACGTATTTCCAGTCCTCGATGATCTGTGAGAAAGACAGAATATGCACTGATTAATTTGAATTAATTTGTGAAATACATGTATCTAAAGAACTCTAAAGACATTATCTGTATAGTTTAGCAGTGCAAGTGTGTGTAAGATTATTATTTAGCATATATATGACGTATGCACCAAAACAAAGAAATTCAATTTGCAGACTTGACAGTGACAGAAGTTTGTGTAAGTTGCTCACACTCTGCTGCTTTTTCAATCTAGTTAACAACAAGGAGCTAATGCAACACAATTCAATTATACTCAATTTCATTGAGTGCAATCAATTAAAAATTGGAAGTATACCTAATTAGCTGGTCGTAACTGAATGTACTGAAATCCAGACCTACACAAACTTGTTGGAACACATTACAACATATATGTAGTTTATTTAATTTACTTTAATTTAATGTAGTAAATGAACTATCAAATATGGTTGTTTTGAAATTGTATTGAATTGAATTGAATTGAAATTGTATTTTGCTAGCATATAACATTATATAAAATGGCCAATATTTATATATTTATATATTTATATATATATATATATACATACATACACACACATACACACACACACACACACTTAAATATTGGCCATTTTAATATATCAATTAGTTTATAACTAATTAAATTGCACATTTTTTCTGTAATTAATTGCACCTAATATTAAAGTTTTTAATATATTTTTATATTGTAATAATTTCACATTTAATCTCGAAATTAATGTAGAAACAAGACAGTATATTTTAAATATTTGATCTAACAGGGAGGAAATATACAGAAATTGAATAAAGTTATCAAACACTTCACAGTTTTCACTGCATAAATTATGAATTAAATATAGATTAATCCTTATTAAAGCTACAAAAGTTCAGTCAAGAGCAGTGAGTGATTTTTTGTTCTTTTGTTCTTTGATTTACATTAATGACAGACATCACAGCAGCGGGTTTATTAGGCTGCTGTCACTTTAAGATCTGAAGCACGACGCGGCTCCAGATCTGACACGCATCCTATGTCCTCACAACTCTTCACGTTCATTTAAAGGTGCACTGTGTAAATTGTAGCGGCATCTACCAGTGAGGTTGCGAATAGACTCTATGCACGAACGCTGCTTACATATTTCCGGTAGAATATCAGACAGCGACTTCACTTCCGTATAGCGTTAAGTGTACTAGCGGCAGATCTCTTTCCTGACGTATATTGCAAACAAAAATAATTATGCAAGTATTTTCTAGATAAGTATCATTATAAATATAAAAATATATAACATATAGAATGTCATTCTAGTTATTGCTTTCTGAAAGTTTACATATTAACGGTGGAAGACAGTAGTTTTGTTAACCAATGGCGAAAACGGCTTCTGGCGCTGTGCCGGATGTTAGTGGGCGGGCTGAGACAAAACACGGAAGTGATCGTGCATAGAGTCTATTGCAACCGCCCACCGCTCACCACTCCCTTTCGAAGCACATAGAGAAGCTACGTTGGCTGACACAGGACAAAGATGTCATTGTCTGAGACAGCAGAGAGTAGCTAGCGCTCTGTAGAGCAGTTTGTCCTGTAGAAACACGGCGGCACAAAATCATGGTGACTTCACTGTAAGTGGACCCGCGGTGTATGTAGATAGAAATGGCTCATTCTAAGGTAGTGGTCGGGAACCTCGTCAGGTCTTTCACCCTTTATCAAATGATCGATAAAAAATTGGACACATCAACAGAGATCCGCTCTCTGTTGAAAATGCAGCCAATTACAATTCCTTGTTGTACAGCCTACCGAAGTTAATGAAAAGTTTATGATAATAATAATATTAAAGTTGTACATGCCAAAGTGCGTGTTCAGTGCTGTTTGCGAGTGTCACGAGTAATGGCAGCAATCAACTGCAAACCACTTACGTTTCTGTGGTAAACCTACAGCTCCTGCACTTGGATTCAAGCAGCTGCGTGACTAGTTTGAGATAATGGAGAAAGCCATTTTTAGAACAGCAGCGAAAATGTAAAAGTAGGCTATATAAACTTTAACATATCCTTTTATTGAAACTGGTGGTTTGCTGTGCAAAGAGACATTTCGAAACATTTAACCCGCGGAGCTGCAGAGACCTTTTATGTCCTATAATGTGTCGCATTTATGATAACCCACGCAGATTTCAGTTGACGATACTGTTTGAAGTTATTAATAACGAAACATGAATGAATGAGAAAGAAAAGAGCGGGAATGTGTTTTTAGTTGCGCACCTAAACGGACAAATAATCACATATATCAAAATGCCAAGTCGAGTATTCACGAAAACACAGTAGATGTAAGCACTGTGTGAGTTCACTCACTCTCTTTCTCACACACAAGAGTTGTTAACAACCTCACAGTGAAAGCCCTGCACGATTAATTCCATTAATATTGCAACTTATTTATTGTTTGTTGCATATTTGTTTGTTTTTAGTTGTCTATGGACCTAATAATTACTATTGTTACTAAAAAAAAAACGTTTTCTTGATAATATTACTTTACTTTTTAACTGTGGCTCTTTTGAAAAAAAATGCATTAACCAAAAATGAAAAAATGGCTCTTTGGTCAAAAAAGGTTCCAGACCCCTGTTCTAAGGTAATGAAAACATAACGGTTCATTATGTAAGGTCTTTATACACCACTGAAAATATAGTTATGTATATTATACTGCATTTCTGTCAATAGATCCTCATAAATACTACACACTGCACCAACTGCAAAACTGCACTTTTTAACTCATTTAAGACTGTGCTTAATAGGATACTCGACAAAGCATACTTTTGTCTGTTTTTTTCAAGCACGAAAGAGAATCAATGCGGCCGCGCGATATCTGAAGCGGCAGTCCTGTGTGTGTCTGTCATACTGATAGGAGATTCACAGACAGCACACCAGTACAGATTTAAGTTCTTATTTTTGCATCTTATCACGCTTGAATGGTTTAATAGCACTTGAATGAATTATAACGTGATCATATACTGTAGCGCAGCCAAAGGATGACAGAAAAAAAACTGATGCTGTGTCAACTGCGTTAAATATTTTTAACACGTTAAACTGCATGCATTAACGCGCTATATATATATACAAACCCGATTCCAAAAAAGTTGGGACACTGTACAAATTGTGAATAAAAAAGGAATGCAATAATTTACAAATCTCATGAACTTATATTTTATTCACAACAGAATATAGATAACATATCAAATGTTGAAAGTGAGACATTTTGAAATGTCATGCCAAATATTGGCTCATTTTGGATTTCATGAGAGCTACACATTCCAAAAAAGTTGGGACAGGTAGCAATAAGAGACCGGAAAAGTTAAATGTACATATAAGGAACAGCTGGAGGACCAATTTGCAACTTATTAGGTCAATTGGCAACATGATTGGGTATAAAAAGAGCCTCTCAGAGTGGCAGTGTCTCTCAGAAGTCAAGATGGGCAGAGGATCACCAATTCCCCCAATGCTGCGGCGAAAAATAGTGGAGCAATATCAGAAAGGAGTTTCTCAGAGAAAAATTGCAAAGAGTTTGAAGTTATCATCATCTACAGTGCATAATATCATCCAAAGATTCAGAGAATCTGGAACAATCTCTGTGTGTAAGGGTCAAGGCCGGAAAACCATACTGGATGCCCGTGATCTTCGGGCCCTTAGACGGCACTGCATCACATACAGGAATGCTACTGTAATGGAAATCACAACATGGGCTCAGGAATACTTCCAGAAAACATTGTCGGTGAAAACACAATCCACCGTGCCATTCGCCGTTGCCGGCTAAAACTCTATAGGTCAAAAAAGAAGCCATATCTAAACATGATCCAGAAGCACAGGCTTTTTCTCTGGGCCAAGGCTCATTTAAAATGGACTGTGGCAAAGTGGAAAACTGTTCTGTGGTCAGACGAATCAAAATTTGAAGTTCTTTTTGGAAAACTGGGACGCCATGTCATCCGGACTAAAGAGGACAAGGACAACCCAAGTTGTTATCAAGTTGGTGAGTTGCCTGATCGATTGCTCCTGTCTGCCTCCTGTTTGTCCTGCTGACTGCTGTGCTCGCGTGTGCTTTGCTTGCTTTTGAATCTTTATTTGATATCATTCCCTGTTGTTTAAACTGCTAAATATAATTTACCCATCACCATATATTGTCTAATATTGCCTACCACATTAAATCTGACACCGCTAGCTTTTAATCTAAATCACTATCACGCGTTAGCATTTCGCTAGCCTGTTAGCTTGCAATCTCTGCACTCGGGTCTCTTGTTTTCTGAGTTCATTAAACAACTGTGGTAAATTGGATTAGTAAATAGACTCCATCAAACAACTGTGGTAAGTTGGATTATTCAACAAATACGGTAAGCCATGTCTTCTTCTCCTGTCTTTGTCATTTGCACTGCATGTTTCATGTTTAGTATATCTTTCTCCGTTGGCGAACAGGGCTTCACATGTGATAAATGTAAGGAGATAGTCAGGCTGACGGAAAAGATTTCAGAATTAGAGACACGCATCCAGACTTTATTTGAGAGTAGTGAGAATGTAACAGCTTTAGACACTGCTTTGGATGCGAACAGCTTAGTGAACTCTGTACATTGTTCGGTTCCGGCTGTAGAGCCCGTGCAGCAGGGCAACTGGGTGACGGTGAGGCGGCATAGTCGCAGATCAAAAAACCACTCTTCCGTTCCGATTAGAACATCAAACAGGTTCTCCCCACTCAGTGACGCACCCACTGAGAATCCTGTTGAAAGTGCCCTAGTTATTGGCGATTCTATTACACGGAACGTGAAAATAGAGACACCAGCCACCATAGTCACATGTTTACCGGGAGCCAGAGCGCCTGACATCAAAGCAAATTTAAAAGTGCTGGCTAATGCTAATCGTAAATTCTCTAAGATTATTATTCACGTCGGCACAAATGATGTTCGACTTCGCCAGTCGGAGATCACCAAAATTAACATTAAAGAGGTGTGTAAACTCGCAAGTACGATGGCAGATGACGTTTTTTGCTCTGGTCCCCTCCCCGTTAAAAGGAGTGATGAGATACTTAGCAGACTATCATCACTCAATGGCTGGTTGTCTAAGTGGTGTCCGCAAAATAACATAGGGTTCATAGACAATTGGAAAAGCTTTTGGGGCAGACCTGACCTGTTGAAAAAAGATAGTATTCATCCTTCCTGGGATGGTGCCGCTCTTCTCTCTAGTAATTTGGCACATATTCTTAGAGCTAAACATTGACTAACTGGGGCCCAGGTCAGGAAGCAGACGGACTGGCTTACCCGACCGCCTGCTAGCTGTCTCACGTCACATAAGTCAGATAAATCCCAGCACATAGAGACTCTTTCACCTAGATATTATCACATAGAGACTGTGTCTGTTCCACGAATTAGTAAATACAAAAAACCATCAAAACCATTCAACGGTAAAAATTTAATTGATGTCCAACAAATAAACAACAGATATAATATAGATGATCAAATGATAAAGCTCGGGCTGCTGAATATTCAATCCCTTTCCTCAAAAGCGCTTATTGTTAATGATATGATTACAGATCATAACCTAGATGTGTTGTGTTTGACAGAAACCTGGCTAAAACCTGACGATTACATTACTTTAAATGAGTCCACCCCCCAAGATTATTGTTATAAACACGAGCCGCGTCTGAAAGGTAAAGGGGGAGGTGTTGCTGTAATTTATAATAATATCTTCGGTATTACTCAGAAGTCTAGTTTCAAATATAATTCCTTTGAAGTTTTGGTGCTTTATGTAACGCTATGTAGTGAAATTGATAAATCCCGTTTGACATTTGTGCTGGCTACTGCATACAGGCCACCAGGGCACCATACAGACTTTACCAGAGAATTTGCTGATTTTCTATCAGAGTTAGTACTGGCTGCAGATAAAGTCCTAATTGTTGATGATTTTAATATCCATGTAGACAATGAAAAAGACGCATTGGGATTGAAACTATTGACAGAACAGAAACTATTGACTCTCTCTTTTCCAGCACTTTAGACACAGTTGCTCCCCGGCGCTTAAAGAAGATTAAAGAAAATAGTCCAACGCCGTGGTACAACGAGCACACCCGGGCCCTTAAAACAGCAGCCAGAAAAATGGAGCGCAGCTGGAAGAAAACAAAACTAGAAGTTTTTCGCATTTCGTGGAAAGAGAGCATGATTGCATACAGAAAGGCCCTAAAAACTGCTAGATCTGCTTATTTCTCGACTCTCTTAGAAGAAAACAAACACAACCCTAGGTATTTATTCGATACAGTGGCTAAATTAACCAAAGATAAAGCTTCACCTTCTGATGTTTGTAAACAGCACAGCAGTAATGACTTTATGAACTTCTTTACTTGTAAGATTGATAATATTAGGAAAAAAATTATAACCATGCAGCCGTCTACTACAGTATCACATCAGACAGCGCATTGTAGTGTCACTGAGGAAAAATTACATTCATTCACTGCTATAGGAGAAGAAGAATTGGCTAAACTCGTTAAATCATCAAAATCAACAACATGTATGCTCGACCCCATACTGACTAAACTACTAAAAGAGATGCTTCCAGAGGTCATAGATCCTCTTCTTAATATCATTAATTCATCCTTGACATTAGGATATGTACAAACCCGATTCCAAAAAAGTTGGGACACTGTAGAAATTGTGAATAAAAACAGAATGCAATGATGTGGAAGTTTCAAATTTCAATATTTTATTCAGAATACAACATAGATGACATATCAAATGTTTAAACTGAGAAAATGTATCATTTTAAGGGAAAAATAAGTTGATTTTAAATTTCATGGCATCAACACATCTCAAAAAAGTTGGGACAAGGCCATGTTTACCACTGTGTGGCATCCCCTCTTCTTTTTATAACAGTCTGCAAACGTCTGGGGACTGAGGAGACAAGTTGCTCAAGTTTAGGAATAGGAATGTTGTCCCATTCTTGTCTAATACAGGCTTCTAGTTGCTCAACTGTCTTAGGTCTTCTTTGTCGCATCTTCCTCTTTATGATGCCCCAAATGTTTTCTATGGGTGAAAGATCTGGACTGCAGGCTGGCCATTTCAGTACCCAGATCCTTCTTCTACACAGCCATGATGTTGTAATTGATGCAGTATGTGGTCTGGCATTGTCATGTTGGAAAATGCAAGGTCTTCCCTGAAAGAAACGACGTCTGGATGGGAGCAGATGTTGTTCTAGAACTTGGATATACCTTTCAGCATTGATGGTGCCTTTCCAGATGTGTAAGCTGCCCATGCCACACGCACTCATGCAACCCCATAGCATCAGAGATGCAGGCTTCTGAACTGAGCGCTGATAACAACTTGGGTTGTCCTTGTCCTCTTTAGTCCGGATGACATGGCGTCCCAGTTTTCCAAAAAGAACTTCAAATTTTGATTCGTCTGACCACAGAACAGTTTTCCACTTTGCCACAGTCCATTTTAAATGAGCCTTGGCCCAGAGAAAACGCCTGCGCTTCTGGATCATGTTTAGATATGGCTTCTTTTTTGACCTATAGAGTTTTAGCCGGCAACGGCGAATGGCACGGTGGATTGTGTTCACCGACAATGTTTTCTGGAAGTATTCCTGAGCCCATGTTGTGGTTTCCATTACAGTAGCATTCCTGTATGTGATGCAGTGCCGTCTAAGGGCCCGAAGATCACGGGCATCCAGTATGGTTTTCCGGCCTCGACCCTTACGCACAGAGATTGTTCCAGATTCTCTGAATCTTTGGATGATATTATGCACTGTAGATGATAATAACTTCAAACTCTTTGCAATTTTTCTCTGAGAAACTCCTTTCTGATATTGCTCCACTATTTTTCACCGCAGCATTGGGGGAATTGGTGATCCTCTGCCCATCTTGACTTCTGAGAGACACTGCCACTCTGAGAGGCTCTTTTTATACCCAATCATGTTGCCAATTGACCTAATAAGTTGCAAATTGGTCCTCTAGCTGTTCCTTATATGTACATTTAACTTTTCCGGCCTCTTATTGCTACCTGTCCCAACTTTTTTGGAATGTGTAGCTCTCATGAAATCCAAAACGAGCCAATATTTGGCATGACATTTCAAAATGTCTCACTTTCAACATTTGATATGTTATCTATATTCTATTGTGAATAAAATATAAGCTTATGAGATTTGTAAATTATTGCATTCCTTTTTTATTCACAATTTGTACAGTGTCCCAACTTTTTTGGAATCGGGTTTGTACCAAAAACTTTTAAGTTGGCTATTATTAAACCACTTATTAAAAAACCGCAACTTGATCCTACAAAATCAGTCAATTACAGGCCAATCTCAAATCTACCCTTTCTGTCAAAAATACTAGAAAAGGCAGTGTCCTCACAATTATGCTCCTTTTTAGAAAGAAATGGTATCTGTGAGGATTTCCAGTCAGGATTTAGACCGTATCATAGTACTGAGACTGCTCTCATTAGAGTTACAAATGATTTACTCTTATCATCCGATCGTGGTTGTATCTCTCTGTTAGTGTTACTCGATCTTAGCGCTGCATTCGATACTATCGACCACAACATTCTTTTGAATAGACTCGAAAATTATGTTGGCATTAGTGGAATTTCATTGGCATGGTTTAAATCATACTTATCTGACCGTTATCAGTTTGTAGCAGTAAATGAAGAGATGTCACACCGAACACAAGTTCAGTATGGAGTACCGCAGGGCTCAGTGCTAGGACCGTTGCTTTTCACCCTGTACATGCTACCACTGGGAGATATTATTAGGAAGCATGGCATTAATTTTCATTGTTATGCTGACGATACTCAGCTCTATATTTCTTCACGCCCTGACGAAACTTACCAATTCACAAGATTAACAGAATGCATAGCTGATATAAAAAATTGGATGACTAGTAATTTCCTGCAACTTAATTCAGAAAAAACTGAATTTTTAATCATTGGACAAAAAAACTCCACAAGTAGTAACCTAGAATACTGTCTAACACTCGATGGCTGCTCTGTCAAGTCCTCGTCGTCAGTTAGGAACCTGGGTGTGCTCTTTGATACCAATCTCTCATTTGAAAGCCACGTTTCTAGCATCTGTAAAACTGCATTCTACCATCTTAAAAATATATCTAAATTACGGCACATGCTTTCAATGCAAAATGCTGAACAGTTAGTTCATGCGTTCATGACCTCAAGGCTAGATTATTGTAATGCTCTACTGGGTGGTTGCCCTGCTCGCTTAATAAATAAACTGCAGCTTGTCCAAAACGCAGCAGCTAGAGTTCTTACTAGAACCAGGAAGTATGACCATATTAGCCCGGTTCTGGCAACACTGCATTGGCTCCCTATTATACATCGTATACATTTTAAAATCTTGCTGATTACTTACAAAGCACTAAATGGTTTAGCTCCCCAGTACAACGCATTATACTCCATCACGTCTACTGCGCTCTCAAAATTCTGGCCAGTTGATAATACCTAGAATATCAAAATCAACTGCAGGCGGTCGATCCTTTTCCTATTTAGCACCTAAACTCTGGAACAGTCTTCCTAGCATTGTTCGGGAAGCAGACACACGCTGTCAGTTTAAATCTAGACTAAAAACACATCTCTTTACTATGGCATACACATAAAACATTTTTAATTTCTATTATTCAAATCAGTTAAATGATTGTTTTAGGCTGCATTAACTAGGTCAGCCGGAACCGGGAACACTTCCAATAACACCTGATGTACTCGTTACATCATAAGAAGAATGGCATCTACGCTAATGTTAGTCTCTCTGTTTATCCCGAGGTTTACTGCAGTCGGCCGGATCCGGGCCGTATCCAGACCAGATGGTGGCCCTTAGCCTGGACATGACGACCATATCCCTGAAGTGTCTGTAGAGACCGTGTCAATTAAACTCCCCCCTGTAAATGCCGCATCGACACGACATCCTCATTAAACCCGTCCCCGGCGTGACGACTCCAATCTTTCGAATAATCCTACGAATATCTATTGATCTAATATGACTTCTGACCTGTAATGTGCCAGAATCATAATCATACACTATTTGTTCGTCGGCCAGAGGAGAACTGGCACCCCGACTGAGCCTGGTTTCTCCCAAGGTTTTTTTCTCCATTCTGGCCCTGAAGGAGTTTTGGTTCCTTGCCACCGTCGCCTTTGGCTTTTGGCTTGCTCAGTTGGGGACACTTAAATTTCAACTATATTACTGATCTGCCCGCATTGACACTATATGATAATTGAAATGAGCTGGATGACATCACCGTTTTCACCAGAGCGGCTGTACAGCCGAATCAAATTCCGTTGCATTATTTTCCTGCTACCACTGTGAAGCTGCTTTGAAACAATTGCCATTGTAAAAAGCGCTATATAAATAAAGGTGATTTGATTTGATTTGATCAGCGCTCAGTTCAGAAGCCTGCATCTCTGATGGTATGGGGTTGCATGAGTCCGTGTGGCTTACACAGCTTAGACATCTGGAAAGGCACCATCAATGCTGAAAGGTATATCCAAGTCCTAGAACAACATATGCTCCCATCCAGACGTCGTCTCTTTCAGGGAAGACCTTGCATTTTCCAACATGACAATGCCAGACCACATACTGCATCAATTACAACATCATGGCTGTGTAGAAGAAGGATCCGGGTACTGAAATGGCCAGCCTGCAGTCCAGATCTTTCACCCATAGAAAACATTTGGCGCATCATAAAGAGGAAGATGCGACAAAGAAGACCTAAGACAGTTGAGCAACTAGAAGCCTGTATTAGACAAGAATGGGACAACATTCCTATTCCTAAACTTGAGCAACTTGTCTCCTCAGTCCCCAGACGTTTGCAGACTCTTACAAAAAGAAGAGGGGATGCCACACAGTGGTAAACATGGCCTTGTCCCAACTTTTTTGAGATGTGTTGATGCCATGAAATTTAAAATCAACTTCTTTTTCCCTTAACATGATACATTTTCTCAGTTTAAACATTTGATATGTCATCTATGTTGTATTCTGAATAAAATATTGAAATTTAAAACTTCCACATCATTGCATTCTGTTTTTATTCACAATTTGTACAGTGTCCCAACTTTTTTGGAATCGGGTTTGTATATAAATATAAATATATAACAATTATTGGTCGAAATTGCTCTTTTTTGTGAAAGTCCATTGAGCACTCACCCCTTCATCATCATCCTCATTCTTCAACTTGTCAGCAATGTATCGGACCCCCTTCACAGCTTCCTCCATGTCTGCAGAGCACTTTGCCGCAATTCGCTTACGAAACTCTGTGTTTTCCTGCAACTCGCCAGGTCTCCAACCGATGTGCTTGGCAGAATCTTCATTGACAAAGAAGGTGGAATCTGTCTCATCAGCCTCACTTTTCGCTGGGAGATCAGATGAAGGGCACTGCTGGTTCTTTCTGCGAAATTTCTCTCGTTTGTTGGACTCTCCTGGTCGTCGCATGAAGAGGAAAGCAGGCACACGGGCCAGGAAGTAGTATTTGACCCACTTGGGCATAGTGTGTGTGCTTGGGGACCGATGGTGCACGTTCAGCACACACACGCTTGTAACAATTGAAAAAGTCACCAACACCATGGTGAACATCAAGTACTTTCCGATGAGGGGCACAGCGAGTGAGGTCGGAGGTACGATTTTGGAAATCAGTAAGAGGAACACAGTTAAGGCCAGAAGAACAGAAATACACAAAGTCATCTTCTCCCCACAGTCTGATGGAAGGTAAAAAACTAAGATGGCCAGTGAAGTGATGAGAACACAAGGGATGATTAGGTTAATGGTGTAGAACAGCGGTTTGCGTCTGATGATAAAATCGTACGTTATATCCAAATACGTGACGTCATTAGGGTCTTCGTTCTTGCGACCAGGCAAGGAGACAATATCCCACTCACCGCTTGGCTTGAAGTCATCACGACTGGCAAAGTCTGACAGCAAGATGAGGTCGATTTCTGTGTGATCATAAGTCCATGAGCGGAACTTGAGTGTGCAGTTTTGCTGGTCAAAGGGGAAGTCCCGGACCTCAATTTTACAGGCACTCTTATAAATGGCTGGTGGTAGCCAGGCAACCTCACCGTTATTTGACACGACCGCATTGGAGTAGAAAGACACTTCATATGTCCCATCAGCACTAAAAATGACAAACACATAGTTTTAAATTTGTTGTTTTAAATAACAAAAGCAAAGTATCCTATTTTGCCTGTGTGGATGATAAAGTGCATAATAAAGGTGAAACTCAAAGCTGATATCCAGAGTGCCAGCTCATCATCATGCAAAAAACGCTGTCATTCTAATCTCAGTCTCAGTTCCTGAGATTACCGCAGCAACTCTGTCCTTGGAAAAGGTGAAACCCTACATCGATTCAGCATTGTAAAAAGATTACAAAATAAGTCTCCTGCTACCACCTGTATTTTTTATAAGGATTCAACCATTGCATAAATAAAACCTCTTCTAAATTATTTAAAGAGATAGTTCAGCAAAAGAAAAAAAAAAACATTGTCTTTATTTACTCACCCTCTTGTCTTTTTTTTTGCCCATACAATGAAAGTCAATAAGGTCCAGTGTGGTTTTGGAAACCACTGACTTTAGAGCTTTTCAGACTTGAAATAGTTAACCCTGGGTCTATAAAAGTAAGAATAAAACAGTCTTTCCTTCACTCCAATTGTTGTGTTTTCTGTCGATGTTTGACATTTTTCCTCTCAAACGCTGATACTACTGTTTACACAACATGCTGTGTTTCCGTGACTGTCCAAAGAACGTGAATATGAGGCACGCTATTGTTTGTTGTAACATTCTAACAGCTGCATCATTTCACACTGTACAAGTTTGGCACCGCAAAAGCAAGAGCAGGGTGAACCCCGGGTAAAAAGCGGTGCTAACACTCCTTCTAAATTACAAGTGAAACGTTCCTTTACCCAGGGTTAAAAGCGGTGTATATAGAATGTCGATAACCCGGGATACGTGCAGTTTTAAAAGCCCTTTTGTGTATCAGCAAAACTGTTTTCAACAGTTCTTAAAAATATTCTCTTTTGTTTTCCACAGAAGATATAAAGTCATTCAGGTTTGGAATGACATAAGTTTAAATAAATGATGACAGATTTTTTTATTTTTGTGTGAACTATCCCTTTAAGTGTTTACAAGTTAAAATAAAATCAGAACAAAATACCTTGCTGTATTTTAAGTGCTAAAAAGTTTCTCACTTGTTGTACAGGACAATGTCAGGCAGCCATATATGCTGGGAAGGAAGGCGAACTTTCCTGATCCCTTCATACTCCTCTGGATCCCACATCAACCGGTAATCATTCCATACCTGCAAAAGACACGCTTTAGAAAGCTATTTTGAAAAAATTACAACCTAAACCCAAAAGTTCCACTGCTCATACCTGAGTAAGCCAACAGTTGGTGGTCATGATCTGCTCTCTCTCATTCTGAAATACAAACATTAACGTATAACATTTATATAATCATAAGTAATGAGCTATCCGCGTTTCACGTTTCAACTACCCACCACACTGATGAGCTGGGCAAGGGACACTTGGATTGCAATGGTGACCTGCTGGCTCTTGTTGATTGCAGGCCGGATAAGCTTGTTGTATCGGTCAGGGGAGAGTAAATAGTTTACCAACCGCTCCTCCACCTCTGCACAGCATACAGCTGAAAAACACAGACATAAACAGTTTTTTTTAAATGTGAATTTTTATTTTATAAATGTCACAACATGACAAATCTCCGATGCTGATGCCCCATTCTATTTCTGACGTACTTCAAGCATTCACGCTACTTCTGACCATAAACTGTAAAAAAATATGGACATAGTGCCTGTGACGTCACCCGTAGGTTTCTGAAGAGCAGTTTTGAAGCGTAAAGTCGGCCGTTGCCATCTTAGCAGCGCGTCACTCCCGGATAACTGACAATAGGGAAAGAGGCGGGACGTGGGTGGAGCTGAGGTGCCTGGTTGCTGAAACCAAGCCCACCCGCATAGCTCGACCATAGTGGCAATCCACCTGTCACTCAAGTGGCCACGCCCTTAATCATGCAAGGCTTAATATAATTTAAACGGATGAGTTATAAAAAAATTCACCCCCCTCACAGTTGTCATGAAGGGCACAATTAGCTATATAGACCAAAACCACAATTTGTACCAGGCTGTAAACATGTTTTTTTCTGCTGTAAAGTTGGGCATTTTAACATGGGGCTCAATGAGATTCTTCTCCCTTTTGGAGCCTGTCTCTAGCGGCCAGTCGATGAATTGCAGTTTAAGACACTTCCGTATTGACTTCAAGAGAAACTGGGGGAGGTTGCCGTTTGCTTCTGACACACCCCTACTTCTGACAGTCACTTTGTCACATCTTGTGTAAACAGCCTCAAGCTGTCAGTGTAGACATGGGGCCAGATTTACTAACAGCTTGCGCCAACGAAAACCCTCTTAGCATTAAAAAACTACTGTCAGTATTTACTAAAGACACGCAGTGATGAAAGGTGGACTGAAAAGGCGTGGACTGAGTTATTTTTGTGGCTAACCTTATATATGCATTTGTAGGAGTTTCCCTTTCAGACAAAATTTATGGGAGGAGAGTATTTAAATGAATCACGCAAGGTGATTTACTAAGGTTTGCGCTCGTCAATTTACTGGTAAAAAAAAGCACGTCTTAAACTAGACACTAACGTGCGCTGCTCTTCGTAGATTGCGTTGGTCATTATGGAAATGATCCGGCTGCGTTGGTGTGCTTTAATTTGCGTGTCGTCAGTAGATCACGCACAGAACTTTCCACTCCCATCGGCATTGCGCTCTCACGCTAATTTGCCCTGTTTAGTATATCTGGCTCATGGTGTAAGAGACTTCTTTCAAAAACATAAAAAATTTCAGCAATCCCAAACTCCAAAATAACAGCATGAATACATAAATATATGGTCAAATGCAAAGAATTATAATTTAAGGAAATAATATGAAAAATAGTTTCATGGCCAATAAGAACTTGTGATAGATTTTCTAAATTTACCCCTTATTAGCAAGTGTACCTAAACACTAGGTTACACTTTATTTTTAGATGTTTTTGTTACAGTGTAATTATACATTTAAGTACTGAGTAATATTAATTAACTACATGTACTTACTATAGGGTTAGGGTTAGATTAGGTTTGGAATGTATTAGGGCTAGTTGTGTGTAATTATGCATAATTTACTGTTATTACTATAGTAAGCACATGTAACATATAACAAAGACTGTAAAATAAAATGCTACCCGAACACTATAGGCACATCAAAATAGGGAGTAGGGCTGCACGATAAATCGCAATAAAACCGCATGCGATTTGGCAAAGGCTGCGATTATTGCATGCGCAGCTTCTCAGTGCAGCACGGCTGTGATCAGTAGTAAATGCTGCTCCATCTGCAAGCCAGAGGGCGCTCTCGAGCAGGGTACTCCAAATATGTGCCGCAGAAGTACGATTGCACGCGTCATTGGAAATCCCTATGAATATCATACTATCGGTGAGCTGAATAAACAGATTGAAACGCTTTGATTAAACATGACTAAATGCTTCTCATGTTTGGAAAGATGTTTGACGTGTTCCTTTTTCAAATGCACGTTATAAGCGACTCAAACTCGCAGTGATTTCAGATGACGTAGCATTTGCTACTGATCACAGCCGTGCTGCACTGAGAAGCTGCGCATGCAATAATCGCATGCTTTGCGATTTCATAATCGCGATAAGCCAAATCGCGTTAAGCGCGATTTCATGTAAATTGCGATTTATCGTGCAGCCCAAATAGGGAGGCAAAAGAACGTTTCAGAAAGAAGCAAAAGAGAAAGCCCAAAACTCTACTGGTGTTTCTGTACCTCTGTCTCTAAGGGACAGCAAGTCAGGACAAATGACATCACTCTATGGACAAGCAGTGTGCTGTGGGGACAGCGAGCACAGAGACTACAAGATTAAAGTTGACAGAAGAAGCACTGGGGCAGCAGTCAGCATTCAACACACAATCACCCAGCCTGTGCTCAGTGAGACATTCTCCATCTGACTAACAGCTCAACAAGTACAGCTGAAACATGCAAGAAATTAAATGAACACCATGATAAGCAATTTTGGGAGCCATATGCAAACGAGGCAGAACCAATCTGAAACTCTCCAAGAATCTCTCAAAGCTGAGAGTGAAAATTTTTGAGAACACTTTTTTTAGGTTATTTGAAAAGGCACCAGACTGTGTATACACAGATAAATTAACAATATTTACTAAATACACTTTTTTAATGTTATTCAATGCTTTGTGACCTGTCTTAATAATGTATTATGTTCTGTATTTCGTCTTAGCAAATAGTGACGTTAAATTATCATATAATTAATTAATTATTCAACTGACAGCTCTATTAGAAACATATCTCCAAAAACAAGGCAATAACAATCTGTTTTATGAATCACTCTAAGCGCATGTTGATGCTACCTGCGGTAAATGTCTCTTAAAAATGTCAAATTCCATTACCCCCTCAAATGAATTAACACATCCATTACGAATCCAGACAGTTACATAATGAGCCCCATTCATTTGTAAATAAGATGCACCGAAGCAACAATCCTCATGATTCACAGACAGCATCATAGGGTCATAGAAGCCCTATGCCACATCTCTCATTAAGACCCTATGGGGGACGATCATTCTTTAATGCCAAACATGAGTCAGCAGTTCAGCCCATCACTGCCCCATCAGCACACATTCTCTTTATCACAAGCTCTCATATTACAGCATATGAAAGCAGAGTCTGACAGTAATTATCATAATGAAGGGTTAGTGAGCAAAATGGCATGACCATAAATGAACACCACAAACAAAGCAGTAACCATGTTAGTTCTCGTTTTCAGTTGCATCATGTTACGTATTATGGGAAACATACAGGAACAGCTTCTAGTCAATGGTAAATATCTAAAAGATACACTATATTGTCAAAAGTATTGGGACACCCCTCCAAATCATTGAATTCAGGTGTTCCAATCACTTCCATGGCCAAAGGTGTATGAAATAAAGCACCTAGGCATGCAGACTGCTTCTACAAACATTTGTGAAAGAATGGGTCACTCTCAGGAGCTCAGTGAATTCAAGCGTGGTACCGTGCTGGGTTAAAAAAAAAAAAAAACAGAAAAAAAAAAAATGTCCGCACACCAAAAAATGTGAAAAATTTAATAGTAGACTCCAACACAGATGGTAACGTTTCGACCACGTAGGCTCTTCATCAGACAATTGAAAATTAAACACACCAAGCCTTTATAGTCCCAGGTGATTAATCAAGAAAAGCAAGAGAAAAAAAGAAAAAAATAAAAAAAAAGAAAAAAACACACACACACACACACACAATATGTGTATACATACACATACCCAATAATATCAAAGTCATTTCTCTCATAATATCAAAAGTCAAAAATAAAAATGTAAATAATAATACCAACATATATATACACATATTGTGCGTGTGTGACCAATCACGCTTCTCTGTCTGGAAATCCGATGGACGAGTCTGGGTTTGGCGGTTGCCAGGAGAACGGTACTTGCCTGACTGCATTGTGCCAAGTGTAAAGTTTGGTGGAGGGGGGGATTATGGTGTGGGGTTGTTTTTCAGGGGTTGGGCTTGGCCCCTTAGTTCCAGTGAAAGGAACTCTTAATGCTTCAGCATACCAAGACATTTCGGACAATTTCATGCTCCCAACTTTGTGGGAACAGTCTGGGGATGGCCCCTTCTTGTTCCAACATGACTGCGCACCAGTGCACAAAGCAAGGTCCATAAAGACATGGATGAGCGAGTTTGGTGTGGAGGAACTTGACTGGCCTGCACAGAGTCCTGACCTCAACCTGACAGAACACCTTTGGGATGAATTAGAGCGGAGACTGCGAACCAGGCCTTCTTATCCAACATCATGCCTGACCTCACAAATGTGCTTCTAGAAGAATGATAAAAAAAAATTCCATAAAGACACTCCTAAACCTTGTAGAAAGCCTTCCCAGAAGATTTGAAGCTGGGCCAACTCCATGTTAAACCCCCACGGATTAAGAATGGGATGTCATTAAAGTTATTGTGCATGTAAAGGCAGGCGTCCCAAAACCTTTGGCAATAGTGTATTTTAATATTGAATATTAATATATTAATTTTTGAAGGAAATGACATCAAGTACAAGTTTTACATTGTGAATTTGAATGTAAACCAATTAATCCTGGTAATTGTTTCGTGTTGTTGGTTTGTTTACTTCTTGCATATTCAAAAGTACATCAGAATATAACTATAATATACAGTGGGGAGAACAAGTATTTGATACACTGCCGATTTTGCAGGTTTGCCCACTTACAAGTCATGTAGAAGTCTATAATTTTTATCATAGGTACTCTTCAACTGTGAGAGACGGAATCTAAAACAAAAATCCAGAAAATCACATTGTATGATTTTTAAATAATTAATTTGCATTTTATTGCATGACATAAGTATTTGATCACCTACCAACCAGTAAGAATTCCGGCTCTCACAGACCTGTTAGTTTTTCCTTTAAGAAGCCCTCCTGTTCTCCACTCATTACCTGCACCTGTTTGAACTCGTTACCTGTATAAAAGACACCTGTCCACACACTCAATCTAACAGACTCCAACCTCTCCACAATGGCCAAGACCAGAGAGCTGTGTAAGGACATCAGGGATAAAATTGTAGACCTGCACAAGGCTGGGATGGGCTACAGGACAATAGGCAAGCAGCTTGGTGAGAAGGCAACAACTGTTGGCGCAATTATTAGAAAATGGAAGAAGTTCAAGATGACGGTCAATCTCCCTCGGTCTGGGGCACCATGCAAGATCTCACCTCGTGGGGCATCAATGATCATGAGGAAGGTGAGGGATCAGCCCAGAACTACACGGCAGGACCTGGTCAATGACCTGAAGAGAGCTGGGACCACAGTCTCAAAGAAAACCATTAGTAACACACTACACCGTCATGGATTAAAATCCTGCAGCGCACGCAAGGTCCCCCTGCTCAAGCCAGCGCAAGTCCAGGCCCGTCTGAAGTTTGCCAATGACCATCTGGATGATCCAGAGGAGGAATGGGAGAAGGTCATGTGGTCTGATGAGACAAAAATAGAGCTTTTTGGTCTAAACTCCACTCGCCGTGTTTGGAGGAAGAAGGATGAGCACAACCCCAAGAACAGCATCCCAACCGTGAAGCATGGAGGTGGAAACATCATTCTTTGGGGATGCTTTTCTGCAAAGGGGACAGGACGACTGCACCGTATTGAGGGGAGGATGGATGGGGCCATGTATCGCGAGATCTTGGCCAACAACCTCCTTCCCTCAGTAAGAGCATTGAAGATGGGTCGTGGCTGGGTCTTCCAGCATGACAATGACCCGAAACACACAGCCAGGGCAACTAAGGAGTGGCTCCGTAAGAAGCATCTCAAGGTCCTGGAGTGGCCTAGCCAGTCTCCAGACCTGAACCCAATAGAAAATCTTTGGAGGGAGCTGAAAGTCCGTATTGCCCAGCTACAGCCCCGAAACCTGAAGGATCTGGAGAAGGTCTGTATGGAGGAGTGGGCCAAAATCCCTGCTGCAGTGTGTGCAAACCTGGTCAAGAACTACAGGAAACGTATGATCTCTGTAATTGCAAACAAAGGTTTCTGTACCAAATATTAAGTTCTGCTTTTCTGATGTATCAAATACTTATGTCATGCAATAAAATGCAAATTAATTACTTAATCATACAATGTGATTTTCTGGATTTTTGTTTTAGATTCCGTCACTCACAGTTAAAGAGTACCTATGATAAAAATTACAGACTTCTACATGCTTTGTAAGTGGGCAAACCTGCAAAATCGGCAGTGTATCAAATTTTCTCTTGTTCTCCCCACTGTAACTGTTATATAAATATAATTGTTATATAATATAACCTAAGCATTGGGTCTTTTTGGTCTTTGATTTCTAAGCAATTATGTATAGAAATGTATGTTTCTGCTTAAGAATAAAAATTGTGACTATATTTGCATTTCTTGTAATCGCAACTTTCTCAATTATGACTTAATTTCTCCCAATTGACACACTATCTCACAATGTGACTACTTTTTATTTCAAGCTTAATCTTACAATTACCTTTTTAGGCAGAAAAAGGCTTTCATAATTATGCAATACCACAAACAGCAGAACATTATCCTTGGTAAGAGAGAAACTTTGCACTGTAATATCAGATGCTTTTTTCTTTCTGTAATCACTTTATTTCGACAGTCCAATTTAGACATTCCACTAACTGTAAGTAGTTGCAACATGTCAGCTAACAGTCATTATTAGTTGTGACTGTCTGGTTAATATCTGCTAACACTTCATTTTGATGGTCCTCCAACAGATATTCTACTGACCAAACCTAACCTAATCTTAACCGTCTACAAATACTCCAGTGGAAGTTGTTAGTTGACACGTAGTTGCAAATGAGTTAGATTACATGTTGTTGCAAAGTTACTTAGTTATTAGTAGAATGTCTAAAGTGACATATCGAAGTATAACCAAAAACCCACATTGAGGGGGTGATTTTGAGTCACAACAACTCACAACTCAGTCACTGTACTTCCTAGACTAGAGCAACTGCATCCAATGAGATTCCACTATAGTGAATATTGCACTTATTAATTAACAAACACAGTACTCCAATATAATAAAAAAATCAGTAATATAACAGTTAGAGATCACACCATCCTCAACATAAACACAATTACTATTCAGTGTGGATGATGCGGTCAACAGTGGTGACTAATATCAATGGAAAACCCTATGAAAAAAGCATTGCTTAAACCCATGACTTGCTCAGACAAGCCCCGTGTCCTGCTTCAGGGCTCTTCACAAAAATACACACACTCATAACCGCGGCAGGACAGACCAGGGCCTTGGAAAGAAACACACACTTCCACCATCTCAAGATTATACAAAACAACACACACACACACACACACACACACACTCACACACAGTTGCATGCACTGAACTTTTCCAACCCGGCGCATTTCCAACTCTGTGAATAATTCATCTGCACTAAAATAAAACCTGCCTCATCACACAGACAGCAACAACAGATACACACCAACACAGACAAACACACACAGACCTAGTCTACGTAACTCTCAGAATACATTACTGGAGATAGCATAGCATTCACATAATGCACATAAACACTTCCCAATCTAAGTTAAAAATACAGTTAAATACAGTGCTCTACGGTTTGACAGGGCGGTGCTTAAACAATGTGTATCAGCAAATGTGTTATCAGAGTTTGAGTGGCATAAATATCCACCATCTAAATTATTAAAAGCTACTCCATCTGCGGCCAAGCTTTACTGCATCAAACAACTTACACAAATATTTACACACATATTCAGTAGCTGTGGCCCTATGGTTACCCTAGTGCCGCCGTTTCAGGCAGTGTGTGAGAGCGTTGATTCCACTTCATGCTACCCTTTAACTCTAAAAGAGAGCGTTTTTGCGCTTTCTCTCACTTTTGATCAGACACTTTCTTTCTGGTGAAGGCTTTTCCCCACATTTCAGTTTGCATTATATTAAGAATCTGAGACGGGGGTTTCAGTATGTTACACATTTTCTGCAATAACAGAATATATTTTCACAATTCCTTCAAAGACTATGACTTGACCAAATTGTAGAAAACCTGACTTCCATTTATTGGGCAAAGCATGTCGTCTCAAGGCTTTCTACGTTTTCAATATACTAATAACAGTTCATTGTAGTAAAAGGAATTTCCTTACATATCAGCCAAAACCAACTGATGCTCCAGAAGGAAACACACATTAAGAGCCTGGGGGTAAAAACTTTTGAACAGGATAAAGATGTCCAAATTTTTCTCTGTGTGAATATCAATTTTTTTTCATTTAGTACTGCCCTTCAGAAGCAGCAGAAGATACTTACATGTTTCCCGGAAGACAAACTAAGTACAATTTACCTTGATATTCAAATTCTAAAAGTTTTCACCCACTGGCTCTTAATGCATCATGTTTCCTTCTGGAGCATCAGTGAATGTTTGAACCTTTTTTAATAGTTGTGTTTGAGTCCCTCAATTGTCCTCAATGTGAAAAGATGGATCTCAAAATCATACAGTCACTGCTGGAAAAAGATGCTGAAAAACTGAAGAACTTGCAGGACCTGGAGGATTTTTCTGAAGAACGCTGGGCAGTTTAACTGCTCAGGACAAACAGGGGACTCAAGAACAACCATCACAAAAAAACAAAACAGCCGTGGATCATCCAGGGAACGACACAGTATTAAGAATCAAGGGTACATAAACTTTTGAATGGGATAATTTTTTATAAATTCAGCTTTTTTTTTTATCTTGTGGACTATATGTACACATCTTTTATGTAAATATCTTATTCAGGACAGTGCTAAATAAAAAAAAAATAACATGCAAAATGATTCACAGATTCTGCAAGGGGTGTGTAAACTTTTGAGCACGACTGTACACTAACATTCAACGTATGAGGTCAGTAAGTCTTTTTTTCAAAAGGAATTGATACTTTAGAAAGGATACATTAACTTGATCAAAGCGACAGTAAATACATTTATAATCATACAAATGACTTATATTTCAAATAAATGCTGTTCGTTTGAACTTTCTGATCATCAAAGAATTCTGAAAAAAATGTATCACGGTTTCCACAAAAATATTAAGCAGCACAACTGTTCGTGCCTTGAGCACAAAATCAACATAACTGAATGATTTCTGATTCAGAAGGATCATGGAAACTCAGCTGTGACATCACAGAAATAAATGACATTTTAAAATATATTAATTTATAAAATATTTGAAACTATATATAAAAAATAAATAACGTATATATTCATGTACGTGCGTCTTTTCTCATATCATGACATTGATTACCTCTGTGTACTTGACCCACTACTTAATGAGTAAAAACACTACAGCAATAAAAATCATTAATGGAAGCACTGATACAGTGATCAATACTGCTAATGGCAATCACAACAGAAGGAAATGGGGCCCAGTCCTTATCCATAGCTTATACAAGTGCTTAGTTTACTTTACTCTAGAATGCAAGGCCTAATAAATAATTAATAATTAATAGAGTTCAGTTAAGACACTGCCTCTACACCACAAAAAACATCTCTTTTTAGTTCAGCCAATCATAATATATTGGTTTAATTAACAGTATGTGCAACTGTGAGGTTTGATCATACATGGAATGTTTAAGTCAATTCAGGCATTTAATGACAAAATACATTCAAATGAATGTAAAGCAGTGCAAGAAGTGCATTCAAAACAAGACTTTAATAAAAAGCTGTCCTTCACAGAAACAAGCTATTCTGAGTTCTGTTCTGTATGCGTGTGCGTGCGCGTTCATGAACGTGTTTAAGTGACCCTCTCTGCAACTCTGACTCACTGAGCAAAAGATCTAATCAGAGTTATGACAGAGTTAGCATGCCTCAAGAACCAAAACACACACACGCTATTACCATGCATACCCTGAAACTGACTGAAAAAGATACTCTAATACTGAATTGTATTTGCTCAAGTTTCCCTGCACTACTACTTGTGGATCATGTAAACACATGCCCATGTAACCTTTTGGTGGCAGCCTAATTGTAAATAATCTTATAGTTATTTTTAATGTTTACTGTGTGTCTGATCAATGATTTTAAGTGATTAAAAGTCAAGACTTCATCATTCGTACCCAATGAAACATGATGCACTCACAAAAGACTTTCTGCTGCGTGGGCACTGACGTGATACTTCACAGTTGGAAACGGATCTGTGAGTGAACTGAACTATGGGGCACAGAGAACGTGCTATTATGTGGACTGACCCAATTTAACCCCTTTACAGTTAAATAAAGGTCTGGTTACAGATCTAAAAAGACTTGCTGATAACATTTGCAAAGAGTTGTCAATTATAAATGAAAGTGCAGACTGTATTGATTTCGTGTGAACCGTTTGCATGTCTGGTTGTAGTCACATAAACAGAGCCATTTAATTCTTGTTTTCCCTTCTGAAAAATTGTCTGTCAAAGCTTCACAAAAGCAAGCAATACCTGCCATAATGCAGAAGCAACTAGCATATTTAATACATATAATATTATGTAAGGTCTATTGTTAATTTAATATCAAAATGAGGTATATTATTAATTTAATATCAAACTACATCTAGCTCATATTCGTTATGATCATAATAAATAAAAATGTCATATTTCTGACCAGTGGGAAAACAGTCTGATTCACAATATAACAATGTAGATCAACGTCTTAATTATTCAGTTAATTAAAGTTAAAAGAAACATTCATTTATTTGGGGGTTGTCATTTTCCTCATAATTGTTTGTTACATACATATCAATACAATCTTATTGTTCTCAATTGTCTTATTTAACAACTGTGCAATTTTTTGAATAACAAATTTTGACCAGAAATTAAAAAAACACGCTTTCATTAACCTTATAAAAACTTTACAAAATTAAGCATATTTAAGACTTAATCGTAACCATATAAAATAGAGGCTAAGAGCGTAAGTTTTAATGATAATGCATTTGACCACTGAAAGTAACACACACCAATGGAAAAAAGAGCTGCTTGCTTACTCGCCACGGTGAGCGCGACAAACCAAAGTCCTGAAGCCATCGGAGCTGCCATCTCCTGTACGAGCCTCTCCGTCCACGCTTACATCAACTGACAGATAAAGATCGCGCCTTTACAGATCCATTTTCCCGCACACTTCAGGACAGTCCCTCCGATGAAGAATCCAGGCTATGCGCTCGGATTGTGGAAATACGAGCGTGTCTTACGCTGAAGAGTCGATCGGTTCCCTTTCAGTGATAATCACCCACAAACACGTGCGTAATGATAAAAGATCTATGGGATTTTCTTTTCTGCACGCGAACTGACTCGCGCGCTCTCGGCAGATGTGAGCTTCTCTTGCGCGCGCGGGAGACTTGGCATCCGCGAGTGTAATCAAGTCATGAACTTATGAGAAAACGAGGCTTCTACAACTTAAATACATTTCACATTCCCACGGGCATATTATTAAATAATATTTCAACAATCCGTTTGGTTTTCCCATATGTCCAATGTCAGCGATTTTAATGTCGCTTTAAATATTAAAGCATTTTAGAGAGAGAAAGTGTTGGTGGCCCAGTGTGGTAATATAAGATATGATAATTACAGGCTCAACTGCACATGGTTAAAAGGACTGTAAATTGCCACTGTGTCTTACATGGGCAATTGGCTAGGTGTGCGTCACGGGGGAGGAGAGTTTACTGCTTGTGTGTTCTGCACCATGGAGCATAAGACAACAGTTTATTAAATAGGCTACACATTTACACTAGTAGGTTGTTCACTTTGTAATCTTTACCACATTATGAGAGACCCTGGCATTACAAAAATATGTTTCTCTAGCAGTGGTTTTGTACATTGTACGCCCTCCAAACTTTCCAATTTCATCATATATTTTGCTATATCTGCTGAGTAAACCGGTGAATACCATAAAACCACAACGTCATACATTCAGACAGGAGTCAACTAATAAAGATATATTTTAACCAAAAGGTACTTGTATGTGCAGTTCAAATATTTTTCAGTTATTTTTGCTGTTTCATTCTGCATTTCATAATTGTTTTCCCTTTTAAATGTTGCCGATTAGCCTATAATAGACTGTTTCATAGCAGGTTGTTTTAGTGACAACTTGCCCCATGTAGTGTGATGCTATAGTCAACATGTCAAATTAACAGCATCATTTTTGTGGCCAATAACAAAGGAAATAGTCCCACAAACTGTAGCCAAGACTTTAATATATGCCACTATAGAAACTGACTTTCAGAATCAAACCTCAAAAATCAATGTAAAAGAGTGACTGGTCCCATTCTTTCCACAGTCACTTTCTCTTGTGTCTCTGGTTTATTTATGTCTTCACCTATAGACAAGAGCTTAGAGTGTCAAGTTCAGAATGAGGGGAGCTTATTGCAGTTTCTCATAAAGTAGCTGCTCACTTCAAAAGATAAATATATTGCTAGAAAAGCATTGTTTCCTTAATTAACTTTCAATGAACTTAATTAACCATGAAAACCCCAATCATGGACGCGAATTAATCTTTCACACTCAGTCACACATAAAATCTCATGGGGAAAGACATCACACAAAACGCCGCAAAGCAGTGGACCCTCGAGGTGACGTATAAAGCAGAGACCTGACGTTATAGTCCTAGCACTGGAAAAAATAGGACTCTTGTCTTTCCACAAACCCTGTGCAGTGTGAGAGAAATCAAGAAAGCATGAGAAGAATGAGAGAAAGGACAAGGGAGATTTGTTTGTGTGCAGCCAAAAGGACGCTTTAAGGTCAGTGTTTCTACAAAGCGGCTATGGATCTTTAAACTCCCAAAGCCGTTCATGCATACACAAAAATTTTCACACACAAACATGTACATACTCAAGGCTCTCTCACTCAGCCATGCCCAAATGTTACAGCCATTATTGTTGGGTAAATGGCTGTTAATTTAATTTAGTCTGAGTGAAAGAGGACCTCACATAATGTTACCTGATTAAATACACAAACAATTCACAATATTGATTTCTGCACAGCCTTCCTTTTGTTTAAGGACATACACTCACCTAAAGGATTATTAGGAACACCATACTAATACTGTGTTTGACCCCCTTTCGCCTTCAGAACTGCCTTAATTCTACGTGGCATTGATTCAACAAGGTGCTGAAAGCATTCTTTAGAAATGTTGGCCCATATTGATAGGATAGCATCTTGCAGTTGATGGAGATTTGTGGGATGCACATCCAGGGCACGAAGCTCCCGTTCCACCACATCCCAAAGATGCTCTATTGGGTTGAGATCTGGTGACTGTGGGGGCCATTTTAGTACAGTGAACTCATTGTCATGTTCAAGAAACCAATTTGAAATGATTCGAGCTTTGTGACATGGTGCATTATCCTGCTGGAAGTAGCCATCAGAGGATGGGTACATGGTGGTCATAAAGGGATGGACATGGTCAGAAACAATGCTCAGGTAGGCCGTGGCATTTAAACGATGCCCAATTGGCACTAAGGGGCCTAAAGTGTGCCAAGAAAACATCCCCCACACCATTACACCACCACCACCAGCCTGCACAGTGGTAACAAGGCATGATGGATCCATGTTCTCATTCTGTTTACGCCAAATTCTGACTCTACCATCTGAATGTCTCAACAGAAATCGAGACTCATCAGACCAGGCAACATTTTTCCAGTCTTCAACTGTCCAATTTTGGTGAGCTCGTGCAAATTGTAGCCTCTTTTTCCTATTTGTAGTGGAGATGAGTGGTACCCGGTGGGGTCTTCTGCTGTTGTAGCCCATCCGCCTCAAGGTTGTGCGTGTTGTGGCTTCACAAATGCTTTGCTGCATACCTCGGTTGTAACGAGTGGTTATTTCAGTCAAAGTTGCTCTTCTATCAGCTTGAATCAGTCGGCCCATTCTCCTCTGACCTCTAGCATCAACAAGGCATTTTCGCCCACAGGACTGCCGTATACTGGATGTTTTTCCCTTTTCACACCATTCTTTGTAAACTCTAAATCACCTTTCTTTCCCATTCTGACATTCAGTTTGGAGTTCAGGAGATTGTCTTGACCAGGACCACACCCCTAAATGCATTGAAGCAACTGCCATGTGATTGGTTGATTAGATAATTGCATTAATGAGAAATTGAACAGGTGTTCCTAATAATCCTTTAGGTGAGTGTATATCTGCAATATCTTTTCTGAGCCCGACTGTATGTTAACAAACTGCAGTAACATTTTGTTTAAAGTAGGCATAAAACAGTGAGATATATATATATACACTCACCTAAAGGATTATTAGGAACACCTGTTCAATTTCTCATTAATGCAATTATCTAATCAACCAATCACATGGCAGTTGCTTCAATGCATTTAGGGGTGTGGTCCTGGTCAAGACAATCTCCTGAACTCCAAACTGAATGTCAGAATGGGAAAGAAAGGTGATTTAGAGTTTACAAAGAATGGTGTGAAAAGGGAAAAACATCCAGTATACGGCAGTCCTGTGGGCGAAAATGCCTTGTTGATGCTAGAGGTCAGAGGAGAATGGGCCGACTGATTCAAGCTGATAGAAGAGCAACTTTGACTGAAATAACCACTCGTTACAACCGAGGTATGCAGCAAAGCATTTGTGAAGCCACAACACGCACAACCTTGAGGCGGATGGGCTACAACAGCAGAAGACCCCACCGGGTACCACTCATCTCCACTACAAATAGGAAAAAGAGGCTACAATTTGCACGAGCTCACCAAAATTGGACAGTTGAAGACTGGAAAAATGTTGCCTGGTCTGATGAGTCTCGATTTCTGTTGAGACATTCAGATGGTAGAGTCAGAATTTGGCGTAAACAGAATGAGAACATGGATCCATCATGCCTTGTTACCACTGTGCAGGCTGGTGGTGGTGGTGTAATGGTGTGGGGGATGTTTTCTTGGCACACTTTAGGCCCCTTAGTGCCAATTGGGCATCGTTTAAATGCCACGGCCTACCTGAGCATTGTTTCTGACCATGTCCATCCCTTTATGACCACCATGTACCCATCCTCTGATGGCTACTTCCAGCAGGATAATGCACCATGTCACAAAGCTCGAATCATTTCAAATTGGTTTCTTGAACATGACAATGAGTTCACTGTACTAAAATGGCCCCCACAGTCACCAGATCTCAACCCAATAGAGCATCTTTGGGATGTGGTGGAACGGGAGCTTCGTGCCCTGGATGTGCATCCCACAAATCTCCATCAACTGCAAGATGCTATCCTATCAATATGGGCCAACATTTCTAAAGAATGCTTTCAGCACCTTGTTGAATCAATGCCACGTAGAATTAAGGCAGTTCTGAAGGCGAAAGGGGGTCAAACACAGTATTAGTATGGTGTTCCTAATAATCCTTTAGGTGAGTGTATATAATATATATATATATATATATATATGTGAAATGGCTTCTCGAACAAGAAAAAAAAAAATGTAGGGCGGGACTTGATTTTGTCCTATGGGAATTGATTGAATCATTGTGGTTCGCTATTGCTGTGATATAATAATGTGAGTGACAGGTTGAAAAAGCATATGTGTCTGCATACACATACCTACACAGACATTCACTGCTATATTGCCCTTTACTGACTGTCTGCACATTGTCTGGTTAGCCATCCCTCTCATGCTCCAATTCCCCCAATGGGAGGTGTTTGGGGGCAGAAGCAGACTGCAGTATAAAGATTTAAACGCTAACTGACATTAGCTCACCATTCTGATGCCTTATGTTTACACATCAAAAGCACTCATCCATGAACTTAACCTGACATATCCAGGATAAACCACTTAACTCTTCAGCATCTTTTGGCTGATGGTTACTCACTTCAGTCATCTGATCTCCAGCAGGTGAAATTTGCTCCATTCATTCTCTGCTTGGGCTTAAACACTAGCCAAATGCATCAATCTGAGAAAAAAAAAAAGATATTTTTTAAAATAGATTGTACAAAATATTAACAATATTGCAAACTGAACAGTGTACAATTATTGCACTTTAAACGTTCATCTCACTTTTCGTCTTGTGGTGAGGCTTGTATCAAACCTTGCCAATAACCAATCATTTACCAGCCGTCGATCACCATTCCATCAACACAACCATAGCAACTATCATTGTAAAAAAAAAAAAAAAAAAAAATCCCATGCTAGCTTCTAACCCGTCTACTCTTCTTTTGTAGTGAGCTAAAAACATACCACGTGTAAGATCTGCTAATAATAACCAAACCATGGCTTGTGAAAAATGTGCTTCATTTGCAAGACTGCTACATGGAATTATGAAAGGGAAAGGCAAAATCTACCTAAAGCGTGATAAAAACAACATAATGTGGTTTCACGAAGAAGACGCATTTCTGCCCAATCCACAAGTAATTCATTTAATTTGCACACATTAGGTGTGTTTACTTGTGCATTGCGTGGCATATCACGTTTTTTGTCCTATAGCGCCATCTTGTGGTGAAAAGTTGTTACACCGTCACTGACCAAAACTTTCTTCCAAGAAAAAATTATTTGTCATTTCCAAGACATTATGGAGATCAGGCCCGTCGCAAGGGGGGGTGCGAGGCCATGTGCGAACGCGATGGCAACAAACGGAGGTAAGACTGCTGAATATATATACCTCTTATTGTTGAGTGGCTGAGTGCTCTCCAGTTGTGTCAATTATCAGAACGTGCTCCTCCCGAACTTTGTTAATAAAACATCATTAAATAAAAAACCATTTGTGCGTACCGTCAGATTAAATCCTGCAGGCGTCCGTGCTTTCTCCGTCCATGCAATAAATGCACATCCTTGAATGAGCGCGGATTTCTAGCGTATTTACTTGAACTTCTTAGGTAACATCTATGGTTTGACCCATTTCAGAGGCGGCCAAAATCAGAATTTGAATGGACTCTGTTAATAAAGCTCTATGAACTTGACGTGATGCCGCGCTGATGACATGTATGCGCATGAATCACTGGCACACGCACAGAAATATTCTAAGTTACTGCATAATACATTTTTAACAAGCAGAATAATACAGCATCACGATACACAGTCTCATTTTTAGCTATGTCTTTTAACAATTATATTATTTTTAAGGACAAAAACATGAACTTTAACTATTGGCTTTACATCATCAAGTCAGCTGTCACTTTACTTTGCGCTAGGCCCTGGTGAGGCGCGAGGCCCTGTGCGGTCGCACACTTGGCACAGCTCTTGCGACGGTACTGGTGGAGATAATCAAGTTTTGTGATGTCTAGGAAATCAAGGATTTAGATTTTGTTCTTAACATACTGCTGTCACTTGGAAAGTTTTTATACATAAGTGCAGATGCTTTAAATGTAAGCCCAAATTTAACCAGTGCACTGCCTTAAATTTTTAAGTACAATCAACTTGGATGTTTAAGTAATTTCAACTTAAATTACATTAAACTGACTTAAAAAATTTGTTGATTCTTGTATAACTTATTATAAAGAAAGTTGAAAATTGCTTAACTTATTTTGATGAGTTAAAGCAATGTAAAAACATGTTGTCTTAACTTATTGATCACATAATTTTTTTACAGTGTGGGATAATTAGGTTAACTGAGTAAAATCAATGAAGCTTGTTTAAGACAAGAAAGCCCTTAAGTTGATTTCACTTTTGGATAAGTATAAGCTAATTTGCAAAAGCCCCACCATTCATTTGTTTGTTAGTCCTTCTCCATAGTTCGTATGCTCAGCTCAGCCGGATCGAGGGAGAGGATTTATTTATCTTTGTGACGCTAGCCTATGCCTTTTTTGTTTGTTAATTTTTGAAGCATTTGATTAATAATTCCAATCAAATATTTAACATTATAAACAATCCAAGTAACAAAAAATACTAACTGCATGCATTGATAAAACTCTTTTTGCTATGCTGTTATACTTTGTTTTATTGCTGGTTCTACAATGACTAGTTTACCGCATGGACTCTTTAGAGAAGTTTTGGCCTTTTGTAAAAGGGAGAAATCGCTGTAATTGAGATATTTTGTTGAAAACTGTTCTTACCAGTGTGTTTACGCTTTAATATGCATTTCCAAGTGTTTAAGTTTTATCAGAATTGTTCCAAACGGAGAACAATATATTTTTTTCTTTTTTTTAACCTCCTGGGTGCCACTGTACACGTACGAGGACATTATATTTTAGTGAATTCCTCTGACACCATACATGTCACCAGGACAACAACTTCTCCTTGGTCTTAAAAAATGACTGAATGATCAAATATAATATTTTGTAATTATTTAAATCTGACTAATTTTTAAATTGTTTGTTATAAATCAACATCTCAGTAAAATGTTATGGGGTTTCTAATCAAAATATGACCTTCTGTTACAAAACAGGGCACTGATTTGTGCACTGTAGAGGACACCAGGACTTAAATCATGTTTATCAGGCATTTTGGGGGACACAACAAGTGAATATGGAAAGAAATTACATATCAATGTTCCTATAAAATATTAGATATTATTAGGCTATGAAAATGTTGCCAACTCCCATTATTACACTTCTTTTTTCATTACATGTTGCTCCAAGAACACATTAATATGCAAATTAGATACAGTGTATAGATACATTGCATTGAATGGGAAAACCCATGTATGGCCATATTACCCACGTATTGCGTAAAGTAAAATGGTATATCAATTCATTACGTTATATCTTTCCATAACATATTTGAGAATCATCTTTAAACAAAGTTTGAAACCTGAAAATTGATTGGTGGATAAAAAAAAAATCCCATTGTTTTTGCCTATAGGCTACATGTCATTTCATATCATTTTATTTTTTAAACAACGGAGTCCTGGTGTCCACATACGAGGACATATCATAACATATGAATAAAATATAATTTTTTTCACAAAAAAAATCTATTTGTTTCGTATGCTCTAAACAATAATGACATGAAAAAAATACTAAATTCAAAAGACTTTGTTTTCCTGGGTCAAAGGAGGTTAAAATGTCCATTTTAATGTTATATTTATAGCTTTCTCGGTCCTTTATCTTGGTTTCAGGACTTCCTGTCGGGAAAAGACTCCACAGCACCATCCTCACCTAAACAAAAGTTTACCAACTCACACTCCAATCCGCAACTTTTCCTCCAGCGAAAAATCCTGTCGACAGCCAGATCCGCTGGGAAAACAAAAGCAGAAAAATGTCCCCTCCATCCGAACGTTTGCAAACCAAACCCGTGATAACGTGTCTGAAGACATTTCTCATCTCGTACAGTTTGATTTTCTGGGTGAGTTTGTGTTTACATCAGGTTTGCCTTAGCTTGAAGCGGCTAATTTATCTGCACCGCTAACTCGCTCTGAACAATGGGCTCAGCCAACTAACAGCTCTTACTCTTAGTTTGATCCTAATTTAGACTAACTACATACGTTTTCCTTTTACAAAAACAAGATGCCACTCTAGGCTTCATTTAACGTTAGTAGTTTATTTACTTCTGATTAGCAAAAGACTAAGAAAATCCAATCGACGACCTTTTATTGTTACCGGCTTGTTTAAGATGTGTCGATTAATTGTATGTTTTTCCTTCATTTTACATTTTATATAACAAAAGTGTAAAGTAAAACATCATTTTTAGGATACACGTTTTAATTTACTCCAGAGGAAGACCAATGTGACTTTTCAGCCTTTTTGTACTTTGGGGAAGTAACGTTAGAGTCACAGCTGTTTTGATGATTTTCAAATATATTGATCTATTCAGAGATTCAATAAAGAAACTGATATGAATAGTTCATCAAACGTGGCCTAAATGGGTGGGAAGTCCAATGCAGCACGTTTATCTCGACTACTTATTGCTATTCACGGTGATTTTCAGCAGGCAGGGGACAGATGGTCATGTTTATAACCCCTGCTGAGAGAGGAAAGTGGATCAAGAAAAGTAATAGTCTTAGACTTAAACTCAATCAGTTGCTTGTGGTCGAAAATTTAACCCTGTCTTTTACATGCATTATGTAACTATACACTTTATCCACATACATAAAGTATATCATGTTAAGCAACTATACACTATCAAATCTCAAGTGCTTGATTGTTTATTTTAACAAAATGTAAATTATATTATCACACAGCTATTTTAAAGTTGGGTATACAAGTATCCAACTTTACCCACACACAGAATATATTAACATAACGCAATGTATTGTTTATATTGTCGCAAAGTGAATAACCATACTATAGTCCAGCTCAAATCTGCTAAATGTGACATTAAGATATTATAAACATCAACATTATGATTTTTTTGTAAAGCCACTTTAAAGCGACGTGTAGACCTATTGTGAAAAGCACTACCCCCTGTACCCCTCCCCTCCCATCCCAAAAAAATGGACTTGACTTAGCATTTATTTATTTTGACCAGTTTCTAAATAGGTCAAGGCTTATATTTGCTAACAACAGTTGTCTGGGTACTTGAGCATTCCCAGATTCCCTGTTTTTATTTAATGCGCAACTGTCCGAGTTTTGAAGCTGATGTACAGTGGGGAGAACAAGTATTTGATACACTGCCGATTTTGCAGGTTTGCCCACTTACAAAGCATGTAGAAGTCTGTAATTTTTATCATAGGTACTCACTCTTCAACTGTGAGTGACGGAATCTAAAACAAAAATCCAGAAAATCACATTGTATGATTTTTAAGTAATTAATTTGTATTTTATTGCATGACATAAGTATTTGATACATCAGAAAAGCAGAACTTAATATTTGGTACAGAAACCTTTTTTTTTGCAATTACAGAGATCATACGTTTCCTGTAGTTCTTGACCAGGTTTGCACAAACTGCAGCAGGGATTTTGGCCCACTCCTCCATACAGACCTTCTCCAGATCCTTCAGGTTTCGGGGCTGTCGCTGGGCAATACGGACTTTCCGCTCCCTCCAAAGACTGGCTAGGCCACTCCAGGACCTTGAGATGCTTCTTACGGAGCCACTCCTTAGTTGCCCTGGCTGTGTGTTTCAGGTCGTTGTCATGCTGGAAGACCCAGCCACGACCCATCTTTAATGCTCTTACTGAGGGAAGGAGGTTGTTGGCCAAGATCTCGCGATACATGGCCCCATCCATCCTCCCCTCAATTTTCTTTGCAGAAAAGCATCCCCAAAGAATGATGTTTCCACCTCCATGCTTCATAGTTGGGATGCTGTTCTTGGGGTTGTACTCATCCTTCTTCTTCCTCCAAACACGGCGAGTGGAGTTTAGACCAAAAAGGTCTATTTTTGTCTCATCAGACCACATGACCTTCTCCCATTCCTCCTCTGGATCATCCAGATGGTCATTGGCAAACTTCAGACGGGCCTGGACATGCGCTGGCTTGAGCAGGGGGACCTTGCGTGCGCTGCAGGATTTTAATCCATGACGGTGTAGTGTGTTACTAATGGTTTTCTTTGAGACTGTGGTCCCAGCTCTCTTCAGGTCATTGACCAGGTCCTGCCGTGTAGTTCTGGGCTGATCCCTCACCTTCCTCATGATCATTGATGCCCTACGAGGTGAGATCTTGCATGGTGCCCCAGACCGAGGGAGATTGACCGTCATCTTGAACTTCTTCCATTTTCTAATAATTGCGCCAACAGTTGTTGCCTTCTCACCAAGCTGCTTGCCTATTGTCCTGTAGCCCATCCCAGCCTTGTGCAGGTCTACAATTTTATCCCTGATGTCCTTACACAGCTCTCTGGTCTTGGCCATTGTGGAGCGGTTGGAGTCTGTTTGATTGAGTGTGTGGACAGGTGTCTTTTATACAGGTAATGAGTTCAAACAGGTGCAGTTAATACAGGTAATGAGTGGAGAACAGGAGGGCTTCTTTAAGAAAAACTAACAGGTCTGTGAGAGCCGGAATTCTTACTGGTTGGTAGGTGATCAAATACTTATGTCATGCAATAAAATGCAAATTAATTATTTAAAAATCATACAATGTGATTTTCTGGATTTTTGTTTTAGATTCCGTCTCTCACAGTTGAAGTGTACTTATGATAAAAATTACAGACCTCTACATGCTTTGTAAGTAGGAAAACCTGCGAAATCGGCAGTGTATCAAATACTTGTTCTCCCCACTGTATAATTACATTATTGTATAATTGATGTATAAGTTTGCAAGGGTGTTATCAAGAATCAGGGTGGGCAAGACACGGTGCCGTAATCCCTCAGGCAAATCCATAAACACATTTTGAATACGTCTAAGAGTTTTTAACTTTCCTTGTAGTTCACAGGAGTGATCCTGTTGGCTGTTGGCGTATGGGGAAAGGTTAATTTGGAGTTCGACCTCCTTCTGAGTTCAGATAAGGGCACTAATGCACCATATGTCCTCATTGGGACCGGAGCCATCATCATCATCTTCGGGTTGTTCGGTTGCTTCGCAACCTGCCGTGGAAGTCCATGGATGCTAAAGCTGGTAAGTTCTAAAATAAATGTGTAAAAATTTAGTTAAGGCACATTTTATAAATAGGGTACACTTTTATGGCTTATGTGACAGTCCTCTTATATGACATAAAATTGACCTATCAAGAAAAATGCACCTTAAAATGGTCATTTCAACCTACAAACCTGTTTAAAAAAACATATTTTCTTTCATTTATGAGAGTTTATTACTGCAGACCTTAGACTGTAAAAAAAAAAGATGGGCGATGTTTCTCCACTTCCTGCACTGTACAAAAATGAAGCCAAAACATTCCAGAAATAACCATTGACATCTTGCACCGATTACATCATTTGGTGCCTGTGTCTGCAGTGTAGTGATCCTGAGGTGGAGCCACAGTATCAAGGTCCCGCCCATACTCCCACTCCCACAGACTCAGGCTGTATCCGAAATCGCATACTTCCCTACTATATAGGTATGCTAAAACAGTATGTGTCAAAAGATGTCCTAATTCACAGTACTTATTAAATAGGCAAAAAGTACCCTGATGACCTA